>CM060947.1:67576796-68031796 GCA_030765055.1 Mantis religiosa | reverse complement strand
TTAAAACAAACCATCCTCCGGAAACAATTAAGAGCATTCTCAAGTCAAAGTTAAACCCAATAGAGATGAAAGTAGGCATCAGCTCACTTAAATCACTAAAAGATGGAAGAGTACTAGTAGAAACTTGTAAGCAAGAGGCAGATAAAATAAGCGCGAGCATAGTAGAAAAATGCGGGGTGGAACTAGAAACCAAAGCGCAGGAACTAACAAAGCCAAGATTGGTGATTTACAACATACCTCAGGAAATAACAAGAGAATGCTACCAATGTATTGTCACCCAAACGTTGGAACACCCTATAGAACCAGCTGACGGCAAGCAGGAGACGGTCGGCGTTCGCCCCGCCCCCTCGTTTGTCTTATAGCGTTAAGGGGGGGTGGCTGGGACAAAAAAAAAACATCACTGCGCCGTCTCTTTCCGCTCCACCTGTGTTCTCGAACTTACGGGATATTTCATCTAATCGAGAACCTTCCAGATCGGCAAGCTGACCCTATATAAGCAACACGTCGTGAGAAGAGGAGTGAGTCAGAGTTCTTGGCGAGCAGTGTAAGAGTGCAGTGCTAGTGTACGACGAGAAGACTGTGTACGTGCATAGGGATATTGTATGTAATTACGAGTGCAAGTGAAACTGCAACGGACGAACTGGTGAATCGTAATTGTGTGCATTACGTAATCCTGTGTAATTGGCAAGTGTTCAACTGTAAGTCGGTGGAAATGAACATTTTTGAGTGGTGTAATTGGACTTTTCATTTCACGAACCCACAAAGTCACACTGGTGTCAGGAAGCGGGACAACAGCATCACCGAACATTACAACCATGGACGCGGCATTGGAAAAGATTTTGGAGAAGATGATGGAAATGAAGGCTGAACTGACCTCGGAAATGAAGACGGCAAAGGAAAACCTCGCTGCAAAAACAAAAGCGGCAAATAACAGCCTGGCCGCGAAGCTGGAGACTACAAATAACCTGGCCGCAGAGTTGAAACAAATGAAGACGGCCAACGACATCACCGAGAAGATGGAAGAAATAAACACCGAATTGACCACAGAAATGAAGGCAGCGAGCGACAGTCTGGTCACGGAAATGAAGGAGGCGAACGAGGTACCCGCCGCCAAATTTGAGGAACAGTTGGCCGGCGTGAGGGATGGCGTGATGGAGCTGGGCAAGCGGATTGGCCAAGTGGACGAGCGCGTCGAGGACCTGGCGAACCGCTTCAATGACCTAGAGGAAAAGGCCGACAATAACGCCAAGTCCCTGAACGCCATGGTTGACGTCGAAGACCTCGCGAACCGCGTAAACAACCTGGAGGGAAAGGCCGACAGCAGCGTCAAGTCCCTGAAAGTAATGGTGGAGGACGTCGTCGGCAGGAGACTGAAGGATTTGAAGGCCGACGCACCGGGACGCGACACAACATCGGCGCGCGTCAAACCTCCGAAATATGACGGCGCGTCAGCATTCGAGGTCTTCCGCCGCCAGTTCGACACAGTGGCCAAGCACAACAGATGGTCACCGGAGGAGGAGGCCACACAGTTAATAACCAGCCTCCAGGGACGTGCCGCGGAAGTCCTAAACGCGGTGCAGACAACGGCGGCGCCCAAGGACATCTGGGAGGCCCTGGAGAATCGTTTCGGGAACCACCGCCTAGCCACAGCATACCGCAACCAGCTAAAAGCAAGGTCACAGCAGCCAGGGGAGACGCTGCAGGAGTTTGCCATGTCGATTGAGCAGCTGGCTAGCAAGGCCTTGGTTGACCTGCCACTGGAGTTCGTATCCCGGGAAGCCGCCTACAACTTTGTCGACGGGGTACGGGACACGGAGACTCGTCAGCGCCTAATGCTCGGCGATTATAAGACCATCCACGAGGCGCTGACAGCGGCATTAAGGGTGGAGACGGCCAAAGTTACAGCTATCCCGACGTCGAGAACGAGGAGTGTCCGCTACACCGGAGACAGAAGACCAGCCGAGGGACGCCGGCGAACACCTAGTGGCCTGTGTTGGGGGTGTGGACAGCCCGGACACCTGCAGATAGACTGCCCACACCAGGAAGAGCAGCTGGAAGAACGAGTAAGGCCCGGCGTGGAGAGGGGCACGTCGGCGCCATCACCACCATCCCCTCGAGTGACACTGCACGCCGTCAGTCGGCGTATGGATGACAGCCTCATCGCAAACGGTTGGGTAAGAGGAAAGCCGTGCCGCGTGCTGGTGGACACCGGGACGGCCGTGACCATCATCAGACCTGACGTGGCAAAGGGTTTGCCGACAATACCAGCTTGTCACGGCATCGGGCGACACCTTGCCGGTGAAGAAGGAGGCCCTGTTTGAGCTGAACTTGGGACGGAGTGCCGTGCGTCTGTGGGTGTTCGTCGCGAAGGTGGCTGAGGAGGTGATTCTGGGACTGGATGCCCTCAGGAGTCATGAGGCGACGGTCGACGTCGGCAAGAAGGTCCTGCGGCTTAACGGAGAAGAGGTTATACTCCGTCAACCGGAAGAGCGGCTTGGAATTTGCAGGGTCGTCTTGGACGAAGACGTCGTTGTCCACGCGAGGAGCGAGGTGGTGGTGACGGCGCGACTGGAGGGCCAGGGAACCAGGAACATGATGCTGGACCAGAAGACGCCTGTACACGGACTGTGTGTAGCCAGGGCATTGCTGCCGTGCCGAGAGGTGCCCGTGAGACTGCTATATCCAACGGACGCCGATCACGACATCCAGGCTGGGACGGAGTTGGGAACGTGCGAGACCGTGGTGAGCGTAACGGCTATCGACGAGACACAGGAGCCGGCGCCGAAGCAACACCTGGGGCCCCGGCTAGAAGGCTTAGTGGAGAGAGCGGCCGACCACCTGACCGCAGAACAGCTGCAGAAGGTTCGACAACTGCTAAGACGGTATCAGCGCGTCTTCAGCCAAGGTGATAGTGACTACGGCCGCAGGGACAAAGTGCTTCACCGCATCAACACCGGGGACGCCAGGCCTATTCGGCAACCACATAGACGCGTTCCGCTGGCGAAGCAAGGGGCGGTACGAGACATTCTGGAGGACATGAGATCCCGGGGAGTGATTGCAGAGTCTGACAGCCCTTGGTGTTCCCCTGTAGTCTTGGTGACGAAGAACGGCGAGCTGCGCTTCTGCGTAGACTACAGAAAGCTGAAGCTGTCACCCGGAAGGACTGTTTTCCCTTACCCCGGATTGACGACACCCTGGACACGCTAGCTGGTGCACAGTGGTTCTCGACCCTGGACCTGAAGTCGGGCTACAGGCAGGTAGCTCTAGACCCGAGAGACAAGGAGAAGACCGCATTCTCGGCGGGCCAAGGTCACTGGCAGTTCACGGTTATGCCCTTTGGCCTCTGGAACGCACCAGCTACCTTCCAGCGCCTTATGAAGTCAGTGATGAGAGGGCTGACTTACGATGCCTGCCTGCTATACCTGGACATCATCATCGTCGGGAAGACTTTTGAAGATCCCCTCGAGAATCTGAGTAAGGTGCTACAGAGACTGAAGGCGACCAACTTGAAGCTGAACGCGAAGAAGAACTACTTGGGCCACATAGTCTCAGCAACCGGAGTGGCCACAGACCCGGTGAAGACAAAGGCCGTGAGAGATTGGCCTCGCCCAAGGGATAGGAAAGAGCTGCGCAGTTTCCTGGGGTTCTCCAACATCGCCAAACCCCTCACCCGCCTGACAGAGGAACACCAGCCTTATGTGTGGACGGAGGACGCCGAACACGCTTTCCAGCACCTGAAGGAAATCCTGTGTAGTGCTCCAATTTTGGGTTTCCCACAACTGGGTGGGCCTTCATTGTGGACACCGACGCCAGCGACCATTGCATTGGAGGTGTCCTATCGCAGATCCAGGACGGCCATGAGCGGGTGATAGCGTACTACAGCAAGACGCTATCCAAGGCAGAGAACTACTGCGTCACCCGACGGGAGTTACTGGCGGTAGTAAAGACATTGGAGCACTTCCACAAGTACCTGTACGGTCAGCCATTCCACCTGAGGACTGACCATTCCGCCCTAACCTGGCTATTGAGCCTTAAGAACCTGGAAGGCCAGACAGCAGGTTGGGTCCAGAGGCTGCAGGAGTACGACTTCACCTCCGAACATCGTAGAGGGAAGAACCACGGTAACGCTGACGCCATGTCCCGAAGACCCTCTCCAGAAGAGTGCGGCCAGTGTACAAGAGTGGAGGAGAAGGAGCGTGGCGCAGCAGTCCGAGTAGTCACGGCAGTGCCTGCGGATGGCTGGGATAGCGCAGGCCTGAGGAGGGAGCAGCTGGCAGACGCAGACTTGGGGCCACTCTTAAGGGAAGTGGAGGCAGGGACGAGACCAACCTGGGAGGACATCGCACCGAGGAGCGCTACCTACAAGTCGTACTGGGCCCAATGGGACTCGTTGAAGACCAGAGAGGGCGTGCTGTTCCGGGTATGGGAATCACCCGATGGGAAGACGCAGAGAGAACAGTTGGTACTTCCCTGGAGTAAGGTACCGAAAGTCTTGGAAGAAGTGCACTCCGGTACTTCAGGAGGACACCTGGGAGCGAACCGAACGATTGACAAACTACGGCAGCGCTACTACTGGCTGAGGCTCCGAGCAGATGCTGAGAGATGGTGCCGTCAGTGTCACGTGTGCGCGGCGAGTCGTGGCCCCCAGACTAGGAGCGGGGTCGCATGCAGCAGTACAACGTCGGAGTGCCATTCGAACGGCTTGCCGTTGACATTGCTGGACCGTTCCCAGTTTCCGACCGAGGCAACAAGTACCTAATGGTGGTCGTGGACTACTTCACCAAGTGGCCGGAGGTGTATGCCATCCCAAACCAAGAGGCAAAGACAATCAAGGACTGCCTCGTGGAGCAAGTGTTCTGTCGATTTGGGGTGCCGTTAGAGCTACACTGTGACCAGGGTACCAACTTTGATTCCAACCTAATGAAGGAGGCACTACAAAGGCTTGGGGTGAACAAGACTCGCACTAAGCCTCTACATCCCCAATCGGATGGCATGGTCGAAAGTACATCAAGACCTTAAAGGAACACCTGAGGAAGGTCGTGGCCAGCCATCAGCGAGATTGGGACGTCAAGGTGCCACTGTTCTTGCTGGCCTACCGCTCGTCTACACACGACACAACTGGGATGACGCCAGCCAGCTTAATGTTTGGCCGAGAGTTACGCCTCCCTTGTGACCTGGCTTTTGGAAGCCCTCCGGTAGCGAAACATCCAGCGACCGAGTATGTGGAGAACCTGGTGGACCAACTCCACGACATGCACGAGATGGCTCACCAGAACATCCAGAAGGCGAGCGACCGCATGAAGACCAGGTATGACAGGCAAGCCAACAGCCAAGTGTTCTAGCAAGGTGACCTGGTCTGGTTGTACCGTCCTACCCGGACCAAGGGACGCTGCCCGAAGCTCCAGCAGCCATGGCAAGGACCGTACCGGGTGAAGAGGATTAACGACGTGGTCTACCGCATCCAGAAGGTTCCCAGAGGGAAGATATTGGTGGTACACCTGGATTGCCTGGCACGCTACGATGGTGCTGTTCGGGACGACCAGCTTTGAGGAGGGAGCAGTGTCACCCGAACGTTGGAACACGCTATAGAACCAGCTGACAGCAAGCAGTAGACGGTCGGCGTTCGCCCCGCCCCCTCGTTTGTCTTATAGCGTTAAGGAGGGGTGGCTGGGACAAAAAAAAACATCACTGTGCCGTCTCTTTCTGTTTCACCTGTGTTCTCGAACTTATGGGATATTTCATCTAATCGAGAACCTTCCAGATCGGCAAGCTGACCCTATATAAGCAACACGTCGTGCAAGAGGAGTGAGTCCGAGTTCTTGGCGAGCAGTGTAAGAGTGCAGTGCTAGTGTACGACGAGAAGACTGTGTACGTGCATCGGAGTATTGTATGTAATTACGAGTGCAAGTGAAACTGTAATGGACGAACTGGTGAATCGTAATTGTGTGCATTACGTAATCCTGTGTAATTGGCAAGTGTTCAACTGTAAGTCAGTGGAAATAAAGAACATTTTTGAGTGGTGTAATTGGACTTTTCATTTCACGAACCCACAAAGTCACAGTATTAATAGAACAAAATCCGGAGTTGCAATCAGGGAAGGTAACAATCATCCCAAAATTTATATTCCACACAAGAAGGCAAAATAGAAACTTAGTGGTAGAATGTATAGAGTCAACATGAAAAATTCAATGCCATGGCCGGGATTTGAACCACGGATCTCCTGGTTTCCGCCCAGTCGCTCTTAACCTTTGAGCTACCATGGTCAACGTGCCGTCCTGACATTAAATTCTCCAGTTGACTCATATGTTTCCCCGGTAGACCACTAGGGGCTCTTGCATCCGAGATACACCGTTTGTGGCGACTTACTATTGTAAGTACTTAAGTCCCAGGCTTCATCATTTACCTTAGCCTATATATGGCTAGTGTGGAGAAATGATTAATTTCCATCGATTAACTAAAATAATAAGAGTTAAATGATGAAGCCTGGGACTTAAGTACTTACAATAGTAAGTCGCCACAAACGGTGTATCTCGGATGCGAGAGCCCCTAGTGGTCTACCGGGGAAACATATGAGTCAACTGGAGAATTTAATGTCAGGACGGCACGTTGACCATGGTAGCTCAAAGGTTAAGAGCGACTGGACGGAAACCAGGAGATCCGTGGTTCAAATCCCGGCCATGGCATTGAATTTTTCATGTTGACTCTATCCATCGAATACCTTAGCCTATATATGGCTAGTGTGGAGAAATGATTAATTTCCATTGATTAACTAAAATAATAAGAGTTAAATGATGAAGCCTGGGACTTAAGTACTTACAATAGTAAGTCGCCACAAACAGTGTATCTCAGATGCGAGAGCCCCTAGTGGTCTACCGGGGAAACATATGAGTGAACTGGAGAATTTAATGTCTGGACGGCACGTTGACCATGGTAGCTCAAAGGTTAAGAGCGACTGGACGGAAACCAGGAGATCCGTGGTTCAAATCCTGGCCATGGCATTGAATTTTTCATGTTGACTCTATCCATCAAATACCTTAGCCTATATATGGCTAGTGTGGAGAAATGATTAATTTCCATCGATTAACTAAAATAATTAGTGGTAGAAGTAAAATCATACACTAGAAGACTAATAATGAACTGCAGAATGAAAATAGGTTGGACGATATGCAATGTAGAAGACTATTTGCGAGTCAATCGCTGCTTCAAATATAGAAAATACAACCACAAGCACACAGACTCTAAGGGAGAAGAAACTTGCCCCCTATGTGCAGGCACCCACAGCTTAAAAGAATGCAAGGCAACACAAAATGAATACGGATGCATAAACTGCACAACATATAACAAATACAACCCTAGGAACACAATTTGCTTAAATCACACTTCGTTAGACAGGAACTGCCCAAGCCTACAAGCAGCAATTAAGAAACAAATCCAAAATACAGACTACTAACATGGACACACAATCTCACACCAATAAGTTAATAGGGTTTAAGAACACAAACTTTAGAGAACAGATCAGCTGTTTACAGATAAACTTGCAACATTCAATAGCAGCAACTGACAATCTCATGAACCTAATAGAACGAGATGGCATTGACATAATATTCATACAAGAGCCGAGAATAATAAACAACAGGACAATGGGTATCACAAAGAGATACAAGATATATGCGGCAAACGAGGGAAGATGTAGAGCAGCAACGGTGGTAACAAACACACATATGGACGTCATACTCATAACAGAATTAACAGACAAAGATACAGTAGTCGTAGAGATTATCTACAGAAATACAAAATTCTATTCGGCAAACATGTACCTGGACAGTCAAGGTAAACTAGAAAACGACCTGAGAAAAATCAACAAAATATTACAATATACCTCTGGAAATGGTCTACTTATTACAATGGATAGCAACTCCAGATCCGCTACATGGCATGACACAATCACCAATGAAAGGGGAAAGGAAATGGAAGAATTTTTAATAACAAAACAATTGTACATACATAATGAAGACAGTGAATTAACCACCTTCCAAAGTAGTCGAGGGAAAAGTAATGTTGACCTGACTATAAGCAATAACAATCTCCTTAGACAAATAAAGAATTGGAAGATAAGTGAAGAAGAGAGTTGCTCCGATCCTAGATTATTGCAGTTCTTAATAGGGCAAAATGAGTGGAACAAAGAAAAACTAAACAGTCAATACACAGGCATAAAATATATAACTAAGGAAGAAGACCGCAAAAAGTATTAAGAAACACTACTGTATGAGATAGCAAAACAGTTCTGCAGAACAGAAAAAGAAATTAACATTGAAGATATAGACAGCCAACTATCCAGACAAATACAAAACTCAGTGAACATAGAGGAGGTAATAAATAAATACAGCGCAGCCCAAACGATAGCATGCATGAAGGCCTTCAAAGTTAGCAGTACATTCACTAAAACAGCCAACCTAAAACATAAAACAGTTCCATGGTGGAATGACGACCTTACAATTATGAGGAAGGGGGTGAATGCTTTCAGAAGAAAATACCAGAGAACACAAAACAACAATGATCTCCAAGAACAGCAGAAAAAACTCTACTTCGAAGAGAAAAGTAAATACCAAACAAAACTAAAAAACTCAAAGATCCTATCGTGGAAAGAATACTGCAACAACACCACCTCAAATTCCTGGAATATAGTGTGCAAGACTGCCTCAGGAAAAACAAAAGACAGCCAAATGATAACAACTCTCATAAACAAGGAAGGAAAGTATACAAGAGACTTAAAAGAAACATTGGAGTATACACTCAACTATATCATCCCAAAAGACAACGAACTGGAAGATACAGAACACCACAAACAAATAAAGCAAGAAATAGAAGAACCATTGAATACAGCAGATGATAGAAAATTTACAGAAGAAGAAATTAAATCAACTATCAAAAATATAGATCATAAGAAGACTCCGGGAGAAGATGGAATAACCAGCAAAGTACTGATGTAGACAATCGACTGCCTCCCTCAAACAGTAACATCTATATACAATGGATGTTTGGAAAATGGATATTTCCCAAAGAAATGGAAAAAGGCCAGAATAATACCAATCACCAAACCAGGAAAAGAGAAGCTCATTGATCCATCCAAGTTCACACCTATAAGCCTATTAAACGTAGGAGGGAAAGTTCTAGAGAAGCTACTCATAAGCAGAATCAACCATCACCTCTATAAGAACAAATTACTAAGTGTAAATCAATATGGCTTCAGGCCCCAAAAAGGCACCACTGATGCAGCAATAGCAGTTAAAGAATTTATAAATAAAGTGTTTAGCAATGGACAAATTACAGCGATTGTTAGCCTGGACGTAAAAGGAGCCTTCGATTCAGCGTGGTGGCCAAGCATCAAAGGCCCTAAAAGATTTCAAGTGCCCTAGAAACCTGTACAACCTCTCCAAGAGCTATTTTAAAGACAGAGTGGCCTTCATCAATTCTAACAACATCCAAGTCGAAACAACAGTCAACAAACGTTGCCATAATTAATAATAATAATAATAATAATAATAATAATAATAATAATGATAACGATAACGATAACGATAACGATAACGATAACGATAACGATAACGATAACGATAACGATAACGATAACGATAACGATAACGATAACGATAACGATAACGATAACGATAACGATAACGATAACGATAACGATAACGATAACGATAACGATAACGATAACGATAACGATAACGATAACGATAACGATAACGATAACGATAACGATAACAGTAACAGTAACAGTAACAGTAACAGTAACAGTAACAGTAATAATAATAATAATAATAATAATAATAATAATAATAATAATAATAATAATAATAATAATAATAATAATAATAATAATAATAATACTATTATTAATAATAATAATAATAATAATAATAATAATAATAATAATAATAATAATAATAATAATAATAATAATAATAATAATAATAATAATAATAATAATAATAATAATAATAATAATAATCATAATAACAATAATAATAATAATAATAATAATATTATGTTGGTAGTACTGCTTTTTAAAAGAAATGTGGAAGAAATCTTTGCTCGAATTCTTTCTGTAGTTTAAAGATATTTTTATATTTTGGTGAAGTGTTTCTCGTATGTCAGTATATTCTACAAGTTCTCCTGTACATGTGGTAGTGTTAGTGCAACGAGGGAACTATCCGTTTAGTTTTTGTGAGATAAAAATTGTGCCTGTGGAGCCACGATGGCATCAGCTGATGACAGCGTATTTGAAAACGCTCTAAATAAGTTACTCAATATAGCTGACAAGTGCGTAAAAATGAGAAGTGATCTAAAGAAAGATCTTTTTGACGTGATCAGTGATATCAGGAAAGAGTTTAGTAGTGTTAGTAGGGCAGTGGAGGAGAAGGATAAAGTGATCAGTGAACTGGAATCGAGAGCGACAGAAGCGGCATCCATTGTCCAAGCCTTGCATTCGGGCGAGGATGAGTACACGAGACATCTAGCGCCCACGGGAGACAACTACTGGACCAGCGAGTGGAGGGTGGTGCCACCTGCAGGTAGGTCAAAGAAGTGCTACTCTGAAGTTACCAAGACAAACCAAGAGTGGCGCCAGTCGGATGTGTCACACGGAAAAAAAACTTATAAAATGTTTGTGAAATCAAAAAACAACCAGAGTGTCGAGTACACTAAGACTCTACTAAAGTCGAAAGTTAACCCTGCAAAAATGAAAGTCGGAATATCTGCGCTAAAAACGCTAAAAAACGGGCAGTTACTTCTGGAATCAGAAAGCCAAGGTGAACTCGAAAAAATTTGTGAAGCAATAACTGAAACATGCGGGTTAGAACTCGAAAGTTATTTGCCGAAGCTCAGGAATCCCAGAATCATTATATTTAATGTTCCAGAGGATATCACCATAGACAATGCAACAGAAGCCATAGTCAATCAGAATTCAGATCTGAAATTAAGTGAAAGTGACATAATTCCCAAATTCGTGTTTGCAGATAGAAGGAAAAACAAAATTTTGGTAATAGAAGTCACATCACAAGTTCGCAGGTGCATTTCGGGCAGGAAACTTAAATTAGGCTGGCACATATGTAATAGTGACGACTACCTTTCCGTTACACGTTGCCATAATTGCTGTAAATACCATCATAGAGCCCAGGAATGCACAGGGGAACAAGTATGTCCACATTGCTCTGGAAATCATAGAATGAAAGATTGCCAAGCACCTAAAGAAAACCATAGATGCATCAACTGCATAAATTATAACAAGTACAATGGATCAGTGCCTATAAGTGAGAACCATTCATCGCTTGATAAAAGCTGCCCATGCTATAAAACTGCCCTGAAGAAGAATATGGAAAGAATCGACTACTAACATGGATGGTCTCGCAGAGGAAAGAATTATCTACGATGTGAACAGGTTAATTTGCAACATAAAAGAGCAGCAATGAATAATATTATATATAATATGAACAACAGTAGCATTGACCTTGCCTTTATACAGGAACCTTACACCATACACAGTAATGTGGCGGGAGTGCCTAAATCTCTAAGAATCTATGAGAGTGGAAAGGGAAGGAAAAGGTCAGCACTGCTTATAAATAACAAAGACATAGATGCCATTCTTATTACACAGCTCTCTGACGAAGACACTGTCGTCGCAGAAATAACATACAAAAGAATGAAGTTTTACGCAGCTTGTTTATATTTCGATTCCACACAAGATATCGAGGTAAATTTGAGGACAATAGAACGACTTACAAACTATACAAAGGGGAGTGGTTTACTTATAGCAGCCGACAGTAATGCCAGAAGTAAAACGTGGTATGACGTCACAACAAATCACAGGGGGACAGCAATGGAAGATTTTCTAACAGTGTCCAACTTAAACATAGTGAATACTAGGTCGGAGCCTACATTTGAAACTAGAAGAGGCAGCAGTTATGTCGACCTAACTATTGTTAACAACAAGATGTTAAGGCATGTCAGTGAGTGGACCTGTGGCTCCGTAGAAAGCTGCTCCGATCACAAGGTTTTAACTTTCAAACTTACAAAGCAGATTGAAAAGACATCTACAATTGGAATCGATCATACGAGAGCAAAGTATATAGTAAGGAATGAAGATTTCAAGAAATTCGACAATATTTTCCTTTCCACGGTGATATCTAAATTCAATTGTCACTATAATGAAGAGAACTTGCAGAAATTAGATCAGGAACTAAGCAGCACAGTGGCAAGTAAAACAGAAGCAGAGGAAATGGCAAACCTCGCCTTTTCATGTATCATAACAGCTAGTAATGCAACCTTCAAAGTTTCAACAGGTGGTAAACAGGCGATAAAAAGGAAGACGGTATCTTGGTGGACAGACGAACTTACTAAATTAAGAAAAAGGGCAAATGCACTGCGGAGGAGATACCAAAGAACTGTCACCGGCGAAAATCTACGACAGGAGAGGAAAGAAAAATACCTGGATGGGAAAAGGGAATACGAAAGGAAAATGAGAGATGCAAAACTGAAGTCATGGAAAGCGTTTTGCACAATAAGTGACGATGCCAATCCTTGGGGTTTAGTATATAAAATAGCTTCCGGCAAACTCCGAACTGGTGTGAGATTGACTACATTACAAAAAGACGATGGAACATTTACCACAGATACTGAAAATACAATCAAGCATATGTTAGAGCACTTTGTACCCGAAGACAATCAAGATAGTGACAACGAATTGCACAAACAAATTAGGAAAGAAATTGAAGAACCCATCAATACTAATGATGATAAACCTTTCACAACTGCAGAAATCATCATTAATATGCAAAAATTCAATCCAAAGAAATCTCCTGGGAAGGACTGCTTATCTAGCGACATAATTACAAGAGCTTTCCAAAATCTCCCTCTATTCTTCACGCAAGTATACAACACGTATTTAAAGAAGGGATGCTTTCCAAAAGATTGGAAGCAGTCTATTGTCATTCCAATAATTAAGCCCGGAAAAGAAGACTGCCAAGATGCATCAAAATACAGACCAATAAGCCTATTAAATATCGGAGGTAAACTACTAGAAAAACTGATGATTGACAGAATACTACACCATATGTACAGCAATAATTTGTTACACAATAACCAGTTTGGATTTACCCCCCAAAGGGGAGCAGTTGACGCTGCAATGGAAGTTAAATCTTTAATCGATAAATGCTTGAAGTCAAAATAATGCGTAGTAGTCACTAGTCTTGATGTCAAAGGTGCCTTTGATGCAGCTTGGTGGCCTAGCATACTCAAGAATCTAAGGCAGCTTAGATGCCATAAGAATTTATATAATTTAGCTGTGAATTACTTCAGCAACAGAAGAGCAGTATTTTCAGTGAACAACTATACAGCAGAAAGAGAAGTACAGAAAGGCTGCCCACAAGGATCATGCTGTGGTCCAGGTTTCTGGAACATAATGTACAATTCGATGCTGAATTTAGAATATGATCACCGGACAAGAGTGATCGCCTTCGCCGACGACCTGATAGTAATGACAAGAGGAGCATACAAATCAGAAGTAGAGAGCGTTGCAAATCACGATCTTAGAAAAATCCAAAAATGGGCTGATGATAACAAAATTCAATTTAACCAAAAGAAATCCAAGGTTCTATTTATCACAAGAAGAAGAAATGTAGATAGGGATGTCAACATATTTTTGAATCATCATAAACTTAACCAAACCGAAGAAATAAAATACCTCGGAATATATTTAGATAGCAAATTTAACTTCAACGCGCACATTGAATATACTGCAGACAAAACAATCTTGTTGGTTCATATGCTAGCAAGAACAGCAAAGCTACAATGGGGGCTAGGTCACAAAGCACTTAAGACAATCTATGAAGGTGCTATAGTCCCTGTCTTGACATACGGAGCTCCTATGTGGATAGATGCGATATGGAAGAATAAAAATATTGCAAAATATAGAAGAATTCAAAGATTAATCAACATAAAAATGACGAAAGCATATAGAACTCTCTCGTATGATGCATCGTGCGTACTAGCTGGAGTATGTCCTATAGAAATAACTATAGAGGAAAAACTCCAAATATATCTGGCAACAAAAAGTCACATAGCAGACTTCGACAAACCTTTAGAAGTGAAACACTGGCGACATCCAGCCAAAGTGGCAACGATTCAGGAGGTGAACAAAGATAACATATATAGAATGGAAGCGTACACAGATGGAAGTAAAATGGGGGAGAAAGTTGGCGCAGCAGGAATAATATTTGAAAACGGAATTATGACACACCAGTTAAAATTCAAATTACATGGCCACTGCACCAACAATCAAGCCGAACAACTTGCTATTTTAAAAGTACTAGAGAAATTAGAAGAACTATATTATGCCAGCTCAATAGATAGAAACGGAACCGTTGCAATATACACTGACAGCAGAATTACTATAGATCTACTGAGAAACAACTGGAAAAGAAATCGACTAATAGAATCTATCAAAGACAAACTTCTTGCACTAAACCATTTAAATTGGATCATCCACTTTGGCTGGGTTAAAGGCCACTGCGGAATAGAAGGGAATGAACTAGCAGATAAGCTTGCAAAACGCGCTGCTATCGAAGATAGTGAAATAGTGTACGACAAAATACCAAAAGACGTAATTGTAACGAGAGCGAAGGAATATGGACTCAACAGGTGGCAACAAGTCTGGACGAACACAACGAAAGGTGCAGTGACTAAAGCATTCTTCCCGTTAGTGAAAAACAGATTGCGTCAAAATATTCCAATATCCCCAGAACTCACTACAATGTTAACTGGCCATGGAAAATTAAATGCATACCTATACCGATTTAGAATAATAAATAACCCACTCTGTCCTTGCGGAGAAGAAGAACAGTCCATTAACCATATAATATTTAATTGTAGAAGACTTTATGAACAAAGACTAGAATTGGCAAAAAGTGTAACATGCAATGGAGGGAAATGGCCTACCACCAACGAGAAGATTGCGAATAATCACCTGAAGTCGTTCGTAAAATTTGCAACTTCTATAAAAATCACGGACATGGACTGAAGGATTTGGAGTGTAATAACGACAAATTGTGAAATCTATACAATCAACTTACTCCGGTTTCATCATAATCTTACAATTAACTAAAACATAAAGCACTACTTCTACAAATATGACATGTATTTAGATTGAAATAATTACAAATTGTGAACTCACAAAAATCAGCTAGAAGAATAGACTCAATTTAATGTACATAGTGTCTAAAACACAGAATAACCTAATGTAAAATTGTTGTAATGTTTGCAATTGCTAATTCAAAATAGGACATGTAACTATAAAGCATGTAGTATTACTATGTAATGGAGCATGCTGTTGATATCAATAAAGCAAAAAAAAAAAAAAATAATAGTAATAATAATAATAATAATAATAATAATAATAATAATAATAATAATAATAATAATAATAATAATAATAATAATCATAATCATAATAATAATCATCATCATAAAAATAATAATAATAATAAATATAATAATAAATAATAATAATCATCATCATAATAATAATCATAATAATAATAATAATAATCATAATAATAGTAATAATAATAATAGTAATAATAATAATCATAATAATCATCATAATAATAATCATAATAATATTAATCATAATAATAATCATATTAATAATAATAATAATAATAATAATAATAATAATAATAATAATAATAATAATAATAATAATAATAATAATAATAATTGTAATAATAATAATCATAATAATCATAATAATAATCATAATATTAATAATAATCATAATAATAATCATAATAATAATAACAATAACAATAATAATAATCATCATCATCATCATCATCATATAATATTAACAATATTTCAGCTCTAGTTTGACACACAACGATGTCATTCACTTTAACAAAATGACACACTGCTACTCTGAAAACGAACTGAATATTGTCAGTCTGTTTCAAACTGTGTGAATTCGGTTTTCATAGTAGGTACACTATTTATTTATGCTTGAGATATTGAGGAAAGAATGGTGTTGCTTTTCATGCTTATCTGTGTTGAATGGATGGATGTGGGTAACTATAACCATATGAAGATAAAATGTGCTTCGCTCGTGTTCTAAGTATCATTGTGACAGGAATTTTGTATGGAAATGTTCAGAAAATAAAATTCTTTCTTATTATAACATTAGCATCTGTATATTTCAAATATTTATCCATAACACTTAACCATAACCATGTGAAGGTAAAACGTGCATCACAGGTGCTCTAAGTATCATGGAGGTAGGATTTTTGTATGGTCATGATCAAAAAATAAAATTCTTTGTTATTATAAGGTTGCCATCAACCATTTTCAAATATTTATCTGAGCGTAATTAATAAATATAATGTTCTCAGTTCAGTTTGCATGAGATGTGTATAACACATTCGGCAGGGCTGCTAGGCGGACAAGCTTAGGATTCGCTGGAGTCTGCAGTACGGCTCGCCTTCATATGCCTTTAACTTTGGTGAAAATTATAGCAAAGTATGGAGAATCAAGTACTAGCTTGACTCAAAATTATATTTATTTACTTTATCACTGCTCATATTTCAGATGTGTTCAAATTGTATAAAATGTTACAATAACTAAATTTTCAATATCTGATTTGTAAGATAATCATGGTGAGCATGTATTTGGTTGCGCAAGCTAAATTTACAATACATTTGTCAATTGCCATGGCAACAAGGATGGAACCGTCATTAATACTTATAGTTCTAGTTTTCAATACTTAGAGTAACAGTAGGATGTGATGTTACACTCAACAGAATAGTAGAAATTTTGATTTATTATGGCTTTTCTGGCCTTTTCAATTATTGGAAAAAGTAACTGGCTAACCACGAACTATAAGTTACTTATCAGATCTTGAATGTTTGGGTATCCTTGATCCTGTGGGCCTCGCATTCCCAATATTGTTGCAAGGCACTTGTTATTTGGCAAAAGAGAGATAGAAGCGGGGAGTGAAAGAGACAGATAGCACCCAAGCCACGCCCACGTACCGATGAGCGCTGGGCACTTGCCACGATACAGCAAAAGAGGGAGAAAAAGATGGAGATAGCCTGGACGTTCTCGCTCCACCATAAAAGTCTGTGAAGCTTCGGGAGCTTTCGAGAAACTTTGGCTACTTTCGAGAAATGATGGTTCGATTATAAAAGCAACTGAACTGGACAGTCAGTCAGTGTCAATGGTCAGTTTTCGTGTGTGTGGACATTTAAATTGTATGGAGTTGTGAGTTGAGAACTAATAAATATAAATGTGTAGTGATTTGAAAATGAATTCTTTTGTTTGTTTACGTGTGGTGAAGCCACAAGAGACTGTATTGGTGTATGTTACGTCATCCTTCTGAAAAGGGCTGTACAAACTGTCTTTCTATGGAAAGAAAGAGCATTTTGAATTTCTGCAAACTAGACTTTTAATTTTACGAACCCACAAAGTCACAATATGCATTCTCGACCTGAGAAGTATCACTTACAGTTCTTAGTACACAATATACTATTTCATGATTGTAACAAGCAAGTGAATACACTTTCACTCTAAAACTTCATGACATACTTACCAAAGGAAGACAAGCAATAATTAATATGACAGTTTAGCTATCTTTACATCTCTGAGTCAGGCTGAGACTTTATCGAGTACTCTCTCTCTCTCCTTTCTATATGTATATATTGCGACTTTTTGGGTTCATGAAATTAAAAGTCCAGGTTACAAACACTCAAAATTGCTCTTTATTTCCTTAGAAACACACTTTGGTCAACCCTTACAGTAGCAGAATTACATCACATACACAATACAGCTTGCAAGTTCATCAACCGCAAATAAAGTTCTCACAGCTGTTCGCGCACACGACTCTAATTAACAACTATTCCCCAGTGGCGGGCGGCAGTTTCCTTTTATAGCTTACTCACTATTCTGGAAATTCTTGGAATGTTCTCAATCAGGATGGCGTTAGAAGAAAGACAAACTCCAGAAATCCGTCTCCTTCCCCCCACCATTTCGGCAAGCTTTTATCTCCACACAGCATTGTCCTTCTCTTTCAATGCCTCGGCCGCGCTGCCTTTTAAATCTTTGATATAAGAAGCTATTGTATAAAGTCAAAGCTTGAATTCGAGTAGCAGAAATTCATGCTCTGTCTGAAATTAAGGTCTGCAATTCTAAGTTATGAGAAACTGCAGCCTTTATATAAACTATTTGATTTTTACAACAATTTAAGCATGGATCACACACTAGTTTGCTATAAACATCAATGTTTCAATACATTTAGCTGCCATTTGCTGCCAATAGACTTGGAAACGCCCGCCTCGGTAGCGTAGATGGTAGCGTGTCTGCCTCACGTTCAAGAGGTCCCGAGTTCGAATCTCGGCCAGGTTGAGTTACTGGATAAGGTTATTTCTGGCATTTTCCCTTATCCTGATAGACAAATGTCAGGTAACGCTAAGCTCCATGGACCCCGGAATCATTTGAGCATCATTTCTCTCATTTCAATCATCGTCCAATATAACTTAACGTTGGAGGACGTAAATTAAAAAAAAATCTTGGAAACTATGGCATCATATTATGTGTTATTAGCTTTAGTACTTACAAGCAAACATATGTGTTGAGTAAACACAGTAAAGTGTGTACCACGTCGAGATATTTGGCTATTATTCAGTAGGAAAAAATTAATTCTTTATAAGCAAATTGATCATGAAATGAAGTATTTATTCCCTACAGCATAAATAATTAAATAAGTACTTACCGTTAAATTTTTGTCCCACCATAATATATTTTCAGTCTGCACACCAAGTAGAGAAGAAAGTTTATCAGACCATCTCTGTTTCAAATACTCTTCAAATGCTCCAGTTTGTTCTGCTATAAATAGGTACCAATTCCCTGGTGGTTTCCACAAAATTTGTTCTTCTGTATTCAAGGGTGCTATCATCCAACGTTGCAGAAGTTTCATTAGGCAGCCAAGAGCACGAAAATAGAGTGGAAGCTGACAATAAATCTGCATAAAAACATTAATGTTAAAAATTATCCCAGAGTCATACACTTAGTTAAATATCCCATTGAGCATTAATTTATATGCTGGAAAGAGAGACAGAAACAAAAAATAAACCATACTGATCAAAAATAAAATACAATTGTAATTTCTCAGGCTTACAGAAATAATATGACAGCTATGATTCCACAGGTGAGATATGTCTGTTGAAGAGAAAACCCTAAAACTAGTAACTTCACAAACATTCTAACTTCAGTTCTCCAGATTACTAGTTAGCTATGCTACCATTAATCATAAAAGTGAACTACTGTGAAAAGTGTAAATTAACCACATCAAAATTTGAAGTATAATATACTCTTTCAACATAAAAGGCTTATTGAAAATTAGAAAGAGACATATATAGCTCCAGTGATAGCAGGAGTACCCCAAGGATCAGTGCTGGGGCCATTCTTATTTTTAATTTATATAAATGACTTAAACCATAACTTACCTTGCATTACTATGTTATATGCAGACGACACTACCTTACTGAGCAAAAGCAATAATATTAATACAGTAAAGCAACAAATGCAACTATCCCTAGAAAGTGCAAAAATCTGGTTCTCCTTAAACAATCTAAGTCTAAATATGTCTAAAATTGAAAATATATTATTTACATTGCAACATAATGATATCCACAGTAATTCAGTAAATCTGTTAGGATTACATTTGGACACCAGACTAACATGGGAAACACACATAGTTTTTTTACCTTTGTAAAAAGCTTGCTAGAATCTGGTATTTTCTAGGGAAATTAAAGAAATGTGTTAGTCGAGATATGTTAATAACATGCCTTCTTTCATCCACATATACTCTATGGGGTTAGGCTTTGGGGTAATTGTGCTACCTCGGAAAATGCATTCATATGGCAAAAGAAATCTCTCAGACTAATTCTAGGATTAGGAGAACAGGATACATGTAAGCCTAGCTTTATAGACCTTAAGATAATGACTTTACCGTCAATGTATATATATATATATATATATATATATATATATATACCAATATCATATATATATATACCAATATCATACACGTTAAAGAAAATCAAAACTTATTTATAAATCGTTCCTCAGTACACAGTTATGACACTCGATGCAAACATAATTTTGATACACCCCACAACCGATTGAGCATGACCATAAATAGTCACTGTTATCAACAGTTAAAATTATTCTGTAAATAAAAGAACTGCCACAAAACAAATTTGTTATAGTATTAAAAAACTGGTTTAAACAAAAAGCATTTTATACTTTACAAGAATCTTAGAATATAACATACATGCTAGTGAATTTATGTAAAACTATTGTAAATAATAGTAGTAGGTACCTAATTGTTTAATTTTATTATTACTATAGTAAAGTTATTAACTTACGATAATTACTACCTTAAGCCATGCAAATAATCTGATTTACAACTAACTTTAGAGGAGCAGGCACTAATACAACATGAAAAAATGTTGCGGTTAAAAACAGCAAAATGGGAGAAAAGATTACTACAACCAATCAAGATGAAAACACAAACAAGTTTCCTACACGAAGTTATGGAATTAAAAACAGATCTGAATCTTCCTAATTCTAAAGAAAACATTTTAATCAAAGAAAACCCACTGACTTTTGAACCAATTAATATTCAATTAGATTTAGAACAATAGAATATTCAATTAGATGGAACATTTTAATTAAAAATCCAGAAATTATTCCAGAAATCCCATGTAAAGCTGCAGTAGCAAATTTTAGATTACTTACGGAACGTGATTATTTGGCCAAACACTTACACAGAATAGGAATTTATACAAGTCCAAATTGTACTCTGTGCAACAAAGAAGAGGAAATGACTGAAAAACATCTTTTAACCTGTGAAGCCCTACCTGCCGGACTCACTACACAGAAATATTGGAGAGCAAGAGAGCTAATGGCTTCAGTGCCAAAGCCTAGCATTTGAAAACAACAACATAATCTGATTTCACCTAGAATTTTATACGCATTAATTTGTAAACCTTCTGTACTTGTAAATACATTGTAAATACTTTTTATTACTGGCAACAGTAAGCAAGAAACTCAAAAGGAAAATAGAAACCTCACAAAACAATTCACTAAGAATAATAACGGAGCTGTGAAAACAACACCAATTGCCATACTACTGAGCTTCACAAAAAATATGGCCCTAGAACTGGAACATGAACTAAAGGCAATTACCCTAACACAAAAACTGCTAGTTAACAAAAATAGACACAAGTGGTATCACACAGCAGATAATATAAGCAATCTAAAAACCCAAACACGTTTCAGAACATACATCAATAACTCAAAACACAAGAACATAATAACAACAAATATAAAAACAATAGAGGAAACAAGCCCAACAGAATATATTGACATACATTATAAGAATGACCTGTTATATACAATACATAAGCAAAACAATTTACCAGATGAAATGAGAGCAATAGCAATAGCCACAGAAAATGAAAGATATCCAGAAAAAGAATGGCTCCGAATATATACAGATGGATCCTTTATAAACAAACAAGATGCTGGTGCAGGAGTATACTGCAAACATTTTGCACAGTATCTAACACTAGACGAAACTTCAAACCATTATGATGGAGAACTAACAGCCATAAAAGCAGCACTGCAGAATGTCCTGTACAGACCGTACATAGAGCAAAACATAGTTATCTTAACAGATTCAAAATCAGCCATAGATGGGATTGTAAACTATAAAAACAAAACAAAAAGAAACATCAAAGAAATAAGAAGTTTAATTAAAGCTGTCGAATCAAGAAACCATGTCACCCTGCAATGGATTCCAGCCCACGTTGGACTTTTAGGTAATGAACATGCTGACCAACTAGCAAAAAAAGGTGCAATTCAAAATATAAAACCCGTAAGACAAACTGAAATTAATAAACAATTAAACAACATTAAGCTACATTTTAAAAAACAGCAGAGACTTGATGAAGAAGATAAACTAAAAGACAAGGATTATAAGAACATTGGAGACAAAACTGACATACAAAAACTACCAAGAAAAACTGCAGTGGCCCTATTTAGAATGGAAACTGGCCATGATTGTCTTGCAGAACACCTTTATAAAATACACTGCATACCTACACCCAAATGTACTATCTGTAAAGAGGATGTCATCATGAACAAACACCATTTGGACAAATGTAATGGTCTCAAAAGTGGGAACCTACAGGCTTTATATTGGGAAGCTAGGGAGAAAATGATGCAAATTAACTAATCCCCAGTGTCATTAGTCAACAACAACAACTTTTTATAACTGATGAAACCTATTGCTTCATGTAAGCTTAATGGTGAATAAAGGATTATGATTATTATTACATAATCTGAAAAATTGAAATTATCTGGTCATATATAAATGTTATGCCTGATCAGGTAATTAATATGAAAATTTCAGTTAAAATTATTTTTGTGCCTTTTTCATTCTGGAAGATATTTTCAGATATTCGCTTGACAGCCCATGATACCATTCAGCAACAGTCAACTTTAAGAAAGCTTCTATTCTTTAAAAGTATCTTGTAATTAAGAGATGAGAATTGTAGTGGACCATCTCCAGGTAAGGTCGAAGTTGAGCTGTTACCACCTGTCAGTATATTTTATGATTATACATCATATATTGCAATGGGCTATGTCCAACGTTTCCTGTTTACAAACTGTAGTGCACAGAACTAAAACTGTGAATTCTGTTGAGAGTTCAGGTAATCTGTATCCATATAGCAAATCATGCTACCATATGGCTACAAGGTTGATGAGAACACATGTCATACAGTATATTAAATAATAATAGTGTAAAGAAAAGTGAAACATTTAAAAGAAAAGAAAACAGGTGCGTAAATTATATAATTGAGTGAAAAGTGTAAGAAAAAGAAAGAAAATTATTAATTGTAAAGAATACCTAAATATTAGTGCTAGCTCAGTAGCAAATAACTATATGTGGATATAGATTTAATTATTCTGTTGTATTATCTAGATTATTTACGCACTTGTGAAGACTGGAAGTATATTCATGATAGCTCAAGTTCTTCTCCGGAAGTAAGCCAGGTAAAAAGACAATTAGAAATTGACATTTCGGGAATGTGCATCTCTCCCATCTTCAGGATATTTATTAAATGTTATAACCACAAATGAATCACTGGATATAACACAAATATAAACAAAGCAAAACACTATCAAAATTTGCATTACTGAACAAAAGACTGATTTCAGTAAATTAAATGCCAGGTCAGAACATGGCGTGAGTACAGAAAATTATTGGGTCAAAGAAACGTAACTACTTAACTTGATTATCAAACTGTATTGATCTGTGCTTCTCAAGTTGATGGATTTCCATTTTTAAGGCTGGTTTCCAAGAGGAGCTCAACTGAAATCCAGCATCACAATTAAGCATGCTCCTCTCGGACAAAATGGCCATTATCCCAAAATAATAATGCACAATGCACGTTGGCCATAATAGCTCAGTGGTTTAGAGCAACTGCATGGAGAGCGGGAGATCCGTGGTTCAATTCCCGGTTATGGCATTGAATTTTTCAGTCTGGCTCTACTCAATCAAACCTTAGCCTAAACACGGCTCGTATGAAAGAAATGATTATTTCCATCAATTTACCTAAAATAAAAACACAGTGGTTTAACTATGAAACCTGGGACTTCAGCATAGTAAGTAGTAGGTAGCCGCAAAAGGTGCATGTAACATAGCATATGAGAACCACTAGTGGTCTACCGGAAACATACGAGTCAGTTGGAGAATTTAATGTCATATTGCCACATTGGCCATAGTAGCTCAGTGGTTTAGAGCAATCGCACAGAGAGCGGGAGATCCGTGGTTCATATCCCAGCTATGGTATTGAATTTTTCAGTCTGGCTCTACTCATTCAAACCTTAGCCTACACACAGCTAGTGTGAAAGAAATGATTATTTCCATCAATTTATCTAAAATTAAATTAAATGTTGGCTCAAATTTTAAAACTAATACGTTACTTGTGTCAGATATCCCTTTCAATGTAATATAGTTTCTAGTATATCGAGATTTAACTGTATTGGAACACCACAGTGAAGCGAAAAATTATTAAATTTTAGATGAGTCGTCTTTCTTACACATCTGCTTCACTTTCGTACCTATTTTGAGGACATGTTTCGCAAATCTTCGTTTGCATCTACGGCTCTTGTGCGACTCTGAGTCGCACAAGAGCCGTAGATGCAAACGAAGATTTGCGAAACATGTCCTCAAAATAGGTACGAAAGTGAAGCAGATGTGTAAGAAAGACGACTCATCTAAAATTTAATAATAGTTTCTAGTAATTAAAATTGTACAATGAGTTGACTGAGATACACTGTACTTCACATACCACAAATTTTCTTTCAACATGTTTTGCCTACACATGAAGGCATTATTAAGGAATTGACAACTGGCTAGAATCTTTGTATACCAGCTGATCATAGTTCTCCAGTGATGAGATATCAGGTGACGATCCAATGAGGTTAAGTAAAATATTTTCTTCCAATGGAATGTCAAAATTCATTAAATGTGTTTTGAATTTCATAATATGTTTTCCCAGATGTTTAATTTTTTAATAAAGTGAACTGATTTTAGTAGCTGGGTTTTATGTTCTATATTGTGGTTATGATCCCAGAAACGCACTGCTACTGTGGAGTTATCTATTTCTTTTTGCTTGATGTTCCTAAATTTTCTTTTAAATCTGGTTTCAAGGTTACGCTTTGCCTTTCCAATGAATTTGCTGACACCGCTGCCGCTGCCCCTGCCGCCGATGCTGCCACTACTACTATTACTACTACTACTACTACTACTACTACTACTATTGCCACCGCCACCACTACCACCGCCACCACCGCCACCACCACCGCCACCACCACCACCACCACCACCACCACCACCACCACCACTACCACCACCACCACCACCACTATTGGAGGTGAAACACGATGAAAGAAAATTTATGATATGAACTACAGTATGTCTCAGTCAACTCAATGTATAATTTTAATTATTACATTACTTTAGTGTTAATTACAATTTAAAGTTTTCAAATTAATAGTTTCTAATGTTGTGTGCCTACATAAAAACCTTTATAACATTGTTAGATGTGACAAAATACATCTGAGTTGTGAACATATAAACTCTAACATCAGACAATGTAACAGAAATGCGTAACAGCTAGTAAAATCGTAACGAAAAGTTTCAGTTTAAGGTTTGAGAAATACTACACAGTGAGCATGGGAGCAAATTCCTGTGAAGTATATTCAAAAAGGAATTTGTGGCAAAAAACAAAACAATTAAAGCTGATAAATTACTAAAGCAATTGTTAATGAAACGCAAGATTCTTACTTACCTTTGGGAACTTCTCAAACTTCCGTGGATCTTTTATATCAAACAGTTGAATGCAAAATTCAGTTAGCTCAGCTGGAAAATTCACTGGAAAAAAGGATAATTCACATAAATAATCTGCTGATCTACATTCTTTCAGATACATTTCTAAATTCTAGAGCTGATCAATCACTGAGACGGATTTTTTACAGATGTTTATTACTCCATTTCAATGTTTACATGATCTTTTTCAAAGTACTCCTCTACTACGTCAAAGCACTTTTTATAGCATCTCTGCCAATCCTTTAACACATGCTGCCATACATTCTTTGTCAGGTTCTTGAGAGTTGCCTTAATTTTTTTGAGCATTGCTTCTGAGTTCTTAAATCAAATGCCTCTAAGTTTTGCTTTTAGTGATCAGATTAAAAAAAAATCACATGTGCAAGGTGGGACTATAAGGTAGATGCATTACAGAGGTAATGCTGAATCAAGTCAGAAACTGCATGACTAAATTTGCAACATGAGGCTGTGCATTTTCACGATGAAGTCACCCAGTCTGAGGAAGCTCTGGTCATTTCTTTGCAATATGCCTCCTCAGTGTAGCCAATACTGTTGTATAGTGTGTTGCTCTAACAGTAGTGTGAGGGGAATCTGCCTACTGGAAAATAATTCCATTACAGTAAAAAAATACGATCATCACTTTCCCTGCAGATGGAACGACTTTTGCCTTTTTTGGTGTTGGAGAACTTGGTAATTTCCACACTGTGCTGGCCTGGTTTCTTCAAGATCAAAATGATGAAACCATGGCTCATTACCAGTGATAATTAATTTAAAAAATGTATATGCCTCCATTAGCACACAGATGCAGCACCTCACAGCTTGTCTACATTAGCACAGCTTTTTGTTCGGGTGTCAACAGACATGACACCCAACGAGCACAAACTCAGGTCACATGGAGATAATTGTGCATAATCGTAAAGACACTGCCATATAAATTCTTAACACTTCACTGATGTTACATATGTTATCTGCCGATCCTCACAGACCCTCACAGCAGCTATGTTGATGTTTGACTTCAGTCACAGCAGAAGCCAAAGCACCAGGTCCATCTTGGTTAACACAGACAGGTTGACCATTTTTGAAGTCCTTGAAGCACCCAAACACTGTTACATGAGATAGTGCATCTTCACCATATGCTTGCTTCACCTTTTTATAAGTTTCAGTGGCTGTATGGTTTAAACAAAAGCAGAATTCTGCTTTACAGCTCCTCTTGCATCACCTCCATTGTATGGTATGTGAAGTACACATGGCATATACAAAATAGAGCATTACTAACAATCTACTAATATGAGAATGCTGACCACAGACAGTATTCATAAAAACCTGGTCTTTTCAAATACTTCCCGTAGGGGAGGGGATCCGTCCCCTTCAGCTGTTTTAGTGCAAGCACTGCGGACCCTTAGCACTAGTGGTACCTCGGACGATACCAGAGGAACCTTGGGACAAACATTTGAGTCCCTCCCTGAATGGGAGTTGTTCGGATTGGGTTGGACTTGAGGGGGCAGTGTGTTTCTGAAACCCACGGGAAATCTGGTGCCTCCGGCCAGGCCTCGGCCGCCCGGAGGGGGCAGAGGATTGCCTAAAAAGTCCCGGGTACTAGCCTGCAGAGCTAGTAGAAGGTGTGCTAGATCACCAGGCAGCCCCACAAAGGTTTTTGGTAGTCTTCCCTGCGGGGTTGATGCGCTTAAGTGGCATATCCACTTCCACCAATGGGGGGGCTTTTTAAACTCAAGGTATTGCCCCATGGAAAGACCCTAGGAGTTTCCCATCGCTCCCGGGTAACAGAGGCCGGGATCTTCGGACTTTCGGGTAGACCTCAATTGACACTGACATATATATTACAAATAGGAAACTATCATGGAGACTACAGGAAAAAATCAATCTCAGTCTTTGTTGATAAGCCCTCATATATTAAACCAACAAAATTACTGAAAGTGAGGAAACTATGGTAAATGGATGGATTTTTTATCATCATTACCTCTTAAAAGTGTACAAATAATTAAAGCAATTTGAACTTGATGTAAGCACATTAAATTCATACAACTAAAAACTGAACTACAAGGTAAAAAAACAGTTTGCACCAAAGGGTAAGGCTTCCTTTATGCAATGGAATATATTCATTGATGAATCATTCAAAGCTTCTATCAGTTAAATTTCAAACTCTTATCTTCTTCTTCTCTACTGGCTCTACAGCCCTTGGTGGGCATTGGCCTCCTGCACGATCCTCCTCCACACATCTCTGTCTTCCGCTTTACTTTTTCAGCCTCTGATTCCGATCGTTCTTAGGTCCTCTATTACATCATCTAACCACCTTGTTCTCGGTCTTCCTTTTTTTCTTCTATTATACAATCTTCCTTTCAATATTTTTTTTGGCATTCTATCTTCCGTCATTCTCTCTATATGCCCTAGCCATCTTATCCTTTGTGCTTCTATAAATTTCACAATATCTTGCTTATTTATTAATTCTTCTATTTCATGATTATATCTTATTCTCCATTGATCTTTATCTTTTACAGGTCCAAAGATTCATCTTAATATTTTCCTTTCAAATCTTCGAAGTATTTCTTCATCTGCATTGTTTAGGGTCCAAGTTTCAGCAGCGTATGTTACTATTGGTCTTATCAGGGTTTTATAAATCTTGTATTTTGTCCCTCTACTAATAAACCTATTTTTTAAGTGATAAATTTGCATAATATGCTGCATTTCCACTTTGGATTCTTTCCTTTATGCACTCGTTTAAATTATTATCATTGTTTACAAGTGCTTCTAAATATCTAAATTTGGATACCCCTTCAAATGTTTTGTCTCTAACTACTAGATTTGAAATTATTCTTTTGCTTTTATCTGCTGTCATTTTTATATATTTAGTTTTTTTCTCGTTTACTTCTAATCCTATTTCTTTAGACCTTCTTTCTAATTCTTCATAAACTTCAACTAACGTTTTTTGTCTCTTGTCACGATCACTACGTCATCTGCATATGCACATATTTGACTGGACTTAAAGAATATCGTACCTTTAGAATCAAGTTTTTCTATTGCTCTGTGCAGGGCTAGGTTGAATAGAGTTGCAGACAGTCCATCACCTTGTTTTACTCCTGCATTATAATCAAAATTTGGACTCATTTTATTCATTACTTTCACTTTGGCTTTTGTATTTTCCATTGTAATTTTTATTAGCCTTATTATTTTTGGTTGCATTTTAAAACATTGCAGAGTTTTATAGAGGGCTCCTCTATCATTTGAATCAAATGCATGCTTGAAGTCAATAAACAGGAAGTGTAAGTCTATACCATGCTCGTAGAATTTTTCCATTATTTGTCTTATTACAAATATCTGGTCTATTGAGCTCTTGTCACTTCTAAATCCACATTGATACTCACCTAATACACTTTCCATATGCTTTTTAGCTTTATCATTTAAAATACTTAAAAATATTGTCACCCAATTAGGGAAGGGACGGACAGGCGACAGTTGGGAGGGAGCCTAGGCACTGGGCCACGCCCACTCATCGGTCTCTGTCACTAACTGAGGGAAATGTCAGTCGTCCCTCGAAGTTTCTCTCCCCTTCTCCTCTCCTATGGAACGTTCGGGTAATTTGCGGAAAACGAGAGACTTCTAGAATAGCACGATATTCCTATAAAAGGGACTTCAATTAGGAGTGAGTCAGTCAGTGTTAGTGCTGGACGTGCTAGTGAAGTAGCGCCGTGCAACGGAAGCAACTACGTAATTGTGTACGTGCATCGGAACGATAACGGACGAACTGGTGAATCGTAATTGTGTGCATTACGTAATTTTGTGTAATTGGCAAGTGTTCAACTGTAAGTCGGTGGAAATAAAGAACATTTTTGAGTGGTGAAATTGGACTTTTCATTTCACGAACCCACAAAGTCACACTGGTGTCAGGAAGCGGGAAGATAACATCACCGAACATTCCAACCATGGACGCGGCATTGGAAAAATTTTTGGAGAAGATGATGGAAATGAAGGCCGAATTAACAGAGAAGACGGAAGCGGCAAATAACAGCCTGGCCGCGAAGCTGGAGACTACAAATAACAACCTGGCCGCAAAGCTGGAAGAAATGAAGACGGCTAACGATAACCTCACGGAGAAGATGGAAGAAATGAAGGTTGCGAACGAGGCCCTCGCTACGAAATTTGAGGAACAGTTGGCCGGCGTGAGGGAGGACGTCACGGGACTCGGCAAGCGGATCGGCCAGGTGGACGAACGCGTCGGAGACCTCGCGAGCCGCGTTAATGAGCTGGAAGGAAAGGCCGACAACAGCGCCAAGTCCCTGAGCGCCATGGTGGAGGACGTCGTCGGCAGGAGGTTGAAGGATTTGAAGGCCGACGCACCGGGACGCGACATAACATCGCCGCGCGTCAAACCTCCCAAGTATGACGGCGCGTCAACGTTTGAGGTCTTCCGCCGCCAGTTCGACACAGTGGCCAGGCACAACGGATGGTCACTGGAGGAGGAGGCCACACAGTTAATAGCCAGCCTTCAGGGAAGAGCCGCGGAAGTCCTAAACGCGGTGCAGACGACGGCGGCGCCCAAGGACATCTGGGAAGCCCTGGAGGATCGCTTCGGGAACCACCGCTTAGCCGCAGCATACCGCAGCCAGCTAAAGGCAAGGTCACAGCAGCCGGGGGAGACGCTGCAGGAGTTCGCCATTGCGATCGAGCAGCTGGCTAGCAAGGCCTTGGTTGACCTGCCACTGGAGTTCGTATCCCGGGAAGCCGCCTACAACTTTGTCGACGGGGTACGGGACACGGAGATTCGTCAGCGCCTAATGCTCGGGGAATATAAAACCATCCACGAGGCGCTGACAGCGGCATTAAGGATGGAGGCGGCCAAAATAACATCCATCCCGACGTCGAGAACGAGGAGTGTCCGCTACGCCGGAGACAGGAGACCAGCTGAGGGACGCCGGCGAACACCTAGTGGCCTGTGTTGGGGGTGTGGACAGCCCGGACACCTGCAGAGAGACTGCCCACACCAGGAAGAGCAGCCGGAAAACGAGTAAGGGCCGTCGTGGAGAGGGGCACGTCGGCGCCATCACCACCATCCCCTCGAGTGACACTGCGCGCCGTCAGCCGGCGTATGGATGACAGCCTCATCGCGGACGGTTGGATAAGAGGAAAGCCGTGCCGCGTGCTGGTGGACACCGGGGCGGCCGTGACCATCATCAGACCTGACGTGGCGAAGGGTTTGCCGACAAGGAAGCCAAGCCGGCCATACCAGCTTGTCACGGCATCGGGTGACACCTTGCCTGTGGAGAAGGAGGCCCTGCTGGAGCTGAACTTGGGACGGAGTGCCGTTCGTCTGTGGGTGTTCGTCGCGAAGGTGGCTGAGGAGGTGATCCTGGGACTGGATGCCCTCAGGAGCCATGAGGCGACGGTCGACGTCGGCAAGAAGGTCCTGCGGCTTAACGGAGAAGAGGTTATACTCCGTCAACCCGAAGAGCGCCTTGGAATGTGCAGGGTCGTCTTGGACGAAGACGTGGTTGTTCCCGCAAGGAGCGAGGTGGTGGTGACGGCGCGACTTGAGGGCCAGAGAACCAGGAACATGATGCTGGACCAGAAGACGCCTGTACACGGACTGTGTGTAGCCAGGGCATTGCTGCCGTGCCGAGAGGAGGTGCCAGTGAGACTGCTAAATCCAACGGACACCGATCACGGCGTCCAGGCCGGGACGGAGTTGGGAACGTGCGAGCCCGTAGTGAGCGTAACAGCAATCGACAAGACACAGGAGCCGGCGCCGAAGCAACACCTGGGGCCCCGGCTAGAAGGCTTACTGGAGAGGGCGGCCGACCACCTGACCGCAGAACAGCTGGAGCAGGTTCGACAACTACTGGGGCGATACGAGCGCGTCTTCAGCCAAGGCGATAGTGACTACGGCCGCACGGACAAAGTGCTTCACCGCATCGACACCGGAGACGCCCGGCCTATTCGGCAACCACATAGACGCGTTCCGCTGGCGAAGCAAGGGGCGGTACGAGACATGCTGGAGGACATGAGATCCAGGGGAGTGATTGAAGAGTCCGACAGCCCTTGGTGCTCCCCTGTAGTCTTGGTGACGAAGAAGAACGGCGAGCTGCGCTTCTGCGTAGACTACAGAAAGCTGAACGCTGTCACCCGGAAGGACTGCTTTCCCTTACCCCGGATTGACGACACCCTGGACACGCTAGCTGGTGCACAGTGGTTCTCGACCCTGGACCTGAAGTCGGGCTACTGGCAGGTAGCTCTAGACCCGAGAGACAAGGAGAAGACCGCATTCTCGACGGGCCAAGGTCTTTGGCAGTTCACGGTTATGCCCTTTGGCCTCTGCAACGTACCAGCTACCTTCCAACGCCTCATGGAGTCAGTGATGAGAGGGCTGACTTACGATGCCTGCCTGCTATACCTGGACGACATCATCATCGTCGGGAAGACTTTTGAAGATCACCTCGAGAATCTGAGTAAGGTGCTACAGAGACTGCAGGCGACCAACTTGAAGCTGAACGCGAAGAAGTGCCAGCTCTTCCGCAAGAAAGTGAACTACTTAGGCCACATAGTCTCAGCAACCGGAGTGGCCACAGACCCGGAGAAGACACAGGCTGTGAGAGATTGGCCTCGCCCAAAGGATAGGAAAGAGTTGCGCAGTTTCCTGGGGCTGTGCAGTTTTTACCGCCGCTTCATAAAGGGGTTCTCCAACATCGCAAAACCACTCACCCGCCTGACAGAGGAACACCGGCCTTATGTGTGGGCAGAGGACGCCGAAAACGCTTTCCAGCACCTAAAGGAGACCCTGTGCAGTGCTCCAATTTTGGGTTTCCCACAACCGGGTGGCGCCTTCATTGTGGACACCGACGCTAGCGACCATTGCATTGGAGGTGTCCTATCGCAGATCCAGGACGGCCATGAGCGGGTGATAGCCTACTACAGCAAGACGCTATCCAAGGCAGAGAAGAACTACTGCGTCACCCGACGAGAATTATTGGCGGTAGTAAAGACCTTGGAGCACTTCCACAAGTACCTGTACGGTCAGCCATTCCACCTGAGGACTGACCATTCCGCCCTAACCTGGCTATTGAGCTTTAAGAACCTGGAAGGCCAGACAGCACGTTGGGTCCAGAGGCTGCAGGAGTACGACTTCACCTCGGAACATCGTAGAGGGAAGAGCCACGGTAACGCAGACGCCATGTCCCGAAGACCCTGTCCAGAAGAGTGCGGCCAGTGCACAAGAGTGGAAGAGAAGGAGCGTGCCGCAGCAGTCCGAGTAGTTGTGGCAGTGCCTGCGGACGGTTGGGATAGCGCAGGCCTGAGGAGGGAGCAGCTGGCGGACGCAGACTTGGGGCCACTCTTGAGGGAAGTGGAGGCAGGGACAAGACCAACCTGGGAGGATATCGCACCAAGGAGCGCCACCTACAAGTCGTACTGGGCCCAATGGGACTCGTTGAAGATCAGAGAGGGCGTGCTGTTCCGGGTATGGGAATCACCCGATGGGAAGACGCAGAGAGAGCAGTTGGTACTTCCCCGGAGTAAGGTCCCGGAAGTCCTGGAGGAAGTACACGCCGGTACTTCGGGAGGACACCTGGGAGCGAACCGAACGATTGACAAACTACGGCAGCGCTACTACTGGCTGAGGCTCCGAGCAGATGCTGAGAGATGGTGCCGTCAGTGCCACGTGTGCGCGGCGAGTCGCGGCCCCCAGACTAGGAGCCGGGGTCGCATGCAGCAGTACAACGTCGGAGCGCCATTCGAACGGCTCGCCGTTGACATTGCTGGACCGTTCCCAGTTTCCGACCGAGGCAACAAGTACCTAATGGTGGTCGTGGACTACTTCACCAAGTGGCCGGAGGTGTATGCCATCCCAAACCAAGAGGCAAAGACAATCACAGACTGCCTCGTGGAGCAAGTGTTCTGTCGATTTGGGGTGCCGTTAGAGCTACACAGTGATCAGGGTACCAACTTTGAGTCCAACCTAATGAAGGAGGCATTACAAAGGCTTGGGGTGAACAAGACTCGCACTACGCCTCTACATCCCAATCGGACGGCATGGTCGAAAGGTACATCAAGACCTTAGAGGAACACCTGAGGAAAGTCGTGGCCAGCCATCAGCGAGACTGGGACGTCAAGGTGCCACTGTTCTTGCTGGCCTATCGCTCGTCTACACACGACACAACTGGGATGACGCCAGCCAGCTTAATGTTCGGCCGAGAGTTACGCCTCCCTTGTGACCTGGCTTTTGGAAGCCCTCCGGAAGCGAAACAGCCAGCGACCGAGTATGTGGAGAACTTGGTGGACCATCTCCACAACATGCACGAGATGGCTCGCCAGAACATCCAGAAGGCGAGCGACCGCATGAAGACCAGGTATGACAGGCAAGCCAACAGCCAAGGGTTCCAGCAAGGTGACCTGGTCTGGTTGTACCGTCCTACCCGGACCAAGGGACGCTGCCCGAAGCTCCAGCAGCCATGGCAAGGACCGTACCGGGTTGTGAAGAGGATCAACGACGTGGTCTACCGCATTCAGAAGGTTCCCCGAGGAAAGATGTTGGTGGTACACCTGGATCGTCTTGCACGCTACGATGGTGCTGTTCGGGACGACCAGCTTTGAGGAGGGAGCAGTGTCACCCAATTAGGGAAGGGACGGACAGGCGACAGTTGGGAGGGACCCTAGGCACTGGGCCACGCCCACTCATCGGTCTCTGTCACTAACTGAGGGAAATGTCAGTCGTCCCTCGAAGTTTCTCTCCCCTTCTCCTCTCCTATGGAACGTTCGGGTAATTTGCGGAAAACCATAGACTTCTAGAATAGCACGATATTCCTATAAAAGGGACTTCAATTAGGAGTGAGTCAGTCAGTGTTAGTGCTGGACGTGCTAGTGAAGTAGCGCCGTGCAACGGAAGCAACTACGTAATTGTGTACGTGCATCGGAACGATAACGAACTGGTGAATCGTAATTGTGTGCATTACGTAATTTTGTGTAATTGGCAAGTGTTCAACTGTAAGTCGGTGGAAATGAACATTTTTGAGTGGTGAAATTGGACTTTTCATTTCACGAACCCACAAAGTCACAATATTTTATATACTACATTGAGTAATGTAATTCCCCTATAATTATGACATTGATATTTATTACCCTTCTTGTATATTGGGCATATTACGCCTGTCTTCCAACTTTCAGGCATCTGTTCTTTCCTCCATATTTCTATTATTAACTTATGTATTGCTTTCATAATTCCATTTCCACCATATTTAATTAGCTCAGCAATTATGTCATCTTCTCCTGGTGTTTTATTATTCTTCAAGTTCTGTATTGCTATTCTAACATCCCAAATATCCGGCTCTTCTTCTTCTTCTTTTTCCTCTTCCTCTTATTCTTCCTCTTATTCTTCTTCTTCTTCTTCTTCTTCTTCTTCTTCTTCTTCTTCTTCTTCTTCTTCTTCTTCTATTCTTTCATTTCCATTCCCTCCTTGTTCCAGATTATTTATTGTATTCGGCCCATCTTTGCAATATATCCTTATCTTCTCCAAGAATATTACCTTCTTTACTTAAACATTCTCTCATTCTATTCAGTTTCCCTTGTTTCATTTGTTTTAATGCTGTATAGAATTTCCTTATCTCACTCTGTTGGTGCAATATTTCTATTTCTTGGATTTGCATTTTCCAATATTCTCGTTTCTTCTTCTTACATATTTTATTAGATCTCTTCTTCTTTGGCAATATTCTTCATAGTTACTTCTAGTTTCTTTCTGAAGCATTTTTTTCCTAGCCATATTCTTAATTTCTATTGCTTGCTCACATTCTTTATCATACCATTCTATATTTCTTCCCATTTTATTTTCACCTATACTAATTTTTGCTACTTCTTTTACTGTGTCTTTAATTATCTTCCATTGTTCTTCTATACCTTCTTTTGTTACTTTTCATTTAATTTGCTGTTCATTAGCTTTTGAAACTTTTTTATTTCCTTTTTATCTTCCAGTTTTTCCCTATCCCATTGTATCTGTGTGTTTTCTTGAACTCTATCCATTTTCTTTATTCTTATTCTCACTTTAACCAAAAAGTGATCCGAATCACAATTTGGACCTCTGTAACTTCTTACATCTATAATTGATGATGAGTGTCTTGCTCTGATTAACACATGATCAATTTGATTTACTATATTTGAACCTGACATTTTCTATGTTCCTTTATGTATATCCTTATGAGGGAAGCAGGTGCTTTTAATAATCATGTTATTTCTAACTGCAAATTCTCCAAGTAAACTACCATTTTCATTACTTATTTGATGTAATGTATGTTTCCCTGCCACTCCATTTAAATGGTCTTCTTTTCCCACTTGTGCATTAAAATCTCCCATTACTACCAATGTGTCATAAGTTTCTACTAAGTTACTTCAAACTCTTATGATTAAGCAAATTGTTCTCACAAAAAGAGATGCAAAGAAAATCTACACAAATATCATGGCTTCATTTCCTCTTCATAAGCTTCACTTCCTCCCTGACAACATATCTATATGTTGTAACTGCTACCTTAGCAATAATTATAATATAGTGAAAGAATTGTAACTTATGCTGGAACAATTATGCATGTGTGAAAGCAGTGAATAGATAAAGGTCTTACACAGCAAGGAGCAGGTATTGGACCATGCAAGATAACCACAGCACAGTATGACTACCATTTTGTCTGCAAGCCCATAATGGGTCACACAGCTTCATCTGCAATGTTGGCTTGATGCTGGAGCACTGCATAGGTATAAACCTCTCTGTATCCATCTACTGCAATTGGACAAATTGCACACAAGCTATTACATGGGTTCCACTGTCCAGAAATCAAAAGCACCTCCAACTGCAATGAGCACATGAATGCAGTCGCTTAAGTGTTAAGTGGTAAAATATAGTGTTTTCAAATGATTCCCACTTGATACCTGTCCAATAGTGATACTGCACCCATGTTCAACAGTACCAATGTGAGCACTATCTGGATGCCTATATTGTTGAGCAGCATAGGAGTCAAACATCATGTGTGTGATGGTTTGGAGAACCATTGCTTACAACAAATGATCTTGTGTCCTACTTAGTTGAGGGTACCTTGAACAGCAACCGGTATTTGCGGGAGATTACAGATCCCTAGGTACTTCCCCTGCTTCAAGCGTCTACGCAGGCCATATTTCAGCAGGAAAATGCTCAGCCATATATTACAAGGAATGTACATGATTTCTTCAAAGAACGATGAGTACCATTGCTTCCCTGCCCTGCAGGTTCACTTGATATATTGCCCATCAAAAATGTCTGGGATATGGTTGGGCTGCAACTTGTGCATCACAGACTTCCAGTAACCAGTATCAAGGATTTTTGGACTGCCATATAACTGCAGGAGAAAGATTCTCCAAGGACTTACTCAGAACTTTTTCAGTTCCATGCCATGGCATATAGCAGCTTCAATTGTAGGTCATGAAGGCAACACTAAATACTGAATATTCAGGCTCAGAGAATTCTGTCATAAACATTCTGCATTCTGTCATAAACAGATTTGTAAAAAGTTAATCACTTGTTTACTGTCAATACCTCACCTGTAGTATTAAATTCATTGCATTCATACGTTTCCTTCTTGGTGTTGCAATTTACACAAACAGATCTGGTCATCCAGAGTTTTTGTATTATAAATAAATACATTATACTTGACATTTTTACTAATGCCTCAAGAGACAGCTTTAGCAACATAAATACACACTAAAATGCTGCATAAGTTTTTAAACTTAGAATTAAAAAATACAAAAAAAAAAACACACAACTTAAACTTACGATTTGAAACTATATTATGTTTTACGCTCTATATTATAAAGGAAGTGTGTTAATACACAACCTTTACGTAAAAAGTATTTTCATACTTAGATCCTTTAAATAGGTAAGGGTTGCAAATAACTGAGCAAAAATAAGTCAATTATATGGTTTGTCAGTTTTATTGCAACTGTGACTTTAAAAAATGTTATTTTCAATTAGAATTTGCTTTTTAAAATAAAATGACAATCTTAATATTGTCGCAAACCCATTATTTACAATAATGCGGAGCAATAAGGAACAGATGGTGCCGGTCGAAGATAAACAGCTTGTCTAAGTAGATAAACATAGCATGGAAATAAAGAGATAAATGGAACATTCTAGTGACATCTTGATTGTCTTACAGAACATTCGATTTCTTATCAAATTTTAGATGAGTCGCGTTGAATCTCGATATTCGATTTCTTGTTTGTTCCAGAAATATCTAGTAATATGATTAATGGTATATATAATAGGTGACACGCCAGTGGAGTAGTCGTAAACAGTTGTAAAGACAGTCGTAAACAGGAATTGTAGTAGTAGTAGTAGTAGTAGTAGTCTAATGCCCGTTAGCTTGGATATATTCCATTTGCTTTCTTGCTTCCCAGTATAGTTCAGTTATTGTTCTTGTGGGTGATGTTTTGAGAGCCGGACAGACAGAAAGGTGGTCTTTATTCATTATGGAATCGATATCTTGACACAGGATACAATTTGGAGATTTAAAGATTTTAATTTTATGAAGATGTGCAGCCAGACAGTCATGACCTGTTATCAATCTGAATTTTGCTACTGCTTCATGTCTTGGGTGTTCAGGTATCAAGTTTTTCTTGTGTAGGATAGCTGCCCATGGTTTCTCATTGCTTTCTGTTGTGAAGTGTTCCATCAGTTCTTTTTGAAACTTTCTTTGGATTATAATTTTTGCCGAATGATAGGACAGAGTTTTGTTAGGTTTCTGTAAGATTTTGGTGCCCTTTTTTGCCAGAAGGTCTGCCATTTCATTTCCTTGAATTCCACAATGAGAGGGGATCCATTGGAGCTGGATAGTTTTATTTTGGTTATTTAAAATTCTTATGATCTTTTTAATTTCCAATATTTTACTGGATATTGGTAAGTTATTTGTTGTTATAGCTTGTATAGCTGAACTTGAGTCACTTAGTATAACTGCTCTCTGAAATGCATTTGTTCTGTATACTAGGTAGTTTATTGGGCTTATGCGTTGTTCATTTTGCACCACCCAAAGGCACGTGTAGATTAAGGAACTCTACGGATGCGAACAACTTTGCCTTAAATTTATTAGAGTGAGGTAAAGATAGGATAGAGAATGAAAGGATCCCTAAGGCCTCAAGTGCTCTAATACCGTCAGGGTCCGAAGAAAACAAGAGTTTAGCCAAGAGGGGCTAGATAGGAAAGGTGAATGAGGGAACTGGTATAAGAAGGAGAAGATATACCAGCTCGGTCTAATGTCCCACCATGCTGACCAGTGCATTTGGTGAGTAGCCCTCCCCTTTAGTTCATCATGAGAGTACATGATTACTAACAGCTGCACCACGTGAAGGATAGGGGTAGGACTCTAGGCATCTGTCCAGGTTGGTTCCCATAATCATTCTACTTGGTGAATGCATTATGGGGTCTCCCCCCTGTTAGTAACAGCAGCCCTTTAGCAGCAGGAATTGTAACAAGAGTTGTTGTAAACAGTGGAAGTTGAGTAAGCTCTTTGTTGTGGTCAACGACCTTGGAAGCTTGTATTTGTGTGTTATGTAATTCTTCTGGTGGACAGAGTGTATTTCTAAGGAAATAAAGAACATTTTGAATTTCTGCAACTTGGAATTTTAATTCTACAAACCCACAAAGCCACAATATTCTAGTAATCGGTACAGTTTCATAATCTACATACACTGCAGTGAGAGTCTGGGAGCATTCGGGCTACAGCACTCATAAGACAAAAAGATAACTTACGATTAAAATACACATCTCATATTACAACCTCTTTCACCATGTTCCAAATACATCTGTTACACTACCTATTTAAAATGCCAATAATTGTCTACCAGGGAAAATTATTTTCTATATTTTCACTTAAAGTTTAACTGACACTATAATGACTGTAATATATTAATCAATCAAACAATCAATCCTATATATAACCCCTTCATCTAAGTGCTATCATCTTACACAAAGTCAAAGAGCTTTGGTTTATTATCCCTGGTTTACTGGGTGACTTGTTGTTACTTCTAAATTTTAAATAATTGTGTAGGTACTATGATGATCTAATTGACAATGGAAGAAGCTTACATAAATTGATGAAGAGGTTCATTAAAAGAAAAAGATCCATAACTTCCTTAAGAACTGGCATTTTGTAAAGCAATTGTATTTGTAATGTTAGTTTTGAAAAAGTATATTAAATTGCATAAAAAATTTCTTAGGCAACTTAATTCATATCAACTACTAGTTTTCGTTTCTTTTTCATGATTTGCAAAAAGCTACAAAAAGTATTTTGTTGAAACACAAGCATTTCATGTAATTTTTTACAAGTTTTTCATGTTTTAATTTCTATTTTTAGGCAAAACAAACATGCAAAATATGGCAAATTTCAAATATGGTAAACAATTTTATAATACTGTTCTGGTCTGAATCATGGATAATACAAATACATCTGAGAATCATACTTCTACTCATTCTCTGCTCATAACACTGAAGGACTTAAGTGATGTCTATGGATCTTGCTGCCTAATGTGCATCATAATAACAATAAATTTCATTTCATGCACGTAAGGGAAAGCTATTGTTACTTACTCACAATGCCACCAACATTTGGCAAAAACTGGCTCGATCTTAAGAAACTGACAACACAGGCGACCATTTTTTTAACATCTTTAACACTGCAACAATATAAATCAATGCCATATTTAAATAATTCACTCACAGTGGTTGCTATGAGAATAGTAAAGTAATGTGTAATGTTGCTGACAAATCATTCCTTTATTTTACAATGCTGCTAAACCATGCCAACTTCAGACAGCAAAGTCTACAAAGAATATGAGATTAGCAAGCAGCAACCAGTGCCAGGGCAATCTGTGCCAGTAATGGTAACAAGGTAACGCATAAAAAGAATTTAAATAAGAGAACAAAAACAGATCAATTATTAAGAAGTGAATGAAAATGAAGCGTAAAAGGTGCATATGATAAGAGTATGGTTGAAGAATTTCTTTTTCCTACTTCGGTTTTAGCTGTTTGTTTATGCAATTTGAGGAAGTTGCAGGAGGGAGAACTTAATAATTAGTATTTAATTTCATTTCAAATCACATTGCAATCCTTAGTAATTAGTAAAATGTATCATAATTCCAATAGTATGGGATTAAAAAGTACTTTTGCCAGTACTAGCACATGCTACTCTAAAACAGATCTTTCTATGTGTTAAATAAAAATATATTACAATACATATAGAGTACAATCTATATTACAATACATATTTACATTTTTAGGTTGTCTACTGTTGCAGAAATAAGTGCAGTTATTAATTTATAGATGAGTCGTATTTTTTTTTTTAATTTTAAACGAGTTTACCAATATAGGAGAGGATTTTTTCCTAATTATATTTTTATCAATGGTCTCCAAGCCTTCTACTGCTAATTCTATATCTCCAATGAACTCATCAGGTTTGCTGGAGTATGTTATACATGTTTTCAGGCCTTGGTTAAGCATAACTATTTCTTCAGTGTTAAAATTTGCTTTGAGAGATTAATTACATCGTCTAGGGGTGTGTTCTTTGCTGAAATTTTGTTATGTTTGCCAATGATTATGGTTATGCTTTAGTTTCCTCTTTTGATGATAAACTTTCTCTTTGACTTTATAATTTATATGTTCAAATGATTTAGCCTCTAAATGGTCCCATGCTGTGTTACCTAGTAATTTTAACAGTTTCAAATGTATGACTCATCTGTGAATTAATAGTTATTTTGCTTCTCTGTGGTGTTCCAATACAGTTAAATCTCGATAAAGTGCAGTTATGATTGAATATCTGCTTGAGGTTATATGGTACAGTTTAAACATGTATACACAGTGTATGATGTTACATGCTTGAAACCAACACACAATTAGCTAAGGCAAAAGCAGTGATTACAAGGCAAGCTTTACCATGGAACTTTTTCTTATAGTTTAACGAAGTTCAGATTTATACCAGCAAACAAGGCTATGGTCAATTATTGTAAAGTGGGTCTTCTTGGAAGTGTTCCAAAAAGGATATGACATTTCTTTTCACTATTGCATAAGTACAAATTTATGATTAGGCAATAGAATGGTCTATTTTGATAAATATATTCACTAAATATATTCACTCAATGGCTTTAACAAAGATAGTAAAATTTAACTTAAATTAACAAAACTTAAATTAGTAACTCTCTAAGAATCTATAAAAAATATGCTTGTTAGTTTGCCTTATGTTGTTCAAATTCAGGTTCTTAACTCTTATAACAGCCTTTTACGTCTTGTTATCAAACTTAGAGTACATTAATGTTTCTCAAATATCATGTTGGGTTAGATGAAATTCTGTCACAAAGAATCCTGTTTCCCCTTCGGCATATGAATATCACTTATGGTTTGTTTTCTTTTCATTTTGGAGTATCACTTGTTATTCTATTTTTATACTTGTTTAGATCACCATTATTAATTTGTTACTACTAGGCAAAATTTGGAAGCATATCGGAAAATATTTGAAACAATTATTAATTATTAAATTTTAGATGAGTCGTATCTTTTACACATCTGCTTCACTTTCGTACCTATTTTGAGGACATGTTTCGCAAATCTTCGTTTGCATCTACGGCTCTGTGCGACTGACGCTAGATCCAGCGGTGTGGGTAATTCTGGGGTTGTTGCTGCCATCTGTTGATTTAGTGATGAACTGAAATGTGAGATTCTCTTCTAGCGGGATTTCAAAGTTCATTAGTTGGTTTTTATGTTTTTCTATGTATATCCTCTCCCATATGACGAGTTCACAATGTTTTTGTACGTATTTTAGTAATTCTGTGCTATCTTCAATTTCATGATTTTAAGACCAGAAATGAGCTGCTATTGCGGACTTATCACTATTTTTGTATCTTAAGTGCCTGAAGTGTTCTTTCTTTCTAGTGCCTATGTTTCTTTTTGTCCTCCCTATGTAAATTTTTTCACAGTCTTTACACTTAATCTTGTAAATGCCTGACTTTTCCTCTGGTTTTATCTTATCAGTATTATTACTGTGAAGTAGATTTTTAATATAAAAATTATTTGTGGTTGGTTTATTGACACTCGTCACTTACTTTTTCATATATTTATGAGAGACTAGTTTCAAAGGCCCCGGCCTCCATTTTCAATCTCTTCCCAACTGGCATCTGTTGTTATCTGCTCTCTCTGGTGGTGGAACTATGAACTTTTTTGTCAAATTATCTGCTGGCGGGATTTCAAAGTTCATTACGCGATCCTTATTTTTCCAGATGAATATGTTCTCCCATGTTGTCAGTCTATTTTGGTTTATCACTCCTTTTAATAATTTTGGATTTGGATCAATGTCATGGTTTTCATTCCAAAAATGAAATGCTACTGCTGACTTGTCTTCTTGTTTCAATCTGATGTTTCTAAAGTGTTCTTTGACTCTGGTTTTTAAATTTCTTTTTGTTTGACCTATGTAGCATTTTTCACAATTCTTGCAATTTATTTGGTATATTCCAGATTTGTTACCTGAAGGAATTTCATCTTTTGTTTTTGAATTTAGTAATTTTAAAATTGAGTATCTATTAGTAGGTGCCAAGATGATATTTTGTTCCTTGAATATCTTTTTAAATTTATTAAATGTTTTTGGATGATATGTGAATGAACTGAATATGCTGTTGCTTTCTTTTTCTTTAATAAATGTGGTTGCTTCCTTAATGGTTTTCTTTAGTTTCGATTTTCTAATTTTCTTCAACACCAAACTTTTGTTGTATCCGTTTTCTTCTGCTATGTGTATTATTGCTTTTTGTTCCTTGAAATACTCTTCTTTTTCCATTTTTATATTAATTTTTACGTCACTGTTACTAAATTCCTCCAAACACACATCAAGTATAGATTTTTAATGTTGTAATTGTTTTTTGGTGCCAATGTTATATTGTATTTCTTGAATATTTTTTGGAACTTTTTTGTGGCCCAGGGGTGGTAAGTAAATTTAGCAAATCTAATTTCTTGTTTTATTGGTGTGAGAGCTATGATCTGTTTTAATCTCTTTTGAAGTTTGAATAATTTTAGTTTTTTATCTACAAGGTTTTTTCCATATCCATTTTTAATTGCAGTTTTTAAGATTTGATGGTATTCGTTTTGATATTCTTGCTGGCTGAGAGGTAGATTTACTAATCTGTGTGTGAGACTGTTGATGGTTGCATGTTTGTGTGGAATTGGGTTGAAACTATTTGCTTTGATGTAATTATCTGTGTGTGTTGCTTTTCTATGAATGCCAAATTCTAGGTTTTCATTGCTTTTTTTGATTTTAAGGTCTATAAAAGTAAGAGTACAGTCCTCTTCAGTTTCTACTGTGAATTGTATGCTGGGTTCTAGCAGGTTGAGTAGTTTCAAATTTGTTTATCGAGTTAAATCTCGATATATTTGAAACAATGTTTATGTGAGTCTATTGCACACATAAATGGCCAGTCAGTATGTGTAGAGTTTGTTCAAATGCTATCATGTTTTCTGGACAGCAATATGTGCTACATAAGCATACATGAAAGACCATATATAACATGAGCTGGAAAGAGGTTAAAGATGGAGGTGATGGCTTCAAAAACTAGTCCCTCAATAATATAAAAATGTAAGTGAACGAAATGTCAAAAAACCCACTACAAATAGTTTTTTCAATTAATAAGTATCACCCAATTATCGGAAAGCCCGACCAACGACAGCTGAGAAGGGACCAGAGGCATACGGGCCACACCCACTCATCTATCCCAGTCACTAACTGAGGGGTTGATTAGGGAAGTGTCACTTGTCGCTGGCCGCCTCCTTCCCCTTCCCTGTCCTCTGGAATCTTTGGGGTGATTCACGGAAACCAGAGAATTCTAGAAAACAGTGATATTCCTATAAAAAGGGCTGCAATGAGTGAGGTCAGTTAGTTCTTGGCGAGCAGCGAAGCAGCGCCGTGCTAGTGTACGGACGAGAAGACTGTGTACGTGCGTCGGAGGTGTTTATGTAATTGCGAGTGCAAGTGGAACTGTAACGGACGAACTGGTGAATCGTAATTGTGTGCATTACATAATTCTGTGTAATTGGCAAGTGTTCAACTGTAAGTTGGTGGAAATAAAGAACATTTTTGAGTGGTGCAATTGGACTTTTCATTTCACGAACCCACAAAGTCACAATATGTAACATGATTGAATATCACGACAAGGAGAAGGAAAAAGGAATCAAAATCCCTTTGTGTCAAGTGTTAAAATGTGCATCTGTAATGGTAATTTACATTTCTATATAATAATTGGCTAACCTTTCATACCACAAGCACACTTCCAAGTGCTCTATTTGTGTTTTGTCACTTATTGTACACCAGGTTGCTAATATTTTGCTCGTCTAATAAACAAGATAACAATAAACTGCAGTGCTTGTTTCTGAAGGTCAATAAACCTCAATGCTTTGTCATGTATTACTTAAATGTTACAGAATTCTGCTGCATATTGTAGAGACTTTGTGATTCCAGTTATCAGTCTCAGCTATCAGCATATTAAGTGGTCTGTCTATTGAAAGAACTTCAATTTTACAGCTGATTTTAAAAATGCTCCACTTTACTTACACAGAACATAGATGAGACATGAGATCTTTATATTTAGCTTTGCCTAAAGAGACCCTTGCCTCATCACAGTATTTTTACTTCTGTATGTCAATGAACGCAAGAAACAGAAACTTCCCAAAAAACAAGTGCATATTGCTTGGGGGTCCAAAGAGAAAGCTCTCGACTGGGTCATTAATTCTCCATCTACAAGAACAATAGAACATGCCATCATATAAGGCAGCTTTCGGTTATAGAATTTTGCACAAACAGCAGTTACATCCATAGCATCTCACACTAGTTCAAGCATTGGAGACAAATGACTTTCCAACAGTTTTTCTAGTGGTTTCTTCATTAATGTATTGATCAACCAAGATTTCCTTTAATTACACTCCTGGAAATGGAAATAAGAACACATTGACGCCGGTGTGTCAGACCCACCATACTTGCTCCGGACACTGCGAGAGGGCTGTACAAGCAATGATCACACGCACGGCACAGCGGACACACCAGGAACCGCGGTGTTGGCCGTCGAATGGCGCTAGCTGCGCAGCGTTTGGGCACCACCGCCGTCAGTGTCAGCCAGTTTGCCGTGGCATACGGAGCTCCATCGCAGTCTTTAACACTGGTAGCATGCCGCGACAGCGTGGACGTGAACCGTATGTGCAGTTGACGGACTTTGAGCGAGGGCGTATAGTGGGCTTGCTGGAGGCCGGGTGGACGAACCACCGAATTGCTCAACACGTGGGGCGTGAGGTCTACACAGTGCATCGATGTTGTCGCCAGTGGTCGGCGGAAGGTGCACGTGCCTGTCGACCTGGGACCGGACCGCAGCGACGCACGGGTGCACGCCAAGACCGTCGGATCCTACACAGTGCCGTAGGGGACCGCACTGCCACTTCCCAGCAAATTAGGGACACTGTTGCTCCTGGGGTATCGGCGAGGACCATTCGCAACCGTCTCCATGAAGCTGGGCTACGGTCCCGCGCACCGTTAGGCCGTCTTCCGCTCACGCCCGAACATCATGCAGCCCGCCTCCAGTGGTGTCGCGACAGGTGTGAATGGAGGGACGAATGGAGACGTGTCGTCTTCAGCGATGAGAGTCGCTTCTGCCTTGGTGCCAATGATGGTCGTATGCATGTTTGGCGCCGTGCAGGTGAGTGCCACAATCAGGACTGCATACGACCGAGGCACACAGGGCCAACACAGAGCATCATGGTGTGGGGAGCGATCTCCTACACTGGCCGTACACCTCTGGTGATCGTCGAGGGGACACTGAATAGTGCACGGTACATCCAAACAGTCATCGAACCCATCGTTCTACCATTCCTAGACCGGCAAGGGAACTTGCTGTTCCAACAGGACAATGCACGTCCCCATGTATCCCGTGCCACCCAACGTGCTCTAGAAGGTGTAAGTCAACTACCCTGGCCAGCAAGATCTCCGGATCTGTCCCCCATTGTGCATGTTTGGGACTGGATGAAACGTCATCTCACGCGGTCTGCACGTCCAGCACGAACGCTGGTCCAACTGAGGCGCCAGCTGGAAATGGTATGGCAAGTCGTTCCACAGGACTACATCCAGCATCTCTACGATCGTCTCCATGGGAGAATAGCAGCCTGCATTGCTGCGAAAGGTGGATATACACGGTACTAGTGCCGACATTGTGCATTCTCTGTTTCCTGTGTCTATGTGCCTATGGTTCTGTCAGTGTGATCATGTGATGTATCTGACCACAGGAATGTGTCAATAAAGTTTCCCCTTCCTGGGACAATGAATTCACGGTGTTCTTATTTCAATTTCCAGGAGTGTATATTGGAGAAAAATAAGAAGGTTTTTACATAGAAGGCTTGTTTAATATATAATAGTCACATTTGGACACAGGAAAAGTTTACAACTATTAAAGTTACAAATTACCAACACCAGTTTGTAGTGGAGATTTGTGTTGAATGTCTATGATGCACTCATAGAGCCCTATTTACGGTCTTCATGTTTGACAAGCCACACTTACCAAACGTACCTTATCACAAATTCTGGAAGTGCTCCTTTAGGAATACACCAGTTAATGTACTTCCAAAGCAATGGAGCACCTGCACATTATTTCAGTGATGTAAGGCATTTCCTAAGAATAACATATAGATACTGATCACTTGAGGAATACCAATTTCATGGCCAATACATTCACCAAGTTTGACCCTTTTTGATAAGGTAAGCTCACTATTTTTCGACCTGACTAAAGCATTTGACTGTGTTGACCATAGCATCTTATTACACAAACTAAGAAATTATGGGATGAGGGGACTATCTCTAGAATTGTTTTCCAGTTACCTAACTGGCCGGAAGCAATATGCAGAAGTAAATCATAAAACGGGAAACATTGTAAACAAAATACAATCAGGAATAGAAACAGTAAAATATGGAGTGCCTCAGGGAACAGTACCAGGACCTCTGCTTTTCATTATATATGTTAATGATATTATTTTTCCACAAAATAGAGCTATAACAACTTACGCAGATGAAATAATTGCCATATGCTGGAACAAGACATTGGAAGCTCTAAACAAAAATTTAAATCACACTGCTAATACCCTAATCAAATACTTTGAATCCATAAATTTAAAATGTAACATGCTAAAAACTAAAGTAATGTGGCCCAATACATCAAGAAAAACTACCTCCAATACAGAATTGCAAATAACCACCACCATTGAAGAAGTAAAATCATATAGGTTTCTTGGAATAATTGTCGATAAACAGTTAACATGGGATAAAGATATAAATTATATATGTAATAACATTAGTAAATCTATATACTTGCTTAGGTATTTTCAAAGTTACAAAGACACTAGGCTTCTGCAGATGATTTATTTTGGATGTATGTATCCTTACTTTAACTACGGGATCGAAATATGGGGTACAGCCGCAAAATGTCATATGGATAGATTACTAATTCTACAGAAGAAATGTATTAGACTGATTTATAGCCTAAAAGGAAGGGAATCATGCAGAGAAACATTTAAAACTGAAAATATCTTCACAGTGTATTTTCTGTATGTATACAGAACTATATTATTTATAACCGATAGACTTGCATTAGTACGAAACTGCCAAATTCACCACTACAGTACAAGAAATGGTGATAACTATCACATGTATAATATTAATAAGATGTGTCACTGAAAAGGACATTAATATCAGAGGGATCAAACTGTATAATAAACTACATAGTGAGATAAAAATTTTGACGAATAGCTCAAAACAAAAATTTAAAAGAAAATTAAAACAATATTTGTTAAATAAATGTATATACAGCCTATATGAATTGTAAATTACATATGTAAAAATTTGGTACTAGCATACAAATGTCATACTGTTAAATAATTTGTATAGAAATGACGCGTCCAAAATCAGTACAACTGATAAACTGGACCAATAAAATATCAATATCAATATCCCTTTGGACACATGGTATGAGGTGCTATATTTCTGATATGCCAGGTATTTTTTAAAGAATTTGGCATTCCTGAACTATCAACTATGGTCCTAAGCCCAAGGTCAGCATTTTAAACATCATTTATAAAAACTTATGCACCTGTTCTTATTTAACTATGTTTGAAACTGGATAAGAAATGGTTTAGAAAATGTGACCGACGATGATAGTATGTGTATGCTGTTGACAAAATATATATTGGTTAAAAGATTTAACCTACTTCAGAGCACATGAAACTGTACTTATAAATATACTTAAAACAAGATTTACAACAGAGTTTTGTATTGTACTGTTTATAAAGATATACAACTACTCTCAAAGCTCATCTCCGATACCTTGTACCAAAAATGATAGCAACCTGTTTGGCAGAATTAAAGCTAACCCAATGCAGTATTTTACAACTGTTAATGTTCTCTACTTGATAATAAGATGTTTATGGACATACATTTATAATAATAAAAGCCCTGAATCACACCATAAAAATATTGTGTTATTCCAACTCACCCTGCAAATAAAATAAAATAATTCTTAAATCCTTTCATGGAAGTGTTGAAAACAGTGTTGTTGTATAAATTAAATTAATTGGGAGTTGATTAATGACACAAGTCGATGTCCGGCTGAAGATAGAGGGAAGGCCTCAGAAACCGGTTCCGGGAAAATTTAAAAGTGTTGTTTTGTGTCATTAATCGACTCCCAATTAATTTAAAATTATTCTTATTTATTTTAATAAACATAGGAATAGTATACGAATGAACGTAAGTATAACTGTAACTATATCATGTGTATACTTCAGAGAAAACTTCATGCTCATGTTTCCCTCATTTGACACTTCAAAATTATACTGTATACTCCTCCTAACTTCACTTTTTACTTTGTCACATTTTCAAAGATCTGTAAATTAGAGTACAATGGATTAAGAATCAACTTGAACAAAGAGACTTGAGCATTAGGTTAAAGAGCATTTTAGGAACATCAGGAACAAAGAAATAGAAAAATTGGCGGTAGTGTACCATTTTTGGAAGGAGAATCATGATATAGAATGAGAAATTCACTTATTAAAAAGTGTCCAGGTCCAGCTGCATTAACTACGTGGGAAAACATCTTCATAAAGAAACATGAAAGAAAATTGTTTAATTTCGACACTACCTTTGAAGAAAATCCAAATTTCAAGTTCATCAAGATACCGAAAGAGACGCATCAATCACCTCCGAGAAGTTCACCGAACAGACTCCCATTATTATTAATTTTTAGATGAGTCGTATTTATTACACATCTGCTTCACTTTCGTACCTATTTTGAGGACATGTTTCGCAAATCATCGTTTGCATCTACGGCTCTTATGCGACTAAAGCTTGATCCAGCGGTGTGGGTAATAAATCCAGTAAAATCAGATTATTCATTGAAAAAACTTTTGAAGTTGTTTTTTAACACTCCTTAATTTACTAAATTCCTTTAAACATGTGAAACTGACTATACCAACATTTATGGACTTCTGTCTCTTCTCTAGGGCTTCATTTTTTAGCATAAAATCATAGAATAACCATCAAATATGTGGAACAGCAAACATAGCTACGGAGGAGAGCTATGTTCAATGTGCTACATCCAAAGAGATTCACGCATGTGCATCAACCTAACTTACTATCAAGAGTGGATTTGGGTGATGCAATTCCTAACAATATTAATAATACTACCCAACATGAAATTTACCTCCATGAAGATAACACATGCTTTTAGTCCATTTTCACATATAGATTTTGAAAATAATGCTTAAAATGTTACATCATGTCACAATATTTAGATATTTTAGATACACATAATCGAAAATGAGTTTGTGTCCCAGCTGGCAACAAGCATGTCATGGGTTACATGGTAAACTCAAAGCATTACCATTTACTGCACCTATTTTGTGCACAAAAATCACCTAGTGAATTTCGAAATCCTGCCAGTAGACAACCCCACATTTAGATTCAACAGATAGCAGCAACTCCAAACTACCCTCACAACTGGATTTAGCATCAGTCACACCAGAGCTGAAGATGCAAGCAATAGTTTGCCACAACATGTTCTCAATATAGGTACGTAAGTGAAGCTAATGTGCTAAAATATGACTCATCTTGAATTTAATTATGTTATTCAGTATCCAGATATTCCTTCTGCCATGCGCCCTGTTCCACATAGTAAGAAATTACCTATTTCTGCACTGCCTCATTGAGTAATGACACTAATGGTGAAGGAAATGGTGATTTCCAGGCTGATTTGTACCAGGAGCCAGAGGCCTCTACTTTGAAAGACCCTTTCAACCAGAAAATTCTGAAACTGAAAGACATTTTGTAGAGCAGTAGAGTTGAATGATTTGGGTTGTGACTTAAATTTGTCAAAAGAAGGATCTGAACTTCTGTTTCAGGCTGCAACAATGGAAGTTACTTGTACCTGATACAAAATTTACAGGGTTTCAAAACAGACATCAGAAATCCGGAAAATATTTTTCAATGCAAGAGAATATGTTTCATAAAGCCATCAATTGTTTAATGAGTGAGCTAGGAATTGAGCATAATCCAAATGACTGGTGATTGTTTATAGATTCATCAAAGTTCAGTGTAAAGGCTGTGTTACTTTATAATGGTAACGAACTTCCATCTGTTTGTTTTCCATCTGTTTATGACCAAAATTGTATGTTTTCAATTATGAGGTTAATTGTTGTAAAATATGTGGTGACCTTAAAGTAATTAGTTTTCTGCCTGAATTACAAGGGAGATTTACAAAATATTGTTCTTAAGTGTATCTGTGGGGCAGATGTGATTCATGTAGTACAACAACGGGGCAAGTGGCAGGAAATGTCCCAGGGGACAGTAATGTCAACAAACACCATTGGTTCAGACTGATAAGATTCTTCTCCATCCCTTACATACGAACATAAAAATTGGGGTGATAAGGCACTCAACAAGCATGGTAATGGATTTGCATATTTGTAAGGTAAGTTTCTACAGTTAATCTCGGCAAAACTAAAAAAAGTAAGTTTTGTTAGATCTCAAATTTGAACACTTGTGGGGATAAAATGTTTGAAAAAAATGTTAATGGTGCAATCAGTAACTTGGTAATCATTTACAAGGGTTGTGCATGGTTTTCTTGGAAACACAAAGAAAAATACTATAACACTTTGGTTTCAAATTTGTTGAAATGCTACAGAGACAAGGGTTGTAGAATGTCTTTGAAAATCCATTCACATTTAGACTTTTTTCCGGAAAAACTGGGTGATGTTATTGATGAACAAGGGGAACAATTTCATTAGGACATTTGCATCATGGAGAAGAGTACCAAGGGAGTAAGGACCCAGTAATGATGGGGGATTTTTGCTGGTTTCTTGTGAGGGGAAGCAGACAGGAGTACAATGGGCCATCACATGCTACGAAGCACCTTCAAGAGAGTTATGTCCCTTAAATATATGGTCCAAATATTATTGCATGAAGGTAAAACAAATTTTGAATTAATCTTAATTCACCATGATATATAGCACTATACCATATGTCAATTTAAAAAAATAAATCCCTGACACGACAGCTCTAAGAGGGCCAAGGCCTACCAACCTGACTGCCGGCCTCACACTCACTTACGTACGGCAGAGGTGGGCGATCATTCAACCGATACAGGGAGGAGATGTGGTCAGCATCTCAGCATTCCCCAGCCAGAACGTTGGTTTTTGTGACCATGTCCGCCTACCTAGCGTAAGCTCCTCACTTTCCTCACGATGCTGAGTGGGCACCGGTCCTATATGCAGGACTGAAAATCCGCATATATCAATTTATCATAATAATAAATGTAACATAATATCTTATTTGAAACCTCATAAGAGAGAACCTAAATGTCTTCACATCTTTTTAACCTGACGTCATAGGAGATCTCTGTGTTAATTTTCGAAATCAGCACCTGTTTCCTTAAGAATCACCTACTTTTATAGTGGAGGTAAGAAAATAGGTTTTTTGGGGGGGGAGGGGATTGCGGGGGTTAGTGTAATGCACCCTTGACAATAGTAATGTGTCTAACAATACTAATCATTTAAGTATGTACATGCTGACAACAATTTTTCAGAAGAGCTGGGTTTCAATAGTAACAAAACTAACAATATGCTCTTTTTTTCCAACTCAGTTTCTTAGCAACAAAACTGACTTACAATATGAAAATAACCATATTTTGTTTTTCATATCTAATGTGCCATCAAATTTATATTGCTTAATTTAATGTCATTTAGGTGCAATACTTTCTTGAGTAGATTAATCAATGAAGGATTCCAGGGAGGTACTGGTGAAATATTGTCAAAAATTACAAAAAGTCACATTTTTGTTTTTTGCCTTAAATTTACATTTAAAATTCATGCCATAGGTTACGTCCAGCACCATTTAAAGAGTTGCAGCAACACAAATTAAATGTCCATGTAAAAATGGGCAGGATGATTTACAGATGCTGAGAATGCACTGATTTCAAAAAATTGATTTCTGAGTTTTAATTTTAAACAAACTACAAATTTTCAGCTTTAAAATTATATATTTATATGTAACACAGGCAGAATAACTGCTAACAAGAATAAAAAAATTAATTAATTAATTAATTATTGATGATGATGATGATGATGATGATGATGATGATGATGATGATGATGATGATGATGATGATGATGATGATGATGATGATGATGATGATGATGATGATGATGATGATGATGATGATGATGATGATGATGATGATGATGATGATGATGATGATGATGATGATGATGATGATGATGATGATGATGATGATGATGATGATGATGATGATGATGATGATGATGATGATGATGATGATGATGATGATGATGATGATGATGATGATGATGATGATGATGATGATGATGATGATGATGATGATGATGATAAAGGAAATATATTTTACTTAGCAGACACAAACTTCTGACCGTATTACATAGCTATATCATAATAGCCATGCCTTAACCCACTCAGTCACCAGAATATGAAACACTTGCAGCAACATTTATAGCATCTTTATTTTTTGAGTATCAATTTTTTTTCCATAGAGAAAAATGCATATATCTGCATTACACCAAAACCTATCAGCATCCAACTGTGCCATCACATCCTCCCTATCCTTTACCATAGTTTCTCTTTAATGCAAAATACACATTTTACTAGAATTCCTTGGTTTGATATGTTAGCTACTTCTATTACGCCTCAGAACGGTCACCCATTTATCCTGATATACTGATGTTGAAGCCAAGTAGTATTAGCACTATTATCTAATTTATATTTAGAGGTATTGCACATTACAGCAAAAATAGGTACACAGATCAAAGCCATAATTCTGAAAAAAAAAAAAAAAAAAAAAAAACTAAAATGCTTTAAAATTTTAACACTTGACATACAATACAAACAATATTTTATCTAGTTCTCAATCTCAAATTATATTATGTTATTTAAGGGAAAACATAGTGCAGGTAGCATCAGATCTTGCAAGGAGTGCAAACATTTTTTGTTATGATGGACCTTCATATGGTGTAAGGAAATTTTAAACCTAAGTAATGCAATTTCTACCCAACACTTTTCTTTATTTTATTTTTTTTAATTTTTAATGCTAAAACAGTTCTAAACACTGCAATTTTCAAGGAATTCTTTAAAACCTTGCACACATGTTCTTGTACATGTTTAATAAACACTGGCATTATTAGAGATATAGACTGAAAATTTGTTGCTAAATTTTTTATCTCAAAATGGCCAAAAATTTAAGGAAAATCTAATATATTAATACATACTACATGTGCACGTTATCTTGAGTGCTAGTTTTATGATGCAGTGCAGGCGGGGAGGGGAGGGGGGGGAATAAGTAAGAGCTAACATGCTTTTGTTTCTACAATGTGGTCAATCAAGAAAAATACAATTTATCAAAATAGTGTGTAAGGTAAGCGAAGATATGTACAAGATATGTGGACAAACAGTAAATTGAACTTAATCCAATAAGCTATATGTTTATATACTCAATATTTATGGAACACATAAAAGCAGAAAACAAATGTTATAACAGCTATAAATACTCACTCATTCGCTTTGTGATTCTTCGATTTCTGAGCCCGCTGCGTCACTTTCATCGCTGATATCCTCTGATGTGTTGATGATATGTCATAAATTGTATTTTCTATTATACCGTCCTTTCTACAATATTACATTTCCAGCTCTTGGACCTCCTTGCAATCTGTCGTGGTTACAGAAGGGAATGCTTCTATAGCAAGTTTCTGCAGATTTGTGGCTGACATATCACCCATAACGTTGCATCCTTTGAAGACATTCTTTATTTTTTCCCATGCCAGTTCAATTGCATTTGGATCACGTTATATGAGGTAGACAAATAATAGTGTGTCCCTCTTTGAGAGTCATAACATCCAAAACATACGTCTTGCTCTTTGATTTGTTATAAACTGGATAGCTAATAATTAACCTCGATAATTGCTCAAAATGAAATGATGCAGGAGTGAAAGCTTAGCATATATATATAAATGCATATAGCGCATTTCATGTTTCAAAGTTGTCATCTGAGTTTACAAAGTTAGGCGAAACCCATATACTAAAGTTGATAACTGTTATTTAAACAACCCTGAACATAAAAATATAAGTTATTTAAAACAAACAGAAAAATGTAACATTTGAAAACCTTTTTTAAACATAGAGATTTTTTTACACTACTAACGATAAAATTAACACATAACCCATGGCAGGACAGCTTGCAGGTGAGCTGGAGCCTGCCAACCCTCATTTTTGACCTCACACTCACATATGAAAGGCATAGATGGGCGATCATCTAACAATACAGAGAGGTGATGAGGTCAGCATAACGCGCCACAGCTAGAAATGTTGGCTTTCTTGACCAGGGTTCACTATCCTCAAATTCCTCACGATATTGAGTGGGCGCCGGCCCCATACCCAGTCTTAAAATTTGCATTCCATATGGGGTGGGATAGAAGCTGGATGCACTCCATGGCAAGCAACCAAAGTACAACGTTCTAGCCCACTAAGCCGCAGTGCAGAATGGCCAACTAATGATAGGATGAAATTTGGTAGCCTAATTAGATTTTCTACGGGACATATGACATAATTTCAAACGGTTCTGATGAAAACTATGGATTTTGTTACTTTTCACCGATACCTCCCCTAAAAAGTCTAATGGGTAGAGGAAGTAATGGCAGCGCAACAGATTCCTTTGGAATATGTTTTTGTCTGCAATTTAATTTAGTTATAAAAACCTTTTGATACTTATGTTTTCTGAGATCTAATAATTGTTTATGGATACCTAATTCAATGAGAAACATGTTTCACAAAATAAAGTAATTTAAAAGCTTCCAGATACGAATGAATTTTAACAGTGTTTCTTAGATCCGACATTAATTAAAGTTAACATTGTACATAAATCAACCACTTTTTCTTCTTTCCTTGGACAATTAAATCTTATTTTTTTCGCAGTCCTAGTGCAAAAGGCTAATTACTATTACACTGGAACATTTCTTGCAGATGACTGCTCTTTGAATTTTGAATTTGAATTTATTTATACAACTTGCTATTTACAATATTTTATCTACAATGCATACATATTTACACTTGTGTAATATTTATAAATGTATATCCTGATATATAGTTTCCAAAAAATTCCTTTCTCAAGTAGTATTGGTCAAGGTGTAACTGTAGTTGATCCTATATGCTCATTCTTACCTGGCTCAGGTGTACTTTGGGTCTTCCCCTCATCTCCCCCATCCTCCACTTTAAAAGAACAAAGGCCTTCATAGGGTCCTGCTTTCAGAAGTCTTTCTTTTCCTGACATGTATTCCTACTACTACCCTATATGTAGGTAATTAATTATTAGCACAACAACAGCATACAAAGAAATAAAGGGGGTGTGAACAAGATTAAAGAGGAATAAATTCCAAATAATGCTGTGATGGCAACAGGCATTTGACTGCATTAGAGCCTTAGCATACCAACTAATGTACAACTTAGTTTTATTTATTGCTTTGTAATTTCCATAGCCCAAACACATTCTGATTCGGCAATTTTATGTTTACTATTTAATGTTGTTTCCAAAACTACTTACCCAAAAAACATGTTGCTCTGAATCCAAAAATATTTATCCTAAAAAACATGTTGTTCTGTAACACAAAGCTTCAGAAAAGTTTATAAACTACAAATAATTAAAATTATGCAATGAGTTGACTGAAATACTCTGTACTTCAATACCACAAATTTTCTTTCAACATTTGAGCTGACAATTTCTTTCTAATACCTTCTAGTGGAGGTGAAATGCATTGAAAGAAAATTTGTGGTATATGAAGGACAGTGTCTCAGTCAACTCACTGTATAATTTTAAATATTAGATTACTTCACAATGTTAATTCCAATCTAAAGTTTTCAAATTGCAAATACTCACTCTGATCCTGCTAGGATATCTGTAAGTCGCATAAAAAACTCCTCAGAATAAGATGGCTTAGCATCAGTAAAAAGCAATCCTGGGTGACCTTCTTTTTGAATAACAGATCTAAGAGTTATACAAAATTTCAGCCAATATCCAGTTCCCTAAAGATAGTAAAAAAGATGTTAGTATATCTGCATTCCACACACACAAAAAAGTGAAAGGTAATGGTATTTAAAAGCGAAATAAAATTTAAGAAAGAGGAACAATGGTTTTTCTAAAGATTAGAAGTTGTAAAAGAAATTGAGTACTTAGGGGTTAGGATGAATAATATTGGAGAATGGGAAGCACACAACAGGAAGGTGGTTGTAAAAGGAAAGGCAGCAATGGCAGGAATAAGGATATGTAAAACAATACTTGATATGTCAAGTAAATAGTTAGAGAAAATGTATGAAACACTGGTAGAGTCCAGGATTTTGTATGCTGCAGAAATATAGAGGATGTCAACAGTAATAAAATGGACCAGCTTTACAAGCAATTTGCGAGAGACTAGAGAAAGAGAAATTTCTTTCAATTTTATACTTTGAGAAATTTGCTGTTTGCTAGTTGGGACTGCCAAGAGCAGCACCAGGTGAAGTAGCCTTAGTAGAATTAGGTAAAACCAAAAGAAAAAGTATAATAATGCAAAAGAGTTTTAAAATGTTGGTATAAATGATGAAAGTTGATGATGAAATCCTAAAGATATGTATGAATCAACAAAAGAAAATCGGAAGTAGGAAGCACTGGTGGCCTGAGCGGAAAAAAACTGCAAGAAATAGAAAGGGTGATTTATGGAAACTAGAAAATAGGAATGTCGAGGGTTTTTGGAAAATAGTCAGAAACAGGATCGAGGATATAGAAAGACAAGAAATATGGGGAGGGCTAAAAAACAGAAAATCATTGAAATTTTATAGGTTAATAAAGAATGGGGAAGTGAAAGATATATAGACAAATGTAACAGACAGGAGAGGGAAGGAATGGCTTGGATTAGAACAGGATCAATGTTTTTAAGGGGATTAAGAAGTAACAATGTAGAAATATGTGAATTATGTGGAGAAACAGAAAGTACAGTTCACATTTTGACAGAGTGTAAAGAGCTAGCAGCATGGAGATAGGAAGTATGGGAGAAGAAATAGAAAGAGATGCATAGAAACCTGATAGCCATTAAAATGGTTATGGGGAAAAATGAAAGTAGAAATAGAAATATAGGGAACTTGTTTTGGAAACTAAAGAGAAATGGATGAGAAAAGTGAAGAGTGGAAAAGAAAATATGCTGGGATAAGGGGAAACACCAAACTAGAGTAGAGGTTACAAGGGTGACTATGCTACTCAGCAAGGCTAAAAGGTCTGGGAGCCAAGCAGGATGAGCTAGCAAGGTTCATAAGGGAAACAGTATTTCATAAAGTCTATATTACCACAGAAATGAATTGAACTTCGCAGGATTAACACAACCCTAATTCTTAGATAAAGCAAGATGTTGGTACTGTCTGCCCACCACAAGAAGGCAAGGCAAAGGAATGTGTAACATAATCACTTTTGCTGTGTTTATGCTCGCCTTACAGATATATATGGATAATAGGTTCATTTAAAATACAAAATGTTGTCACATAACTCACCCATGAATAATATCTATCACTGCAGTAACTGAAATGAGTGGCAGGATGGATGACTCATATGCACTCTCATATTCTCATTTTGTAGTCAATAGATCCCCTAACAGAGCAGATAAACGGTTCAAGCTCCTCTTCCCTTCATTCCCTGCTTGCCTTCTTGTGTTGGGCAGATAGTACTTATCAGGATAAAAAGTCTGCACAACAGAACTGTGCAGTAAAAATATTTCCAAGCATTTTCACCAACCAAGCAAGTCCTTAAAATTAAGCAGTTCAGGAAAGCTTCTCTGAGCTGGAAACACTGCATTAAAATTAATTTGCAATTGAAAAATTATTCGAGTCACAATTCAAATCTGCATTCAAAACTAGTAAAGTATAAAGCCTACAAAACTCCAAATTACTTTCACAAACTGTTAAATAATGTGATGTAGTGCATGGAAAGACAGAAAATAGCCATAGTGAGAAAAACTGAGTACTTGGGTGGTGATGATGATGATGATGATGATGGTGATGATGATAATGATGGTGATGATGATATGATATGATGTGATGATGATATGATGATATGATGATGATATGATGATGGTGATGGTGGTGGTGATGGTGGTGGTGGTGGTGGTGATGATGATGATGATGATGATGATGATGATGATGATGATGATGATGATGATGATGATGATGATGATGATGATTTGTGTTTGCAGGCACTCAACGACAAGGTCATCAATGCCCTAGAGTACTTGAGGGTTAAATTAAGTAGTAATGGAAGATGGCATGACCAAAAGAAAGCAGTTTTACTTAAGGGTAAAATTGCCATGAAGGTAATTAGAGCATGTGTATTTAAAATACCAGGGATACAAATTAAATGGTTAGAAAGAGTGTGTTAAGGCAAGAGTGGAAGCCAAAATGCTATTTGGGATAGAGTTATGGCAGGCATCGGCAAATATGTACTCACTGAGTCCTTGCAACTATGACATATTAGGGGCAGTGCTTACTCTGTCTCCCCCTCCCCTCTCAGCCTTCACTGGCAGTGCATACATACCAATCACAGGCGGACTGTCCTGTCATATTTACCTGTATGTCTTAACATATCTCTGTTAAAGTCAAGGGTGGATAAGTGGAGATGTGCGTTTCAAAAATCGTGGGAGGAGAAGTATTTTTGTTACATACAAGAAGACAACTTAAGATGTTTGTTGTGCTCTAAAGTTCAAAAGGGCACTCATCATTGGAACATCAAGCAACATTATGATACATGTCATAAAGATCACCACACAATTAGAGGTCAGCATGTATTCATACATTTACACCACGATTTAAAGTAGCATAACACTGATGTAATGTCCTTTATTTCTTTTATTTCTTCAGGTCTAGATCGGACTAACAAATTGCAACAGCCCAAGAGCAATATTCAGATACTACACCGAATATTAATTAAAATATTATAGCATGCCAGTTATGCTGTTGCTTTGAAGATTGCTCAGTCACTGAGGTGTTTTAGTGATGGAGATTTCATAAAAAAATGTGTGAGTAAAGTTGCCAATGTAATTTGCCCTGAACAATATGATATATTTAGTAATATTGCATTATCACCATTTTATTATATATAAAATAGCAAAAATAACCGAAAAAAGACTACTAAACATGGTCCACGAGTTTATAGCTCTTTCTCTCACGTTGGATGAGAGCACTGACAATGTTGACACAGCACATTTGGTAATTTTCATTCGTGAAGTTACTAACAACCTCTTGATACAAGAACATATGCTTGAAGTCATTCCACTCAGGGGGAGAATTATTTTAAGCATTTAAGAAATGTGTAGAAGAAAGAAAAGCTAATCTAAAGAATCTTGTACCCATAGTAACAGATGGGGCTTGAAATATGACTGGTGATAATAAAGGTCTAATTGGTAGAGTGAAATATTATTTAAATGAAATGGGAATAAACAATAACATAGAACATTTTCACTGTATAATACATCAGAAAGCATTATGTGAAAAAATACTAAATATGAAACATGTAATGAAGATAGTTACACAGACTAAAACTAAAATCAAACTCCTTGAAACGTCTAAAATTTCGTAAAGTACTGGAAGATTTAGAGCTTTCTTATGAAGACCTTTCATACTGCACAGAAGTCAGATGGTTAAGCAGAGGAGACATGCTCAAACGATTTTTTGAAATGCGTGAAGTGATATCTGAATTCCTGAAGGAGCAGTTATCTTGATATTAGTGCTTAATTGCAATATATGTTTATGTTGTACTGAATATGCCTAAAAAATTCTCTTTTTCTTTCTTTGTTTAGGATATAGACATCCATGAACTGAGAGATGAAGACTGAACAAGTGATTTAGCCTCCCTCATTGACATTTCTCAACATTTCAATAATCTTAATCGTCGTCTTCAGAGAAAGTTCCACAATATAGTTCATATGTATAACATGGTTAGGTCATTCGTAAAGATGACAGATGTATGGAAATCAAATCTCATGAAAAAAAAAGTTTCATCATTTTCCATGTCTAAAATCCCTTCCCAATATTTCTGTAACAAATCTGAATAAATATACTGGTCTGTTAGATAAAGTAAAGAGGGAATTTGAAGAAAGGCGATACAGTGATTTCAAATCCATGGAAAATGATTTTACTCTATTTCCTAATCCTCTTGCAATAGATTTAAATAAGGTGAAACCAGAATTACAGCAGGAAGTCGCTGATTTACAATGCCATACGTATATTCAATAAAACTGCAGTGTAAAGATTTGACCAATTTGGATGTACTTAAATATCTGAAAGCAGATACATATCCATCTCTTAGGTTGTTTGTTGTAGCTGGATCCACATATGTATGCAAACATTTTTTTTTTTCCAAAATGAAACTTGTAAAATCGAAGCAACGATCACGATTAACAGATGATAATTTACGTGCTATATCGAGAGTGGCTACTTTGATATATCACTAGATTTTCATGGTGCATTGCAAATAGAAGTGAACTGAAATATATTGCTCAAATATCTAGGCCTACCTAAAGTATTGCTGACCAAAATAGCTGGATTCAAGTATGTGTACTATTGCTTATTGTACTGTGCAGCGAGCGAGTCCAGCACTGACTCTGAATGAAGGTCAATGCCTACCCCTGTTCAACATCACGTCATGTGCATTGCAGGTTGCATGTTGAGACATCCTACTGCTCCCTCATTGAGTATGTTTGCCAATGCCTGAGGTATGGAGATATGATGAAGGGTAGCAAGGGGTGGATTTAATATCTAGAAGTTTTGGTCAGTTAAGTTTGGGTTTACCAGTTGCATCACATAAGGGAGTAGTAATGCTGGAATTAGAAAGGAAGTAAAGGGCTAAAGATTGATAAAATTTTGGTATTAGGTTAGAGCATTAGAAGACCAGAATAGTAACACATTGTATATAATTTTGAGTCGAACTAATACTCATTGCTCCATTTATTGCTAGTATTTACCTAGAACGCGTTTCGTTAGGATCTTCCTAACATCATCAACTGAGTTGAGTCGACAATAGCTGATGATGTTAGGAAGATCATAGCGAAACGCGTTCTAGGTAAATACTAGCAATAAGTGGGGCATTGAGTATTAGTTCGACTCAAAATAATATTAATTTTGTGCTTCATTGTATCATAGTCCTTACACAATGGAACACAATGTATGTTTATGCAAGAGAAAACATTACTGCCTGATAGGTGGGCTTTATCTATACTAAAGATTATAGAGGAAATAGAAATGGGGAATGTATGGAAGGACAGAGAAATTTTAGAAGGAAAGTTTAGGAAAGTGATCTGTCAGAGAATTGAGGATATGAGTATACAAGAGATATTTTGCAGTATTAGGGACAAGAGAACGTTGGTCATGTACAGGCAAATCAAATAAGAGTAGCACGGGAAAAAATATATTGAAGTGTGTAATAAACTGGAAAGGGAAGGGTGGGCATGGTTTAGATCTGGAACAAGGAAATTAAGGGGAATGAAGCAGAATGAACCCACAGAAGTGCCCATTATGTGAACAAATGGAAAATGACCATTTTATTTTGAATTTTAAAGAGACAAAATTATGGAAGGAACAATGGTATCAGTTAGGTGTTGAAATTACTGAGAAAAATAATTAAAATGAGAATTAGAAAGGCTAACAATACAGAGGAGTTTAGGAAAATTGGTATATTTAACTACAAGGGAGCATTAAAAGTAGATCAATTGTGGACCTGAGTAAAATGCATTAATCACCAGTGTTCATTTATATTTGCACCAGGGTCAACTCAAGTCCGTAAATAGGACAATTTGGGAGGTGAAGTAGTAATTAGAAAAATTTTGTCCGTAAAAGGAGAAAAGAACAGGAGAAATATACAGAATTATTTAGGGAAAGTTGGAGAGAGATAGCTAAAAACAATTAAGAGAAAAATGTAGAGTAGGATAGGTGAAATGGCAAAAGTATAAAAAGGACTAGACGGCATCTAATACACAAAAACCTAGAGTTAGGTGTATGGGGACCGAATTATTATTCAATTGTGGGCAACATGGTAGGATTTTCAGGATTTAGGAATATATGACATTTTCCAATATGGATTTTTTAATTGTAATCTTGATTTTGTATTTCCATTTGATGATGTAAAAGGAAAGATGATAAATAAATTACAAATTACAAAATTACAAACTAAAGTCTATTTACATTCCACATTAGAAAGGAAGAATAGCTATATGTATTTGTAATAGGGATGAGATATAAGAAGTTAATAGGTAGTATATAATGGAAGTGAAATAAAATTCATTCATTCATACTACGAGGGTCGGCTGATAGTCCTGGACCTCACAATAATAATAAAAAAAATTAAAAACATTTTTTATTTATTTCTCAACATAATCTTCAGAAAGGCTAATACCTTTTCATATCAGTGATTTAATTTAATTAAACTATCTCTGTAGTGTGATTTATCGTGGTCCTCAAAATAGCTGTTTATTGCATCAATGACCTCCTCCTTGCTTTGAAATCTTCGTTCTCCAAGAAATGTTTTGAGGTTCGGGAACAGCTAGTAGTCACTGGGTGCTAGATCTGGCAAATAGGGTGGATGTTCAAGCAATTCATACTTTAATTCGCACACACTAAATGATGCGTTGGAGCATTGTCATGAAGAAACAAAATTCTTTTAGCAAATGAGGTTTTTTTCTTTTCACCTCATCACTCAAATGTTGCAGTAAGCTTGCGAAGTAGTCATCAGTGATACTTTCACCTTTTTGCAGGTAATCAATAAAAATAATTCCATGTGCATCCTAGAAAACACTCGCCATAACCTTGTTAGCTGACAAAATTGGCTTTTCCTTTTTTGGAGTTGGTTCACCTGGAGCAATCCACTGTTTTGACTGTGATTTACTGTCTGGAGTATAGTGATGTATTCAAGTTTCATCCACGGTAATAAGCTGTCTAAAAAATTCACTGGAATTTTTATGGTAGAGCTCCAAATTCTTAACAGAAATAGTTTTTCTTTGCAACTTTTGGTCAGGTGTCAACAAACACTGCACACATGTTGTGCACAGACCTTGTGAAAGTCCAAAACATTTCTTAAAATATTACCTGTACATTCTTTTGATACGGTTACAGCCTCTGCTATCTCAAACAACTTTAATCTGTGGTCCTCTAGTACGAAACGAATTTTTTCAATGTTCTCTGGAGTTGCGACTTCCACAGGGCATCCAAAGCAAGGCTCATCACTAGTGCTCGTACGTCCCATTTTAAACTCTGCAATCCACCTTTTAATCATTGTATATGAAGGGACAGAGTCTTTCAATGTACTTCCTCCTTGATTTCTTTAGCCATTAAGCCTTCAAAGTAAGCACTTAATTACTGCTGGTTTCTCCAAATTCTTCATTTTTCTGAATCCTCTACACTTGTCTTGTTTAAAATGCTGTCATTCAAAAATAAACAACCTATTGACCTGTAACTATGGACACAAGCTAGTCTAAACTATATGATGCTATCCATCAAACTGGTTCAGTGGCACCATTTCTATGTGAGGCCAGGGACTTATCAGCCAACCCTTGTATTAACTGCCAAAATAATAAAAACTCTTTGGAAACATGATAGAACTGCTTTATATAAAATATTTACCAAGATTTATAAAATATTATCACAGATAGGGTACCTGTTCACGCCACATTCTGTTGAAATCTTCAATTTCCTTGTACATAACAGTGCATAGTGTTTCATTTGGATAACTTCCAAATAGGTCACTATCTTCTTCATCAATAGGAATATTCTTCATGATGTCTGCAGCAAATGCCTAAAAAATAAGATATAGGTGTTATCCCTGCCTAGGATTTATTTTGATACCAGAGATACTATGAATTATAAGAGTAGAGATAATAAAAAGGCAGGATATGATAAATATTTCACTATTTTATTTTAATAAGCTTCAATAAGGTTTTTAACATTTTTTTCATATTCTGAAACAGGATTAGCAAGACTTGCCAACTTCATTTAAATTGCTACTTAAACAAACAGGAATACTTGAAATTTATATTACACAATGTGTAAAAATGTTGTATTGCCTCTCTTAAAAGCATCACTGTTCCTACTTTCCTTACTTACAGCAGCAGATGTACTGACTGATTTAATGCAAAATTTAATACAAGAGTCATACTAGAAGTAGTGAGTAACTCATTGTTGAATTCAAAATCTAACAATGTAACAAAAAGAACTGCAAGATCATAATCTACAGACTTAACACCACATATTGCCACAATGTGACATCATTAGCTTCCATCATGTGATCATAGGCAGTATTTCCAAAACAGTGAATATATGAGGTGTGTTCTAGTTATAGGCACCTATTTTTTTCTGGACTGAGACCAGATAGGAACTTCTGGGCTTTTTTTAAAATGACGTGGACTATTTGTGAATGTGTGACAGATGGCAGCACTGTACAGTGCATAGAACTCCAGTGGCAGCGACGAGAGTTAGCACTGTTTTTGATACTTAAAATGGCAACGTTTTCATTGTAAGAAAAGTGTGTAATCATTCGTTATCTCCATTTTCGTGCTGTGACACCTATTGAAATTCATCGCCAGTTGAGTGAGGCATGTGGTGATGATACCATGGATGTGTCTAATGTGTGTTCCTGGGTGCGACAGTTCAACGAAGGCAGAGTATCATGTGACAACAAACCAAGACAGTTGCAGACGTCTCCAAAATTGGCATTTTCATGGGATCTGTGCACACAATCCTGCATGAAGATCTGAAAATGCTCAATTGGCGACCCTCCAAAACAACGTTCTCCACTCGCTGGATCATGCCGTCAGACTGGCTGGTGTGAGGCCGTGACTGTCTTGGTTTGTCACACAATGGTCTGCCTTCATTGAACTGTCGCAACCAGGAACGCATATTAGATACACCCATGGTACCATCACCACATGCCTCACTCAACTGATGAATTTCAATAGGTGTCATACCACAAAAATGGAGAAAACAAATGATTGCACGCTCTTCTTGCAATGAAACATCACCATTTAAGTATCAAAAACAGTCCTAACTCTTGTCACTGCCATTAGAGTTATATGCAGTGTATAGTGTTGCCATCACTGTCACTCATTCAAAAAGAGTCCACGTGTATTTAAAAAAAAAACAAAAGTTCCTATCTGTCTCAATCCTGAAAAAAAAATAGATGGTTTTATAACTTGAACACACCTGGTAAATGTTACATTTTGACAGCATGATGTAGTTGAATTCCTAGTTAAAGAAAGGAAATCTGCTACTGAAATTCAGCTCAGAATTCAACATGCCTATGGAGATATGTTATCTGCATGGGAGCTACCAGTATTAGCACATGGGTGAAGCACTTAAAAGATGGGAAAACGAGTATCCAAAATTAACTTAGCATCAGTCGCCCATGCACTGCACCCACTGGTTGCAACAAGGAACAGTTAAGGTCATTAGAGGAGATAGGCATATCATTGTAGATGAAATCGCTGCAGATCTTATAGTATAATATAGTGCAGTGCAAGAAATGATAAAAAGCTTAGGATATCAAAAAGTCTGTACCATTTCATTGCAAAGACCACTGACATCGGAGAAAAACCAAAAGTAAAGCCTTCTTTAGAGATTTCAAAATAAAGGTGATGATTTCTTGATGAATATTGTGACAGGCAATGAAGCCTAGTTTCATTATTACGAGCCTGAAACAAAATGCCAAGAGTATTGAATGGCACCATTTGAATTCTCCATTGAAGAAGAAAGCAAAGAGAGTGCCATTTGCTGGGAAGGTGATTATTATAGTTTATTTTACTACTGTCATAGTATAACACAACTTTCATGTTAACTGGTCCATCAAGTGAATAATCAAAATAATAGTTTCATTGTTCATAACAACCCTAAAGGAAATTCCTTGAATTAAGGAAAATATTCCATTGAATGATAATGTTGTGTGTAGACACATATTGGAATAACAGAATAAGAGTGAAAATTCAATTTCATGACGAAGATTTAAACTATGGTTTCATATCATTGCTGTAACCAGCTGAGCTCCACGACAACATGCTGATACAGCAAAACTCCCCAGCTGACTCACTTTTTTCCCAATAAACCAATTCTCAAATTCATCTTGAGATATTGAACCTCATGGCAACTTATAACCTTGTGGTCCTCATCATTAATCACAATTAGATCAATCACTGTTAATTAATCGTAAAAACTATTTGTAGTTGGTTTGTTGACACTCGTCACTTACTTTTTTATACTATTGAGGGACTAGTTTCAAAGGCTGTTGCCTCCATTTCTAACCTCTCTCCAACTAACATCTGTTGTTGTCTGCTCTCTTCTATCTGCTGGTGGAACTATGAACTTCTTTGTCAAATTATCTACTGGTGGAATTTCGAAGTTCATTACATGGTCCTTATTTTTCCATATTCACCAAAAAACGATTATAACATTAAAAACCTACTTAACAGTAATAATACTGATAAGATAAAACCACAAGAAATGTCAGGCATTTACAAGATTAAAGTGTAAAGACTGTGAAAAAATTTACATAGGGGGGACAAAAAGAAACATAGGCACTAGAAAGAACATTTTAGGCACTTAAGATACAAAAATATTGATAAATCTGCTATAGCAGCTCATTTTTGGTCTGAAAATCATGATATTGAAGATAGCACCAAATTACTAAAATATGTACAAAAACATAATGAACTCGTCATATGTGAGAGAATATACATAGAAAAACATAAAAACCAACTAATGAACTTTGAAATTCCGCCAGAAGACAACCCCACATTTAAATTCATCACAAAATCAACAGATGGCAACAGAAACTCCAGAACTACCCACACCAATGAATCCAGCTTTAGTCGCATTAGAGACGACGATGCGAACGATGGTTTGCGAAACATGTCCTCAATATAGGTACGTAAGTGAAGCCGATGTGTAATAAATACGACTCATCTATAATTTAATAACTACAAATAGTTTTTACCATTAATTTTGATATCACTGTTGCTAAATTCCTCCAAAAACACATAATTGTTAATTAGCTTTCATCACACATGGCATGTATAGGATAAAGTTGCCACAAGAGTGATAAAACTGAGAAAATTATACATCTACATTCTAATAGTGCAAAAATATAAGTCTTCATAAAGCAAAAAGTTAAGCTATGTGAGCTTTAATTGCTGTGACTGCACATGAACCATTCAAATAGCTTTAATTATACCTTTTAAAGCAGTTTTAATAGTTCATGTTCAGCCATATTACCAAAGTTTGTATAACTTTTTGCGTCATCAGTAGCAATTCAGTTACTAATCCTAGACAGCTAAACAGGTATGAAAAATACATCAGTAGCAGCTACCGGCAACGTAGATATTTGGGAGAGTGATTTATAATAGTTGATTCAGTGCCCTCTCACTATGTGGCATGCGATCACCTCGTGTTGCCAATGATTAACACAAGACCATCATTTCTAAAAGTTTGGTGTCCTGTGCTCATACTGCTCATATTTGTAAGTTACAAATGGCATATCACTAAATAATAGAATACAGCTGATTCAATGCTATCATGAAGGTAAAAGGAGTTTTTTTAAAAGGTCTGAGAAAACTTAGAACTCTTAACAATTTAAGAACTGTTCATGTACCATTTATAATTGTTGAGATTTAATCAGAAAATTGTGAAAACTGGTTCTGTTGCTGATAAGAATAAATTTGGAGGGCCAAAGGTAACCAATCGTGTTACTGTTGCTGAGAAGCTTCATGCAAATAATAAAATAAATATAAAGGTTAATTATGAAATAAACAGTGCCACACAGGTATTCAGGCAATTTTAAATGAATAATACCTAGCTTGGAGAATTCCATGAAAACATCTTAACCTGTATCCATATTTACTGAAATCAAATTAGCAAGAAAGTAATAAGTGGGCACAGTTATGAATCAGTCTTATTCATGCTAGCAGAGATTCAAATTAACAATAATAGGTTGCACAGCTTTTTTGAACAGAAGAAGCACACTTTGCTCTTAGTGCTTAACACACATAATTGCACAGAAGGCTTGCAGAGAATTGCCTCAAGAAGGTTTTCATGATTTAAAAGTTATCGTATGCTGTGGCTTCAATAATTCACAATTTATCGTTGGCCCTTACGTCTTCAAAGAAGACAACAATGGAAGAAGACAAACTGTTACCGTAAGTGGTGAGTGCTACTATGTATGTCATGCTACAAAATTTTGTCATCTCTATAGTTTGAAGCATCACAATACAGAAAAATAATTTCATGTAAGATGGCACTCTGCCCCATATCTACACCTCTGCACAACAATTAACTACCCAGATCTTAGGCAATCATGTCATTAGTAGACACTAACAAAATTGTTGCTGTAATCTGCAGATCTCACTTCGGCTGACTTCTGTATGGGAGTTTTTTTTTTTTTTTTTTAATTTTTATTGTTTTAAGTTTACATCCTCCAACATTGTCATATTAGACAATGAATGAAATGGTGAAATGATGCTCAAATGAATTCAGGGTCTGTAGAGCTTAGAGTTAACCGACATTCATCTTTCAAGATAAAGGAAAACTACATAAAAAAACCTTATCAAGATAGCTCACCCTGACCAAGATTCGAACATGGGAGCTCTTGAGCGTCAGGCAGACATGCTATCATCTATGCTACCATCTACTCTACCGAAGTAAGCAGGATATGGAGTTACATTAAAGAATGAGTTTTCCTGAAACAACACATCTAACAACCCTATAGATTATTAATTTTTAGATGAGTCGTATTTATTACACATCTGCTTCACTTTCGTACCTATTTTGAGGACATTCCAATAGAGAGCCGAAGATGCAAACGATGATTTGCGAAACATGTCCTCAAAATAGGTACGAAAGTGAAGCAGATGTGTAATAAATACGACTCATCTAAAAATTAATAATTTTTCGCTTCACTGTGGTGTTCCAATACAGTTAAAACCCTTTAGATGTTATCTTGCAAGATGTTATATTCCGAGACATCATCTACAAAGTGCTTTTCATGTTTCACAGAAAGAATGATGTATACTTAACAAGAAAATGGAGGACATCTTCCCAATGTTTTATAAAACCCCATTGTTTGCCCAGTATGCCACTTTTTGTCCTATTTCAAATATATATTAGTAACGACTTAAAGTTTAAAACAGTTTTGAAAGACCCTATACTATTGGTCTATTTACAATCAGACACAAAGTAAATATAACTTGATTTATAACGTGCTTGTTTTATAACATGTTGCTTTCCTGCACACAAGTCAATCAAGTTTCATTTGGAGTTACCAGTTCTACATTTGTGGCAGTTTTCTTATATAGGGGCAGTAGATTTCTTAAATTTATCTTTTGAGGAAGCTATGCAAAAGTGATATTCACTGATTATCTTGAGAATTAATTCCAAAGACAGCTTAGCCAACTTATGGAAGAAAAGTGTATAATTTGCAATACCGATTTGTTAACTACTCGCAAAGGAGCCATTGATTTAAAAGACCATTTGAAAACATTGAAAGTGCTTAATAGTTGAAGTAGGAGGATATTGTGACCATAAGTGGTGATAGATTAAGTTAGCTATGGCTGCAAAATTACTTTTGGCATTTCACATCATAAAACATGAAAGATTTTTTATTATATTGATATAAGTAAAACAGCACTCTCATTCAAAAACAGAAGCCACTGTAATGTTTTTTATATCACATACTATTATTATGATATTTAGTAATTTATACATCCCATTTAGGTAACAATAAAAGACATACGTTGTGTAGTTGTCATACCAGTTGCAAGTAATCAGGAGGCCATATAGTTATTCTTTGTTGTACAATATTTTGAATGTTGGCGATCAAAGTAATTTTTGGACACACTGCTGTATTTCCAAGAGTGCATGGCCAGATTTTACAAATTCACTGTAATCTAAGTATTATATTTAATTGACTGAAATTATGTTTCATTAATCTAGTAACTGAAATAGTTCAGGTTAATCTGTTTTTTCTCTCTCACTGATTTCATTATAATGTTGAAAAACTTCAGATATTTTCATTGTATTACATGAACATATTTTCAATACAAATGACCTATGCAGACCTTCTCCAAATTGCTTAATTTATGCTGAAGTGTTATTTGAAATTTTTATAGACATGCTATAGAAGTGCTCCTTGCTTTCTTCAAACTGTTATCTTTATTTATTAAATTATAGATGAGTCATATTTATTACACATTGGCTTCACTTGCGTATCATCGCTTCACTGTGATGTTCCAATACAGTTAAATTTTGATATATTGAAGTACGTAAGTGAAGCCGATGTGTAATAAATATGACTCATCTATAATTTAATAATTATTTCACTTCACTGTGGTGTTCCAATGCGGTTAAATTTTGATATGTTTTCTTTATGTTTTTTGTGAAATGTTTACTGTAAAAGAAAAAGTTGCTTGTTCTTATGATTGGCGGAATACAAATCTGTGGTTGTGATACCATGGGAATTCAGTAATTAATACAAAAAAGTTACTCCACATCAGACAATACAAACTGTTTAAAGAGAGGCACAGTGAACAAAAGGAAAAATCAACAGGAAAGCCCAAAACATCAGAAGATGTTGAAAGAATCTAACGGTGTGACTGTGTTCACAGTCCTCAGAAGTCTGTTCCATGCCATAGTCCATAGTTAGATCCTCCAAAGCAAACAGTGTATGACATCATGCAGAAGAGATTGAAATTGCAGAGCTGTAAAATTTAATTCTTGCATACAATAAAACCACAGGAAAAATTGCTTAGACTGAATTCTATGCTATCATGCTGCAAATTGATGATTTCACCACTGATTACTTGAACACCTGGATGAAACCTTTTGAGGAACTTTCTTGTATTTTGTAGATCAAGCTGAGAGAAGTTATACATTTGGAATATATTCAGAATAACATGCTGTATCTGGTGGTGTAAAGGCCTTTACATTTTAAAGAAATATATTCAGAATTTAAATGAAGAGAACTATAATAGTGCTGGCTTATGAGCTGAATGCAGATATTTTTTGTAATGCTCATCTATAGAGTCGTGTTCAGGCCTGTTTGAAATTCCTTGGCCTGCCCTTTTCTTTTTCTCCAATTCCAGGGCATAATGCCAAATTTGAAAGATATTAATTTGGTTCAGTGAAAGATGGAGCAGAACTGCCTCTCTATAGGGAATATTAGTGTATATGATGTGTATATATAGTATGCAATAATTAACACACATATAGTGTAAGAAATAGCAGACATTTGGAAAAATTGGTGATTTGAAAAGTAAAATATCAGACTTTTGTAAGTTAAGCACTGTAACTTAAGCCCATTAAACACATATGCCTCTGAAAAATGCTCACAATTTTTTTGTCTCCAGTATACTAATCTCTTACCATGTTCAGTTTTGATTTGTCCAGGGTTTCTTATTTTTCTCAACTATGTACCTATCAGAAATATATATTTCACCCAAAATACTACATAAAAGCATCCTGAATTAAAAAAGCTATTTTGTTGCTTCCGTCATTTCAAAAATCCCTTAATACTGAAGTGAAATGACTAAAGCATTTTTTCAATTTAATTTAATTGGCGGAAATTAATCATTTCTTCACACTAGCCATATATAGGCTAAGCTTTTAGATAGATGGAGTCAACTTGAAAAATTAATTGTCATGGCCACGATTTGAACCACGGATCTCCTGGTTTTCATCCAGTCACTCTTACCCATTGAGCTACCATGACCAACTTGCTGTCCTGACATTAAATTCTCCAATTGACTCTTATATTTTTCCCCTGTAAGCCACTAGGGGCTCTCGTATTCGAGATACACTGCTTGTGGCGACTTACTGTTGTAATTACTTAAATCCCAGGCTTCACTATTAGACTCTTATTATTTATGTTAACTGGTGGAAATTAATAATTTCTTCACACTAGCTGTATATAGGCTAAGGTTTTGGATAGGTGGTGTCAACCTGAAAAATTCAACTCCATGGCCGGGATTTGAACCATGCACTTCCTGGTTTCTGTCCAGTTGCTCTTACCCATTGAGCTACCATGGCCAACATGCTGCCCTGACATTAAATTCTCCAATTGACTCATATATTTTTTCCTGATAAACCACTAGGGGGATCTCGTGGTTTACTGGGTTTATAGTACAAGGGTTGTTCAAGTCAATCTGGAACATTTTTTTTGTCAGGTTAAATGGACACCTAGGCTGGAGGTTTAGTATGCAGTAGACGGTGGCACCTGTGTCCTTTTACTGGTAAATGGCGCTCATTTTCCATGCTTCTGGATAGACCATTATTCAAGATGGCAGACAACAGTGTGAACGTCCACATGTAACAGCATGTTGTGATGAAGTTTTTAGTGAACGAGCACATAAAACCTGCTGAAATTTACAGAAGACTTCAGGCTCAGTACGGTGATGAGAGGCTCAGTACGGTGATGAGACACTCAGTCCCAGTAAGACATTTGAATGTTGTAGGTGCTTCAAAGATAACCATATCTCGATCACTGACGATCCTGGTCATGGTGGATCACAACCCATGGTAGTCATTCATGAGAACATTCAGTTTGTGGAGCAGCTGATCCTGGACAGTTGTTGCATACCTGTCGTGAAATTGCAAGGGTCTATAATCTGTCGTTAGGAACAGTGAACACAATAAGTCATGATCATTTGTTGTTCCAAAGAGTGAGTGCATGCTGGGACCCAAAGCAGCTTGTATGCTTTGTACATACACAGAAGGCTTGAAGTCTAGAGAACTGAAGGACCACTATTAAAAGGAAGGATTTTCTGAATAGTATCATTACATGTGATTCACCATTTCACTTCCTCAAAACATGCTGTTCCATGTGGACATTCACACTGTAGTCTGCCATCTTGAATAATGGTTTATCCAGAAGCATGGGAAATGAGCGCCATTTACCAGTAAAAGGACACAGGTGCCACCGTCTACTGCATACTAAACCTCCAGCCTAGGTGTCCATTTAACCTGACAAAAAAAATGTTCCAGATTGACTTGAACAACCCTCGTACTATAAAAATCTGATGCATTGCACTCCCATGACTTTTTCAACTCCATAAACTATTCTTACAAATGGTTATTCATCTCTCTACATCATGTTATTCGAGTCAACATTTGCAAAACTTATCTTACTACTAATATTCTTGTGGTAAAAGGAATATGGGAATACCACTTTAAATGATGGTCAACTCCTTTAAAGATGTTCTCTTCGCATGATCTAAATATAAAGTAAAAAATTACTTGTCATAAAAAAGTAAATATTGGAAAACTCTCACAAAAAACAAATTGAATTTGTTTAAAACGTTTAATAAATTCAAAAAGGTCTTTAAGAAACAAAATATCATCTTGGCACCTAGCAATAGATACTCAGTTTTAAAATTTCTGTTCAAAAAGATGAAATCCCACCAATTAACAGATCCGGAATATACAAAATAAATTGTAAGAATTGTGAAAAATGTTACATATGTCAAACTAAAAGAAACCTAAAAACCAGAGTCAAAGAGCACTTTAGAAAAATAAAAATGAAACAAGAAGTCAGAGGCAGCATTTCATTTTTGAAACGCAAGCCATGACATTGATCCAAATCCAAAATTACTGAAAGGAGTGATCAACCAAAATAAACTGACAACATGGGAAAACATATTCATATAAAAAAATAACGACCAAATTATTAAAACTTAAGATGATATTCTTTATCAATAAATAAGTTATAAACTTAATGAATAAGCTTATGTCTTTAAATCATATTGAAATGATTTATAGCTCTATAATATGCACATATCACACACCTCACCAGTAGATAATTTGACTACGAAGTACATAGTTCTATCGCCAGAGAGAAGAGACCAGACAACAGCAGACAGTTGGAAAAAAGGTTGAAAATGGAGGTGACTGCTTCCGAAACTAGTTCCTCAATAATATAAAAAGTGATAAAGTGTCAAAAAACCGATTACAAATAGTTTTTTTCAATTTAGTTTAGTGTAGCTGTACATTAATATGGATAGATTAAGACTACTGAACAAGTCATGTGTGACATTTGCATTGAAGGACAGCAAACTAGTATCCCCACATCAAAAAAAGAAACAGGGCTTTGAGACCACTTGAAACAGTATACAGTGAAGTTTTTGATCCTATTTCTCAGTAGCATACAATGGTATTAAGTATATCTTAACCCCAGTAGATGATTTTACCCATTTCACAGTTATGTATGGTTTGAAGGAAAAGAATGGCGTAGCTGGGTACATAAAGGATTATGAAACTGTGGCAACTAGTAGGTTATCAAATAAAACATGTCAGTTTTGCTCTGACAAAGAAACTGAATATGTAAATGAGGAGGTAATACAGTTCTTTAAAAAGAAGGGTGTCCAACTTGAACTTAATGTGCCATTTACACCTTCAAACAATGGAGTCTCAGGAAAAATGAACAGGAGTATTCTAGAAAAAGCTTGATGCATGTTCTAGGTTCCAAATTGAAGAAAACCTTTTGGATAGAGGCAGTAATGACTGCAGTCTATTTAATTAATAGGGGTTGAAGCTGTCATCCAAGCTGTAGGCATATGGTTTTGCCTCATGCTGCTTCACAAGTTGAAGCGGTTATTCCTTCTTCATACTTTAGCAGTGAAACCTATCTTAGGTCATTCATAGGTGTATATTTAAAGAAAAGATGACACCGGAATCTGACTTTGAGACTTTTAATAAACAGTACATGTTTAGGCTTTCATGACCGGTGTTAATACAATAGAATGTTGTTTCCAGGCTTGAAGGCCATGGTCTAGACAATGAAAAAATATCTAACGTTTTGCCCATAGCTCCGTCGGGCATCTTCAGAGATTCAGTCCTGGCTGTTCACAACTAGACTAGTATGCACTTTAACGGAGAAGCTGCAGACTAATGGAAAGTATTATCTGAATGTATCTGAATTTTCTACCAAAAGATAACATGTGGTTCTACCCTTGAGGCAAGAATGGTGTCTAATACAGCTACATCTTGTCCCACCAACGAATCGATCAGAAGTGCTTCAAATTATCCTATAAAATGCTATTAAGCTTCAAAACTCTCTTAATACCTACCCTTTTGCTAATGACTCTAAGAACCCCACTACTAGCTTCTAATGCAATGTTGTCATTTCAGTTCTGAAATTTGCTTCTTCCCTAATCCGAGTCCATATATAAATTTCTGAGAAATATTCCCACATATTCCAAGAATCCCAAGCTAGCCTGCCATATCCAATCTGGCAACTTTTGATAGCGATCTTACCCACTTGTCATGTAAATAAATGAACCACTTTCACGAATTTACCTGAAAAACCAAACGTTGTTAATAACTGTACTTAATGTCATCTAACCCCGAGCCAAACTGTACCTATTCATAATCTATTGCCAAACCTACAACCTCTTAACATTTAACACAAATGAACAAAGGATTATTATTTAATTTTATTATAAGTATTAATTTCCTTAATGGATCCGTAATTTCAGTATCAGAGTCCAACAAAAGCCTTAAAAAATTATAGTCACACTGCTCGAAAGGTTACCCTGACTTTATCTTTGTTAATAAAACCGCTCAGATAACGCAGTGATTATTCTTTAAAGAGTGAGAGGGATATTAACACACCTCTTGGTCCTGTGCTAGACACCAATGAACACATCACTTCAGCCAATGGAATGCGCAGGAATCACAAAAGATAGACAGATGTTATGTCCATGTGGAGTAATCAGTGTGTTATCTGAGAGGTTTCTATTAACAAAGATAAAGCCATGATAACCATTTGAGCAGCACGACTATACCAGCTGAGTTATGGTATGGTTTCCACCCTAATATCAGTAAGTTCAGAGTTTTTGGTTGACTTGCTTATGCACACAAACACAAACATGAGATAGAAGGAAAATTTGATGTTAGATATAAAAAGTGTATTTTACTTGTTTTCTGCAGTAATGGGATAGATTGTTGAGTTCAGAAGACAAGAAGGTAATTGCTGCTGCTACTGCTGCTGCTGCTGCTGCTGCTGCTGCTGCTGCTGCTGCTGCTGCTGCTGCTGCTGCTGCTGATGTAATCTTTGGTGAAAGACGAACTAAATTTGTAGGAGAAACATGGAAAGGTACATAAGATACAGAAAATGTTGAAAAGGTGCAGTCTTTCAATCAGACAAAGAGTGAAACCAACATGGAAGATAATTCAGAGGAAGAACGTATAGATGAGAAGGATCCATTGGTCACTGGAGGATTAAGGACGAGTAATAGCTACAAAAAATCAGAAACCAGGTTATTTTAAAGACTATGAGACTTCATTTGCATTAAGAGTTTATTTCAAAAGAAGATCAGGAAAGAGAAAGTAATGCGTTCTTCACAACTGTTTCAGCTATTGGTGAAAATGAAGATTGGAATTGTTGTGAAAAAGAAAGTCCTTATCATTTGTATGTACTTACCTTGCTCTACACGCAATCTCACGTGTGAAAGAGTATCACATACTTATAAAGAGATAAAGAACAAAGACAACCATGATGAGTGGTACTAAGTAGTTAAAGGGGAAATGCAATCCTTAAAGAAAAATCAAACTTAGGTTCTATCCAGTTTGGGATCTGGTAGAAGTACCTGGGGGTAAAAAGATTAAAAAGTGGGTTTTTACTATCAAGAGGAATGCAGATGGAAATGTGGATCGCTACAAAGCGAGGTTAGTTATAAAAGATTGTTCTCAGAGGGAAGGCTTAGACTATTCTGAGACTTATGCACCAGTTACAAAACTGGCTACACTGAGCACATTGCTGTATGTTGTTAATGCAAATCAATACTTTGTTTATTAACTTGATGTAATAAATGCCTTTTTAAATTGAATTTTAAAAGAAAGCATTTTTATGAATCCACCTGAAAGGATGAATGTCAAGGAGGAAATATGTTGTAAGCTTAACAAAACATTGGGAAGTGCTAAGCCAGCAGCAGAAGAGAAGGTTGTGTTTAACAGAGCTCCAGTATCTTAGAGAAACATGGATGTTAGTACCAATGGGATTGGATATAGGAACATACATGAGCCAGAATAGGCCTATTAGGGAGCAAAAAATTAAGGGAAAAGAAAGTCTGGTAATCTTGAGGTGATTAAGTCTGAAAAGTGGGTTATGGGAAGCACAGAAATTCAGGTTGTGCACGATTACGTTTATTTGGACTGGGAGTTGCAAAGGAAGTGGGCTCTAGCCAAGGGGAGGTCAGCACTGGGTTTACTGAGAAAATGCTTATGTATAGCACCAATGATGAAGGTATCCTGGCATGAAATGCTATACTCAGCCTTAGTAGAGTCTGGGGGCGGCATGGGGTGGAAATATTGAAGGCTGAAAATGGACCTTGTATTAAAAGCATACTGTAAATTTATGATGGGCGTATCCCAGAATTCAGCAAATATAGGAGTAATATGGGAAAAAGTAGAGCAAAAGAAATGATGTTGTTAAGAGTGGTTAAATATTGGTACAGGATACTGCAGTTGCCTGAGGATAGCTTGGTCAAGTGCTGTCTCAGTTTTCAAGAAAAGAATCCCAGTCAGGGAAGCTGGTTGAAAAGAGTAAAAGAACAGCTGGAAAAGAGTGGATTAGGTGATATATGGTTGCAGAGACGTAGCTTAGCACAGGGAGTATAGAAGGTAGTTAGACCTAGATTTAAGAATATGGATCGTCAATTTGAATAGTTCTAAATAAAAGTGTTGTTAACAGTGAAGCTAATTTCATGTCTAGTCACTAAGTCACTAAGTCTAGTCTTTATACATGGATCGTCAAACTATGTGGGCTGAGATGGAAGAGAAAGGTCACCAGTTCATTTTAGGATATTTGGAACAGGATAAGTGACTAGGGTCAATTCCAATAGATGTAACTTATGTAGTAGCTTGGCATTAAAATAAAATAGTATATATAACATTGTATGGGTTAAAGCAAATCTCTAAAGAGTGGAATGCAGAATTCATTATTTTTGTGAAATCACTTGGCTTTAATCAGTATCAGACAGACTGATAGCTGTTTGTATGTAAGAAACGAAATGTTGCCATGTACTTGTTTCTATATATTGATGATTTTATTATTGCATGTAATGAACTTAAGGTATTATAAAACCCAAACAAAAGGTGATGAGAGAATTCCAACTGAGTGATGTGGGAGAGCTGAGTTATTTTCTGGGGATTAAAACTGAGTGTAACGGTAACTCAATGATTTTAAGCCAGAAACAGTACTTACAGAAGCTAATAAGTTTCACACATTCACAAATACTTTTAGAAGTAAACCCTATGAGATAATGCCTCTAAACCAAACCTAATTGGAAGTATGATGAGCTTATTGGAGTGCTGATGTATACTTGTGTGACTACATGGCCAGTAGACTTTTACAGCCAGTAAAAGTGCAATGAAACTCAAGTACAATGGAATGAGTTAAAAAGGGACCTATGATACATTCCAGAAATCCTAGAGTGAGGTCTGTGGTATAAAGGAAACTCAATTCTGATTGGGTATGTAAATGTAAATTTTGCAAAAAAAAAAAAAAAAAAAAAAAAAAAAAAAAAAAAAAAAAAAAAAAAAAAACCAATAAAAAGTCAATATCAGGTTTTCTGTTTGAAGTGTTGAAGGATACAGTAGTGTGGGCAAAAAGGAAGCAGAAAGCAATGTGATGGTCTTCAACAGAAGCTGAGTTCATTGCCCTGGCTTCTTTTTTTTTTTCTTTTTTTTTTTTTTTTTTTAATTTACGTCCTCCAACGTTAAGTCATATCGGACGATGAATGAAATGATGCTCAAATGAGTCCGGGGTCCATGGAGCTTAGAGTTACCGAACATTTGTCTTTCAGAATAAGGGAAAACCCCGGAAAAACCTTATTCAGGTAACTCACCCTGACCGAGATTCGAACTCGGGACCTCTTGAACATGAGGCAGACACACTACCATCCACGCTACCAAGGCCGGACTACCTGGCTTCTGGTATAGCAGAACAGCTTTGGTTGAAACAATTACTTGAGAAGATGATAAGACAGTAAATTGTCCAGTTTGAATGTATGAAGATAATCTTGTATCAAAGCATTGTCTAGTTAGGGTCAGAAACAATTAAAACATGTAAATGTAAAATATAAGTTTGTAAGAGATTTTCATTAATGTTAAGTCCATTTGAATTTTTTAAGAAACACAGGAAAGGCTTTTTGCCAGTCACACATCTGTACCTTCTTCGCTCCCCTATTCTCCTCTCTCTAGGTTGCATGCAGCAGCGCTTGGGGCCACCTAGCTGCAGCCCTTACCTGAAGTTTAGCATTTGTGTCATTGTTGTTGGAACCTTAATTGTTTGGTAGACATAGTAGTGTAGTTTTAAAATAAATAGAGTGCATTATTTATTGAAAAGTCCATTTCATTCATTAAATGTAGAAGAAAAACTTCTTCTTTAACTGCCCTATTACACCATTACATGGTGTCAGGTTATTGTTCCACTTAACCCTCATGCGGGTTGAGGAAAGGAATCCCTGGATCAGTGAGAAAGAGATCCAGGATAGGTGATCACCCCAATGTCTGGTATGAGAGTGAGGGAAGTGGATGACAGAATGACGATGAGATGAAATAATAAGAAAGATGATAATGGAGCAATTGGTGGCATGCTGATGGAGGAAACCAGAGCACCAAGGAGAATCCCCACCCACAAGCACCATGTTGTCCACCACAAATCCAACTATGCAGTCGCCTGGGATCGAAACCGGGCCATCTTGGTGAGAACCAAGCAGTCTAACCACTTAACCACAGAGCAGCCAAATATATAAGTAAAACTTGAAATTAAACATTAGGTGCACATCAACCAAACAATTTTACATTTACACAAGATGGCAAAAACAGAGGACTTTATATAACAGTTAAGTGAGAAATTGTGGCTAACTGCAAGCGAGGAGAAATAAAGTGTCTTTTGCTTTTACTGTTAGTTATTTGGTGGTGAAGGACTATTAGGTTGTAAGGATCTGAAACATCTGAGGGAACAAATTGCAAAACATGAGGCAAGTGCACTTCACTTACAAAATACCTGTAAATTTAAATTATGGGGAACTGTAAACATTGTTGCTCAGACTGATTCTGCAAATAAAATATCCATTCAGAAAACAATGAACTAGCCACAAAAAATAGACACATACTGAACAGTGTGATAGAGTGCATAAAATGTTGCATAATCCATAATCTAGCACTGAGGTGTCATGATGAAACACAAGAATCAATAAACAGAATGAGCTATTGTATTATATATATATATATATATATATATATATATATATATATATATATAATATGTATATATCACATATACATTGAAGAATTAATGAAAGACATAAATACTGCCGATTATATTTCTGTGCTGCCTGACGATAACAGACATAGCTTTCTGCAGTCAAATGGACATCATTTTACAATACATTAAATGGTGTTAACACATTAAAAGGTTTCTTTCCTTTGAAGATCCGTAAACAAGCAGCCAATGATCTCAGTGATGTTTTGATAGAGAAGTTGCAATATTTTAATATTGAAAGAAAACTCAAATCTCAAGCATACAATGGTGCTGCAGTTAGGAGCGGTAGCAAAGTGGCTGTTCTGATTTGATTGTTTCCCTTATGTCGTATGTACACTGCTATGCTCACGAATTCAATTCGGTTATGCGAAATGCTTGTTACCTAAACATAAAATTAGTTAACTTATATTGTGCCAAAATTGGTGGATTCACACGATTTTTCTCATCTTCATCAAGTGATCTGTTGAGTTCAGTTTGCAACAAATGCATTGCAGCTACCTGTATAATAAGATGGAACTTTCAATCACGGGCTGTGAATAGTGTTCATGAAAAACTTTATTTATTACAGTGTTGTGAGAAGACTGAGCAGGAACATGGGTGAGATTATGTAACAATATGGGAAGCTCTTGATTTAAAGGATTTACTGAATAATCAAGAATTTTTGTTCCTTCCAAATGTTTTGTACAATATTATGAAACATTTTAGTTAATTGATGGTAATTAATCATTTCTTCATACTAGCCTATATAGGCTAAGGTTTTTGATAGAGTCAACATGAAAAATTCAAAGCCACGGCTGGGAGATCCATGGTTCAAATCCTGGCCATGGCACTGAATTTTTCATGTTGCCTCTACCAAAATCCTTAGCCTACATATGGCTAGTATGCAGAAATGATTAATTTCCATCAATTAACTAAAATAATAGGAGTTAAATGATGAAGCCTGGGACTCAAGTACTTAAGATACCAAGTTGTCACAAATGGTGTATCTCGAATGCAAGAGCCCCTAGTGGTATACTGGGGAAATATATGAGTCAAATGGAGAAGTTAATGTCAGGACTACACATTGGCCATGGTAGCTCAATGGGTTAGAGCAACTGGACGGAAACCAGGAGATCTGTGGTTCAAGTCCCGGCCATGGCATTGAATTTTTCATGTTGACTCTATTATGAAACTTGTTGATATTCTATAGAACACAATTCAGATGCAAATGGCCAATATTGTTACAGTATCTAATGCTTTGCAGTATTTAGAATCAGCTGTGTCTGAAATTCGTGAGAACACTAGAAGATATGCTTGATGATATTGCTCTCCTTTCAAGAAAGCGACCAAATTATGGTTCTAAAGCAAATCTGAATTCAGATGCCAAAGAAGTATGTGACACAGTGGTCAGCTAAATGAAAGGACGATTCCAACAGATTCATACATTTAATACTTCAGAGTTATTGGCCCAAAGAAATGTATTACATTCAGAGAAAATTTTCCTGCTGACTGTAGGAAAATATGCATAAAATTACAATTCCATTATCTCTTATGAAAAGCTAAAAAATGAACTGTTAACTATTTATCATAATGATACATTCAAAGATATCTCTTTAGTAAGTGAACTGTTCAATTTTCTGCTATAACGCTCCTTTGAGGAAGTATTTTCTGAGGTACACAAAACACCGCAAATTGCACTAACTACTCCAGTTTCAACAGCTAAGGCAGAGAGAAGTTTTAGCACATTGAAGAGAATTAAGTGTTTCTTTAGGACACCATAGGCCAAAATAGGCTTAATTCCTTGACTGTTTGATCTATTCACAGAGGAAATTTGTGAAATCCATAACTTCAACAGAATAGTTGAAATGTTTGTCACCCAGAAGAACAGATGCGCTCAGTTCTTGTACAGGTAACACTGGCACTGGCTGAGTATATTTTATCTTTTAATATTAGTTATTCAGTTGTTGAAAATGTATAGTGTTTTGATAAATTTCTGTTACTGCAGTGTTTTAGGCAATGCAGGTGACTTGTTTCAAAAGATATAACCCTACTTTACTTTCATTACAAGTATTTTCACACCTGGTTCCACCAGACAAATGCTCATGAACTGCCACTGGAAGGAAGCAATTTAACTTAAAGTGTTGTATAGTTGGCAGTATTGCATGTATGCTACAAGATGAGAAAGTATACAAAAATGATGTTTTTGTTTGCAGGGTAAAGCTACTGCTATATTGTTGTGTATTTAAATTACGTTAAAGTAGTTATGGAATACAAGTACTTTCAATTTCAAAAGTTATTTAAGTAATTAGTTACTTCAAGGACTGTAAACCCATTGAAATTAACAACATATCACATGGATCTTTTTCTAAGAATTCTGTTTTGAATTCAAGGGACCTCAAAATATGTATTTCAAATTAAATCTCGGTACCGAATTTTGGTGTGGAATACAATACTTTCCCTATTTATTGCAATTAAATAGTAGGGAAAGTAAAAATAGAAATGTCAGACAGAAGATGGTGCTTTTGATCTCATTAAATTAGTACAGCTATATACTGCTAGTGTTGCAAAACTTATTTCGCACACTGGTATCTAACACCTTGTTGTTTACAATAGGATTGAAAAAGATTATAGCAATTGCAACTCACTCTAACCTGCGGTGTGTAAATGACATCTTAAACAAAGGCTATACGCTCACTTTCTTCTCGGGCAACGCTGATTCACATTAGATACTTACCTATCTTTCGTTGCCCAACATTCACTAATTTTCAAAAATAGCTTTCAATGACCCACAAATGGCAACCAATCTTAGCTTATTAATTCAGATTATTTTGCAAATATTCTTCCTTTATTGGCCTGATGCGCGTACTTTGGGAACCACGAGATCCATTACTCCCAAAAAGTACATCACCAATAATGCCAACCTCGAAGCAGTTAAACGAGGTAAAGACATAAAATATATTACCTGTGCCAAGGAATCATACTACAACTAAATTACTGTTAGAAAAATGTTCCTACAGACCTGTATTCGATGCACCAATCTTTATTACTAAACATCGGTTTTATATTCACTAAAATCTGTTAAAATATGCATGTATCTATTCTGCTATGGTTCACAGATGAAACATGGTTCCATTTATCCCGTTTTGTGAACTCACAGAACTCACGCCATTGGGGCATCGAAAATCCACATGTCATCCATGAAGCACCTATGCACCCGGTTAAAATCGGAAATTGGTGCGCAGTATCTGCACAGAGAAAAGTGCAGTCATTTATTTTTAACCAGACTGTGAACACTTCAGAGTACTGACAATCTGTAGTATCGTGGAGTTTGTTGAGCAAATGGACGATGTAGAGCTGAGTCAAAGATATTTTCAGCAAGATGGTGCTATATGCCATAGATCAAATGAATCCATGGAACTAATTGCAAGTTTCTTTGACGACCGGATAATTTCCAGGAAGCTATGGCCACCGATATCTCCGAATTTGTCATAGCTGGACTTCTTTTTATGGGGTTACTTAAAAGACAGAGTTTTCAACACATGTCACCAGAAATTGGACGATATGAAGCACATCACATAGGAAATTCAAGATATTGACAACAGAGTCCCCCAACAAGTGGCCAGTAACATGGAAAGGACGTGTTGAATTGTGCCTTATGCAGGAAAGAGGACATTTTCAACATTTGCTACAGAGACAAATAATATCCCAAAATGTTCTACATTTTCTGTATAATAAGTTGTCGCTAGCACAATTCGTTTTTAAACAATTAATGAAAGAAACGTGTCAGTTCTATATAAATCACTCTATAGGATATGTATTTCCATGTAGTAAATAGGAAGTTTAATTGTGAATATAATAATAAACATCAGAGTTTGGAACGCATGTAAAAGTATTTGCAATTATTCCAAAAACCTTGGATACTAATATCACTCTGCCCAAAACTCCGCGAAAATCCCATTGAGGATGGACATGCAGCAACAACCTGCCAGTACTTAGGCCGTTGAATCTTAGCTGACACACTAATTATTCACATGCACGTGTATTTCTCGAGTGCTGTGGTACTTTCTTTACAGTCACAATTTTATTTTGTGTTCAACAACAGTGGATGAAGTGTCGCAATCTGATGTAAAACGATCAAGGGTACCGACCACCTTCAGTACCTTTGCATCCTACAAAAAGGGAAGGAAATTGCGGAAATCCGTAGACAACCCCCCGATATGGTAATGCGCTTTGCATGAGTACTTTTAAATGAGGTAAAGCCATAAATAAAATAAATTACCGCTATATATATAGCATACAGGAGAGAACCACTGCAGCATTGTAAAGGATCCAAGTTTTAACCCTTTTCTTATCAGTGCGTTTCCTATTTTGTTCACTAGGATTCCAAGTTTATCTTGACTTTTCCTCTGACAGTAATGAGACACTGTTGATTGTTGTGTGATATCTATGGTATTATCAATTTAAACTGAAAAAAGTCACTGCTGCACATATTTCCAACTGTACATAATCAGTGCACTCCGAAACACAGTCAATAATCTCGTTCTGTACTGAGTTTGAATCTCTGTCGAAGACGCTTTTCATTTTATTTCAACGAGTCTGAATTTCTAAAGGCCTTGTAGTAGTTCTTTGAAGTGCCCATTATTACAAGAAGACAGATTTCTTCATGACCACGGAAAGGAAGTCATTGCATCAATTGCGATCTTTTAAACTAAACGGTTCAGTCAAAAATTTCCATTAACATTATACTAAGCAACATAAGACATGTAGTGTTCTTTCACCAGCAACTGCATTTTTATTTTTGAGTTGCCTCAATTGGAGCTTTTCTTTTTAAAAGTTTACGTTCTCTGACGTTATGCCATATTGGACGAAGAAAGGTGCTCAGATGGGCTGAGGGTCCATAGAGGTTGGTGTTACCCCACATTCATCTTTCAGGGTATGGAAAACCCGTGGAAAAAATGTTTTGAAAACTGGAAAGGACTCGTCTTCCCTCAATCTACCGTCCGATTTTACTCATCAATTGCGTTTGCAAATGATGTAACACATGATCAATGGCCGATTAGTGTCGTGGAGGAAACAACCTTCTGACCAACATCCAGTGTGTTGATCATACTCAGTGGGTGAACATGTTATCCAAATTACTCACCCTGTTCGAAATTCACAATCGGGACCTCTTGAACGTGAGGTAGGTACTTTACCATCTATGCCACATAGGCTACTGTCTCAAATAGAATATGCAAATAAAAACTCACTAGAGATCGATTATTGATGTAATGACATATTGATGTTCAAATAACACAAAACTAATACTGTTCCACACTCCCTTTTTTTACACCAAGTAATAAGCAACACCACTAAAACAGTTTTTCGTGTAATAACCAACGCATGCCAATGATAATCAGTGTTCTACGAAATTTTAAAGTGATTTGTGTAATATTTCGCACCTTTTACTACGAATTTTGTATCCGAAAATTGAGAATTGTGTTTGGTCTTCTTGTTAATGGTATACCCGTTTCATCCCAATCTGAAATCTAAATAGCAACTACAGGCTGCTTTATTTAATTCTACTAAGAGCTGATTGGCTTAAGTTACAATATCCTTCAATTACTCATCTTTGTAAATCACTCCATACAGGTGCGATGTCTCCTGCATCATACGAGCACTTGGCAGCAACACGTTAATTCTTACTTACTGCTACCATTCTAAATTTAAGAAAGAGTCATCCTACAATTTTGTGTCACTGAAGGTGGGCATGCGGCAAATACTTTGAAGCTCCACCTCAGCTTGCCAACAACCACAGAGGGACGCAACATTCGTTTGTGTCTGGACTCGACTTCCCTGAAGATACAGGGACACTTTTTGGTGCAGCTTCATGAAAGAAAACAATCAAACCACGATCTAGAACTCCGGAAAAGTAATATAATGACGTTGAAATTCACATAACTCGGAAACCGTAAGAGATGGACAGAGTGCCACCACCCAGAACATGTCAGATCTCGTTAAACCATAATATTAGGTTTAGGGTAGGAGCGAAAAAGTTCTGACGTTTTCCATGTTATTTGTTTAAATGTTCAAAATATTTAATTTTCTCAAACTGTGTTGTTATCCAAGTTATCTTTTGGACATTAAAAGAGAACAAATTTCAAATCCATTACATAGCGATGAACTTAAAAATGTTGACTGTTACTTAAAGCCATATTCTTATATTCCCTTGCATCTACAAGAAAGTTTCAGGAAAGTGATGTTCATCTCGATTAGCATGAAGTAGAAGAGTAAGCGTTTATATGAATAGTTTGTAAGGAAAGTAATAAACTGAATATTCTAAACATCTCAACAAGGTATTTCCATTTGCAATGTCAAGTTATCTAAGATTTCAGAGCATAACTTCTTAATGATCTGGAAGGGAGGCTCATTAACAATCATTTTGCCTTGAGATTTGCTACAGCTTTCAATACATGAGGTCACAGTGTTTCTGATATCATGTTCTTGAACAAAATGATGGTCTTGTTGGTTTGTGCATTGTAACTCTATTATCATATGCAATTTTGTGTTGAAAAAGTGCATATATATATATATATATATATATATATATATATATATATATATATATATATATATATGATAAATATCTACAACCATTTCTTTGTAAAGGCAAAGCAAGAAAAGTAGTTCAGTTTTATTAAAATGTATAAGCCAGAAGCACTGTTCAATTAGTCTGCATCTTAATGTTATCATCCCTGGTGATATTTTGGAAAATGTCTTTCCACTAATATTATTTAAGATATACTGTCTGAACAGTTCGTGGATTGAAAATATAGCTCCAAAAATATAGCTCACTGACCTTTTTGTTTAACAAAATGTTGGACACTTCCATGTTAACTTGCCCTTAATCAGGCTCCATCGTAGGCCTGGCTCACTATTTCTTTAGTAAATCCGAAAATATAAAGTACGTTCAGTAAAATTTCTGAAACCCCCTTAGCAGTTTTTCCACTAATAACGCTGTTAAAATTAATAAATCTTTCTGTGGAGCTATATTGTGCACAAAAACTGAGAATAATGCTTATTTGGACTATCAGGAAACATCCAGGGTCTAATGAGTTAGCATTCCAACAATCTTACATAATTCTAACGCTTCTTTAATGCAATCATTGATGCCATTCGCAAATGATTCAATTAATTCGTTTTGAATTGTGCTTGCTGTTCCTTTGAAATCAGAAGTGCTCTCAAAGTTATCACAACTACACGGTTCCTGTCCACAAAATAGTTCCAATAATTCGCAATTTTTATCTTCAATGTGTCCTCTGCATGCAAACTCTTGCTTGTCTGGGGCCGCGTCGTGGCTCAGTGGTTAGACTTCTTAGCTCTCACCAAGGCGGCCCGGGTTCGATCCCAGGCGACCGCAAAGTGAGCTATGTGGTGGACAACACGGCGCTGGGGTAGGGTTTTCTCCGGGACCTCCGGTTTCCCCCGCCATCTCATTCCACCGGTGCTCCATCTCCATCTCATGTATCATCAGTGTCACCGCCTGCGGTGCCGTATGTAGTAAAAGCGGGCGTTAAACACTACACATTCCATTTCTTGCTTGCCCAAAATACAAACAACAATAGAACTCTGAATTATGAATCACAGTTTGTTTCGCAATCACATTATATTTTATGTATAGAACTTTCCCTCCAGAAACTGAATATTCAGTTCTTCCACGACTCGATAATTGAAAAATTTTGATTCTGAAGGTGCCTTCTTAAATTATGGTGTTTCTAGGTTATGCTGTAAAACGTTTTTGTTCACATACTCCGGAAAAAGCTGATGTCCATTTATATTCAAATTCATACTCAGCAAAAAATATAAATGTGTAATACATAATTGATTGTAAGCCAAGGATATTTTTGTAGCAACAAAATGAAAGTTTTTTTTACCATAAAGTAATTTAATGCTTAAATGGGGGTATGAATTGTTTATCTTTATAATAATACTGTGCTTCTTAATTTCAGCTGAAATGGTTTGACATCTAATTCACGAAATAAAGGCACATGTGTTCCTTCTTCACAAGCCAAAATCACATGCATTCACGAATTAACTATTAAAACTATTTTGTCAAACAAGGACTAAACAGAGGGTTACATAACCACATCTTCACAGTTGAGGGGGGCCTCAATTGTACGCTGCTGTGACACAAGTGACCGCCTGTGGCCCTGCCAGCTGCCGCGTGGAATCAAGAGGCTATTTCCTGGTACAACTGATGACTAAAGACCGGAGTGTCGTGCGTTTTTGCATAGGTATACTACACATGGACTGTACTGTTTTTACTGCACATAAAAACAAGAGCAGGTTGGTACAGGCTGCGCGTGACAACGGCCTCACAGCAAGAGGAAACGAAATAGTCACACTATACTACGCCTTGCCCCTGCGTCTGCATACATTGGAAATGCAATAATTCATTAGTTCGCAACGTGCTTTTCGACTATGCACATCTGATGGTCGTACTGTACAACTGACGTCATTCATACACCTGTGCCAAGCTCACGAGATATAGTTCGACAACTTAGAAAAGAATGTTTAGGGGGAAACTTATCATTGCTGTCTGACGGACTACTTCCCCCACACTTGTCTGTCCCTCCTTCCTTGCTGTCCGTCCGCCTCTCCACTGTTCATGCGCCTAGTGGCTACTGTCCAGGATTCGAGGAAGAAGTAACATAGTCGGGAAAGCGTTCTCCCTACCTAAGTAGGGTGCTGATGACCCAGTAGTTGAGCTCCCTTAAACACCATTACCACCACCACCACCACCACCATCATCATCATCATCATCATCATCATCCTTCTACCTAAGTGTGCACCTACGCAGAGTGACATTGGCAGCGAGGAGCCGACCATCACAGACGCCTCTTCACTGCGACCAACGAATTGCCACATCGGGAGCAACCTCAGGGTAGCTCCCGGCAATTGTGCTATTTGGACCTCAGTTCAGCAAGCGACGGACCGCAGAGAAAACATCGGCACAACCAGCGTGCCACACAGCGTCAAGATTCAACCAGCTTACCCACCTGCACCTGAGAACTTCTAGAGCGGAAAGCCAACATATAGGTAGCGGCCTGCCACTAAAGACCAGAGCCATCCGGTACTTAGGTACCAGGTAAGGTGCAATCTGTTTTTACAGGTGTCCGGGCCTCTTAGTGGCAAGCTTAAGCACCTGTTACTTAAGGTGAGGACACTCGTAGGCGAGTTGATTTGCACTGCACCTCCGGGTGCAGGGCGTTTTAGTGCACTTGTCTCTAACAGGAACCATATCCAAACACCCCACCCCTTCCACTTGCTCGGCCCAAAACTGGTCTGCTGAAGCGGCTGCAACGGTCGTCCCAGGCACCTCCATTGGAGGAAACAGGAAAGGAAAACCTCGCCGACAACGCCACGGCGGAGATGGCAAGGTTGTCCTTCTAGGGACCAGTAAATCCAACCAGGGCGTCTCACGGGAAGCCTCAGTTTCACGTAGGAGCGGGAGAATACCAGTGTCCTGCAGTTCTTCCTGTTCCTCGGCGCCAAAGAACGACCCGGGGTTAAGCTCTTCGGGTGCCTCTACTGGAAGCGAGGGGGTCGAGGGGTTCCGTGAGGTGAAGTCACGTAAAAACTAAGAGAGCAGCAAGACTGGCTGTAAATGGTGTGTCCTCTGGCCAGTCTTCTCGTTCATCAACAGCCACCTCGGGCCAGGGCCAGGCAGGTAGTCGAAGACGGCAAATTCCGTCAATCTTTGTGGCCTGTCTCTGTGCCATCACGGAGGTTCCGACATGTGTCAACTGCAAAGGTAAGCACATAGCGTGCTATGGAGGCTAACCTGCCAGGAAGGCCGTTATTGCCTCTAGGAGACCTGCTCCAGAGTCAATAATCTAGAACACCCATCCTGCGCCTAAAATGGAGAGGACAACCTCTTCTATAGCACCAGCGCATCTAGCGCCCAGCACCAGTGGTTCTCCATCTTTTGCTGAGGTGGCACGCAAACCACCTAGTGTCCCTGCGTCTTCACGGGTTAAGACACGCCAACCACGTAATACAAAGTCACACACAGCTCCAGTCCCTACGAACACCACTTCCCATATGGTGGAGAGGCGTGGGGCTGCCAGGGGACTTCAAGGCTTAGAGCGGGTCGGGAAATCCCAAGCCTGCTCTTTAGCTGAAGGACGAGAGAGCTAATGGTAAGCCAGCTCCTCGACGCTCTTCTCCAATAAACCTAAAGACCCCACCACCACCCCAATTTCCCATGGAACACCTCCCACCACAGTGCAATCAGTCTTACTAAGGTGGCTGTACCAATTGTTACAGACCCACGGCCAACGTCTCTGCGATCTCCTGGTGCGGTTCACCTCATGCGCGGCCCGCATGGTGACTGCCATTGAGGGGCTTGCTCTTTTGACCTCCTTCATCCAGCCGTTTCAGAATGGCATTGTGGTAGACCGTTGGACCACTCAAGGCCACCAAGAGATCACCAGGAACACCACACTGAAGTCGATGCACATCAAAGAAAGGACACTGTAACTATGTGTTGAACTGTTAGCAGGGAATGACAGTGCTTACATTTAGTGAGAAAAATGGAGATTAGGCGTTTAATTTACTTTTGGATGTGGAATTCCAGTGTAACTCCCAGAACTTAGACGTTTCATAGTTGATGAAACATTGGAAGTCCTGATGAGGAACCTTCAATTCAGTCAGACTTGGACAGTAGCATGTTGTTTCTTTCGCTGCTTCATCGCTTTCTCATTTCCGGATATACCTATGTGAGGTGGTATCCATGCTAGTACCACACGTTTATTTCATACTTCTGACTTTTCATACAGTAATAAAATGTTCTACACTAAAGAATCTGAGTAACATATGTTGAAGAGCAAGAATTGCGCTCATATAATCAGAGAAGGTAGTGTAACAACGGTGTTCAGTTTTCGTTAAGTGATCCAGAGCATTTCTTATGGCAAAAAAAAAACTCACAGAAGAATATAGTGAGGTAGTTCGTAAGATTGAAGAAAAAATTACGCTCAGGATATACCACAACACAACCACTATTTACTTTATAGTGATTGTAAACTGTGCCGTGTACTGCAATTGGCGAGCCTATCTGGGCGATGCTTTGTCCAAGTCCTGTTGAAAGGCATACACCAGGTATGTGAAAATTACAAAAGTTTGACCTTCCAAAATATATTTATAGTGTTTAATTGCACTGTATATAGCTAGTAATTCACGATTATAAGCAATGTATCTGGACTGTGCTTTAGTTAAAGCTCGTGAGAATAAACTGAGAGGTCGAGCCACTCCACTCCACTAGGTGCTGGCTGGCTGTATACAGCCAAAAGGTTTTTGCTGCATGCCCACCCGTTAAGGGTTTTTACTGTAGGTAAGGTTTAGAATTTGGAATTTGTAGGATGAAGGTGATGTAGGTTTTGAGGTTGGGGTTAATTTTGAGGTTACAGAATGTACCTTCGGGTTGAATGGGGGGATGCAGTACTTTGCACCCATTTGCTATTTTCATACCCTCATATCTTGTTTAAGTACAGCTCCTATATCCAACACCTGTGAACAAGAAGATTAATGCTTCAGGTATGGTGTGTACTAGAGTCACTGCTTTGCAGAGCGTTTCTTTCATCGCCATAAAGAAGTTGTGAGCTCCCTCAGTGTTCCAGTTAGTGGTGCTATTCTTATATCCCGTTTGGCGCAGTCTGGAATGAGTCTGATTTATCATATCCATCTTCATCTTTATTGATCCTTGATATCTTGTACAAGATAATGGACATGTCAAGCACAATATATAGAACCACATTAACATAGTAACAGGTGAAAATATATACAAAAGAATATGTGATTACAAGAAATAGATAATATAATAATTTAAAAAACAAAAAATTTATAAGAACATTATATATCATATATCAGAAGAGAAAACTAATTAAAAATCTGTAAAGAATAAAAACATTCTTCATTTAAGAATTTTGTAAATTAATAAGATAAGATCTTTATTAGCCGCAAGAATTACAACAATATATACATGAACATACGGAAGCATTTCAAGACCAGAAGGCCACAATTTTATGTAAACTCAAGATTTAAAAATTCCTCTATTGAATATGGTATATGGACTAAGAGTAGCTCGTTTAATTTAGTTTTAAAATGTTTCTTATCAAGTGATTTTAAAGTATATGGCATGGCTGACCCGTAGCTCAGTGGTACCTGCCTGCCGTGCTAGGGATCCCGGGTTCGATTCCCGGCGGTGGAGATGGGGATTTTTCTCCAACCAAGATAATTCCCCATCTTTCCCAGAGTCTGGAACTATGAATGAGAGTGTGAATGTGTGTGTGATGTAATGATTAAAACCTAACGAATACGAGTTAACAGCTTTGGTATGTTTTTCAAAGGAGAACGGCCGCGATATGACCAAGTAAAAAAAAAAAAAGTATATGGCAATTTGTTATACAAACTATTTCCTCTATTGGCGATGCTGTTAAGGCTTTTATTGATCCTATGTGAGGTTAAATGCAAGTTATTAGCTGCTCTTGTGTTATATATATGAAAATCTGAATTCTTTTTAAATGAACTTATATTTTGATGGAAAAAGCATGCTGTTTCTAAAAAGTATACAGATATAACGGGCAATATCTTAAATCCAGAAAAGATGTCTTTGCTTGCAGCTCGCAGGGGTACCTTCTTCCTTATTCTTATAATTTTCATACCAAAGAAGCATCGTAGTTCTGTGGCTGACTGTCTCTGGAAAATTCTTAATGGTATTATCTTTCTCTGGTAGAAGTTCCAGACTTTCAGGATTGAATGTCCACCCTAAGAAGTTGATCTTTTATACGACAAAAATGCATTTGTCAACACTTATACATAAGCCGTATTCAGTCTTGAAGAGAATACGATATGCCGGAGATGTATTTTCTCGTTTGGAGATCTAGATCTTGATTTGCCCTTCCGCTAGTGACTGGTAACAAAATGTTTATTCAGTTTTGTCTAACGTGATATTCGTGGTTGTTCTGTCATGATAGGTAGAATTTGTAGGTTTCAGCTTCCATATCTGGTCCGCTACGGTCGATAGCTTTGTTAAATCATCACCGCTCACTGATAGACCAGCTTCTGTAGCCGCTGTAAGCACATAGTTTTAAGGAAATTCTCGCTTACCTTGTTTGAGGAAAATTTCTCGTTTCGCAAAGTAAATGCTATTGTTTACGATCTCCGAGTTACATATACGTCAATAATAGCTGTGTACGCTGTGTTTAAAACCCGCGAAAGCCAAAATGAGTGAGACGCTCTTTGAATCATATCTACCAGAAGGCGGGGATTCAAGAGAATGACGGCCACTTGCGTTTGAATCTCTGAGTCAATCGAACTTACAACAGTGTCGTATTTAGTCTGATCCTGTGTAATACTTGAGTTACGGAACTGGGCTTCAAGTTGAATGAACATATCCTCAGCTCCGGCTTCCAAACCGGCGGAACTTTGATACATACCTGTGTTACTACAGATTCCAGGTTTTCATTCACTGTCTCAGACACCTATAGCTGGTACTTCGTCCATCAGTCGAGGACATCAGTGAAGCGTAAAAGAAAGTTTAACATTTGTAATTGCTTTATGAAAACTATTTTACAGCTTTCGAGAGAGAGGAATCAACAGAAACAAAAGCTATCTATTTTAAAATATAATTTAGTAACGGTAACAACAGAACACTGTTGATGTGTGCTCTATTTGTCAAGGTAACACTACAGAATTTTAGGTTACTGTATCTTAAATATATCTTCTGTGCTGTATCTTCCCAAAAGTAACATACTAAAGCTCCAAAAAAATGGTTTTTAGGTCCCTCCAAAATTATTGCATGAGTAATTTAGACTTTCTGAGGACGCTGTAAGTAAGAAAGAGATGTAATATTCGGTAAGTGGAAGCAAAGTTTTGCTTTTCCAGTATTTGATGGTAACTTTTTGATGACAGAAATTATGCAATATATTTTATGTTTTTCTTTGCAGAATGTTGTTGCCATCTTGGTTAAAAGTACAGGTTCAATTTCATCATTAGTAATAGCTACAAATATTTAAAACAGCACAAGGTCCTTCCAAAAATTTATCTGTGAAAATAATTTAGATGTTCTAAGAACACTATGCGGAAGCAAACAGTACGTGTAAGCAAGGTTCTACATTTTCAGTGTTTGATGCTATATTTCTTATATAAAATATGTAATATCTTTTCTGATTTTCATTGTAGAATCCTAGTGCTGCCTTGGCTGGAAATGAACCAGTCCCCAGCACAAGTAAACAGTAAGTACACTGCATAATTAGTAGGGACAGGATTTTAATGTACTTTCATATTTTGTAACATAAAATGCATATTTTTCCTGTTTTGTTAACATATAATATTTCAGCATCCTCTTAATAAGTTTCATATTTTCATGTTTTATTTTATAAATAAGTCTTGATTTTATTCATTTTATCTTTCCAAGCATGATATTTTGAATATGTTCCATAGAGTTGGTCTTAAAACATTGTAACACTGATTATAGCTCATATGCTATTCACTCAATAACTCATGTCACAAATAATCTATACATCTGGTTTTTGCAGTTAACTCATAATATGAGGTTGACTTTTAAGGAACTCTCAGAATTGAGTTAAAATGCTGTGACTATATTTATGCATATTATTCAATTTAATTTATATGACATTGTTTAGAAATTTAAGATTTATTAAAGTAAAATCCATAATTTAAACAGAGGAAAACATTTCAAAATACTCAACTGTGGTTTTAGAAAAGTCAGTTTCAGAAATTTCCCTGCAGGTTCACAATCTTAATTTTTATAAGGGCATACTTAAGTGCATATTATGGAAGTTTTTAAAGCATACTTATTAATATTGTTATTAAATAATAAAACCTCATATCTGTAATTAATAGTTACATTTATTTTCATGCCACAGTGAAGATAACTTTAGTAACAAACTATAAAGTTAATAATACTTTTTTAAACTCTGTCTAATACATACCTACAAGGTAGAGATTGAGTTCCACTCAAAAATTTTATCCTCAGATTTGGCAGGAAATATAAGTTTTGAGGCCCTGTGAATCCATAAGGACATTCATAAAGAGAGGTCTGTATATGTATATTGTGATAAAAACATGATACAATATGAAGTGAACCTTAAACTTCTTTATTGACATTAGTCCATGCTAACTTACAGCCACCTTGTGTTTTACACAGATACATAGCTTCAACTCATCTCTTTAATGTCTGTAGAGCACGCACGTCATGTGCTGCTAGTAATCTCTCTGAAGTCCACAAAAGTTTTCCTCTTACACAGAGCTGTGCGCCAACTCTGAACATAACTCCGATATTTGCTTGTGAACTGTTTCCTACACTGTTCACACTTCCTGCCAATTCCTCACCATGGAGCTTGGAACATACAATACTGTTGCAGACCAACACACTTCTTTGCCCTACTCTGTCAACTCACACAATTCAATTGACCAACACTCTGACTTGTAAATTGCTTCAGTGCATCGACTTCTCATCACGGGGCCATGTTCATTAACTGAACTCAGTTGACTGACAGTCAAACTACAGAGACACTCACTGCTAGGCTTTGTGTCACCCTTATATAATCAAGAAGCAGGAAGCTTCCAGTGATAGAATGCTCTCAAGTTACATATTGGAACTGTCTCAAACAGTATTTATACTGTAATAATACTCTGGCCCTCCAGCCAGTAGACAACAAAGGCGTAGTGATTGCCAAACCGTACTGAACTTCTCCATGGCAGGTTCGAAATTGCCAATATGACAACCCACTGAACACCATTGAATTATAATGCAACCTTGGTCTAACTACAGATTTTGAAAAGAAGAAAATTTCTTCGATAGGATCTAAAACATATGTCCTGGAAACCGTACAATGTGCGTTCAAGTTATAACACCTTTTTTTTCTTTTCAGCACTGGGACCAGATAGGAACTTCTGTTTTTTTAAAAAATACAATACACGTGGACTCTTTGTGAATGAGTGTCAGAGATGGCAGTACTATACAGTGCATAGAACTCTAGTGGCAGTGACGAGAGTTAGGACTGTTTTTGATACTTAAAATGGCAATGTTTTCATTGCAAGAACACCATGTAATCATTCGTTTTCTCTATCTTCGTGGTGTGTGACATTGAAATTCATCACCAGTTGAGTGAGGCATGTGGTGATGGTACCATGGATGTGTCTAATGTGCATTCCTGGTTGTGACAGTTCAATGAACACAGAACATCATGTGACAACAAACCAAGACAGTCATGGCCTCACACCAGCTGGTCTGACGAAATGTCAATTTTGGAGGTTATGTTTGCAATGCTCAATCGACAATCCTCCAAAACAACATTCTCCACTCACTGGATCATGTTGTCATGTCTATGCACTATACAGTGCTGCCATCTCTGTCACGCATTCACAAAGATTCCAGGTGTTTTTAAAAAAAATACCAGAAGTTCCTGTCTGGTCCCAATCCTGAAAAAATAAGTGTTATAACTTAAATGCACCTCGTAAATGTAAGATATTCAGATGATGAGTGCAGTCACAGATGACTCTCTTTGCAACCAAGAAGATGAAGCAGTCACAGGAGCTACCTGAAAATTCTTTTCTTTCTATAAGTATGTTTGAAATTAGTTTGCTTATATTGATGGAGATTATACAAATATAACAATTTGCAACAAAAACTTCACTTAACTTAAGAAAATGGTGTTAATTAACACCATTTTATTAAGTTAAGTGAAGCTTTTGTTGCAAATTGTTATGTTTGTATAATATTGATTGCTTCACTGTAGCTAGCTTCATTTTCTACATAATTGATGGAGATATCATATTTCCTTAAAATACTTCCAATTTAAACTTCCTTAAAAAAAATGTATTCACCTGGCTTTCAACATAATTTTCTTATTATATTCCATAGCAGTTATTCAGGCTATTGTTTCAACTGACTGTCCTAAATTGGAAAAAAATTAATGAAATTCATAATATGATTAAACATCCCTAAAACTTAAGTAAATATATAGTTTTCTGATGGATTCTATCCCACTGTGGAATTTCTGGGAATGAGCAAGCAGATATGTTGGCCAAGGAGGGTTACAAAATTGCTCAAACAATGAAACGAAATATCCCCTATGAAACATTTAAAAGATTAGTTAAAAAATACTGACAAATATCTTACTTTCTCTGAAAAACTTAAAAGGAAGGATCTCTAAAATAAATCTAAAGCAATTCCAGATCTATCTAGAAAATCAATGTTGGAATGTTCAGATTAATCACAGGTAATGATTGTCTGAGTGGATATCTGCTAAAGACTGCATTGACTTCCCCACAGTGCTGTTTATGCAGTAAAGATGAGTTAAGCATATTAATCACCTAACTGTATGTATTTTGAAAAATCAAGAAGATTTAGTCTCCAGATACTGGGAGACGAAGAAAGAATGATTTTACTATCAGATTCTGTGCGTTAGACACACGCACGCACGCAAGCACGCACACACGCACACACACACACACACACACACACACACACACACACACACACACACACACACACACACACACACACACACACACACATATAGCTGCAGCGATATACTCTTAGAGGAGATAAATCCTATCATGACATTTTAAAACTTCTTTGTATGGCCAAAATTGCAATAATTTGGCAGAAAACTGTGCCTTCTTACAGCAAAATAATATCTGATTTTCTTAAAATTTTAATTAAGATATTCATAAGACAAATAAAACTGCATTTCTTGAAGCAGTCTGTGAAGTACTCATCAATTGGAATGAATTTTGTACAAGTTTGTATAACGTGTAAAAAGAGAAAGAAAAGAACTTACTGCATAAAAAAAGATACTTCCCTTTACATCAAATTTATTTCAAACCGTTTCTTTTGTGGTATCAGTCATTTTTAAGAACCATTGTTATTGGTTTGAACTGGTGAAACACTTACTTTTTGAAGTGCCGGCAAATTCATATTTGTCTTACCACTTTATGGAAACAATATTGTAACTTTGTGGGTTCGTAGAATTAAAAGACGGAGTTGCAGAAATTAGAAATCTCCTTTATTTCCATAGCAATACACTGTCCAATTCTCACGTAACAGCATTACATCACACAATCTTCCAAGGTCGAGGACAATAACAAACACTTGCAGCTGATTACATTAGCTCTCATTACAATAACACTTCCAGCTGTCTTGTTTCACAATAACTGTTCACCACTAACTGTCCTGCTAGCGTGTCACAATCACTTTTATATCTCCATTCATGATTACCAGACGGTTCTGTCAATCACTAGAGGTTTCTGGAAAACAAGCATCTAGTTACATAATTTGAACGTTCTATCGCCTTCTAGAAGCATAACCTAATCTAAGCCGGCGGGGCCTTTACCTCTGTTATCGCTGCCCGCCGGTGCCCGCTTACAATAACACCGCTATCATTAACTGCTCAGCAAGGCTCATTATTACCATGAAGCCATATCCGCCGACTGTCCTCTTATTGCGCCTAAACTTTAATGCCCGTGCTGCGACACTGCTATCTCCTCAAGGCTGGTCGTCCCGAACAGCACCATCGTAGCAGGCTAGACGTTCCAGTTGTACCACCAACATCTTCCCTCGGGGCACCTTTTGGATGCGATAGACCACATTGTTAATCCTCTTTACCACCCGGTACGGTCCTTGCCATGGTTGCTGGAGCTTCGGGCATCGTCCCTTGGTCCGGGTAGGACGGTACAACCAAACTAGATTACCCTGCTGGAACCCTTAGCTGTTGGCTTGCCTGTCGTATCGGGTCTTCATGCGGTCGCTCACCTTCTGGATGTTCTGACGAGCCATCTCATGTATGTCATGGAGATGGTCCACCAGGTTCTCCACATACTCGGTTGCTGGCTGTTTTGCGTCCGGGAGGTTTCCAATAGCCAGATCACAGGAGAGGCGTAACTCTCGACCGAACATTAAACTGTCTGGCGTCATCCCAGTGGTGTCGTGTGTTGACGAGCGGTAGGCCAGTAAGAACAGTGGCACCTTTATGTCCCAGTCTCACTGATGGCTGGCCTCGACCTTCCTCAGGTGTTCTTCTAAGGTCTTGATGTATCTCTCGACCATGCCGTCCGACTGTGGATGTAGGGATGTGGTGCGCGTCTTGTTCACCCCAAGTCTTTCTAGTGCCCCTTCATCAGGTTGGATTCAAAATTGGTGCCCTGGTCGCTATGGAGCTCTAGTGGCACTCCAAATCGGCAGAACACTTGCTCCACAAGGCAGTCCGTGATTCTCTTCACCTCCTGGTTCGAAATGGCAAACACCTCCGGCCACTTGGTGAAGTAATCCACGACCACCATCAGGTACTTGTTGCCTCGGTCGGACACGGGGAATGGTCCAGCTATGTCGACGGCGATCCTTTCGGATGGCGCTCCGACGTTGTACTGCTGCATGCGACCCCGGCTCCTAGTCTGGGGGCCGCGACACGCCGCGCACACATGACATTGACGGCACCATCTCTCAGCGTCTGCTCGGAGCCTCAGCCAGTAGTAGCGCTGTCGGAGTTTGTCGATCGTTCGGTTTGCTCCCAGGTGTCCTCCTGAAGCACCGGCGTGCACTTCCTCCAAGACTTTCGGGGCCTTGCTTCGGGGGAGTACCAACTGTTCTCTCTGCTTCTTCCCATCAGGCGATTCCCATACTCGGAACAGCACACCCTCTCTTGCCTTCAAAGAATCCCATTGCGCCTAATACCACTTGTAGGTGGCGCTCCTCGGTGCGATGTCCTCCCAGGTTGGTCTTGTCCCTGCCTCCACTTCTCTCAAGAGTAGCCCCAAGTCTGTGTCCGCCAGCTGCTCCCTCCTCAGGCTTGCGCTATCCCAGCCATCCGCAGGTACTGCCGTGACTACTCGGACTGCTGCGGCACGCTCCTTTTCATCCACTCTTGTGCATTGGCCGCACTCCTCTGGGCAGGGTCTTCGAGACATGGCGTCTGCGTTACCGTTGCTCTTACCTCTACGATGTTCAGAGGTGAAGTCGTACTCCTGCAATCTCTGGACCCAACATGCTGTCTGGCCTTCCAGGTTCTTAAAGCTCAATAGCCAGATTAGGGCGGAATGGTCAGTCCTCAGGTGGAATGGCTGACCGTACAGGTACTTGTGGAAGTGCTCCAAGGTCTTCACTACCGCCAGTAATTCTCGCTGGGTGACACAGTAGTTCTTCTCTGCCTTGGCTGAAGACGTGCTAGTATCGTCTCAGCAGTTGTCGAACCTTCTCGAGCTGTTCTGCGGTCAGGTGATCGGCCGCCCTCTTCAGTAAGCCTTCCAGCCGGGGCCCCAAGTGTTTCGTTGGCACCGGCTCCTGTGTCTTGTCAGTTGCTATCACGATGACCACGGGCTCGCACATCCCCTTCTACGTTCCGGCCTGGACGTCATGATCGGTGTCCTCTGGGTTAAGCAGCCTCCCTGGCACCTCTCGACACGGTAACAATTTTCTTTATTCGCTGTCCTTCCAGTCGCGCCGTCACCACCACCTCCTTTCTCGCGGGATCCCACGTCTTCCTTCAAGATGACCCTGCAGATTCTAAGGCGTTCTTCGGTTTGTCGGAGTGTTACCTCTTCTCCACTGAGCCGCAGGACATTCCTACCGTCATCGACCGTCGCCTCCTGGCTCCTGAGGGCATCCATTTCCAGTACCTCCTCCTCAGCCAACTCCACGACGAACACACACTGACGCACGGCACTCCATCCCAAGGTCAACTGCAGCAGGGTCTCCCTCTCCACGGTCAAGGTTTCGCCCGATGCCGTCACTAGCTGGTATAGTCGGCTCGGTTTTCTCGACGGTGAACCCCTGGGGTCTGATGACGGTCATGGCTGCCCCGGTGTCTACGAGCACGCAGCACGGCTTCCCTCGTACCCAACCGTCGGCGATGAGGCTGTCATCCATCCGTCGGCCGACGGCGCGCAGTGTCAGTCAAGGGGATGGTGGTGATGGCGCCGACGTGCTCCTCGCCACGCCGGGCTTTACTCGTTCCTCCGGCTGCTCTTCCTGGTGTCGGACATCTTCGCGGTCATCATCGCGGCCAAGTTGCTATTTGCAGCTTTCGTCTTCTTTGTTAATTCGATCTTCATTTCTTCCATCTTCTCGGTGATGTTGTCGTCGTCCCGCTTCCTGACACCAGTTGTAACTTTGTGGGTTCGTAGAATTAAAGGACCGAGTTGCAGAAATTAAAAATCTCCTTTATTTCCATAGCAATACACTGTCCAATTCTCACATAACAACATTACATCACACAATCTTCCAAGGTCGAGGACAATAACAAACACTTGCAGCTGATTACATTAGCTGTCGTTACAATAACACTTCCAGCTGTCTGGTTTCACAATAACTGTTCAGCACTAACTGTCCTGCTAGCGTGTCACAATCCCTTTTACATCTCCATTCATGATTACCAGACGGCTCTGTCAATCACTAGAGGTTTCTGGAAAACAAGCATCTAGTTACATAATTCGAACATTCTATCGCCTTCTAGAAGTGTAACCTAATCTAAGCGTAAGTATGGAATTTCAGGGTTATTATGTATTAATCTATTTTTATACATTTTACTATCACTAATCATCTTTATCTACAACAAAATGTATAATAAAACTGTTTCTGCAAATGATTATGATTTAACATGAATGAATAAGCTTTTTAAGAACAATTTGTAAGACAATAGTGGGTAGAGAAGCTCTTTAAATGTGTCAGAGAATTTTCCACCCTTCTCTTTCATGTAGCCTCAAATAAGTAGGTTTTCTTACAGTTGGTTTTATTAAGGTTTACTTTTCCTACCATTAACCTATAGGGAATAGTATTCCACCCAGTAAGTTCAGTATGAAGATTTATATGGATATAAATATTTTAGGGCTTCCCAAAGTTAACTCTAAATTCTCAATATGGATTTTTTAAGGACACTAATATTTAACTTATTTTTATTCACTTCTATTTAAGGGTAAAAATCATTTTGATTCTGTTCTTGTTTCAGGCCAGAATCAATGTATCGCAGAAGTCAACGTGGAAATACAGTTGATTTGACTACCGGTGTACACAACCCGAGAGCTACAACATATGGGCAAACAAGGTCATTAAATAGCCCTGATCCTAGAGGTCCGGTAAGGGAGACATTTAAGCATTTAAATATTAAATGTGCTGGTACTTTGAAAATGCAATGAAATAAAACTTAGATTGTAAAAGGTAGGTGGGTTTGAATGTTGTTTCATAAGTGTGGCTCAGTTTCAGAATGAAATCCACTCCAGTATGTACAAGTGGCTAAGAGGCTACTATGTGGAGTGCAGATGTTTGTAGAGGAAGTAATGGACTGTTTGCAGTCTGATTTTCCCAGTTTTTCTTGGGAGTATTGGCATCATTGTCATTACCATGAACATTTTGTTCTCTTAAACTCAGATTAAATGCTGTTTCTCATATCATTGTCTCTATGGATGGCCTATGTTTCTTTTCCCACATGGGTTGTAACCTCTGACCAATTTAAGAAATCTATAAGGATCTATTCACTCAATATCTTGGAGCCAGTCTCATTAATAATGTTTAATTTCTTGCACTATATTTTTAATACTTAACTTTTCCCTAATTAAAGAATTTATTTTCTTATAAAATTTTGACAAAAAAAAGCATTGTAAAAGATGCATTTGAGGTGCTTTCAACCGTTCTTGTTTATGCTAATGTTAATATCCAAACTTTGCTTCCAAACTGGAGTGCAGCTTTTAATGTGCTTTGGATTTTTAATTTTCTACTTGATATCTGTTTGCCAAAGTCATTTAATTTTTTAATTTATGTGATTATATTTCTGAATTGTAATTTTCATATGGCATTAATATTTTAAATTTCAATGTCTGAGACATGTAAAATTGATATTGTCAGGGTTGCCAGTTTAGTGGTTTTGTTTCCAGATTCAAGATTTGGCTATTGATAACTTGCAGTAGCCAAGCAGCAATTTTAGGGGCTTTTAAAGTGCTGATTACATGTCAGCCAATGCATAGTATCATCGGTGTCTTATTCATCAGTCAGAATCAAATTTGATCAATAGTTTCAAAGCACAGTGCTCAAAAACTAATTTTCTGTATCTCCTACATTCATTTGGTATATTGCTATAATCTCTGCTTCAAGTTTACTAATGATCCAGGAAGACTTCTCCCATGCATTTTCCTGTTCACTATTGATACTTGGTACAAAGTGGAAAAATTGCCAATTTTGGGGGTTTGTGAATTCAGAATATAGAAATGAGGTACACCATGGCACATAATGCAGATCAAACAGGTAAACCACTTCAGTGTTATACTAAAAATGTAACAAAAAAAAAATTTCATTATTCTGGATTGCAATTATCTTACAGAATTCTCTTTGTATAAGTTTTCTTATACAATTTAATATAATTATGTATGCTTTCTGAAATTTAGCAACGCTTTACTGACGTCCAAATTAATTGAAAAAGTTGTTTCTGGTATGTTTCTCATCTGCAATTGTTGAAGTTCATAGTTCCACCTCCATAGGAAAGATCGTGGGCAACAACAGACGACAGTCGAGCTTTCAAGGTTGAAAATGAAAGCAACAGCTCCCTAAACTAGGCCCTTGAAAAGTCAGAAAAATGATGTAGTCTGAGACTCTAACTAAAAATAGTTTTATCAATTAATTAACTCATGTTTGTTGTTCTTAAATAACTGTTTCCAGAGTGAAGCTGTTGAAAATATTGTTGAAAACGCTGGTGAAAACGCAACCTTCAAGATCATCTGCCTCGTGTCCACAAACAAAATAATTCACTTTCTAATCAGTACACAGCTGCACGCACACCATTAACAGTCTTCGACTAGCCCCATCTGGCTAGCTGCAACTCTTTTTATACCCACACTCATTGTTCCAGGAACTTGTCGATGCTTCAAGGCCATTCGTGGTGCCGCATGAACACAATGGAACTATTTCCGTCTCTTTCTCTCTCTGCTGCTCTCTCTCTCTCTCTCTCTCTCTCTCTCTCTCTCTCTCTCTCTCTCTCTCTCTCTCTCTCTCTTGGCAAGCAATTAGCGCTGCGCCAACGCGCTGAACGCGGCTCAACAATGCCTGGCGACAATGCCACCTCCTCAAGGCTGTTCGTCCCGAACAGCACCATCGTAGTAGGCCAGACGATCCACGTGTACCACCAATATCTTTCCTCGGGGCATCTTCTGGATGCGGTAGACAACGTGGTTAATTCTCTTTTCCATCCGGTATGGTCCTTGCCACTGCTGCTGAAGATTCGGGCGGCGTCCCTTGGTCCGGGTAGAGTGGTACAACCAGACCAGGTCACCTTGCTGGAATCCTTGGCTGTTGGTTGTCGTATCGGGTCTTCATGCGGTCGCTCGCTCTGGATGTTCTGACGAGCCATCTCATGCATGTCGTGAAGATGGTGCAGGACGTTCTCCACATACTCGGCTGCTGACTGTTTCGCTTCCGGGGTGCTCCCAAAAGCCAGATCACAAGGGAGGCGTAACTCTCGACCAAACATTAGGCTTGCTGGCGTCATCCCAGTGGTGTTGTGTGTTGACGAGCGGTAGGCCAGCAAGAACAGTGGCACCTTGACGTCCCAGTCTCGCTGATGGCTGGCCACGACCTTCCTCATATGTTCGTCTACGGTCTTGATGTACCTCTCGACCATGCCGTCCGAGTGCGTGTGAAGAGCTGTTGTGCGGGTCTTGTTAACCCCAAGTCTTTCCAGTGCCTCCTTCATTAGGTGAGATCCAGAATTGGTACCCTGTTCGCTGGGAGCTCTAACAGGACCCCAAAACGACAGAACAGTTTCTCCACGAGGCAGTCTGCAATTATCTTCGCCTCCTGGTTCGAAATGGCATACACTTCCGGCCACTTGGTGAAGTAGTTTACGGCCACCATCAGGTACTTGAAGCCCCGGTCGGACAATGGGAATGGTCCAGCTATGTCGACAGCGATGCGTTCGAAAGGCGCTCCGACGTTGTACTGCTGCATGCGACCCCGGCACCTAGTTTGCGGGCCGCGACTCGCCACGCACACGTGACATTGACGGCACCATCTCTCAGCGTCTGCTCGGAGCCTCAGCCAGTAGTAGCGCTGTCGGAGTTTGTCGATCGTTCGGTTTGCTTCTAGGTGTCCTGAAATATCAGCGTGAACTTCCTCCGAGACTTCCGGCACCTTACTCCGGAGAAATACCTACTGCTCGCTCTGCGTCTTCCCATCGGGTGATTCCCATACCCGGAACAGCATCCCTCTTTGGTCTTCAGCGATTCCCATTGGGCCCAGTACGACTTGTATGTAGCGCTTCTAAGTACGATATCCTCCCAAGTTGGTCTATCCCTGCTTCCACTTCCCTCAAGAGTGGCCCCAAGTCGGCGTATGCCAGCTGCTCCCTCCTCAGGTCTGTGCTATCCCAACCGTCCGTGGGCACTACTGTGTGCACTGTGACAGTTGCGGCACGCTACTTCTCTTCCACTGTTGTGCAATGACTGCATTCTTCTGGGCAGCGTCTTCGAGACATGGCGTCTGGTTGGAGTGGCTCTTCCCTCTGCGATGTTCAGAGGTGGTCGTACTCCTGCAGCCTCTGGACCCAACGGGCTGTATGGCCTTCTAGGTTTCTAAAACTAAGTAGCCAGGTTAGGGCGCAGTTGTCAGTCCTCAAGTGGAATGGCCGACCCTACAGATACTTGTGGAAGTTCTCCAAGGTTTTTACTACCGCCAGTTACTCTCGCTGGGTGACGCAGTAGTTCTTCTCTGCCTTGGATAGCGTCTTGCTATAGTAAGCTATCACCCGCTCGTGGCCGTCCTGAATTTGGGATAGAATGCCTCCAATGCAATGGTCGCTGGCGTCAGTGTCCAAAATGAAGGCACCCTGGTTGTGGAAATGCCACAATAAGAGCACTGCAAAGTTTCTTCTTCAGCTGCTGGAAAGCGTCTTCGGCTTCCACGCATAAGGCCGGTGTTCTTCTGTCAGACGGGTGAGGGGCTTGGCGATGTTGGAGAAGCCCTTTATGAAGCGGCGGTAATAACTGCACAGTCCTAGCAAACTACACAATTCTCTCTTATCCTTCGGCCGAGGCCAATCTCTCACGGCCTGTGTCTTCTCCGGGTCTGTGGCCACTCCGGTTGGTGAGACCCAAGTAATTGACTTCCTTGCGGAAGAGCTGGCATTTCTTTGCGTTCAGCTTTATGTTGGTTGCCTGCAGTCTCTGTATCATCTTGCTCAGATTGTCGAGATGTTCTTCGAATGTCTTGCCGACAATGATGATGCCGTCCATGTATAGCAGACAGACGTCAGAAGTCAATCCTCTCATTACTGACTCCAAGAGGCGTCCGAAGGTAGTTGGTGCATTGCGGATACCAAAGGGCATAACTGTGAACTTCCAAAGCCTTTGGCCTGTCGAGAATACGGTTTTCTACTTGTCTCTCGGGTCTAGAGCCACCTGCCAGTAACCCGACTTCAGGTCCAGGGTCAAAAACCATTATCCACCAGCAAGCTTGTCCAGGGTGTCGTCAATCCGGGGTAAGGGGAAGCAGTCCTTCCTGCTGACAGCGTTCAGCTTCCTGTAGTCCACGCTCAAACGTAGCTCGCCATCCTTCACCAAGACTACAGGGGAACACCAAGGGCTGTCAGACTCCTCAAATCTCCCCTGGATTTAATGTCTTCCAGCACGTCTCGTATCGCCGCTTGGTTTGCCAGCAGAACGCTCTAGGTGGTTGCCGAATAGGCCGGGCGTCTCCGTTTTCGATGTGGTGAAGCACTGGGTCCGTGCGGCCGTAGTCGCTGTTGCCTTGGCTGAAGACGCGCTGGTATCGTCCCAGGAATTATCGAACATTCTCGAGCTGTTCTGCGGTCAGGTGGTTGGCCGCCCTCTCCAGTAAGACTTCCAGCCGGGGCCCCAGGATTTGCGTCGGCACCGGCTCCTGGATGTTGTTGATTTGCGTTATGCTAATCACGGGCTCGCTCGTCCCAAACTCCGCCCCAGCCTGGATGTCATGATCGGTATTTGTTAGGCTGAACAGCCTCACTGGCACCTCCTCTGCACGGCAACAATGTCTTGGCTACACATAGTGTGTGCACAGGCGTCTTCCGGTCCAGCATCATGTTCTTTGTCGCGCCGTCACCACCACCTGGCTTCTCGTGGGGACAATCACGTGTTTCCTCAGGACGACCCTGCAGACTCCAAGGCGTTCTTCGGAGTGCCCTAGCATCACCTCTTCTCCATTTAGCTGGAGGACCTTCCTGCCGACGTCGACCGTCGCCTCTTGCTCCTGAGGGCATCCAGTCCCAGTATCACCTCCTCAGCCACATTCGCGACTAACACCCACAGACGCACGGCACTCTGTCTGAAGGTCAACTGCAGTGGGGCAGGTGTCGCCCGATGCCGTAACTAGCTGGTATGGTCGGCTCGGTTTTCTCGACGGCAAAACCCTGGCTACGTCAGTTCTGATGATTGTCACGGCTGCCCCGGTGTCCACAAGCACGCGGCACGGCTTCCCCCTCACACAACCGTCCGCGATGAGGCCGTCATCCATACGTCGGCTGACACCGCGTAGGGTCACTCGAGATGATGGTGGTGATGGTGCCAACGTGCCCCTCCCCACGTTAATGTTAATGTTAATGCCGGCCCTTACTCGTTTTCCGCCTGCTCTCCCTAGTGTGAGCAGTCTCTCTCCAGGTGTCCCGGCAGATCAACCCCCAACACACGCCATTAGGTCTTCGCCGACATCCCTCGGCTGGTCTTCGGTCTCCAGTGTGGCGGATACTCCTTGTTCTCAAGGTCGGGGTAGCCGTCACTTTGGCCGGCTTCATCCTCAACGCGGCCGTTAGCGCCTCGTGGATGGTCTTGTAGTCGCCGAGCATTAGGTGCTGACGTATCTCGACGTCTCGTAACCCGTCAACGAAGGCGTAGGTGCTTCCCGGGATACGAATTCGGGTGAAAGGTTGACTAAGTCTTTGCTGGCGAGCTGTTCAATTGCCAGGTCGAACTCCTGCAGCGTCTCCCCTGGTTGCTGCGACCTAGATTTCAGCTGGCTGCGGTAGGCTGCGGCTAAGCGGTGGTTTCCGAAGCGGTTTTCCAGGGCCTCCCAGATGTCCTTGGGCGCCGCCACGTCTGGACCGCGTTCTGGACCTCTGCGACCCATCTCTGGAGGATGGCTATTAACTGTGCGGCCTCTTCTTCTCGTGACCACTTGTGCTTGGCCACTGCATCGAATTGGCGGCGGAAGACTTCGATAGTTGACGTGCCGTTGCACTTTGGTGATTTGACGCGCACAGATGTTATGTCGCGTCCCGTCGCGTTGACCTTATAATCCTTTAATCTTTTGCCGACGATGTCCTCCACCATGGCGCTCAGGACTTGGTGTTGCTGTCGGCAACCTCTAGGTTGTTAACGCGGTTCGCCAGGTCTTCGATGTCTTCCACCATGGCGTTCGGGGATTTAGTGTGGCTGTCGGCCTTTCCCTCTAAATTGTTAAGGTGCTCGTCCACTTGACCCATCCGCTTGCCCAGCTCCGTGACGTCATTCCTCACGCTGGCCAGCTGCTCTTTGAATTTGGCGGCGAGGGCCTCATTTGCACCCTTCATTTCGGTTAATTTGGCTTTCAGTTCGGTCATCGTCGCGGCCAGGTTATTTGCCGCTTCCGTCTTCGCAGCGAGGGTGTCAGTCGCTGTCTTCATTTTCAGCTTGGCGGTGAGGTTGTCGGTAGGCGTCTTCATTTCTTCCATCTTCTCTAAGAACTTGGGCAATGCAACTTACATCAAACAATTTCTTATGAAGTTAGATTAGCTTTAATTTTATTATCTTTTATTTTTTTGTTAGAAGATATTCATTACTTGATTTCTATTATTATCAGATGGAAATTTGATTTTAATTTTTATGTTTACCTTTAAGTAATGTATCCCACTTCTGACACCAAATGTGACTTTGACTTTTTAGGTTCATGGAATTAAAGGTCTTGTTTGCAGAAAATTTAAAATGCTCTTTATTTCAGTGAAAAGACGCTTTGTACAAACCTGGCAGCAGCAAAATTACGTAACAAACACAAACTCAATCTTCAAGGTCGGCTCTTTATTACCGCCACACGTAAAGAATTCCCTGCTGTACACTTCAAATTACTACACAGCTGCACACACACACATACACACACACACACACACACACACACACACACACACACATACACACACACACACAATTAACAACTCGCTAGCAACTCAATAGCAACTAACACTTGCAAGCTTTTATACCTCCATTCATTATTCTAGGATGTAATCTATCATTCGATAATGATTGCGATGCAGCGAGAGAGAGAGGGAACTATCTCTGTCTCTTTCTCTCACTGTTGCTTTCTCTCTCTCGGCAAGCAATTAGCGCTGCGCGCCACTATCTGTCTCTGCCCAAGCTTAGCTCCGGCTTTCGGCACAACAATGCGTCAGCGACAATATATTTATTTGAGGGTCCAAAATAACACCATATTACACAAATAAAAATATTTGCCACTCAGGCTTCACTTATCTTAACAAATTGGTGTTGATACTTCTTTTCAAATGGAAATCAATTTCACAAACAAATCGTTTGCATCCTCAGTCCCCAGATAAACTCCGTTGTAGATATTAAACAATAAGATTCTGATTTTTTTTCCCCATTTATCAGTTGAACAAAACTCGCCTTTAACTACAATGGACCTATTGGCGGCCATTCGCCTTTGCAACATATCGCCTGTTGACGATCGTGTTAACCTGTTTTTGTTGGGTGGCAGGTACTTTAGATTTTAATCATTAGATCACTCACACATTTGCACTCTCATTCATTCTTGCAGACTCTGGGGAAGATGGGGAATCATCTTGGTTGGAGAAAAATCCCCACCACCAGTCAGGATCCCTCACATAGCTATGAAATTGCTTATAAGCCCAGCAATGGGAGTAAATTACTTAAAATTATAATCATTTTTTATTTTGTTAAAGGTAGAAACAAATTTTTTTATTTAAATTTTTCAGTTTTTTATGTATAAAATTTTTATTACAACCATTAATAAAAGCAGTGTGAATAAGGTGTTTATATTCTCTATTTTATTCCTCTTTATTCAGCTGTGTATTTATTAATCTGTAGATTAAACTACTATGAACAGCAAATTTATGTGAAAAAGAGTTAAAATATTTATTTGTTTTGTAAATATCAATATGAGTTTATTTCCCATAAATCCAAAGTTTAGTTTATTGCTATTTGTTATTATTTTAAATCTAGGAAAGGAAGATAACCATTGATTAGAATTTCTAACATGAACTTTATAGCTTTACATTGTACATTTTTAAGTTTTAAAGCATTATTTATGTCTTTTTCAGGAGCAATGGCAAAAATGTCATTATGTACCTATACCAAATTTAAAAAATTGAAGGGAAAACTCCAGTGATTTGCATTAAAAAAAAAACTCACAAAAAGAATTGAAAGAAGAGGTGAAAGTGCTAAACAAATATTGTTAAACCAGGAGTTTGTTGAAATAATTGACCATTAAAATTGAAAGAATTTTTAACCAAACTAAGATTAGTAAGTTAAAAAAATAAACTATTCAGCCCTCATGCAAATCTATAGAACACAAGCATCTTTTAGGAAGAATTTAAATATTAAAAAGTGTAAATGATGTTTACACTCTTAACAACACAAATGGTGATTATAATTTTTTTTTTTTGGTTAATCTTGGTTCCTCAAAATAAATATAATATAAAAAGTTTACTAGATTTTTCTAATCAGATTAAATTTCAAATAGTAAAAAGGAATTTGGCACTTATAAATTTAACTGTTTAGATTGCGACCTGGTTTAAACTGGAAGGACTAAACGTAGTTTGGAAACCATTAGAATGAAGTACCATTTTAAAAATATCAGGTATAAAGAGATTGATAAATCAGCTGTGGCAGATTATTTTTGACCATTGCCATGAAAGAGATCCAGATGTTAAATTATTAAAACATATTTAAACTGATAGGTTTAATGGTTTGGGAAAAGAAATTTATCTTGAAAAATAGAAGTGGCATGATGAATTTTGAAAAACTGCCAGTTGATTCTATACATAAATTTGTTTTGCTTCCAGTAGATAGCAGTAAGACAGCAAACAATCCATCACCTAGCAGCAGTGATAATAAGTACGAAAATAAATAGTTAAAAATATTTTTTAAAAAAGCTGAAAATGCAGTGAATGAATTGCAAGACTAGTCCTGTGAAATGTGAATAGTCTATAAATCTTTAAAGAGATAAGTGAAAGTTGTCACAAATTTTTATATTATTTTATAAAAAATAAAATAAACTTGAATATTGGGTTGATAAACATTTTCGAAACAATTTTAAAGAATTTGGTATAACATTCCTCAAAATAAATATAGTATTAAAAATTTATTGCATTTCTCTAAAAAAAGATAAAATTCATAATAATAAAAAATCTGGTATTTATCAGTTTAATTGCTTTGATTGTGATAAAGTTTATATTGGAAGGACAAAACGTAATTTGAAAACCAGAACGAAAGAACATTTTCATAACATTAAGTATAAACAGACTGATAAATCAGCCGTAGGAGATCATTTTTGGTCATTTAACCATGAAATAAATCCAGCAGTTAAATTATTAAAACAAATAAACGGTCCGATAGATTTAATGGTTTAGGAAAAGATATTCATTTTAAAAAACAAGCATTAATTAATTTTGAAATACTGGCTGTCGATTCTGTTTTTAAATTTGTTTCATTTTCAGATTTTGGTAGTACCAACAAGAACATATTAACATCTAGCGTTTGTAACAATGACAACAGCTTTGTTTCCGGCTGAGGATATGTAAAAGTTTACATGAAATCATGATTCTGGACAATTTATAAGAAAATCATCAACATTTCTTATAAGATAAGTGAAGTTTTAAGTTACAAATTGTTATATTTGTATATATTTGTTTGCTTCACTGTTAATAGCTTCATATTTTACGTATTTTATATTATTGTTATATTTGTATTGCTTCACTTTTAGTAGCTTCATTTTTTATGTACAATCTGTATTTATTTTTAGCTGATGGACTATTTGATAAATGAGTTGTGATAGATCATTCTTTGGTCATTTAATCATGAAATAAATCCAGAGGTTAAGTTATTAAAGTATTGAAATGGACCTTGAAATACTTCTAATTAGTTCTGTCATAACTAGGGCTATCCACTTTGTTGTTAATATGCAAAGTCATGTGCAGTTGTGAGCCAAAATATTGCATATTGAATTGCTTTCTATTCCCTTTATTGTTCATGAGTTGTTGTGAATTTGTCCTTATGGAAACAAAGTAAGTTTTAAAATCAAAAGAAATGTTACTCCTAAAGATTATGAATGAAGAATTTATAAACTGTTTATGTTTTAGCCTTTTCATGGAGACAGAATGAACCCAAATGTTACTATGAGATCTTCACAGAAGCAAACACCGCCAGAAAAACAGGAAGCAGCACAGGAGGTGCCAGAAAAACAGAATATATCAGCAAAACAGGAAGTGTCAGTTAAAGAAGAAACACAAGCAAAACAGGGAGTATCAGCCAAACCAGAAGTGTCAGTAAAGCAGGAAGCACCAGCAAAACAGCAAGTATCAGTAAAACAGGAAGCACCAGAAAAACGGAAAGGGCTATCAAGACTGAGAACTATTTCAAGATTGAGAAATCCATCAAAAATGAAAGGGCCATCAAAACAAGAAGAGGCTGACAAAGCGAAAGCAATGCCAGCTGAAAGACCACAGCAAAAACAATCACTAGTACGACGACCACCATCACTAGTACGACGACCACCATCCACACAACCAAAACAACAACTACAACGACCACAGCCACCACCACAACAAAATCGACCACTGCCACCAGAAGTACAACAACAAGAACAAGAACAACAACAACCAACAACACCACCACCCCCGTCACCCCCACCAACACCACCACCACCAATGCCAGAGCGAAGGTCAGAGCCACAGTCAAAGCCTATGGAACTGGTGGATTTTTGGGATATACCTCTTGATGCAGAGTCAATAATCCCAGTTCGACAGGCAAGACCTCCCTTGTTACACAAACGAGCATATCAGCCACCACAGCTTCCACCAGCCTTTAACAGACCTTATGCTGGAGTTGGCAATCCTCTTGCACCACCAGATTATGTAAGTAGTCCTTTCTTGTTTGATGTACTTTATTGCTTGCCATAGAGGTATTCTTGCGTTATGTTACATCAATTTGCACCTCATAGGTCTTAGAGTAGTTTAAATGTAAGGTCAGGTATTATAAAGGAGTTTTAAACCCTCAGTTGTAAATTATAGTTTTAAGTTTGGGTAGATAGAGTCGGACGGAAAAATCCAATACCATTCCGCCTGACTCTGTGGAGACTGAGAGATCCATTGTTCAAATCCTGGCCATGGAATTGAATTTCAGACTGACTTTATTGGAGACAAGAAGATCCATGGTTCAAATCCCAGCCATAGCATTGAATTTTTCAGTCTGATTGTACCTTTCCAAAACCCTAACCTATACACATCTAGTGTAGAAGAATGATTAATTTCCATCAATTAACTTAATATAGTTTTAAGTTTTATTTCCTGTTACAAATGTTAATCTTCAGTTCAACTTCAGTTTCTGGAACTCATCTTCCATTTAATTATACCTTAAAATTATGTGTAGGATGGTGATCCCAGCTGCACACAGGAATATAAGGGAGGTATTTGACGAATTGCAGAGCAATGAAGTTATTCAAGTAACTGAAAGACCTTGGAGATCAGAAGTTTGTTAAATAGACCTACTCAATTTCAGAAGTGCAATGACCATTAATATTTAAACTAATTCAGACTTATGAAACAAATGGTCCTAACCTTTTTACATTGAATTTGAAACTGGATATAGAGTGCAACAAGAAGCTATAAACTGTAAAAGCATATAATATTTTATCATTGGATTACTGTTAAAATAGCAATACATATAATTTTGAGTTCAACCAGTACTCATTGCTCCATATATTACTAGTGTTTACCTAGAATGCGTGTACAACACCTTTTGAAATCACATAATACAAAGGAGAAACCTATATACATAAGAATTAGGTGTGTACCAGATAAACTGCAAAGGCTGTGACAACTTTTACATTGGAAACACTAAAAGGAATTTGAACATTAGGCTTAAAGCATTTTAGGAATCAGAAAAAAATAAATAGAAAAATCGGTGATACTGTACCATATTTGGAATGATAATAATGATAAAGAACAAGAAATCAACTTATTAAAAAGTTTGAAAGTAATGAGTCGGTAATTCAAACACAAACATCACTTAAATTATCCTTACTTGGACATGTTTCGGAGAACAGTTTGTCCCCATCGTCAGCAGTTATCTGACTGGTTGGATCCGTGGTTTCCTGAAGTGATCTGGTTGTCTGTGATGGCATCTGTTGACTGTGAAATGAACTTCCAAAGAGAGTTTTCAGGCGGCAATTCAAAATTTAAAGTATATTGTTTCTTTTTTATAGTTAGCAACTTTTCCCAAACATCGAGTTCGGCTGCATTACTGGCTGTCTTTAATAGTTTTTAGATTACAGGTACATATGAGATGTGTGAAATACAAACAAATAGAAAAATCAGCAATAGCCCACCATTTCTGGTCTACCAATCATGAAATTGTACCTATTGCTCAAAATCTTTTTATTCTGTACAAGATTATCTGAATGACAAATTATCCTGATAATGCTTCTGTAGCTCTGTAAGTAGTATCTAACTGTTCCAATGACAAATCATTACCAATAAATCTTTGATACATGTTGAAAGTTTATTTTTAATGTATATGTATTTAAGAAATAACAAGAATGGTATCCATTGCAAAAACGTTGAGACGTACTGGCATAAACCAAGTGAAAGCTGAATTAAAAAGTGTTTGATGTTATATCATATATAATTATCCCTGCTTTGTTTTCCATAATGTTGTTCATATTGTCTGTATACTATTATATGTGTCTTATGTTAACTTTTGTACATATATGTGCTATTAAACTTTATACCTCTGGGCATGTTCAATGTTCACCGCCTTTTCTGGCTACAAGTGAACCTACTGAATGCAATTCAATCTAATCTAATCTAATCTATAAACCTATTAAAGCCAGCCAGTAATGCAGCTGAACTCGATGTTTGGGAAAAGTTGCTAATTATAAAAAACAAACAGTATACATTAAATTTTGAATTGCCGCCTGAAAACTCTCTTTGGAAGTTCATCTCACAGTCAACATATACCACCACAGACAACCAGCTCACTTCAGAAAACCACGGATCCAACCAGTCGGATAACTGCTGACGATGGGGACAAACCGTTCTCCGAAACATGTCCAAGTAAGGATAATTTAAATTATGTTTGTGTTTGAACTACCGACTCATTACATTCAAATGTTAAATACATCACTGTTTCTAGCCTTTTGCTTTGAAAATATTATTAAAAGGTTTTCAGGGTCCAATAGCATTAACCACGTGGCAAAAGATATAAAGAAATACAAAGAAAATGTATTCAATTTCGACACCACCTTTGAACAGAACCCAAACTCCAAGTTCATCAAGATACCGAAAGAGACAGATGCCCCTATCGCCTCCAAGGAGTTCACCAAATCAAAATTCAATAGTTGACATTAACTTCGGATGTTAGGAAGGTCCTAATAAAATGTGTTCTAGGTAAACACCAGCAATATATGGAACATTGAGTACTAGTTCAACTCAGAATTATATTAAATTCTGTGCTTCTTTGTATCATAGTCCTTACTCATAGGAATAGCAGTAAATACTTTAAAATTAAGCATAAACATAAAAGTTAGTAGTAGTAGTAATCTGAAATTAATTTTTACGTCACTGTTACTAAATTCCTCCAAACACATATAAGTAATAGTAGTATTTATTCACCGCTTAAAAAAATTACATTTTTATGACTTCATCAAGAAAAAACAAATAAAAATTACAAGAATGCATACAGTAAAATCCTAATCCTAATCTGTAATACAAGTAACCAACACCCTTTAGCTGTGGTGTAAAAAGACAACAATTAGCATGAAACAGGTTTTGTTTGGCCCTGCATATGATTATTGTTTGTGAATTTTATGATATTGTTTATATCATTTTATAGGTCATTAAAAGTTTGAAATGTTAAAAAGTGTTAAAATGTTTGTATTATGAAAAGGGAGTGTATAACCAGTGAGTGAATGATAAACAAAAAAAAAAATACATAGTAGGCTATGGATGGTTAAAGTATGTGGGAACTCGGGAAATCAAAAAATCCATAATCCATAATCTTCCATTTACAGAGGAAGAAGTTTGATAGTCATGGGAGTGTAGGTGTAGGAGATTGTTTAAACAAGATTTTGTGTAATAGTGTATTATAGGGGTTGTTAAAGCAAATTATTATCTATAGAAAAGAATTTACATTGTTATTTCAACCAAATGACCACAATCTTGAGATAAGAATTTCACATACCGACTGGGTCTAAGCTGGAACAAAGAAAATTTGAATGGATATGAATTAAATCTACAAGATTTTAAAATCTAATCATCACACTATTATAAACAAAAGCAATATTAATAAATCAAATTAAAATTACAAAATTAATTCATTGCATATTTTCAATGCATAAACATTTCAACACACAGCTTAGAAAGTTTTTATTAAAAAGTGGCTTCCCAATGTGAAACTTAGAACATTTTTATTCCAAGCAACCATCTTCTTTTCTTTTATCTTAGTCTTCAGATATATCAGCACATTGCACTGTGGTTTAATTTATCCAGAAGTCTCTACAACAATTGCATTTAAACTTTTGTTTTGGTTTATCTAAACCTCCAAAGTAATATTGGGACTAAATTCTTTTTTTTTTTTTTCATAATTTTATGACCTCCAACATTAAGTCATATCGGATGATGAATGGAATGGGTGAAATGATGTTCAAATGAGCCTAGGGTCCATAGAGCTTAGAGTTGTCGGCATTTGTCTTTCAGGATAAGGGAAAACCCTGGAAAAACCCTTATCCAGGTAACTCACCCTGACTGAGATTTGAACTCGGGACCTCTTGAACATGAGGCAGACATGCTACCATCATGCTACCGAGGCGGGTAGACATGCTTGTGTAGAGGCAGGGTGAAACTATTGTTTTTATGTATTTTCAGAATGTATGGCCTTTCTATAGATATCAATATTAATTCATGTTTAGTATTTAATTACTTTTAAATCTAGCAAAGGTAAGGTGTCTTCAGTTTCTGCTTCCATAGTGCAATGCAAAACTGTGTTCTGTAAGATGAGTAGTTTAAAGGTACCCTAGATGCTGTTTAAATTTCTTGAAAAAGAATAAATAGGAATGTATATATTCCAGTTGTACCTTGTATGTATAGGCTTTTAATCTTGATATTCAGATCAACAGTATCATAGTAAATGAGAACTTCCATTGCTCTGTTTTAAACATCCTTTATCATTTAGGCACTCAGCATAACACAAATGTTACATTTGACAAACGGAACAAATCACAACTGATCTATCTAATGAAGTCGCAGCTGAATTGCTGATTCACAGTTTATAACAACTGTACTTAACACTTTCTTTTTAAACGTATTAAGTTCTCACTATCACTGTCTATTGAAAAACTGCCCACTCTAAGCCCAACTCCACTACCAACTCTTGTAAGGTCTCAACTAAACTTGGCAGCTGGGCAGTGGTTAGCTGCTTATATAGGCTCCAGACAGAAAGGAAAGCTTAGTAGTAGTCCTGGTCACTCCACAGGGAAGCATAGGGCCTTGATAAAACTACACCGTCAAACTCTGTTGCTTACCAATGTTTTAATCTCATGCAATGCCTCATGTTCAAGAGGTCCCGAGTTCGAATCTCAGTCAGGATGAGTTACCTGGATAAGGTTTTTTCATGGGTTTTCCCTTATCCTGAAAGACGAATGTCAGGTAACTCCAAAGCTCCACAGACCCTGGACTTATTTGAGCATCATTTCACCAATTTCATTCATCATCCGATATGACTCAACATTGGAGGATGCAAAACACAAAACAAAACAAAAAACAAAAAATCTCATGCAAGCATTTCCCTGCCTGTCTCGCTTCATCTCTGACCATGTTATACTTTGTTGCCCTACGTCTACTCAGGGCCTGGGGGTTCCAATTCATTGCAATTTTTGTGATGTCATTTTCTCTCCTCTATGCATGTTTGATCCATTTCTACTTTATAAATTTAATTTCTTTACACATTTTTGTAAAGTACTATTTTTTCCATAGTTCTTTGTTGGTTATAATCTCAGGCCAACAGATACCCAGTATATTTCCCAGGCAATGGTTTACAAAGACTTGTAATGTCCTTCCAATTTGCTTGGTTGCTTTCTTCCAAGTTTCACGACCATAGTAACATTGACTTAACATTTAAATCAAATAATCATAATTTAAACTTTAAGGAAGATTGCTTTAACTGTCAGATTAAATCTACTGGAACTATCGAAAATGAATCTTCAAGAGCAAAGAATGGCTGTTGTACTTTGGAAGACTGGTCACACAGACCACACCTAAGATTAGGTAGTTGGATCAGTTTGCACTAATGTCCCACAACTTCGGGGACAGCTTCACACCATGGTCACAGTATTTATTACAATTGAATAAATAGTTTATGATACTTTGTTACTTATCTGTTTTAAAATATACACTCAAATGCAAATAGACATTTTTGCAGTCAATTGCTCCTTCTTCCGGCTCACTTTTTCTTATAGAATTTTGAAATATTGCAATTGATTTTGTTAAAAGATCTATTTTATTTATAGTAGATGGGCAATATAAAGACAAATAGTTTATCATCTATTGGTAGTAACTGTAACAAAGTAAATAAACAGGTAGTCCAAAAGGAAAAAGAAGCTGAAAATGCCATCGATTGATCACGAAACATGTATTTCTGTAAAAATTTTGTGGGAAAAAGTTTTCATAAAGAAATATGAAAGAAAATTGTTTAATTTCAACACTACCTTTGAAGAAAACCCAAACTTCAAGTTCATCAAGATACCGACAAAGACGCACCTATTGCCTCCAATGAGCTCACCAAACCAATGTCCATTAGTCGACAACAGCTGATGATGGAATATTCAAATATGCTGGCATTAGCCTTAAGACACAACAAACACGGTGTTAATATGTATACAGTGAAGTTAGTGGCAATAAAGAAACACTAGTATTACAATACAATGAACAGTTTGTATCTGCTTTAAAATATAAATTCAAATACAAAAATACATTCCAATGTATAAGGACTATAATACAAGAAGCACAAAATTAATATAATTTTGAGTCGAACTAATACTCAATGCTCCACTTATTGCTAGTATTTACCTAGAACATGTTTCGTTAGGATCTTCCTCAACAACGGCTGATGATGTTAGGAAGATCCTAACGAAACATGTTCCAGGTAAATACTAGCAATAAGTGGAGCATTGAGTATTAGTTCGACTCAAAATTATATTAATATTTGAATATTTTTTTAAATTTATGTTGTTATGCTGTTTGACAGCTGAGGATGAGATCAAATGATCTTGAAAACGTTTCAATTATACAACAACATAGTAAGTGAAGTTGAGTGTAAACATAGTGACTCATAAATCAAACTCAAAAATGAAGAATATTTCACTGTTAATAATGCTTCTGCTTTTAATATTTATAATTTAATCATTTAATGGAATAAGTAATTAAAAGATTATAAGCACTGATGACTATCCATTGTTGTTGCCCTTCCCCCAGAGATACAATAAATAAAATTAGTTATTTTAGTTGGACCATTTTGAGTTTTGTTGCACACAAAAGGAAATTATTATTTTAAAAACTTCACCTTTCATTATGCATAGATTCAATATCATAATTTAAAGTAGAGTAACATGATGGGTTACATATTGTTATTTCCGGGTAAGTATGCCTGTACCATCAAATTATTTAAATTCTTTAAAACTAATAATTCTTTTTAACCATACTAGGGGCAGTCAGAAAATAAGGCCTTTTGTCTTCTTACTTTCTCTTGCCAAGAGTAAATAGTGGATGAATTGCATTTGAGCCAAAAATTGTCACTGATTTTACCACAAGTACACGTTTTGAGGTTCCTTGAATTAAAAGGAAAAAAAATTCCAAATAACCTGTGTGTGCATGAACATGCATATGTGAATGTGTGTGTATGTGCGTGTGTGTGTAATTCATTATGTATGGCATGTTCAATTCTATGCAGAATACAACTGTCTGAGCATGTATGCGAGAGTCAAAAATGTGGTCAGTTAAATACTGATAGTATTAAAAAACTTATTGAGTCCTATTTTATTAACATTTAAAACTTCACTCCCGTCAGCTATCACAAACAGGAATGTTTTCAGAGTCATTTCAGTCCTATCTCTAGCTGAATGATCACTGACTTCTATCTATAAATATTATTATGTTCTTTAAAAAACACAATAGCACCAGAACAAAAATCAGGTATATATGGGATAGGTTGTGAGGATTGTGATAAATTCTATATTGGATTAACAAAAAGAAACTTAAAAACTGGATTAACAGAACACGGAAGGAACATAAAATATACACAAATAGAAAAATCGACATTTCTTTTCATTTCTGGAATGAGAACCACCACATTGGAGAGGAGATTAAATTACTGAAACCATTAACAACAAAACTTGAACTTTCAACATGAGATTAAATTACTGAAACCATTAACAACCAAACTTGAAATTTCAACAGGAGAGAACAGGGATGCAAGGGATAGTGCTGTGCATTCCATAACCTCTGCTATCCAAATCCCATCCTCAACCTGCCCATGGTGCAACCTGCTTTTACCAATGAGGCTCTGGGCACTGAGCATTAGCGGTATAACTACATCAGGAATAGAGGAAATGCTATTTCACCTCTTACGCTGGCCTGTCATGGTATACAAATGTTCAACAATTGGTGCTTGTGAGAAAAGCTGATGGACTTTAAAATTCCTCCCGGCCAGGTCTGATGGACCCATTAACCAAAGACAGATGTGGCCCTCCAGACATACTGGAGGTTATAGTGAGTGGATGATGTAACCACCATTACAAGCAAAAAAATTGGTGTCCACTTAAAAAACGGTTACATTTATGCTACTTAAGTCCAAATTGTCCTCTGTGCAACAAAGAAGAGAAAAATGACTGAAGAACATCTTCTAACCTGTGAAGCCCTACCTGCCGGACCCATTGCACAGAAATATTGGAGAGCAAAAGAGCTAATGGCTTCATTGCCAAAGCCTAGCATTTGAAAGCAACAACAACATGAGAGAACATTTTTCTTGTAAAGAATATTCTACATATTTTAAATTTTGATGTGCCATTGGAAGTGGTCTAATGCACTTAAGTAGGAAATATTCTGAAGGAGGGAGCCAATTACAAGAGATCCACAAGAAGATAGTGGTCAGTTGCCAATCAGCAGAGGATGGGAAAACATTCTTTTTGTATATCGAAATTTAACTGTATTGGAACACCATAGTGAAGCAAAATAATTATTAAATTAATTATTCTTTTTGTACTTTGTTTCGTTCTATTTATACCCCACTCCAGTGGTCGTATTGGCAGCTAAAACATTCTTGTTTTTAAAAATTAACATGTGTGAAGTTTTAAGTTTTAATAAAATATGACTCAATAAGTATATTTTAATTTGAGATTCACTTCACTCTTAACAATGCTTTTAATTATAACTATTTCAATTACAAAAGATATTATTTAAGTGTGAAGTCTTTCAAAGATAGGACAAAAGATTTACAACACAATTTTCCTATTTCAATTAAAAAGTTTTGAATTTTTCAAAAATAACTAGCAATATTAATTAAAATATCACATTTTTAAGGTATTTGCATGAAAAATAAAATGCATATTTTGAATTTTCTGGGAATAGCTTGTGAAGTAATCTTCATTCTGGGCAGCTTTTGTAAAACTGTTAAAGTATAAGAGATTGACAACATTTTATTACACAAAAAATGTAAGTTTGTAAAAACATACAGTTTATGTAAAAAATGTTTATAGTCATAAGAGAGCGTAGGCTTTCACGGCCGGAGTCAATATAACTCCTAGTTATATAATGTTTATAGTGTTACCTATTTCTGAGATATTATTTGTTAATCATATTCATTTTCAAAAGAGTCCTTCAAATTTTCAAGCAGGAATTGGTATTTGTTTTTCTGATGGACATGCAAGGAGCATGCAATTTTAAAGCATTGCACGGTGACCTGCTTTTCCAAATTCTATCAGTTTAGCCTACTGAATTTTTTATAGCTACAATGAAATGCATAAATGTATAATTAAGGTTTATTTTGATTTCATACAAAGAAAAAATGGAAAAGCTTTAGTGAGTATAGGTTGTACATGAGTAGAGAAAGTATGTGAACAAAGCATATCAAATTCTTTATTTTATTGTTCAGGGATTCCACTTCCTTCCAGAAGAAGAAATGTTGGCCAATACTCGTATTTTGTCACCATTTGTTGATATAGATACAATGGAGCAGCTTCTTCTTGACAGAAAACAGCACGAAGAACAAGTTCACAAAAATGAAGAACTGTATGGAATGGTTGATTCTGGTGTCCCTTTACATCTCATTGAAAGATTTCTTCAAAAATGTAAGAACTAATTTACACTGATAAGATCAGCTGCATTAAACCTTTTTATATGTGCTGACAAAATCAACATTATGTTGAATATTCTTGTTAATTAAACATAAGAAATCATACAGATTTATAGGTTTGTTAATAAACACTACCTGGTCCCGTAGCTCAGTTGGTAGAGCACCTGCCTGCTGTGCTAGGGGTGCCGGGTTCGATCTTGTACATCAAACGCAATTGCATGACCAAAAAAAATTGCTGTTAGGTATGCTGTGATTGCACATAGAATTATAGGGCCTATATACTTTCAAGAAACAGTTATTGGTCAGAGATACAGGAAGAACATCATCACACCATTCCTGGAAGCATTGTGTGACATTGAATGCAACAGGCATTTTTTCAACAAGATTCTGCTACAGCACATGCAGTGATCTCTCGTTGAAATTAATTAAAGAATTATTTGAACTTAGTCATCAGTAAAGGAATATGGCCAGCATGATCCCCAGACCTTACCATATGTAATTTTTATTTGTGGAGGAAATTAAAAAATAAAGTGTGTTGGAACAACCCTTATATTTGGAAGAACTAAAGACAATATTCGAAGAGAAATTGCCATAATTTCAGAAGAAGCATTAATGTGAGTCAATGCAAATTTTCTTAAAATATTGACAGATGCATGGCAGCACAGGGACATTATTACTAACACCTCCTGTGACAAAGATATGTAGTTATTGTAATTATTATTTGCATGATAAATCTATGTGCTTAAATTTAAAGGTCTGTGAATATTTGACTGTGCCAACAAACAGCTGTCCACCTGCCACTAGAACTCTCCATTAGAAGCCCGGATCAAGGTTCAAAATAAGGCACGGTACTTATACAGAATTTTACAAGTTTACTCTGAGCTAAATGGTAGCATACCCAACATTCGCTTTAGTGACTGAAGGAAAGCTCAGAAAACCTCAGCCAAGTCACCTTAAAGAATTTACAAAGAGATCATGGCTTCATCAATACAGGAATATATAGTTTCACAAATTGACTACAATTTTGTATACATTAACATTTTATAATAAATTTGATCAAAATTGTAAATCCAATAAAGAACAATCATGATCTGGAAGGCAGTCATCAGGCATCCTCTTCAGCCATAGTGCATCCCTTAGGTATGATATTTGATATTTATTTATTTGTACAGTATCCATTACAAATTTATTACAATAAAATTTAACATAGAACATGCTGTATTATACCTCCTGTACAAATACATAAAATTGCTGACGTAAGATTTACTTGCTGACTCAGGTCCCCTGACCATAAGCCTTTGGTTTTCCTGAGCAGTTTGGTGTCATTTCTTCTTGACCTTTTCTTATTTTATTTTAATCCACTTTTCTCTTTTCCTATACATCTATTTTTCTTTTCTCCCATCCCCGTTAGCATGCGTACCACCAATATCTCTTTACTTACACTGTCCCATTTCTTATCCCATATTTTTCTCCTGTAATTTGTTAGCTCCTTACATTCTATTAGGTAATGAACATTGCTTTCCTCATCTCCACAAAATTCACATATTCCTACCTCATTACTTCTCAGCCCTTTTAAGTATAATATTCCTACTCTCATCCATGCTATGTCTTCTCTTCCAATTTTGTCACATTGATCTATATATTTTTCCCTACCCCATTCTGTCTTTAATTGCTTATAAAATTTCAAAGATTTCTTTTCTTCTATATTTTCCCATATCTCTTGCCTATCTATGTCTTGTAGTCTAGATCTCACTTCCTTCCAAAAACCACTATAATTTGTCTTCTCTCTTCTCCGTAGATCTCCCATGCCTATCTTTAATATCATTCTTTCCAATTTCGCCCACCAACTATTTGTATTTTTTATACTTTTCTGTTGCTTCATGCAAAGATTCAATAATTCCTCTTTCTGCCCTTTAATACACTTATACCAGAATTTCAATACTCTCTCTATTATTATTCCCCTCCTTTTTGTATTACCTAACTCTAGTAATGCCACCTCTCTTGGTGCCGATTTTGGCAGCCCTAGTAGTTCTTTGCAAAACAATCCATACATCTGGTCTAATTGTGTTCCTATCGTTGATGTGCCCCATACCTCCACTGCATACATTGTTCTGGCTTCAAACATTCTTTCTAACTATCTGACATCTCCAGTTTATGTTTACATATTCTTACCCCTGACATTGCTGCCCTGCCATTAGCTATCACTTTTCTCGCTTGTGCAGCCCATCCTCCACTGCTACACATCCTTACACCTAAATAGTCATACTCGTTTACCACTTCTACCTTTTGGTCTCCTATGAACCATTCCTATCCTTTCCTAAGTATTGATCCTCTCTTAAATACCATTAGTTTTTATTTTTTGCTGTTTATTCTTAGTTCCCAGTCAGCGCAAAACCTATGGATTGCCTCAATTGATTTTTATAGACCTATTACGGAAATTGTTCCTACTATTAAATCATCCACATTTAATAAACCAATGTGGTTTGCCATGCAGCAAACAAGTTCATAAGATATATTAATATTTACATTTTTCTGTAGTATTTAGCATATTTATTTAAGGATAATTTTTTCTTTTCAAAGAAATTATGTAATTCTACTTTATATTTATTTATAGAGATTATGTTTTTGAAGTACCCTGATAAAAATTATATACTTTTAAGTTGTTGTACTTTAGGATGTTTCAAATAGTCTTATTTTTGAATGGTAGTGTGTAATTTGTCATTATTCTGTGTATTTCTTGATTTGTTATATAATGTGAGGCACTTGCCTTTTTATAAATAAACAGTTCTTTCATATACAAATATGATATTCAAGTTGTGAAGATGTTCTCTGCAACTTTATATTTTTTGGATCCCACCTGGGATTCTTAATGCTCAATTTTGTAGTTTAAATATTATCTTACTACAGTAAAACCTGCCTTCAGTGGACCCCAGCTCAAGCAGAAATCTTTCTTTGGAAATGTCTATATTACATGGTACTATGAATTTAGGGGTGAAAAACATGCTCAGTTCCATTTATTAAATAGAAACAATCTTACATGGACAATCAAAATCAAAGTACGCATTTCAACAGAAAATTTCCAGTTCTGGAATGCAGAGTTCAGAAAATTTTCAGGCACCCAGTGAAAATGTGCATTGTCTGCTCTAAGTGTTGTTTCAGTAGAAACATAACCATATTGCTGTTACCTGACCTATCTGAGATAGAGGTGCAGTAATGAAGGTACGAATACTGAGAAACTTGTCATAGTAATCCTTCACTGCAAAGTTAACAGTATACCTCTAAACTAAAAGGTGGTGGTTTATTTCCTATAGTCACCATGACTTTGAAAACAACAATTGTACTAGATCTTAACACAAGAGTGAAATTGATTTATGCTAGTGAAAGGGATAAATTGAGTGTAAAGCAGATCATGAAGGTGTTCAACATAGGAAAACTCAAATTTACAAGATTCTAAAAAAGAAAACAAAAATACTGAAGTGGTGGAAAAATTGTGCTAATGGGAAAATAAAGATAGAACTTACAAAAACTTAAAACCAGTACATTAATGAAAAAATGTGGGAGTGGTTCATTAGTGTTAGGGCAAAAAATAACTGCATATCAGGGCCTATGTTACAGGAGCATGTTAAAAGGGTAGCTGAATTCAAAGCATCTAATGGATGGTTGGTGAATTTCCGCAAAAGATATCAGATACCTTTTAAGGAACTTTGTGGTCAATTGAATGATGTTAACACTGAAACCATTGCTGATTGGATTGCTAAATTACCTTCAATAATTATTTCAATTATAATTATATATTATAATTATTTCAATATTTTGATTATAATCCAAGTATACAAACCTAAAAGCATTGCAAAATTATTCTTCCATGATTTACGGAAGAAGCCATTGTGTTTAAAAGGTGAGAAATGTTTGGAGGAAAATTGCCCAAGGAAAGATTGACTCTTTTGAGCCAGTTGAAATATTAAAACCCTTTCGTTAAGTGGAAATCTGACTTGAATAGAAATTTTTGAGAGTTCTGTTCGATTCCTCAGAAGACAGGTTTACAGTATTTAGAGCATTTCTCCATAATGGCAGTTCATGTAGTAGTATTAAGTGAAAAAACAAAATAACACATTGCATTATCTGATACAGAAGACCTTAGCTGATGAAGGACAAAAGTTCTAGTCAGTTTCCCTGATAGCTTTTCAATGTGTAAGTCCCAACTTAAATTTTTTCAATTCATAAACCCAAGTATTTAATTTTGCAACCAAAAGTAACCAATATAGCTCGAATTCTGATGATGGATTCCTTGATTTTCTGCAAACTCTATGCTTAAAATTTAGTGCTACGGTTTTTTCTTCATGTAGAAGTAGTTTATTGACTTCAAATCAATGTATTATTTTATTCACAATTTTTGTTATGCTTTATTGAAGGCCACTATGGATACTTTTCTGCAATGAAGTTGCTTTATCAACTGAAAAGATTGTTATTTAATTTGTTTTGTACTTCAAAACATAATGATAAATCATTAATGTACAAGAAGAACAGCAAAAGACCTAGATTAGAACCCTATGGAGACCCTGATGCTATAGGATTTTATTTTTGAAGTTTCTAATTTCTGTATATCATGTATCTATGAAATCAGTTTCAACTATCTGCTCTTTTACTTTTAAGTCTGATTTAAACCTATTGAACACTACTCCTCTTACTGCTCACCTTACACCTAAGCAGCTGAGTTGAATTACAGGGACCGCCTATGCCATTTGTATAGGACGAAAAATAGTTTGTTTGGGTCTTCTCTGGGTTCTGTGCTTTACTAAGTTATCATTGTAATTTTAATAATGTGATGTAGTTCAACCATCATTGTCACTTTACTAAGTTCACGTACAACAACTAAAATTATATATTTTGCCCTTATCCATTCGGCCTTATCCTACGGGATAGAAATTTGGGGTAAAACCAGTAAAACAAATTTCAGTAGCATATTCATACTCCAAAAACGTGCTATAAGATATATAGGGAATTTAAAACATACAGATTCTTGCAGAAATACATTTCGGCAAACAAAGATACTCACACTCCCGAGCTTATTTATTTATAGATCTATTCTTCTCTTGGTTAATCGTAAGTTTCCAATGAAAACAAACTCAGATATCCATAACTATGATACAAGGGGCAAAAATAATCTCGCTATTCCAGGACACAGAATGCACTTATATGAAAAGATGCCTAGTTATACAGGTATAAAATTCTATAATGTTCCTCCCGCTTGATTTAGAACCTGTAATAATTTAAATACATTTAAAACACATTTAAAAGCCTTTCTAATAGATAATTTATTTTATACCATCAAAGAATTTATGTATCACTGTAAAAATAACTAGGCTTTATTACTGATCTTAGCATATTATATTTAATTTTAGCATATTATATTAATTTTTAAATTCTATACCATTAAGCAATTTATGACTAGCTTGTATATTTAATTTGATCTCTCCATTATTTTGTTATTTCTAATCGTTCACTTTTAAGAGAGAGTATGTATTACAAATGACATGGCTTAATTGTGTTCAAACACTGTATTAAGTTGCAATAAATATGAATATGATGTTGTCATTGTAGCTTCAGTAATGTGAAGTAATTTAACCATTATTGTTGCTTTACTAAATTGAGCACCCGTATGCAATAATGGGGTAACTCACAAAACATCTAATTGAGCTACAGTCAAATAAACATTTCAGATGATAACATTTCAATAACAGCTGTCTACAATATTTTGAGACCTCACAGGTCTTTTATATGGCAAGATTTGATAGTGTATTTATTGATATATTAATGGTACCTGAAATGAATTGTAAGCTATATAATAATAATAGTGTAAACTGACTTACCCCCTTATTTCATGGAATGTACTGAACAATTTAACTGTGTTCAAATTAAGGAAATCAAACATTGTAATTCCACTGTGAGTTTAGATACACTTTGATTTTCACCCCCATTCGGAGGCAAGAAACTTATTTACAGCCATAAAGAATATTATAATTCAATCACCTATTAATCTTATGTGTTTACTAGTCAGATAAACATGTCTCACTAGTCACTATCACTTGAACTGCTGTGAGCTTATTTTTCTTTTGTTTTTTTTTTTTTAATTGATTGATGTTTATTTCCAACTGTAAAGCTTTTTACATGGATCGTCAATTTGTATATACATAAAAGTAATACAATAATATTTACAAACATGTTTACAAAGTTGATGAGAAGTGTAAATAGCATATTCTACCTAACCTGTTTATATACTTCCACAGAGTAAAATACTTTTTGTAATAAATAAGTTTTAACAGCTTTTAGTTTTGTTTTCCCATTTGTTATCTATTTGATTTCAGCTGGTAGGTGGTTATACAAATCTTTGATGCTATTTTCTATGCATTTATTATTTAGGATACCAGTAAGTCTGTTTCTAAAATAATTATCTTTTGTTATTGAGGTTTGGCTGCTTGTTCAATAAATTTGCTCATAAATATTTTGCCTTTTTCTGATAAGTAACAGGATAGGGAATTGACATCCTCTAATTTGGGCTTCTTAACCCAATATTCAGAGCTGTCACAAATTGTATAACTTGAAGCTTCTTATTAAGATATATCTTGTATGTTTTTTATAATCCAATGTCAGGGTAATTTTCTTGAACAACTAAAGTAGCATAGGGCTTGTAGGATATCATTTGAGCCTTGGAAATGTCAAGTCCTACATTCGGTAGCTTCAACTAATTACACTGCCTTTTGCTGCACCATAATCTAACACAATTTTCTTAAGGACAATTAAGAAAGGCTTCCCAGCATTTCTTATGTTAATCGTTAGGTGTCTCAATGACTTCCGTTTTCTTAATATTTTGTGAATATGTAGCAAACTTTCAATCACACTGGCAGTAACTATGCCTCTGAACAGGAAAAGGTTTCTAATGGTGATTCCCAATATCACAGAAATGTATCGGAAAAATCTAACTACAGTCTGATTCCTGTTTTGCCTACTGCATGCATCAGAAAATGCTGTAAGCTTTGTCTGGTGTAGAAGCTCCTGTTGCAAAACATGAAACAAGAAAGAACAGATGCTATTGGCTCCTTTCTTGTATTCTACCTTCCACAAAATGAAACATATAAGAATTATTTGAATGCACATTAAGTAAAAGCATCCAAATCAGCCTTTTATAAAATTGTTCAATGATAGGAATATGAGACATTGGCAAGTTCTGGGCATAATCAAACTCTATTACCAAATTTTTCTCCTCAAGTTTTAGCAGGTCCTTTTTCATTTGTTGATAAACTTCAACTTTCTTACTATGCTCCTTATGGTCTATTATTTCTTCTGGGGATACATTAACTTATTCTACTTTGTAAATTATTGTGGATTCTGTCATACTGCTTCCCTTGTGAGGATATATATTATTAAATTATATTACTATATTCCAGTATAATTCACATGTTCTTCATTAACAAAATTTACATTGTACATATATACTTATCTCATTTCTTAATTTCTTATTTACATTTCTCTTCCAAGGTCTTGGATGTTCTTACCTTTTTCTTCCTTTCTCCTTATTTCTTTTCTCTTTTTATTTCAGCAAGGGACAAATCATCTACAAAATCTGAATTTGAGCTTATTTTGCTTTGTTGCAACTATGTAACAATCAGCTGTTGGACAATGAAACATTGAGCATGTGACTTGTAGAAACCATGCAGTGTTGTAATAAAACATGGCTACAATCTATCATCTGTTTCTAAGAAGTATAATGAAACATTGAGCGCAGACTCGTAGAATCCATGCAGCATTGTAACGAAACATATGCTACAGTCTATTGGCTGTTCTTAGAAGTATAATGCTGACCCATTATTACAGAACAGACATTGAGGATTCCGAATTTCATATACTCAGCACAAATGGGGTAATCAGACTTACCCCATTATTGCATGTAGGTGCTCAATTATCTTTGTAACTTTAGTAATGTGACAATTCAACCTTCATTTTCACTTTATTAAGTTATCGCTGTAAATTTTGTAATGAATGCCAAGGTAAGTGTGTGCAGTATTAAAATTTCTTGTTTGATAATACAGTTATAAAATGGTTACATGTTTTGAAGGTAATGAAAGACAAGCAGCCTCACAAAGGGAACAGGAACATTATAGAAAATTAGAAAAAATGATTGCTGAGGAAAATGACGACATTGACTTAGTGCAAACAATATCAAGATTACAGCTTAATAAGAGATTATTAGAGCCAGAAGCTACTCCCTTGCAGGGCGTTGAAACAACCAGCCAGAAAGTGAAGTTCCGAAGTAGTGAACAAGAGGAAATCGATGCAATTATTGCTGCGATACCTGAGCAGGTAGATTATATATAGGAAGATAAATTTTATAAAATTTTTAAATGCCATGTGTTTAAAAAGGCCTGCTTTGCAAGGTAAATTTTTCTAGCAAGTATTACAAAGCACAGTATGTGACAACAGAGAAGTTGAAAGGCCTTTTGTAGTTTAATTATTGTTTTCAATCTCAATCTTTTACATGCAAGGGTATATTTTCTTATGACTATGTTTTGCCTATGGGTAGGTTTACCTGTGCCTCTTATATCTTAGCCTCCTTTCTTTTCGTAGTTCATTTTTGTTATTTTCATACAGAGATGCAAGCTTCTTCTGCCTGAGCTTCTCAATAGAATTTTGAGGAATAATTTATCCTAAACACAGTTAATTTAAAGTATGTGGATTTTATTTTGTTGTTGACCCATTACTAAGTCTTTGGTTGATTGATATTGTTACACCTATGTGAGCCTTTTCTCTTTTGACAAGTCCAAATTTCTAATCACAACTCACTTTTATAGGTTATTCATCCATTACCAACATACCTCCAATAACATTTCAATACTTTGTCATTCTTTAAAAGCCCTTTTGAGATTCAGTTGTTTTCGGTGACTGTGTGGAAAGAGTATGAAATTTTAAACATTTGACTATCAATACTTCCATTGCATCGATAATGAAATGTTAAATGTAACATTTACATGTAACATAGACTTTCATAAAGATAATTTGATATTTAACAATAAACGATAAAGCACTGTAGACTTTGGCACTTTTGCACCGCTCAAAAGAGTAAATGAAGGTAGAGAAAGTTAAGTGAATGTAATATATTTATAAATACATTTCAATTAAACTGCACTATAGGATTATAATGTAGTTACTAAATCAAAGAGAACTGGTGAAAGCACTTAACTGGAACTATGCACGTTTGTAATTTAGTAACAGTGATGTCCAAATTAATCAAAAACGATAGTTTTTAATACCCTATCACTTACATTTTTATTTTTTGAGGTACTAGTTTCAGAAGCTGTTGCTTCCATTCTCATCCTCAGAGGGTTGACAATCATCTGTTGTTTTTGTCGTCTCCTGACTTCTCTGGTAGTGGAACTGTGAACTTCGTCATCAACAGCAGACAACAACAGACAATAGTTGGACCTTTGAGGTTGAACATGGAAGCAGCAGCTTCTGAAACTAATACCTCAAAAAATACAAGTGTGAATGAGAGAGTGTTTAAAACTGAGTACAAATAGCTTTTTTTCAATTAATTTGGACGTTACTGTTAATAAATTCGTCCAAACACACCTAAAAGGTAAAGTCTTTAGTGATGCTCCATTTTCATCACAAAAGCCTCCAGGAGACCATAAACATACATGTTTCAGCTTTGTGTCACTACAGAAGGTTACAAAATTACTGAAATATTGGTCACACAAAACAGAAATGTAAATTTAAAACTTTAATTTTCAAAATGCATGTTAACTGCAGCAAGACTAAACAAGTTGGCTCTGCAGTAATGCATGAGACAGACACTACAGATATCCTAGACTGGATTCCCATTGACTCCCCACTCTAACCTTGAGTATTTTTCTGTTTTTTATCATCTACCACAATTTTCATATCATTTCCTTTTCATTCCATTTTCTTCTCATCTTTCATGTGTACTTTTAGATTTCATGTCGCATAGCAATGCCAGACAAATGGTGCAGATGCTTGATAGAAGGCAAGAGTATTTTCTGGGCATTAGAGGGCTGCTTGTTTGGATGCGTCACATATTGTCCTCTCTAGACTGCTCCAGGAGTGGGATAGGTCTTCCAGCCAGGAACTGTTATGGACTTCTGCACATCTTAGCTTCACCTTTCCTCTAAGATGTATGTATGTATATATGTAGTTAATGCTCAGGTATTTAGCAACAAAGCCATTCTCCTTCTTTCCTCCCAATATTTTGAGGTCAAATCTGGATAGTTTTCAAGTTGTTCACAGATAGATAGATGCTCCAAATTCATTTCTTCTTCCTTGTTGTTTAACAGACAATTTGGAGATAACAATCCAATTTTATGCAGGTGTGTGCTCAGTCAATCATGTCTAGCGATAAGTCTGAATATGTCAATGGTGTTTTCAAGGTAGTTCAGGAATTAGTTTTGAGTTTTTTAAGAATTTTTCTCTTTTGGAATTTAATATATTTGTGGTTAATTTAGTTCTATAACCATTATCCATTTTCTTCTAAATATGTTTAACTGATTTTTGAGTTTGATTTATGAGTCACTATGTTTACACTCAAACTTCACTTACTTGAACACCAGATGGCAGAGTGATCGGAGCTCCGTAGTAGTGGAAGAAGAGGAATGTTCATTTAGTCACCAAACAGCTGAGGATGAGATCGAATGATATTGAAAACGTTTCAATTATACAAAAACAAGTAAGTGAAGTTTGAGTGTAAACATAGTGACTCATAAATCAAACTCAAAAATGAAGAATACTTCACTGTTAATAATGCTTCTGCTTTTAATCTTTATGCTGTTTAACTGATTCCAGTGGTACTTTTGGTTTTATCTTATTTTGAATTTTGATTCCCTTCCGCTGTTTAAGGACTATGATACAATGAAGCACAAAATTAATACAATTTTGAGTCGAACTAATACTCAATGCTCCATTTATTGCTAGTATTTACCTAGAACGCGTTTCGTTAGGATCTTCCTAACATCATCAGCTGTTGTCGACTAATGGATGCCGGTTCAGTGAACTCCTCGGAGGTGATACGTGCGTCTCTGTCGGTATCTTGATGAACTTGAAATTTGGATTTTCTTCAAAGGTAGTATCGAAATTAAACAATTTACTTTCATATTTCTTTATAAAAATTTTTTCCCACATGGTTAATGCAGCTGGACCTTGGACACTTTTTAGTAAGTGAATTTCTCGTTCTATGTCATGATTTTCTTTCCAAAAGTGGTACGCTACCGCCGATTTATCTATTTCTTTATTCCTGATGTTCCTAAAGTGCTCTTTAAGCCTAATGTTCACGTTCCTTTTTGTTTTTCCAATGTAGAATTTGTCACAGTCCTAGCAATTTATCCGGTACACTCCTGATTTTTTGCCTGTACCGGATAAATTGCAAGGACTGTGACAAATTCTACATTGGAAAAACAAAAAGGAACGTGAACATTAGGCTTAAAGAGCACTTTAGGAACATCAGGAATAAAGAAATAGATAAATCGGCGGTAGCGTACCACTTTTGGAAGGAAAATCATGACATAGAATGAGAAATTCACTTACTAAAAAGTGTCCAAGGTCCAGCTGCATTAACCACGTGGGAAAAAATCTTTATAAAGAAATATGAAAGTAAATTGTTTAAATTCGATACTACCTTTGAAGAAAATCCAAATTTCAAGTTCATCAAGATACCAACAGAGATACACCTATCACCTCCGAGGAGTTCACTGAACCGGCATTCATTAGTCGACAACAGCTGATGATGTTAGGAAGATCCTAACGAAACGCGTTCTAGGTAAATACTAGCAATAAATGGAGAATTGAGTATTAGTTCGACTCAAAATTGTATTTTGATTCCCTTTCTTGCTAAGATGTCTGCCTTCTCATTGTTACTCAATCTACAGTGTGCAGGAACCCCCTGGAAGACTATACAGTGTCCATAATAAAAATGGTAGTTATTAGCTCATTTTAATAAGGTAGACCAACACCAGGACTTGAAATATACTAAAAACCCAAAAAGAATTTTTACAGAAAGTAAAAAAGTTAAAAGAAAAACTACTCTACCTATTGCAAAAGTAAATCTATTACATCTCACTAATACAATATAAAATTCTAATATACAGAATGCCCCACAAAAATGCACGAAATTTCTTTTAGATTCTGTAGTATGAGCTGGACGAGTTGTACACACATATTTTCATTTTACTGACACTGTCACTCAAATGTTCATAATCAATGCAAGTCCCTTTGGCTTTCATACACCGCTTAGACGTTGTAAACAATTTCGGGTGGCATTCTGGATAGTTTGAAGTGTAACTTTATTGCAGGCATCTGTCAGTACAGCTTTCAGGTTATCAATGTTTGTGATGTCTCTCCTTCGTTATTTGTTTGTTTGTTTGTTGGTCATATCAGTTGCCTTTCTCTTTTGGAGCATATGGAAGGTGTTAACTCGTCTTCATTGGGTTTTTATCCCTAGATCACACACACATTCACACTCTCATTCATACTTCCAGACTTTGGGGAAGGTGAGGAATTATCTTGCTCCGAAAAAATCCCCCCTTCCACCGCTGGGAATCAAACCCAGGACCCCTAGCATGGCAGGCTCTTACTGACTGAGCTACGGGCTAGCCAGTCTTTCCTGTGTTCTTGAACCTTCTGTAGCAGTATACCCCAAATGCAATAATCCATCACATTGAAATCTGGACTTTTAAACAGCCAGTTGTTAGGTTTGATGAAGAAGTCAGGAGTATTAATTCTTATACATGTCACAGTATCCATTGCTGTATGGGCCTTTGCACATCTTGTTGCCATGTCCATTCATGATCACCCATAACTGTGTTAATGTCCTGTAATATACACATTGGAACAGTACAAAACTATACAACTGCATATCACAGACATTATTGCACATACATCATTGCTCTTACTGTAGAAAATCCAAATGTCCTGCTTCTTTTTGGGGCACCGTGTAGAATATAATTTAGAACTCTGTGAAATTTTCAAGAAACAAACAAGTCCAGATATTGCAAAACTGATAGAATTATAAACACTACAAAACAAACATCCTGAAGAAGTATAAAAATTGAAAGAAACGTACAGACAGTGAAGCACAAGTTAAAATAAAAGTGAATAGAGAAGATATTGACACATTAACTTCACTAAGTGTCAATATTTTCTCGATTCACTTTTATTTTACCCTGAAGAAGAATGGACACACACACACACATACGCACACGCACCCGCACGCGCACACGCACGCGCACATGCACACGCACACGCACAGACATGCAGACAGACACGCAGACAGACACAGACATGCAGACAGACATGCAGACAGACACACAGACAGTCACACAGACACACACACATGCAGACACAGACAGACACACACACACACACACACACACACACACACACACACAGACACACACACACACACACGCAGACACAGCCAGACACACACACACGCACACACAGACAGACACACAGACACAGATACGCATATGCATATGCATGCACAGATGGCTCATGGTGCTGATGAAGGAACTGGAGCAGGTGGTACACATCAGTTTTTCTTTTTTACAAAAATGTGGAAAAAGACACTAAATTTTATGAAGAAATTCATGCTTTCTACACTTCTCTAAAATATCTCTTTGGCTACGAGAGTATCAAAACATTGTTATTTTATCAAATAAATGTAATAGCACAAATCCTTTTTCTTAATGAGAAAACATTTTGGCAACTAGTCCCTCAAAAATATAAAACGTAAGCGATGAAGTATAAAAAAACCAACTACAAATATAATAATAATTATAATAATAATAATTTGGTAGATAATCATTATCTACCAAATGACACTGGCCATGAAAGCCTACGCACGACAATAATAATAATGAAACGGTAGAGCCAGAATGAAAAATTTAATGCCATAGCCAAGTTTTGAACCACGGATCATCTGGTTTCCGTCCCGCCGCTCTAACCATTTGAGCTACTATGGCCAACATGCCAACATGACACTAAATTCTCCAACTGACTCGTGTTTCTCCCGGTAAACCTTTTACGAATTCTCATAAACACATGACACAACTACCTCAATGGCGACTTACTATGCTGTAAGTACTTTAAGGCCCGGGCTTTATAGTTCAGACCACTATTAGGTACAATTAATGAAAATAATTGTTCTTTCAGACTTTCAGTCTGGCTCTACCCTTTCATAGTGTGTCCTACACACGGCTAGTGTGAAAGAACAATTAATTTTCAATAAATAATAATAATAATAATGATGATGATGATGATGATGATGATGATGATGATGATGATAATTAAACAAATCAATCTTATTATTAAACTTCCTTAGAGCCAATAGCTTCTACAGCGTGGATGAATTTTTAAATATTTAGTTACCTACCTTAATTATAAATATTGTACTTAGTTTTTAATTTGACGTGTCCTATAACATGTACATGTTTTAATGGATGAATCAATAAATCAAATCAAATCAAATCAAATCTCTGCCTTCAACGGAATGCAGACATTTGTAGTACCTTCTGTGAATGGTTAAGTTAGTCACATTTTTTATTTATTTACTCTTTCTACTACCTTCTTCAAATTCATTCCATTATGGAGTCACATTTCCACTTACTCCACCACAGTGGAGTGACTTAAAAATCACACTGTAGTAAATTTTTATAGAGTCAGAAATTTTAGAAAGGTAAAAAGAAAAGCTAATATTTTGGAAATGGCTAATGCCACAAAAGCATTTTCTTAGAATGTTTTATCTGGTATCTCTGTTATATTCATTAGAGTTATTTTTTGAAAGTTGAAGGAAATAATGATTTAATATTTATGTGGTGAGATATCATTTCCTTGCTATTTGATACTGTTAGCACCAACTTTGTGTAGGTTTAGAAATTTCTCAACTGTCCTCAAATAATGGAAGAAATTCTCACTTTTCAGCAAGAGTAACATATTTTAGTTACACTCTGTAAACCACTTAAGTGTTAATATAAAAATTATTTGTGGTTGGTTTATTGACACTTACACACAGACTAGTCAACATACCCATGGAAAAAGAAGAATATTTCAAGGAACAAAAAGCAATAATACACATAGCAGAAGAAAACGGATACAACAAAAGTTTGGTGTTGAAGAAAATTAGAAAATCTAAACTAAAGAAAACCATTAAGGAAGCAACCACATTTATTAAAGAAAAAGAAAGCAACAGCATATTCAGTTCATTCACATATCACACATTCAGAAAATTATATAAAAAATAATAGCCACAACCCAATTACACATAAACATGCAATAATAAACAGCCTTACACACAGACTAGTCAACATACCCATGGAAAAAGAAGAATATTTCAAGGAACAAAAAGCAATAATACACATAGCAGAAGAAAACGGATACAACAAAAGTTTGGTGTTGAAGAAAATTAGAAAATCTAAACTAAAGAAAACCATTAAGGAAGCAACCACATTTATTAAAGAAAAAGAAAGCAACAGCATATTCAGTCCATTCACATATCATCCAAAAACATTTAATAAATTTAAAAAGATATTCAAGGAACAAAATATCATCTTGGCACCTACTAATAGATACTCAATTTTAAAATTACTAAATTCAAAAACAAAAGATGAAATTCCTTCAGGTAACAAATCTGGAATATACCAAATAAATTGCAAGAATTGTGAAAAATGCTACATAGGCCAAACAAAAAGAAATTTAAAAACCAGAGTCAAAGAACACTTTAGAAACATTAGATTGAAACAAGAAGACAAGTCAGCAGTAGCATTTCATTTTTGGAATGAAAACCATGACATTGATCCAAATCCAAAATTACTAAAAGGAGTGATAAACCAAAATAGATGGACAACATGGGAGAACATATTCATCTGGAAAAATAAGGATCGCGTAATGAACTTTGAAATCCCGCCAGCAGATAATTTGACAAAAAAGTTCATAGTTCCACCACCAGAGAGAGCAGATAACAACAGATGCTAGTTGGGAAGAGATTGAAAATGGAGGCCAGGGCCTTTGAAACTAGTCTCTCATAAATATATGAAAAAGTAAGTGACGAGTGTCAATAAACCAACCACAAATAATTTTTATATTAATTTTGACGTCACTGTTACTAAATTCCTCCAAACACACATCACTTAAGTGTTACTGAAATCGTAAAAACTATTTGTAGTTGGTTTATTGACACTCGTCACTTACTCTTTTTATATTATTGAAGGACTAGTTTCAAAGCCTGTTGCCTCCATTTTCAACTTCTCTCCAACTAGCATCTGTTGTTGTCTGCTCTCCTCTCTCTGGTGGTGGAACTATGAACTTCTTTGTCAAATTATCTACTGGTGGGATTTCAAAGACGCGGTCCTTATTTTTCCATTAGAATATGCTCTCCCATGTTGTTAGTTTATTTTGGTTTATAACTCCTTTTAATAATTTTGGGTTTGGATCAATCTCATGATTTTCATTCCAAAAATGAAATGCTACTGCTGACTTTTGTTCTTGTTTCAGTCTGATGTTTCTAAAGTGCTCTTTGACTCTGGTTTTAGATTTCTTCTAGTTTGACCTATGTAGCATTTTTCACAATTTTTACAACTCATTTTGTATATTCCAGATGTATTAACAGATGGGATTTCATCTTTTGATTTTGAATTTAGCAATTTTAAAACTGAATGTCCATTAGTAGGTGCCAAGATTATATTTTGTTCCTCAAAGATTTTTTTAAATTTATTAAATGTTTTTGGGTGATATGTGAATGAACTGAATATGCTGTTGCCTTCCTTTTCTTTTGTAAATGTAGTTGCTTCCTTAATGATTTTCTTTACTTAAGCTTTTCTAATTTTCTTAAACACCATACTTTTGTTGTATCCATTTTCTTCTGCTATGAGTTGTATGGCTTTTTGTTCTTTGACGTATTCTTCTTTATCCATGGGAATGTTTACCAGTCTGTGTGTAAGGCTGTTTATTATTGCATGCCTATGTATAATTGGGTTGTAGCTATTATTTTTTATATATTTTTTCTGAATGTGTTGGTTTCCTGTAAATTCCAAATTTTATTTTTGTGTTATTCCTGATGATATTTAGATCCAAGAAAGAGAGTTGTCCATTGATTTCCTTTTCTATTGTGAATTTGATAGTCCTTTCTTGCAGAATGAGTAATTTTAATGCATAATTTAAATGTTTATTTGGCACTATTGCAAAGATGTCATCAACATATCTATACCAAACTTTGAAGATCCATGGGAAGGTCTTTTTAATTTGTGTTTCGAATGTCCATATAAATAAATTTGCCAAAAAAGATGAAAGTGGGTTGCCCATTGATAGCCCTGATATTGTCTTGTAGTGTTTTCCATTAAAGCTGAAGAAGTTTTGTTCAATCCATGTTTTTGTTAGTGAAATGTATTCTACTTCTATTGTTTCCATTTCTATTGTAGTTAGCCTTCTTTTTTTTTTTAATAAAGTCTGTAATTTTTCTGTTGGTATGCTTGGAAATAAAGATGTAACATCAAATGAAACCAGCCTGTCATTTTTGTCCAATGTTACTATAATGTTGTTTTGAACAGGATGAACCTGAAGATATGCTGCCAGAGCTAGTGGCAGCGATGATGTATACAGAGGAATGTGGACTTGGCTTGACAAATCCTCCTAGTGATATATTTACTTTCTTATTTGGCCATCATGAACATGATGAGGAGGAGGATGAAGAGGACGAAGAGGAGGAAGAGCAGGAAATGCCACAGGTGCTTAAATATATCGTCACTAAGTTATTCAGAATGAAATGTAAAGTAAATTGTTCATTTTATGGGTATGGATGCCATCTTTTAAACAGAAACCTTTAAGAGAATTTTCTATCTTTCATAGATTTGTAGAAAATGCTTTGAAACTGTAACAGTTGTTTTAATTCAGCCACGAATGAAAAAAATCAAAATAAGACCTGAAGCTTTCCTGGCGACAAAAATGCTCACTTTCTTCTCGGGCAACAAGCCAGGTGAAAAGATGATTAGATATCGATGTTTCGAGAGTGTGCATCGATCCCATCATCAGGATATTTATAAAATGTTATAACCACATCTTCTGACCTGGCATTTAATTTACTGAAAACAGTCTTTCGTTCAGTAATGCAAATTTTGATACTGTTTTGTCTTTGTTTATATTGGTGTTATATCCAGCGTTTCATTTGTGGTTATAACATTTTATAAATATCCTGATGATGGGAGAGATGCACACTCCTGAAATGCCGATATCTAATCATCTTTTCACCTGGCTTGTTACCCGAGAAGAAAGTGAAAAAAATCAATGTTGTTAACGTGTTTTATGATGTTATTTAAAGCTTAAAATTATTTAAAGAATGTTCAAAGTATATTAATTTTTAAATTAAGTCTAAAAAGTGAAATTGTTTAAATAGATAAGATGTTCTATTGGTTGCTATGATTGATGTGGCGAAGGAAAGTCAATAAGCATTGTTTAGAGATGCAAGAACTTTAAGCTTGATCTTCAGAGTGTTAAGATGTAAAAAGTGTTAGCTTGATCATTTGTAGAAAAAGGACGCTTTAAGAATGATTATACTTGAGAGATTTTCAGTTCAATTACATTTTAATTATTCTTTGTCAATTTTAAACAATTAAATTAATACATTTAAAAAGAAATTAAGTAATTGATTTCATTTTTTAAACCATTTCTGGAAGGAAGAAAGACATCTGTCCGAGACTATGCCTTGGGAGAAGAGTCATCATGTTACTGCTGGGAATTCATATTTTAAGTTAACTTGAAACCAAATTCAAGGAATTCAAATTAAAAACTTCTTCAAACTTCTTCAAATATTGTCACAACTTGGCAATACATGAAACACCATGTAACAGTTCGTTTACAAATGTCGCCACATTGTGGTGGAGAATCATATATAAAAAATTTTATTACAAAACATAGACAATTTTGGTAACCGTGTGCTTTCCCATACAGGTAGGTGGGAAAGTATATTTTTTGATGCTATTATGGAGATTTTATTACATTACAGGAACAGTAGCAGTAGTATTTATTCAGCACTTAAAAATTTACATTTTTATGGCTTCATCAAGAAAAGACAAATAAAAATTACAAGAATACATACAGTAAAATCCTATTCCTAACTAAAAGTATACAATATACAATTATTTTCATGATTAGAGATTATAAATTAATTACATTAACTATCATATTTAACATAATCACATTTCCAGGAACTCTGCAACTGTATAAAATGAATGAACTAATAGGAATGACCTAAGGTATTTTTTTTAATACATTTAGATCTTTTATGTTTTTAATCAAGGTGGGCAGTTTGTTATACAGAATTATTCCAATATGGTGTGCATTTTTTTTGGATAGGTTAGTCCTGCAGTGTTAATATGTAAATCATCTCTCTGCCGTGTACAATAGTCATGTATCTGTGAATTTTCAGAAAGTTTATGTTTGTGTGATCAAATGTATATTAGTTCTAGCTTGTATATACAGGCCACAGGCATAATCTTTTAAGGTTTTAAACAACTCCCTACATGATGTTCTATTGGTTTTACCCATCATTATTCTTATTGCTTGCTTCTGCATTTTAAATACCCTTTCCCAGCCAGTTGCTATACCCCTAAATATTATTCCATACCGAATATTACTGTGGATTTGAGCAAAATATGCATTTCTGAGAACCTGTGTACTGGTGACCATTTTTAATGTATTTAACATATAGCATTCCATACTGAGTTTTTTGGTTAACATATTTATGTGTGATCCCCATTTTAAATCTTCACTTATCTGTACTCCCAGAAATTGTGTTTCTCCTTGATTCTTTATCATTTCCCCATGTAACTCTATTTGTGGATTTGGTATATAATTCCTATTTTGGCTACTATGAAACCTCATAGCAATTGTTCTAGATGTTCTCGGGCTTCAAGCCAGGTATAGTGATGTAGAGCCATTGACGTTTAGGGAGTGTGTATCGCTCCCATCATCAGGATGATGAATGATAAGCAAATTGGAAGGGCCAGTATATATAGCTTCCGCCGGACGGTGGAGGGCCAACCTTGTGGAAAACACCTCTATGCTGGGGGCTCTGCATAGCGGCAGAATCTGTGTTTTCCGAGCCGGTTGATTTCCAACTTGAAGGCAGGTTTCCAAGCAGAACTGAACTGCATTCCAGCATTCCGGTTCAGTGTTCTCCTCTCAGAAGAGATGGCCAGAGCTTTTTTGACTTTTCGATCCCAGAGGTAGCTGCATTTGGCTATGATGGTTGTTTGCTTGAAGTCGACTCTGTCTTTCCCAAAGCAGTGTTGGGACAGTCCAGACTTTTCCGGCTGCAGTAGATGTATTGATCGTTCATGTTCTTTGATTTTGGTAGTGATGGTCCTGCCAGTTTGTCCTATGCATGGGGTCCCACACTCACAGGGGATGCGGTATACACCCGGTACATTGAGGTACGTTCTCGAAGCCCGAGAAAGTCTAGAACATATACGTCGCAAGGAAAGCTTCATATCATATTTCTCATAGCAACTGTTTTATCTGTGTTTATTAACAGCCTGTTGGATTTAAACCATGATCCGAGTTTCATTATATTACTTTCTATTTTATCCTTTAGTTCTGTGTCACAGTGTTAATTTTGCAAGTTTTATTAATATTATAAAGAAGGAAAATTGTAGGTATATATGTATGAGGTGCATCCATAAAGTTAAACAATTCCAGACTGAATGCATCTGACAATGTTCAAGCTTGCCAATAAGCTCTGAGTCCCCTGAGATTCTCTTAAGGGAAGGTGCTCATAAATACCATGTTCATCAATAGTCCAACTGATGTCATGGAGAGATTTTCACAAAGCGCAACATCAATGCTCAGCCATGACATGCCAAATACTGTCACTCAGTCCTTCAACCCTTAAACAGATGTTGACGATGAAGGAAATGATGGACAGGAAATTTATGGTACAAGAAGAATTACCTCAGCAACTGGGGAAACCATGAAAAACACATGGTCAGAGTGGAATCAAACCCAGGAATCTTTTGTAATTTAAGTAATGTATTACCTTATTGGAACTATCCCAGATAGCTACAACATGAGATATTACACTATGAAAATAAGTATAATAAGCACTTTTTAGATAAATCATAGGAACTTGATGCCTTAATTTTCTCAGCAAGTTTCCGTTTTATATGACTTTGAAGTCATTGATTCTAGCTTCTTTAAAATTAGGTTATAACAAGAAACACACCCACATTCATTCCCTCATGATTGGCCATTATGACATTCCCGGTCATGAGGGTGCTGCAAAGGAGCTTGTTGACTGGTGTATCTGTTCTAATAAATAGTGTCAAGTGAATATGTTTCCTTGTATAGCTCTGAGGAAATTTACTTTCTGGATTACCCTCATATAATACTTGCCAAAAGATACAGCATTTGTCTTATTTTAACTTGCATTTTTACTCCATAACCTTTTCAATGAAAAGCAAAATTAACCTTTGCCTTCAATATATTTATATTCGGATATTTAGAGCTTGTAAATCCATTTTTAATCTTTGCATCATTTAGTTCAAACCAGAAGGTATCACATCTTATTGAGGAAAGCAGAGCTTTTCAATGTTGAAAGAACCATCAAAATTGATTGAGTGGCTTTCACATAAATTTTCTCTCTTTGATATACCATGTGCTCCAAAGTTGTTCGATAAATGGCAGAATTATGGAGTGTTATTGGGCACCTCTTAGAATCCAATTAATTGCAGTGACTATTGGCCCTGTCAGTTGCAAACATGAAAGCAGTGGAGATAATGGCTAATTTTTCAGCAATACTCTAAGACAAATGAAAATTATAAAACAAATGCAGAAAACCTCTTCTACTGGCAGGAATAATACCTCTGCTTTGTTCATGGATTTGACAGCATTTTCTTTAAAATTTAAAAGTATGAAAGTAATGAGTCAGTAATTCAAACACAAATATCATTTAAATTATTGTGACTTTGTGGGTTCGTGAAATAAAAAGTCCAATTTCACCACTCAAAAATGTTCTTTATTTCCACCGACTTACAGTTCAACACTTGCCAATTACACAGAATTACTTGCTGCACACAATTACAATTCACCAGTTCGTCCGTTACAATTTCCTTGTACTCGCAGTTACGTAAGCTCCGGTACACCTTTACAGTTACGTACAGTCTTCCGTTGCACAATCTTCTCGTACATTAACACGTCACTGACTAACTCTTACACCAAGAACTGACTGTCTCCTCACTCACTAACTGACAAAACAACTCCGACTGACTTGACTGACTAGCTGCAGCCCTTTTTATAGGCATCTCGCCGTCTTCTCGACGTTTCCAGATGATGAACGATTCCGTAATTTCTAGAACCAGGTGGACAGAAACAGACGGCACACTGATGTTTTTCCTCCTAACCACTGCCTGTCACCACTACAAGACAAACGAGGAGGAGGTGTGGCTAACCGAACCTCCCCTGCCTTCCGCTGCCAGCTGCTTTCACAGGGTGTTCCAGCGCCCGCGTTACATTATCCTTACTTGGACATGTTTTGGAGAATGGTTTGTTCCCATCATCAGCAGTTATCCGACTGGTTGGATCCGTGGTTTCCTGAAGTGAAGTGAGCTGGTTGTCTGTGGTAGCATCTGTTGTCTGTGAGATGAACTTCCAAAGAGAGTTTTCAGGCGGCAATTCGAAATTTAAAGTATACTGTTTGTTTTTTATAATTAGAAATTTTTTCCAAACATCGTGTTCGGCTGCTTTACTGGCTGGCTTTAATAGTTTTATATTAGGTACAATTTCATGATTGGTAGACCAGAAATGGTGGGCTATTGCTGATTTTTCTATTTGTATGTATTTCACACATCTCATATGTTCCTGTAATCTAATATGTAAACTTCTTTTGGTTTTTCCTATGTAGAACTTATTGCAGTGTGAGCAGTTGATTTTGTATATACCTGATTTCTTGTTTTCAGCTACTGGGTCTTTCAGGTTGTTGCATACTAAGTTTTTTAAACTGAATTTATTTATTGGGGCTAGGGTGATGTTGTACTTTTTGAATATCTTGTTGAATTTATGATGCACTCTGGGATGATATGTGAATTTCCTGACTTGTGTCTCGGATTTTGATTCTGTTAATTTTGTGGTACCCAATATGTGTTTCTGTTTCTTGAATTTCCAAATTTAAAGCCTGCCAGTAATGCAGCCAAACTCGATGTTTGGAAAAATTGCTAATTATAAAAAACAAACAGTATACTTTAAATTTCGAATTGCTGCCTGAAAACTCTCTTTGGAAGGTCATCTCACAGTCAACAGATGCCACCACAGACAACCAGCTCACTTCAGGAAACCACGGATCCAACCAGTCAGATAACTGCTGACAATGGGCACAAACCATTCTCCAAAACATGTCCAAGTAAGGATAATTTAAGTGATGTTTGTGTTTGAATACCGACTCATTACTTTCAAATGTTAAATACATCACTGTTTCTAACCTTTTGCTTCAAATAATATTTAAAAGTATGTATATCAGCAGAAAAATATCATTATGTATCTCTACAATATTTTAAAAATAAGAGGGAATGTTTTCAAATAGCTGATCAAAAGATCAACAAAGAAAAATGAGAACTGATTCATTTTTCGAAATTTAACTACATTGGAACACCACAGTGAAGCAATTAAATTATAGATGAGTTGTATTTATTACACATCAGCTTCCCTTACGTACACGAAACATGTCCTTAAATTAGGTACGTAAGTGAAGCTGATGTGTAATAAATACGACTCATCTATGATTCATTTTTGTTTACAAATAACATTTCCTAGTTGAAAAAAGTCTTCATTCTATTACTGCTCTGTTGTGTTGTTTTGAATTTGCACTAAGGTATAATGACACATTTTTGTTCTAGGTGCGACCAAGCTCCCCTCATCAAGATGCTGAGGTAACATTTGAGGGTGCATCTAGAAGTAAGTACTCAGTTGCTATAGGGAGCAGCTTTTCAAAATTCATAAACTATTGTAGAATACTCATGTGAAGCAATATGTAATACTATACTTTGTCAATCTGTACATCCTTTAATGACGTTAAGCCAAAGCTATACTCTAGAATGTAGATCATGTCAAAAATAACATTTATTGATCATTTGATAATTAAATTTTTATTTATGAACACTCTTAAACTGCTGTAGTTCTCAGCATCCTATTCTATATTGGGCATGAGAGACTGCTTAAGTTTGCTCAGAGGCCTCTTTTTCAGACCTGAGATTATTTTATGTGCTGTAAATCTGAAATGGGACCATAAGCTTTACTTCCTTTTTGAGAATTTTTACACTTGAAAAAAATCCATTGTCCTCTGCCTAGTTTGAATCCATGACCAGGGGAACCACAGGCTAGCACGTTACCTCCAGACCACAGGGAATTACTCATACATTTGATAGTAGTATGCACTATTATTTACATATTAATTCTAATTAATAGTGCAAACATAATTCCTTGGAATATTTATATCCGTCTTAATATGCTGTAAGTACTTAAGTCCTAGGCTTCATAGTTAAAACACTATTAGGTTATATCCCACACCACTGGATCAAGCTTTAGTCGCATAAGAGCCGAAGATGCAAACGATGATTTGCGAAACATGTCCTCAAAATAGGTACGAAAGTGAAGCAGATGTGTAATAAATACGACTCATCTAAAAATTAATAATCATTATTAGGTTAATTGATGGAAATTGTTCTTTCACACTAGCCATGTATAAAGTCTGTCTAAACGCGAGTGCAGTTGCTTCACAAAGGAAATGCACTCTACCATCAACTAATTACCATCATAAATCCATCTCCACACTCCAGAAATGGAATACTGTCATTGAAGACCAATAGCAACTCTGATTTTTTGGAAATGACAGTTGCATGTTGTCTCCACGGGGAGTCTCAGTTGCCAAAGTTCCAGCTTCCAGTTGATTTGTTTCATTACGTGCAGAAGTTTGTTGCGTGTCACGATGTGGAGACTGTGGGAGGGAAATGCAGTGCTAAATGCAAATGAAATAGTAGATAACTTTCAGTCAAGTGAAAATAATCAAAGTGAAGACAATAGTGTGAATGAATTGGAAAGTGTTACTGGACCAAGTTATGTGAGTGGAGACGCCTCAAAAAACAAAGTTATAATGGGAACTCTTTCTAAGCAAATTCAAGTGCTTGTTTTGAACACATAAATATATGGTGAAAAATAATCTTGGTACGGGTTTCACATGTAGTGAAAGTGCAAAACCTCTGGGTATTCACAGAAATAGTTAAAAAATTGTGACGAAAGGAATACCAAAGATTGTCAATCAAATGTGGAAACTAAAGGAAATGTTTCTCTAAAGTGGATAATTTCACATGCAATTTAATTTGCCGAGAAATTTATAAATTCTATGCAAAAGGGAGAGCATCCACCTTAGATGAATTGCTTGCACATTTGCAAGGAATTTGTGACTTTCCTTATGAGCGCTGCACTTTGCACTGCTTGCTAAAGGAGCTGGATTTCAAATACCGCACTTTGAATAAGAGAAGGCTTATTATGGAATCCAGCAGAATTGTAGCTTGTCAAAACTAAGGAAGTTTTGCAGTAATGGACATAACATAATTTATTTAGATGAAAACTCGTACAATATCCATGGCATATCGAGAAAAGGATGGGACGACGGTTCGTGTGCTTACACCATGATGTATCAAGAAAGGTTGCAACCTTGCAGAAAGGACTGGAAGAAGGAAGGACTATGTTGTAAAACGATTATAAGGTTCCGTTAAAGGTGGCAGCCGAACTGCACACGCATTGACTAAACAGACTTTAGGCATCAGTCATCACAAACAAGTCCACGTCTCATTGTATGAGTACCCCTAGTGGTTTATTAGGGAAAGTATAAGTTAGTTTGGGAATTAAATGTCATGCTGGCATGTTGGCCATGGTAGCTCAATGGTTAGGAACAACTGGACGAAGATCAAACTTAGCCTACACATGGGTAGTGTGGAAGAATGATTAATTTCCATTAATTCAAGAAATCTGTGTTTAAGTCACCACTGAGAATAAATTCAACCGCTGGTTTGAAGAGCATTTTTGGGATAGGTACTATCTAAAGATGTAAAACGTGTGGTACCAATTAGTTCTTTATTCACTGTTAATCTAAAGGTGGTGAGTATTCTTTCTGTCCAATTTACATGTTGTGATGTTTTGAAAACCAGAAATATAAATGCTTTTTCTGGCACTTTAACACCCATTCTTTCAGTTAATACCATCTAACTCTTTGCATTCTTATCTTTGATTTATGTTATTATTGCTTTATGTCATTATTGCTTTATGTCATTATTGTTATTAATTCAATTGTCATTATTTTCTCTCTTTCCTATCCTTTGTGATGCTTTTTCTTCTGCTACCAAATTTATTGGTACTGTTTCTACTATTCCTCCTATGATAGTTCACTAATTTTCTAATCCATCATATTCAGAATTGGAGAAACTTTCTTTTGTGTGATGCGAGAATATTTTCTAAGTCCCGAAGTGCAGGTATACACATGCGCACACAGACAACCTACAGATCCTCATGTTGTAACCAACATGAGAAAGATATGTAACACTTGTAGCCAACCTCTGCAAAAATGCCCCAGACATCTGTGCAACACTGGTGCAGAAATATATGTGGATGCATTTAGTGCAGGCCAGTTTTGGAAAATACTGACCATGTTTCCTCTCAGGCTTTATTGCTTTACAAAAGTAGGCTTGCTGTTCACAGAAGTACCTATTGTAATGTTAGAAATGAAGACTGTGCATTCTTCGAATATTTTAAGATTCATTCAGTATGTTGTTGTAAACCGGAAAATGGCTTGATAAATCAGTGGAATGGACTAGTTCTGTTATTTTAATAGTGAGGAGGCCAGCCTTCAATTATTATTTGACAGGGTTTTAGGAGGATGCGGATGTTGTGTTCCGAATACGTCACCCTGCACCCCATCAAGAGATGGGACTGCAAGTACCCCAAGTTTTACTGCTTGTACGTAAATGGCGATACAAGGCATTACTGTTGCTACCATTGATACTAATAGATACCTTGTATTTTTGTAGTTAATTTGCGAGATAGTGTAATTTAGGGACTTTTGGCACCATTGCATTCAGTGGAGAAACAAGGATAGTTTGGCTGCACTGAATTCTTCAATAAGGCTACATATGCAGTAAGTAAATAAATGAACAATTAACTTATGACTTCAGTAACGTTAAAAGAATTCCCTCCAGCACGAAATTGCACTAAAAAGTAAACAAATCATATTAAACATCATAGTTCTATTTAAAAATATCATAGTTGTATGAAAGTGCTAAGGACTTGGAAAAAATTGCCTGCGTCACTTATTAGAAAGAAGAGCCTCAGAATTATATATAAATTGTTATATATAAAAATTTGTGCAGTAGAAAATCCTCTTAATTTTGTTTTCTTCATTTACCTGGTTTATACGTTTCTTGCACTCAAAGAATATATGTTCAGGAGTATCTTCAGTATTACAAATTCTACAATTGCTACTTCATTTTTTTTTCAATAAGACCTATATTGGTTATGTCCAGTTAGATAATATAGTGTCGTGAACCCATTGTTGCGACGTGAGAGGCCGACGCACACAAAGGGACAGATAGTGTAGCGCAGAGATAAAACGCTTGCCGAAACAGATAAAGACAGATGACTGGAAGGTTCGTCTTTCTAGTGCAATCTTGATTGTTAGAGAACATTTCACAAATTTCTAGGACAATGAGTGAAACTATAAAAGAAGCCACGGATTACCAGTTGAGTCAGTTGTAATCAGAACTTGATAATCATGCACTTGCAGCTGTGTTTTGAAAGTGAACTCTTATGCTTGTAGTCGACGACCTTGAAGATTGTATTTGTGTATGTTACGTAATTCTGCTACTGCAGGGTTGATGAATGTGTATTTCTACGGAAATAAAGAGCATTTTGGAATTTGTGCAAACTGGACTTTTAATTTTACGAAACCATAAAGTTATAATGTTATTCTTTTAGTGAGTTTTAAATGTTTACCTTTAGTCTTTCATTTATATTTGCAATAAACTCAAATGTTCTTCTTCCCTTATTGAAGCTATTCCATTCATCTTCCATTCAAGAACTAATGTTCATTTGAGTTCCTGCTTAGTGTTACATCTGCCTATTGTATCTAGATTATTAAAGCTTTGTTTTATAATTCCAAACTTTGTACCCCTTAGTTGGCATGTCTATTAGCCAAAAACAGGTTGTCATGATTAATGCCATTGTTAGAATGGTGCATACAACTCCAGTATGATGTAATACGACTTTCCTTTGAGAACTTGTAGTCTGATTCCATAATTTAACATTGTTCATTGTTTTTGCCCATAGACCCATCCCCACATGATGACAATGATGATGATGATGATGATGATGATGATGATGATGATGATGATGAAAATAATGATGATAATAGTAGTAGTAGTACTAGTAGTAGTAATAGTGGTCATTTTAGTTAATTGATGAAAATTAATCATTTCTCCACACTAGCCATATATAGGCTAAGGTTTTTGATGGTTAGAGTCAACATGAAAAATTCAATGCCATGGCCGGGATTTGAACCATGGATCTCCTGGTTTCCGTGCAGTTGCTCTAACCCATTGAGCTACCATTGTCATCGTGCCATCCTGACATTAAATTCTCCATTTGACTTGTATATTTTCCCGATAGAGCACTAGGGGCTCTCGTATTCGAGATACACCGTTTGTGGCGACTTATTATGTAAGTACTTGAGTCCCAGGCTTCATCATTTAACTCTTATTATTTTAGTTAATTGATGGAAATTAATCATTTCACCACACTAGCCATGTATAGGTTAAGGTTTTTGATGGATAGAGTCAACATAGATCTCCACGGATCTCCTGGTTTCCGTCCATTCGCTCTAACCCATTGAGCTACCATGGTCAACGTGCTGTCCTGACATTAAATTCTCCATTTGACTCGTATATTTTCCTGGTAGACCACTAGGGGCTCTCGCATCTGAGATACACCGTTTGTGGTAACTTACTATCGTAAGTACTTGAGTTCCAGGCTTCATCATTTAACTCTTATTATTTTTGTTAATTGATGGAAATTAATCATTTCTCCACATGTGGTTCAAACCCGGCCATGGCATTGAATTTTTCATGTTGATCTATTCATCAAAAACCTTAGCCTAGTAGTATGGAGAAATGATTAATTTCCATCAATTAACTAAAACAATAAGAGTTAAATGATGAAGCCTGGGACTCAAGTACTTAAGATAGTAAGTCACAACAAACGTGTATCTCGGATGCGAGAGCCCCTAGTGGTCTACCGGGAAAATATACGAGTCAAATGGAGAATTTAATGTCAGGACGGCACGTTGACCATGGTAGCTCAATGGGTTAGAGCAAGTGGATCGAAACCAGGAAATCTGTGGTTCAAATCCCGGCCATGACATTGAACTTTTCATGTTGACTCTATCGATAAAAAAACCTTAGCCTATATACGGCTGGTGTGGAAAAATTATTACTTTCCGTCAATTAACTAAAATAATAAGAGTTAAATGATGAAGCCTGGGACTCAAGTACTTACAATAGTAAGTCGCCACAAACGGTGTATCTCGGATGTGAGAGCCCCTAGTGGTCTACCGGGAAAATATACGAGTCAAATGGAGAATTTAATGTCAGGACAGCACGTTAACCATGGTAGCTCAATGGGTTAGAGCGACTGGACGGAAACCAGGAGATCCGTGGTTCAAATCCCGACCATGGCATTGAATTTTTCATGTTGACTCTATCCATCAATAGTGGTCATATTGGTGGTGGTGGTGTTTTATTTACCATATAGTAATTACAATAATTTCAATATGCTTTGTCAAAAAAGAAAGAAAAGAAGCATACAATTATACACTGAATTACTGAAACCTAATGAACATATTTACATGTCACTTTACTTTCTGAGTCAAATTTATGTATACTATAAAAAAGATGTTTTGTTACCCATTTGGACAACCTGTCGTTATACATTTGAATATTTGTAGAAGTTAATTTTGAGGGAGGTGAATTGAAGCGTTTTATTGCTAAACTTTGTAATACTTGGATACCTTCTTCAATCTAGGTGTGGCATAATCACTGTATTACTATTATGTGTTTTGCACACCACTCCTAACTCTTACGCAGTTAATATTCATTTCTATTCTACTTACTCTATTTTGCTGGTTGTCTGTTTTACTATCATCTGGTATCTGGTAATATGTTTGTTCATAATAGTTTTGTTGTATATTCCCAATTTGTTGTTATATTTCTAAATTCTTTCCTTTTTTAAATTTATATTCTCCAACGTTAAGTTACATTGAACAATGAATGATATGGGTGAAATGATGCTCAAATGAGTCCAGAGCTTTGTATCAGTAAGAAATAAAGAGTTGCCACTATTAAAGTTTGAACCCATGTAAATTATACTGTGCAGAAAAAGTGATTTGATTGCAGGTCCACTGAGATTTCTGTTGTAAATACCTAAATACCTTCATACTACCAAAAATTGTAACTCAGGTCTAAGTCAGATTCATTATTGTTGCAGCACCATGGTGGACACTTACCCCTCAACCAGATAATGCGACAGATTCCCCTGAACCACGCATAGCTCAGACAGTACGGAGAAGTCTGAGAAAAAGTAGAAGACCTAAAAGAAGAAAGTCGTTTAATCTAGTTCAGATGTGTGGTTCACGTCCACCCTTCTGGTTTCGAGGTAATACTTCTTATTTGTTAATGTAAGGTAGCATTTACTGTTGTAGTCTGAAACAGAATATTAATTTAAGTATGACTTCACATTTATGTGTGCCAATTTGAAATCAGATGCTAATCAAGAATGTATCTGTAAGTAAGCCACTCGTTGAAGTACCAATTTAAAGTAAGATATAATACATTTCAAATTATTAGTATACACAAATACGTTGAAGAATCTTTATGAGTGTCAGATATTGTTTGATTAATTTTTAATTTCATAAATTTATATAAAACAAAGTTATTAACGCATAATTGGCATAATTCGTCACAATCTGATCTAAAGGGAATTCATTTTCCAGTACATGAACTGTATCTTTTAAAAACATACATATTCCCATGAAATATAATCCTTCCCTTACATGAATATAGTTTTTGATAGATAGAGTCAACATGAAAAATTCAATGCCATGGCTGGGATTTGAACCACGGATCTCCTGGTTTCCGTCCAGTCGCTCTTAACCTTTGAGCTACCATGGCCAACATGCCGTCCAGACATTAAATTCTCAATTTGACTCATATATTTCCCCAGGGCACGGCACGTTGGCTATGGTAGCTCAAAGATTAAGAGCGACTGAACAGAAACCAGGAGATCCATGGTTCAAATCCCGGCCATGGCATTGAATTTTTCATGTTGACTCTATTTATCAAAAACTTCAGCCTATATACGGCTATGGTGGAGAAATTACTAATTTCCATCAATTAACTAAAATAATAAGAGTTAAATGATGAAGCCTGGGACTTAAGTACTTACGATGATAGTAAGACGCCACAAATGGTGTATCTTGGATGCGAGAGCCCCTAGTGGTCTACCGGGGAAATATATGAGTCAAATGGAGAATTTAATCTTGACGGCACGTTGGCAATGGTAGCTCAAAGGTTAAGGAGCGACTGGACGGAAACCAGGAGATCCATGGTTCAAATCCCGGCCATGGCATTGAAGTTTTCATGTTGACCATCAAAAACCTTAGCCTATATACTAAGGAGAAATGATTAATTTCCATCAGTTAACTAAAATGAATATAGTTTACTTTTAATTACATTTATTTTTAGAAATACATGTCCTGGTTGACATCCTGGAAGGGCCCTAATAGTAAATTAGGAATTTCTCTGTTGAAAGTGAGGTAAAATGTAGATAATACATAATTGAATTGCCATATAAACAAAATAGAAACCAAAAATGTTTAATTGTTTTCATGTTTCTCATTTAATATTCATGCTCCTTGGGTTAACAGGAAAGCTAACAACATGGAAATTCTCAAAGGTGTATGTTGCAATTTACAATAAATTAGCACATTACAAATTTATAGTAATTTCATCTGAATAAAGATAAATAAAAATGTAGCAAGTTAATAAGAAAACAATTATTTGACCAAAGATCTCACAGGATATAAATTCAAAATCATCTAGGTGGTGTTACATATCCACAGTCTTTCGAGTATTAAAACATAAATTTATATCTGCTAGCATTTCTTTGAGTTTTACAATATTTTGTTTGCTGAAAATTGGCATTTTTTGTTTCTTCCATTTACTCTAGTTTTAGGTTTAGGGTAAACCCCCAAGGTTTAATAAAATAAACTTCATTGTGCATTTTATTACTAACACTGCCATCTAACTAGATAGACAATATATGTGTAACTTGAGTGGCTCCTTTAATATAAGATTGGTAACTGCCACCACCACTGACACAGGATTTGAACCAGTATGTTCTGGTCTTCCTTTGGCTGCTCTAACCACTGAGCAGCCATGGCAACATGCCAGCATGGCATTAAATACCTCAACTGACCTGCATTTTCCTGGTAAACCACTATACTCATATATATGAGATACATACCTTAATCTTGACTACTATTACTACTATGACTAACATAATTATTACTATTATTATTTATTACGTGTACAATTACCTTGTATGCCAGAACCTTCTGGGATTTTGAACATGCTGACTCCTCTTTTATGTGTGACTGGTATTTTTTACTTCATTTGTTGGTCTGACACAACTAGCAGTTCAAAATGTGCATTAGTGCATTTGAGATTTCTAATTTTAAGCGGAATGCAATGCAGTCTCTACCTAATATAGATAGGTATATAGAAACTAAAAATATTGATTTCCATGTAAGTGAAAGTGCATTTTGTAATTTTTTGTACATATGTATACATTTTGCAGGTTACTTAGAGGCCTTTCCGCATTCTGTAGGAGGGATGGAAATCTCTAAGTCTCCAAGCACAACCCTACAAACTGCATGGTATCTATCACAGCCAGAAACGTACAAGGATAAAAGTAAATTTATAGTGGTCCCTCCTTAAATTTTCAGTGTAGAAAGTATATTTTAAATAGTAAATAAAGAACAAGCAGTAAGATTTCTCAGAACTTTATTTTTTTCTCCATGATTTTTTTTCTTGTATTAAGCTTTATTAAAGTTGCTTAATTGCATGTCATTCTAATTCTTTTCTGTTATGTAACAAATAAGCAATATAGGAGGATGTATAGCAGGTGGTTCAATAGGACAAGTCAAAATAGTTTTACAATAAACATTGCAAATGTCAGTTACTTACCAACAGTAATGCAATTTAACTAATTTCAATTCATTCAGTCCCTTAAATTAAATACCATGCATGGTACCTGAAATAAGAAGAAGTAATTATTTTATATATATGAAATATATAAGGTTATGTATTAAACTTCAAATATTCATCTACAGTGCAGAAATAGTGTTCCTGCAATAAAAATTAATTCAGATTCTCAATATATTGTTACCCAATCATCGAGCATACGAGCAGCTGGCGGAAGGAGATGGCCAATAGAGGGGGACTTATGTCATCGAGGCCATGCCTACTCATGTGATGGAATGGCTCTTGCTGTGGGAGTAAGAGAGATGGACAGCGTACAAACCACGCCTATGCCAACGTGCAGCGCCAATGATGTGTCGAGGAGAAACAGCGTGGGGAGGGAAGCAAACAGAAATCACTGGTTTCCTCTTCTCTGCTCGCCTAGAAAGATTGTGAAACTCTGGACAACTTTGCCTCGTGTGCAGAAACTTCCAGATACAGGGATTTGTCTATATAAGCGATGCTTTGGATGAGTCATTCAATCAGTCAGTGTTTTGAGTCTTGAGCTGTTTCAGTGTTTTAAGGCAAGGCGAGTAGTGAGTGTAGTGTGGACTTGCGTCCGGCGAACTGGTGAATTGTGATTGTAAGTGTTACGTAATTGTGAGTGTTACATAATTGTGTGTGGTACATGATTCTGCTGCTATCTGAGCTGTATAAGTGTAATTCGGCGGAGATAAAGAACATTTGAACTTGTGCAACTTGGACTTTTAATGTCACGAGCCCACAAGGTCACAATATTTTATAGTATTTGGAAGTGAAAAAATGAATTTGTATGGCAAGAGAAAACAATTACATTAATTTTAGGATTAGGATCACAAGAAACATTTAAGCTTAGCTTTACAAAACTTAAGATAAAGAATCACCTTTCCACATATGTTAAGTAATATTATGTATGTCAAAGAAAACATCAATGAATTTGTGAATTGCTCCTTTGTACTCAGTTGTAACACTAGATATAAATTTGATTTAAATATACCTCATAACCACTAAGCAAAAGTATAATAGTCACTATTTATATCAATAATGCTTTTAACAAACTTCCCCTAAGAAGAGAACTTACCTCAGAACAGTTTTACTTTCCTAGTAAAAAAAGGTTTAAACAAACAGCATTTTAGTCTAAAGAAGGATATATGCAGTATAATATAAAAATTATTTGTGGTTGGTTTATTGACACTCGTCACTTACTTTTTCATATATTTATGAGAGACTAGTTTCAAAGGCCCTGGCCTCCATTTTCAATCTCTTCCCAACTGAAGAAGAGTTGGGAAGAGATTGAAAATGGAGGCCAGGGCCTTTGAAACTAGTCTCTCATAAATATATGAAAAAGTAAGTGACGAGTGTCAATAAACCAACCACAAATAATTTTTATATTAATTTTGACGTCACTGTTACTAAATTCCTCCAAACACACAACATGCAGTATAATATTCACATCTCAGAATTTATATGAATGATTGAATGAATTCCTGTATTTCCTTTAAGTGCATAGGGCCTTCTGAACCATGCAACCTCGAGGCCCATAGGCAACATGTTGAGGATCAAGGGTTTCCTGATCAGAGAGACATAATTTATATAAATTTACTATATATATATATATATTATACTCCTAATTATTTAGATAATGTGGAGGTAAAGCATGAATAATAAAATAATATAATGAATGATAATGAATAATAAAAAACAGGAATAATAATCAAGAATTGATAGAGTCGACATGAAAAACTCAATGTCACGGCTGGGATTTGAACCACGGATCTACTGGTTTCCATCCAATTGCTCTTACCCATTCCGTCCAGTAGATCTGTGGTTCAAATCCCAGCCGTGGCATTGAATTTTTCATGTCGACTCTATCAATACAATACCTTAGCCTATATACGGCTAGTGTGAAGAAATGAATAAGTTCCATCAATTAACTTAAATAATCGAGAAACTAATAATTTAATATATCGAGATTTAACTGTATTGCAACACGACAGTGAAGCGAAATAATTATTAATTTTTAGATGAGTCGTATTTATTACACATCTGCTTCACTTTCGTAAGTGAAGCAGATGTGTAATAAATACGACTCATCTAAAAATTAATAATAATTTAATGCTTTTAAGCTATAACATACATATATACAGTCAAATTATCCAAGTAGAGATGCAACTGAGTAGCAGCTGAGAGCAGCTGAGTAAAGATGCACACTAAGTTAATTAGTCTATTTCCACACCTGGAAGCAGAGTGAGGATGGTTTCTACATGTAGAGCAGTTGATCCGTATGTCAAATCCCAACCATGGCGTTGAATTTTTCAAGTTGACTCTATCCATCGAAAACCTTAGCCTGTATATGGCTAGTGTGAAGAAATGATTAATTTCCACTGATTAACTTAAATAATAAAAGTTTAATGGTGAAGCCTGGGATTTAAGTACTTACGATAGTAAGTCGCCACAAGCGGTGTATCTCGAATACGAGAGCCCCTAGTGCTTTACCGGGAAAATATATATGAGTCAATTGGAGAATTTAATGTCAGAACGGCATGTTGGCCATGGTAGCTCAATGGGTAAGAGTGACTGGACGGAAACCAGGAGATCCGTGGTTCAAATCCTGGCCATGGCATTAGATTTCTCAAGTTGACTCTATCCATCAAAAACCTAGGCCTATATACGGCTAGTGTGAAGAAATGCTTAATTTCCACCAATTAAATTAAATAATAAGTATTCCTTGTTCAAAATTTTATTCAGCTTATGTGCATTGGTACTGTCAGCCTGTTTATATCTTAAAAAAGCCTGTCTTGTTGGTCTGCTTCTTAGAGGAACTGACACTTTTCATATGCTTCAATTTTTTTCAGAAATAATATGTAATGAAACTGCTTCTGCCACATATAAGCTAGAGAAGTATTACAATTTTGTGCACTGTTAATGCTTCTGGGAACCACAAAGTGAAACTATTATTGATTGGAAAAGCAAAAGGATGTTCAAGGATGTTGAAGCTAAGGATGTCCCTATATATTCTAACAACCAAGGAGGAGCATGGATGGATAGTGAAATTTACAAAACCTGGTTCCTGAAGTATTACAATGTAAATAATACAATGCATACTTTGTATGCCACTTGCCTTCACTGCCACTTTTACCTTCACTGTCCTCTTCTTTGTGTTTTTGTGAAGCAACAGTCACAATTTTGTCATCACTCATGTTTGGAAGCTAGGTTCACATGTGTTAATCTTAAGCCACTGTTTCAAGTTTTCTTCATCAACATCTTCAAAACTATTCAAACCCATTGCCAGTTTCATTTATTGTATATTTCCTATTTCTTCATCATTGAAACTTTCAAAATCATTTTATCTACCTTGGAAGAACTTTTCTCCATGACCAAACTGGCATATGTAGCTTGACATTCTGCCAAACATTAGAAATTCTGTGTGTTGGCATCTAGAATTGTCAGCATCTTCTAGAATACCACCAAGTCATCTTCATCAACTAGCATTTTGAATAGATCAGCTCGGTAGCACCATTTAACCAAAGCAATTTTGTTGTGGTCCATTAGCTGTATATGGCAGTCTCGTTAAGCGGTAAAAGTCCAACATCAGATAGGAGAATGCTCTCGTTGAGATGTGAAAGGGCTTACCAAGCAATACAACAGCCTTTTGTGCCAATCCTTCCTCTTCTAGGAATTGCCAAACTTGTACAAAATTTTTGTGGAACCAGGTTCGAAAATTTCATTATCCATCCATGCTCCTTCTTGGTTATTATAATGTGTAAGGACATCCTTAACTTCAACATCCTTGAATGCTCAACGATTTTTTTCCTTTTCCAATCACTACTAGTTTCACTTTATGTTTCCCAGAAACATTGACATTGCACAAATTGTAATACATTCTTTAGATTACTTATATCCAGGATGAGGTGGAGGGATGGGGCACATCAGAGATAGAAACACAATTAGACCAGATGTATGGACTGTTTTGCAAAAGACTTCTAGGGCTGCCAAAATCGGCACCAAGAGAACTGGCATTATTAGAGTTGGGTAATACAAAAAGGAAGGGAATGATAGTAGAAAGAATGCTGAAATTCTGGTATAAGTGTATTATAGGGTAGAAAGGGGAATTATTGAATCTGTGCACGAAGCAGCAGAAAAGCGTTAAGAACACGAATAGCTGGTGGACGGAATTGGTAAAAATGGTATCGAAGCTAGGCATGGGAGATTTATGGAGAGCAGAGGAGTCAAATCATAGCGGTTTTTGGAAGAAGTGAGAACCAGGGTACAAGACAGATAGGCAGGAGATTTGGGAAAGTATAGAAGAAAAGAAATCTTTGAAATGTTATAAACAATTTAAGACAGAATGGGGTAGGGAAAAATATATAGATCAATGTGACAAAATTGAAAGAGAAGACATAGCATGGATGAGAGTAGGAATAATATATCTAAAAGGGTTGAGAAGTAATGAGGTAGGGATGTGCGAATTTTGTGGAGATGAAGAGAGCACTGTTCATTATCTGATAGAATGTAAGGAGTTAACAAATTACAGGAGAAAAATATGGGATAAGAAATGGGACAGTGTGAGTAAAGATGTAGTGGCATTACGCATGTTAACGGGGATGAGTGAAAAGAAAAATAGATGCATAGGAGAATTCTTATGTAGGTTAAGAGAAAAGTGAATTAAGGTAAAAGAAGCGAAGGTCAGGAAGAAATGACAACAAGCTGCTCAGGAAAACCAAAGGCTTATGGTCAGGGGACCTGAGTCAGCAAGTAAATCTTAGGTCAGCAATTTCATGTATTTGTACAGGATGTATAAATGTGCTTGTTAGATGTCAAAGTCATTGTAGTGAAAATGTAATGGAATCTGTACAAATATTAATATCATATATCCAGGAGCACAAACTTTGCTTTTAAAAGCAAGGCTTCCGGTTGGACAGCATTTCCAATACAGACCACTTTTGTTTGAGTTATAAATTTGGTCTGATGTGTTTTTTCCTTTTCTAGAAATTTCTAGAAATCTTCACAGAAGAATCAGCTGCTGCAATATTTGAACCAAGCTGCTCTCCTTGACCAATAAATTCAAGAATCTTGTGATATTTCAATATTAGCCAACCAGATGAGGCATTAAATTCTCCTTCTAACCATAGAGCTTTATGAATAAATGAAGCCTTCTTGGCTTACATCACACCTGAAACAATGACACCTCCTGCTGTTTAAATCATTGCAAAAGAGCAGCTAAGTCATTGAATGTAGGTCTCTTCAGGCTCTTTTGTGATTTTAGGATTACTTTCAAAAAATATGAATTATAATAAATTTTATGGAATGATCTTTGCTTTCCTAATCTTACAGAGCATTGAATGTGGAAGTGATTTTATACTTGTATAAATCAGGGTTTCTCACTTCACACGTAAAATATTTATCTTCTGTCTCACAGCTTTCAAAATGATTTCACACACTTGTATCCTTCATTGGATCAAGTTTGCAACGTAGAATATTTTTCTGTTCCCACCAAGCCTTGTTTACTTTCTGAATTTAAACATGTTTATTTTCAAAATATATTATTTTGGAAGAAGTATAACACACAACAGGTTTCTGTTTTGGAAAAGTTTATTTATTTATTGTTCTCTGAAAAGGTTCCCAGAGACATAGCTCATGCTAGGGAACAGTACAAAAATATATAAAATGATGGCAAACAGCCCTTAACAATAGTTACATTACATTTTCATAGTAGGAATGAATTACCGTATAAGAATAACATATATGAAACATACAAAGATACAAACATTCACTATAACTCAAGAAATAATAGTAACAAAGAACTTTACAGAAAAAAAAATTTTAAAAAAAGCTACATATCTATGGGACATTAAGCCATACTAATTTTTAAACAGTTCAGCTTTCATACCAGCTATAAATGTGTAACACTATCAGCTATCAATATATGCCTTCAGTAAATTTTCAGCAACTTTCCTTTTAAAACCTTTTATGTTCCTGCAGCTTTTCAGTTCCAGTGGCAGCGTATTATATAAGTTGATAACGGGTCATAAGTAGAAGTGTTCACTGTTGATTTTGTTAAGTTTCCTTTATTTCTTGTATTATGTATATGTGAGGAGCTTTCAAATGTTAGATTGGACTTTAGAAGATTATTTTTTATTTTGTGGAGATATATTATCAAGGACAACTCTATGTTTACTTGTAATGGTAAAATGTTAATTACCTACAAAAATAAAATAACACCTTTACTTGGTTTTTACACCTTTTCTCAGATTCTGTTAAATTTAAGGTTTACTTAGTGTATTGTACTATTATCTATTCAGCATTTCGAAAATGTTTTTTAATCTGTAAGGTGATCCTAGATGGATTTTTTTGGCTGAATTCAAAAATAATCTACGTTTTCTCCTATCATATCAGGTTTTCAAATTATTTATAAATAACAAAATGAAGTTAAAGATTTGGGAAGCAAAATAAAAATTAATTTCAACAAGAATTGTTTATGAAAAACTAGGTCATGATTACAATTTATTTGCCACCAATTAATCATTAATTAATAATAATTATAAGTACATTCATAAACTTACCTCAACATTGCACTTGAAATTTTCTCTTCTTTGGCCTTCTCGCATGTCATTCAGAGCAGTCTCTTTTTAACATCCAACAATAGTCTGCCATCATATAAACACTCCAAAACTCTTTTCCATATTTTTTATATCCTGGTGAAATCTTTCACCCTATTCCTAACTAAAATCTCCTAAATTACCAGGGAAACAATTTAGATAATGTACTTTGATGCTTGTGGTGCATCAAATTTGTTTCAAATTTTGTAGCATCACTTTCACCATGATAACATTATTAGGTCAAGTAAGGATAATTTAAGTGCTGTTTGTGTTTGAATTACCGACAAGTAAGGATAATTAAGTGATGTTTGTGTTTGAATTACCGACTCATTACTTTCAAACATTATTAGGTCTTTTTATTTCCAAAGACATTACAACCAACATTTCTGAAAGCATTCTAGACATCCTTCAGTTCTCAACTCATGGTATTCTCAAACTGACTGTCCATCAGTTTTCGAATTTGTGTTCTAACGAATACATTAGCTTGGATGGATAGTCAACATGAAAAATTCAATGCCATGGCCGGGATTTGAACCACGGATCTCCTGGTTTCCGTCCAGTTGCTCTTAACCTTTGAGCTACCATGGCCAATGTGCCATCCTGACATTAAATTCTCCATTTGACTCGTATATTTCCCCGGTAGACCACTAGAGGCTCTCGCATCTGAGATACACCATTTGTGGCGACTTACTGTCGTAAGTACTTGAGTCCCAGGCTTCATCATTTAACTCTTATTATTTTAGTTAATTGATGGAAATTAATCATTTCTCCACACTAGCCAATGCCATGGCTGGGATTTGAACCACGGATCTCCTGGTTTCCGTCCAGTCGCTCTTAACCTTTGAGCTACCATGGCCAACGTGCCGTTCTGACATTAAATTTTCCATTTGACTTGTATATTTTTCTGGTAGACCACTAGGGGCTCTCGCATCCGAGATACACCGTTTGTGGCGACTTACTATCGTAAGTACTTGAGTCCCAGGCTTCATCTTTTAACTCTTATTATTTTAGTTAAGAGGTTAAGAGCGACTGGACGGAAACCAGGAGATCCGTGGTTCAAATCCCAGCCATGGCATTGAATTTTTCATGTTGACTCTATCCATCAAAAACCTTAGCCTATAAATGGCTAGTGTGGAGAAATGATTAATTTCCATCAATTAACTAGAATACATTAGCTTTAATTTTTTCATAGGATAATGAAGGAAATGTAGCATAAAAGAATTTAAAATACTCACTGTCTTTATCTAGGTAGTTTCATTAAACCCAATTTTACATGTAGAGGTAGCAACAATACTTTTGAGAGATCAAGAAGAGGCCTTTTTGTGTGAGGGGGGGGGGGCAGTGTTAAATTAGTCCTACGTGGCCACTGTTTTCTTTCCCAGTATGCTGACCTACCTTTGCTAACCCATGCACAACAGAAACAAGGATATTTTGTGAAATCAGCTTGCTGACCAAGTAATAGTGCAATAATCTTGAAATCTCTGTAGACTAGCCATAGATAGTTTTTGTATCGGGTTGTCTCATAAATTCGTTCGCTTCTTGTTACGTGTTTACGACTAAGAACTCCTGAGAACACTGCATGCCCCCATTACTTTTACATCAAAGAAGTTGCCTAATATGGGGTTTGTTTACAAATACAATAACTGAAAAGAATGCTATGAACACAAACCACAGTGACCTCATGGCCAAAGGTAAATAGGTCAACTTATGTAAGAATTGGTAACCAAACTTCAGTGCCAGTTTGTGGATGCAACATTGTGGAGTTGTAACTTGTGAATGTTAATATGGAAGGCAAGAAGGAACATTTTCGACATTTAATGCTGTTTTATTACCTTAAAGGTAAAACAGCCTCACAAACTCAACGGAAAAATTGTGCTGTTTACGGAGAAGATGCAGTGACGAATCGGGCATGTCAAAAATGGTTTACTCGATTTCAAGCTGGGAACTTCTCTGTGAAAGACAAACCTCGTTCTGGACGACCTGTGGTTACGGATGAGGAAAGGATAAAGGACATGATTACGAACAACCCCAGAATAACAACTCGGGAGGTAGGTCAGGAGCTAAACTTATCTCATGCAACTGTAGCCAGGCACCTAAAGAAACTTGGTTATGTAAATCTTCGGGATGTATGGGTTCTGCACGAACTGAGTGAACAAAATTTATTTCAGCACGTTTCCATCTGTGACGCATTGATAAGACACAATGAAATTGCCCCTTTTCTGAAACAGCTGGTTACAGGAGACGAAAAGTGGATTGTGTACAACAACATCCGAAAGAGAAAGTCTAGGCGTAAGAAAGGGGAACCACCACTCTCAATTCCTAAACCAGGGCTTCATCCTGAGAATATTATGCTGTGCATTTGGTGGGACTGGAAAGGAATTATTTATTACGAATTTCTTCCTCCTGGAGAGACCATCAATTCAGAGAAATACTGTTCTCAGTTAAATCGTCTGAAGATTGCCCTAAAAGAGAAAAGGCCAGAGTTAGCAGCTAATGGTGGAGTCGTTTTTCATCAAGACAGTGCCAAACCACTCACTTCTATGGTAACTCGTCAGAAATTACGGGATTTTGACTGGGATATGTTACCTCACCCGCCTTATTCTCCAGACATTGTCCCATCCGACTATCATTTATTCCGATCCCTGCAAAACTTCCTTAATGGCAAATGCCTTACTTCCTTGGAGGATTGCAGACTCGCCGTAGAAGAGTTCGTCAACCAGAAAACTGCAAGATTTTGGAAAAATGGTATTGATAAGCTTCCTGAGAAATGGAGATATGTTATTGATAATAATGGTGCATACTGCACAAAATAAAGTTTGTTTTGAAAATTTCATTACCTTGTTTACTTTCGATGACCTTGCGTATGTAAACAGGTTACCCCTACATAATTAGGCAACTTCGTTGCCGTAGTTGTGATACAGGCATACAGTGCAGGCGTTCTTTGTCGTAAACACGTAACAAGAATCGAACAAATTTATGAGACAAACCAATACTATATTTTTGTAGCAAAAACTAAAAATGTTCATGTTTCCTTTAAAACAAATGAATGGGCCACAGAATGGAAGGATGAATGTTTCCATTATGAAATAAAACACCTTTAAGACTTTTTGAGAAGAATCAATGTAGAACCTTAACTCTTTGGAATTATAGTTTATGTTATAAAATTTTAAGACAGCAGGGATGTCTTGGCAGTACACCAAATTCTCTTCTTCAGGAAGTCAAGGGACAATTTCCCTCTTATGATGCCTAGAAATTCTACTGATTCTTTAGTCAGAAAAATGAGAACTCACACATTTCAGTTTTACTTGTGTTTACCCAGAAACCGACACAAAATTAATCTCCCATTTTAAAACCACTTTTAAAAGAAGATAAGTTTCTTACATCATAGACTGAATTGCACTTCAATATATCATGATGTGAGAACCAGAGAGTTCTATCTGCATTTGAGTGAATTTTTCAGCAGAGGGATTTAAAGTTTGGGACCTAATATAGGGATAGGAAACAATGATATCCTTATGAAACATACTGGTAAATAAAGAACAAAGTTTGTGGAGGTTACCATTATCAATTTATTACTCTATTACAAAAGGAACACATATATTATAAAGTATAAAGAAAGATTATTTGAGATAGAACCTTCTGGTTCCAAGCATTGTTGGATATGGTGAAAGGTGCATATTAATGTCCATTAAAAATTGCTTTGTAGAACTCTGCATCAACAGTGGGCATCCATTTCGTCATGGATTTGATATCTGCAACCTTTTCTTTTAACAATTTTTTCTCTAGAGACTAATGTTTTGCTTTTGGTAGTCATATATATGCTCTTTGTTTCTTAAATGTTTATTTTTTAAGATACTGATTTTATTCCATTCCTGATGACCATGACTCCTCTTAAAGAAAATGCTGAGAGGGTCATTCCTTTCAAATTTCAACTGTGTCACATGCATGAATGGCATTCAATTGTATTGAAAAAGATTGCTCTGAGTGTGATTGTCATTTCAAGTACCTCATAAGGAGACCTGTTGCAAGCCAGAAGTATTCTGTTTCAGGAAAGTAGAGACCAAACTTCTGAACGTTTCAGAGACTTCTCTATGTTCAAATGTACGTTGTGAACTTCTTGAATGCAAGAAGGCCCTAGTGTTAAGTATTTCCTTGTAATGTTTCTAATGTGGCAATTTTCTTCAAGAAAGGAATCTTCAGCAAAAAAAAAGGGGGGGGGTAATTCCTATTTTGAGGAATGCAATTGTCACTGCTCTATATATTCTTCAACTTCAGGATACATGGAAGAATTTTTTGTATAATTGCAACTAAAGCACTGGCAATGTAATTTCCAGAATTACTACACAATGCTTCATGCCAAATGGCACAGAATACCTTTTTACCCTTTGAAGCATGAGCAGTTAGATTATAAATGTTTAATTTTCTTTTATAAAGGAAGGAATTAACATTTGCATGGAGAAACAAAATCACATTCTGAAGATCAAAACAAACTACCATTCCATTATTTTCTCTACCAGTACTCCTTGTTTACCATCTTGAGTAACCGTACATAATGCAAAAGCAATGATGACCACACAAGAAATGAGAAGAAAATGCATTAAACAAATGCATTCCCATATTCTCTTTGCACCTATAAGAAAATTAGCAGTAAGATAATATTTATCTTGACTAACATAAAGCTGTAGATTAAGCATTTGTAAGGCAGTCGCTCAGAGTGCAGCACATCAACTTTTTTATTACTTTGTGCTCCTTGTAGCTATAGCCTTAGACACTACCTGAATTATAACATAGGGGTATGAGATAAATAGAAATACCTTGTTGTTATTGTTATGGAGGAGGAGGAGGAGGAGGAGGAGGAGGAGGAGGAGGAGGAGGAGGAGGAGGAGGAGGAGGAGGAGGAGGAGGAGGAGGAGGAGGAGGAGGAGGAGGAGGAGGAGGAGGAGGAGGAGGAGGAGGAGAAGCAGAAGCAGAAGAAGAAGAAGTAAGAACACCATGTTGTGCTAAATCTGTTTTGTCACAAACTGTTAACATGGCAGGAACTTACACTTAAATCATTTTTATTAATGCTCATAGCAGAGATATAGAAATATCTCTATATAGAGATATCTCGTTTTCTTCCAGCTTGTCAGCTTGTCCATTAACAATACTTCAGAATACATCCTAGTTTGCTACATCCCCAGCACATCATAGACATTAAGAAGAATCAACTCCGGACCTCCTAATGTCATGGACATCTCTCATCAAGTGTTCTAGGTGGCCGCATCCCCAATACACTATATTAGGGGGCCTTCGCAGATGTTCCTGCATTGATTCTCCATCTCCGTCATGAATATTCTCACTGTCCAAGATGGAGAGATAGTGGTTAGCTCAGCCTTGCACTATCCCGTCTACCTGCTGGCTCTCCAGGCTCTTCAATCCTTCGGGCCCAAATGACCTTGTTGTCAACGGGCCCTAAAACACCACACACTCACTCACTCTTCAATCCTTTGCTAGGTCTCCTGGCTGGCCACTCTTCCAACAGACACATTTGGGAGATCGTCAAAAGTCCTTGGTCTCATCCTACATCCCCGAATATTGAATACTCTGGATCTTCAAGCTAGAGAGAGTTGTTACCTTGGTCACTTCATCTTCAAAATGGCTGTCAGCGCCTCATGGATGGTTTTATATTTGCTGAACATCAGGCATTCTCGCTTCTCAACATTGCACACCTGTCAACAAAGGAATAAGCAGCCTCCTGGAACAAGTGATTTTTCGGGAGTTTTATTATAACTTTACTTGCCAACTGTTCAATAGCCAGGAAAGACTCATGCAGCATTCATCTATAGCTGTTGCAGCCTTGACTTGAACTGGGTATGATAGACCATGCCCAGACGATGGTTTCCTAACCAGTTTTTGAGAGCCTCCCATTGTCTGCCTTTGCCACTCATCTCTGGAGTCTGGTTATAAGTTGTGCAGCACTAATCAGCAAATTGTTGGCGGAAGTTTTCAAAGGTTGACGTCCATTGTTACTTGGGCAGCTTGACGCATGCAGATGCCGTTTTGGGTCCCCGTGTCTCGGTCTTCAAGTTCTTAACTATTTTGCTAAGTATCTCTTCCACCATGTTGTTCAGTTATTTGATACTTCTGTCCACTGTTTCTTCCAGAGTGTTAACACTTTGGTCAAGGTATTTTATTTTTCCGCAGAGTTCCTCTACGTCTTTCCTCACCCCAATCAGATGCTCATCGATTTTTGATTGTATCTTTTCTGTGCTGGGTTTTATTTCATCCTTGACTTCTTCATTTACACTCTCCATTTCACTCAATAATTGCTGAAGTACATATTTCCTCCATCACAGCATTTTATCCCACTTTCATACTGATGTGATGAAAGGAGAAACCCAGGCTGTAGCAAATTTACTTTGTCACATAAACAGTTAGCACAGTGCTGACTTACAGTTATAACTTTAAAATATATGATATGCAAACTTAATAATAGATAACAAAGAAGGAACCTGTAAACATAGGTAAACATCCAAAGTATAAAATTGAAAGAAGTGTAGGGACAGTGAAGCACAAATTAGTACAAAAGTGAATCGAGAATATATTGACACATTGCTTCACTCACACTGTTTATTCACAGGACATGTTTCAAGAGCTCTTGCTCCTATCCTCAGCTGATACTCGATTAGTGTAAGTTGTAGTGGTTTCTTCTTTCTCTGTATTGTCAATAGATGGCGTGATGTACTTGTCAAAGATGTCCGGTGGTGGAGTTTCAAAATTCATGGTAGGTAAACATAATCAAAACCATACATTTGTGACAATTTTCACTCAAGCTTCCTTCACAGTAATTATTTGTATTACAGAACAGCTCACATCTAATATGTATAAATATTGCATGCAAGCCACTGTTCAAAACACCCTCCTTCAATATCTCATGTACAGGAAACATGATTGCCAGTTGAACTATATGTTTATATTAGGCTATCACTTTCAAATTTAAATCTCCTGAAATCATGTTAAAAATTAGAAATGTTTTAATTTTTTAATTGTTTAATATGTGAAATAGTTTTGTAAATGATGAGTTTAAGAAAACTATTCTTTGTAATTTTGAAAACAAATCCTTTGCAATCTAGATGTTCGAAAGAGGAAACATTTACAACTTCAATATTTAGAAATGAGCTTACTTCGAGAGACACATTTAGAAATATTGCTGGAAAGGCTTTCACTTTATTAAATTATGACACTTACAGAAAAACATGCTATTAATGACCTTAAGGAGCAGTAAATTGTTTGATCCAATGTCAACAAAGCATAGTTTGATAGAATGGTATATTCTCTAGTTATGAATGAAATACGTTTCAATTTTAATATATTTAGAAATTATATGCTGTTTAATTGCATAAAACTCAAAATTAATCTTATCACTTAATTTGAAAAACAATAATGTTATATTACGTAAATTAAACTTCTTCCACACTACTTGTGTGTAGTATTCACGGCTATGGCATTGAGCTTTTCAGTATGACTCTACTTATCCAAATCTTAACCTACACATGGTTAGTGTGGAGGAATGATTAATTTCTATAAATTAACCTAATAGTGGTTTAGCTATGAAGCCTGGGACTTAGGTACTTAAAGCATCCCGTAGGGGAGGGAATCCGTCCCCTTCAGCTGCTGTGGTGCGAGCGCTGCGGACCCTTAGCACTCATGGTACCTCTGACGTTAATAGAGGAACCTCAGGCCGTACTGCCGAGCCCCTCCCGATGGGGAGTTGTTCAGATTGGGTTGGACTCAAGGGGGCAGTGTGTTCCCGACACCCACAGGGAATTGGGTACCTCTGGCCAGGCTACGGCCGCCCGGAGGAGGTAGAGGGTTGCCTCGTAAGTCCCGGGTACTAGCCTGCAGAGCTAGTAGAAGGTGTGCTAGATTACCAGGTGGCTCCACCGAGGTTTTTCGGTAGTCTTCCCTGCGGGGTTGATGCGCATAAGTGTCATAACCACTTCCATCCCGTCTTGACGTTGTTGTCAATGGGGAGGGCTTTTTAAGAAATCAGGTATTGCCCTATGGAAAGAACCCCGGAGTTATCCATCGCTCCTGGGTTGAAGGAGGCCCGGGTCCTAGGACCTAAGGGTCTAGGTCTAATTGGGTAGAACCTCTGCACTTAACTAAAAAAAAGTACTTAAAGCATAATAAGTTGCCTTAAACAGTTTGTATCTCTTGCACATGAGAAACCCTACTGGGAGTCAGCTGGAGAATTTAATATCATGCTGGCATGTAGGCCCTGGTAGCTCAATGGTTAAGAGCAACCAATGGGGACTGGGAAATCCAAGATTCAAATCCCGGCTATGGCTTTGAATTTTTGCAGTCTGATTCTACCTATTCTATTTTCAGTCTGTTATAGTTTCTCAGCATGCATTGTTTTGTATTTAGTAGTTTAATATAAAAAGTATTTCAAGTATCTTAAAATTCAAAATTGCTGTGAAGCCAACTGCAAAACTAGATATACCTATTAAATTATAGATGAGTTGTATTTATTACACATCAGCTTCACTTACATACCTAATTTGAGGAAATGTTTCACGAACCATCATCCGCATCGTCGGCTCTTATGCGACTAAAGCTTGATCCAGTGGTGTGGATAGTTCTGGAGTTGCTGCTGCCATCTGTTGATTTTGCGATGAATTTAAATGTGGGGTTGTCTTCTGGCGGGATTTCAAAATTCATTGCATAAGAGCTGACGATGTGAACGATGGTTCATGAAACATGTCCTCAAATTAGGTACGTAAGTGAAGCTGATGTGTAATAAATACGATTCATCCATAATTTAATAATTATTTCGCTTCACTGTGGTGTTCCACTACAGTTAAATTTCGATAGATGTACCTACTTCCAATTCTATCCACAGGGCAGAAGTTCAGACATAACCTCATTTTAATAAATATAGATATTATCTCAGAAGTAATGTCGTTTTTTAAGAAAAACAATTATTTTAAATGTGTTCCAAGAAGCAATTAACTAACATTCAAAGTATAGACCATTAGATTCTATGGTTGTTCATGCAGTATGGGATGTTGCATTGTCCTGTTGCAATAGATTTCTATTTCGGTTAACTAATGCAGGGTATCTCAGTCTCAAAATTTCATGAACTCATTCCATTTGTTGAGAATAAAGATCCGCATCCATCACCTGTCACCCCCAGTGAATCACACCTTCAACATTCCACCAGACATGTCCGGGGCTTTCCTTTATCCTGAAAGACGAATGTCAGGTAACTCTAAGCTCAATGGACCCTTGACTTATTTGAACATAATTTTACCCATTTCATTCATTGTCCGATATGACTTAATGCTGGAGGACGTAAATTGAAAAAAATGTACACACACACATTACTTTGGAACAGGACTGAGCTTTTTATGATGATTTTGGCAGGTTAGTGGGGATCAAGCCATTGTTTTAAGGTATCAGGGTTTCGTTAATATACCCATTTTTCATCACAAATGACAGTTCTCCTGATAAATCTTCATCCATGGGACTGACTCGCCCACCTCAGTAGCAGAGATGGTAGCATTTCTGCCTCACGTTCAAGAAGGCCGCACCGTGGCTCAGTGGTTAGACTGCTTGGCTCTCACCAAGGCGGCCCGGGTTCGATCCCAGGTGACCGCAAAGTGAGATTTGTGGTGGACAACACAGCGCTGGGGCGGGTTTTCTCCGGAACCTCTGGTTTCCCCCGGCATCTCATTCCACCGGTGCTCCATCTTCATCTCATGTATCATCAGTGTCACCGCCTGCTGTGCCATATGTAGTAAAAGCGGGCGTTAAACACTACACATTTTCACGTTCAAGAGGTCCCGAGTTCAATCTCAGTCAGGGTGAGTTACCTGGATATGGTTTTTCCATGGTTTTCCCTTATCCTGAAAGACAAATGTCAGGTAACTCTAAGCTCAATGGACCCTGGATTCATTTGAGCATCATTTCACCGATTCCATTCATCGTTTGATATGACTTAACGTTGGAGGACTTAATTACAAAAAAAAAAAAAAAAAAAAAAAATCCTGGGATTACAGATGAGCTGACATCAGATATCCACTCTACATTCAGTCTGTTGAGATGACAGTTCATGAGATACAGATCTACCACTTCTGTATAATTTTCCAAACATCTTAATGTAGTGATGTATGGTATCTTTTGATCTACCAAGTTCTTCTGTGCATTTTCTCACAAAATTTGGTGTGTATCCTCAATATTTCATACTTAAGGTCTTCCAGAACATGGTAAATCTTTAGTGTTTTCATCTCCATTGTTGAAACATTGGAACTATCATTGTGCCACAAGCTCACTAACGATACCTTTTCCTTCCACTTCACGTACTTTTCAAACAGCAGCAGTGGCTTTATATTCTTGTTTCTAGTAGTGTTTTAGAAGGACTCTAAGTTCAAAGTTTATCTCAATTTTGTGATTGTTTATTAACAACTGAAGATAAGCACACAATATATGCAACACTAACCATGGTATCCTGTAAATAGCATTGCCAAACGGAAAAAAAACAATAAATTTTCCAAAATACCAAAATCAAACAAACTGATTTTACTTATGAGACAACCTAATAGCAATAGGGATACCTTTAGGATCACCAACAAATAGGATACATGACTTTACAGATTGAGCAATATACTTTGAAATTTTATTGGAAGTCTTCTGTTAATCCTGCTTACATAGAAGTTAAAACATTCCTTTTATGTGTAATTGGAGGAATTTAGTAGCAGTGACATCAAAATTAATTGAAAAAACTATTTGCAGTCATATTTTTGACACTTTGTCACTTACATTTTTATATTTTAGAAGGGCTAGTTTCAGAAGCCATCACCTCTATTATCAACCTCTTTCCAACTGTCTGTTGTCGTCTGCTCTCTTCTCTCTGGCAGTGGAACTGTGAATTTCTTTGAAGTATGATCTGAAGCTTTCCTGGCGACGTATATGTTCTAGACGTTATCGGGCTTCGAGCCAGGTATAGTGATGTAGAGCCATCAACGTTTCGGGAGTGTGCATCGCTCCCATCATCAGGATGATGAATGATAAGCAAATTGGAAGGGCCAGTATATATAGCTTCCGCCAGATGTTGGAGTGCCAACATCGTGGAAAATACCTCTATGCTGGGGGATCTGCTTAGCGGCAGAATCTGTGTTTTCTGAGCTGGTCGATTTCCAACTTCAAGGCAGGTTTCCAAGAGAACTGAACTGGAATCCGGCATCCCGGTTCAGTGTTCTCCTCTCAGAAGAGATGGCCAGAGCTTCTTTGACTTTTTGATCCCAGAGGCTGCTGCATTTGGCTATGATGGTCGTTTGCTTGAAGTTGGCTCTGTGGTCTTTCTCAAAGCAGTGTTGGGACAGTCCAGACTTTTCCGGCTGCAGCACAGATTCCGCCCCTACACAGAGCCCCCAGTATAGAGGTGTTTTCCACGATGTTGGCACTCCACCATCCAGCGGAAGCTATATATACTGGCTCTTCCAATTTGCTTATCATTCATCATCCTGATGATGGGAGCGATGCACACTCCTGAAACGTCAAAGGCTCTACATCACTATACCTGGCTCGAAGCATTAACTAAAAAAGGTAAGCAAGAGCATACAACCAAAAAAGATTTAATATATACAAAAAGATATTTACAGAACAAAATATCATTTTGGCACTTACCTATAGATACTCAGTTTTAAAATTGTTAAATTCAAAAACAAAAGATCAAATCCCACCAATTAATAGATCCAGAATATACCAAATAAATTGTAAGAATTGTGGAAAATGCTACATAGTTCTAACTAAAAGAAACCTAAAAGTCAAAGTCAAAGAGCACTTTAGAAACATCAAAATGAAACAAGAAGATAAGTTATATGTGTTTGGAGGAATTTAGTAACAGTGACGTCAAAATTAATCTCAAAAACTATTTGTAGTTATTGATACTTGTCACTTACTCTTTCATATTATGCCCATCATCAGTAGTGAGAGCAGATGACAACAGATAGTGGAAAGGGTTGATAATGGAGGCGATGGCTTCCAAAACTATTCCCTCAAAAATAAAAAAAATGTAAGTGATGAAGTGTCAAAAAACCCAACTACAAATAGTTTTTTTCAAATATTCCTTTTATATACTTTATAGGTTATATGCACTTAAAAGCTTTCAGAAATGCAAGATTTGTATTCTGTTCCTCTCTGCTTTCCACTATTTTCTGTATTATACTCATTTATCATAAAAAAATTATTATATGCTAAGAAGATAATAGTTTAGAATGAGCAGTATTATCAATAATACTGGAATTTTCTCTGCTTATTTTTAAGATGATGTTTATCAAACTACCCTAATGCACAAGTAAAGTTGTCCTCTGTATTGTTACAGAATGACAGAATCCCCATTTTGTAATGGAAAGGGAATTTAGATATTAACACCTTGTTTAACCTCAGTGTTTGATGGATATCAACTTATAATTTATTACGAACTCTGATTTATGCATGACATTGTAATTGTTTTATTACTCCCAATAAACACTTTTGCACATAAAAACAAATCTCTATTCAATTTAAACCAGCATAACATTGCAAATTATAAACTGATTTTCCAAATATAAAGTGGTACCTACTTCAAGCAATTGTGTGCTTGCTTGGTTGCATGAATGCCATGCATGTGTGCGTGTATGGTCGGTGAGAAGAGAGAACATTATAGCAATAACACAATACAACAGCTAAGTACACTGTAAAGGAACATAAAAAGGTTTGTGCTATGTTTTATTTTCTCAAAAATAAAATTATTTTGATTAAAATATATATTTGCAATGTTGCATGGTTAGTAGAAAGTATATTCTGAAGTTTCAATAATCATTCTGAGTGAACATTACATGATTTTGTATTACTGATAAATCATAAGAAATGCACAAAAGCACATCACAGAAAAATATACAACACATCGGGATTTAACCATTAACCATTCTGAAATCATCTCTTTCTTCGTTTCTTTTTTCTTTTTAATCTTCTAATACATAGGATTTTTGAAGTGCTAAGGCACTGTTTTTTAACTTCTTGTAGTCATGGAAAATCTGTGGAATTTCAAAACTAGGATATAGGAATCCACTTTCTGAAAAAATGGCTATTAGTACAGCCTCTTGTGCTTCTCTTGCACCTATAACAAAATTGTTGAAGTATCTAATCATTCCTGCAAGATTGAATTAATAGTAAAATACTCATATGCTGAAATATAGCTTGTGGAAGAGATATAAATAAGTGATACTGGATAGAGTAAGTAAAGTGAATGTAAACAAATCTGATCTTTTTCACTAAGTTTAAGGTGATTATTTGTGCCACAAAGTTCTGCTGATTCTAAATTGTTGTATTATATTCATACATTTTGGAATATGTGCTCAGATATTTGGTCAGGAGAACTAGATTACTGTTTTCCAATGTGTAAGGACTATGATACAATGAAGCACAAAATTAATATAATTTTGAGTCGAACTAATACTCAATGCTCCACTTATTGCTAGTATTTACCTAGAATGTGTTTCGTTAGGATCTTCCTAACATCATCAGCCGTTGTCGACTAATGGATGTTGGTTTGGTGAACTCATTGGAGGCGATAGGTGCGTCTCTGTCGGTATCTTGATGAACTTGAAGTTTGGGTTTTCTTCAAAGGTAGTGTCGAAATTAAACAATTTTCTTTCATATTTCTTTATGAAGATTTTTTCCCACGTGGTTGATGCAGCTGGATCTTGGACACTTTTTAATAAGTGGATGTCTCGTTCTATATCATGATTCTCCTTCCAAAAATGGTACGCTACCACCGATTTGTATGTATGTATGTATTTATTGACTGCAATTGGGTACTACCCGGTGGCAGAGTTAAGAATACAGATCAAATTACAATTACTAGATTTACAACAATAACACAGTAAACAATACAAACATGATATTATTTTACTTTAGTCACTTAAAACATATCTAACTACTTCTCTATTTACATATTATATAACATTATAATTTAAAAGTTAAACTATAAACCATCTAGATTTTTTCTAAATTTCTTCAGCGACAGGGGACAGCCCTGAAAGACTGCTACAGGCAATTCATTCCATTCTTCAATGGTTCTATTAACAAAAGAAAATTTTCCTACTTCGGTTCTGTATCTTCTACCCTTAATTTTATACCTATGATCGTTTCGGCCATAATAATCCAGATTATCTAACCTTACACTAACATCCACCCATGCCTTTACACCAGCATTAGCTTTGAATAATGCTACCAACCTATGTTTTTTACGCCTAATTCTTAATTCCTCCCATTTAGTCTCATCTCCTTTTATAGGCCCAAAATACTTGCCTCTTGTTATGAATTTTATTGCCCTCTTCTGTATTTTTTCTAATGGATTGATTTGGTTAACTCTATACGGGTCCCAGCATGCTACTCCATATTCCATAACCGGCCACACTAAGACCTTGTAGGCAATTTCCCTGGACCTAGCGCTCCCCTTTTTCAATATTCTCATTACGAAATGTAATGCCTTCCACGCATTCCTAGATGTGGAATTTACTTGTTCGTCCCATCCAGCATTACTTGCCAGGTACACTCCCAAGTATTTGCAGCTGTCCACCTGCGGAATTTGCACCCCTCCCATGTGATAGTTAATAATTTTGCCCTTAGTTCTACTAAAAACAATGGACTTACTTTTCTTGGCATTAACTGACATTTTGTTAGCCGCAGCCCAATTACAGATTTCATTTAAATCATCCTGAAGAGCGGTTTCATGCACTGTATTCCGAATTTTATTATAAATGATACAATCGTCTGCAAACAACCTTATCTGGCAGTTAATATTAACAGCAATGTCATTAACAAAAATGAGAAACAGTAAAGGCCCTAGTACTGAGCCTTGCGGCACACCCGAACTTACAGTTTCACTATCGGACAGCTCTTTACCTACTTTAACTTTTTGCGTTCTCCCTTTCAAAAAATGTTTAACCCATAATACTACGCGTTTATCAATTCCTGTATTAGCTAGCTTACAAATAAGCAAACTATGTGGCACTATATCAAAAGCTTTAGAAAATTCAATTACCACTGCATCAGTTCTTCCCCCTGCATCTACCTCATCTGCCAAATCTTGAAATAATGAAGTAATTTGACTTTCACACGAATACCCAGGTCTAAATCCATGTTGCGCTTCATTAAACCACTTTTTATTTTCTAACTCCTCTCGTATATATTCTGCAATTAAATGCTGCATTAATTTACATACTACTGAAGTTAGACTAACTGGCCGATAATTATTTATTTCTGTTTTATTACCCCCTTTATAAATCGGAACTATAATAGCTGTTTTCCAGTCTTCCGGTAAGGCACAGTTGTTAATTGACATGTTGAACAAGAGCATTAGATAGGGAATCATGGCTTCACCCCCAAGCTTTAATATTTCAGTAGGTATATTATCTGGTCCCCTTGATTTTCGGTTTTGCAGCATCTTAATCCTTTTGCGTAATTTGGGCGCCATTATTTGAAAAATCGTTTCTCCACTCTCCCCAATTTCCTGTTCGGAACTATCGTCGGATTTAAGAAAAACCGATACAAAATGCGAATTTAATATATTAGCTTTGTCCCTATCACTTAATACATCTATCCCATTAACGTTAAAATCTGGTATGCTCTCTTTATTTCCCCTGCGTCTTTTTACATAATTGTAAAATGATCTCCAACAATTATTTGTCCCGCTAAAAACGTTATCTAAGAATCGTTCCTGCGCTTGCAACTTTTCGTCTTGTAATTGTTTAGCTAATTCTTTAAATTTGTTAAGATGCCATTCTGATATCTTCCTTTTATTATAAGCGTACCGAGTCTTTCTTTTAAGTTTCCTAATACATTTTGTATAAAATTCTGGATCCGCTTTATGTTTAATAACTTTAAAAGGTACGTGTTCTCTAATTGTTTCCAGGATAAGTGTTTTGAAATTAACCCATGCTTCATTTACACTGGTGGCAGATTTTACAAATAACCCATATTTTTCCCGGAGAAATGTTTGGATAGCCTCCCCGTTCGCCCTATGGAAATCCCAACTAATTACTTGTTCCGTTTCAAACCGGTTTGTCTGCCCTTTCCAGTTTAGGTCTAATTGCACACACTGATGGTCACTTATACCTGGCAAGACATCGCATGCAGAAAACAATGACTCAGGTTTGCATAAAAATATGTCCAGTAATGCTGATTGTCGAGTAACAGTTTTCACTACTTGAAATAACCCCTGCTCCCAAACCAGAAAGTTAACGAGCTTTTGAGCTTCACCTCCTATTAACTGTCCGTCCCAGTTTACATTTGGCAGATTTAGATCCCCTGCTAATATAACATTTTTTTCCCCTTCGGAAGAGATTTTCTCCACTAGTTTATGAAGTGTAGCATAATCAGTTTCTCCAGGTGGTCTATAGCAAGCTATTATTGTTAAATTATTCCCTTTGTTTGCTTGATCAATAATTTCGATTGCCATAATCTCAACCTCTTCTTCTACCCATAATGCTTTGCTGTTTAGCTCTGATTTAGCGCAAATAAAGATTCCCCCGCCCCTTCCATCCCTGTCCCTCCTAAACACCCTGTAATCTGTTCTGAATACTTCTGAATCATTAATGTCAATATTCAGCCATGATTCCGTACCTATAATGACACTTGGATTGCATATTTCTACTAAATTCCAAAACTCAACAATTTTATTCATAATACTACGGCAATTTACCTGTAGCAGCCTTAAGGAATCAGCCCCTACCTGAAAGTCTACGTTTTCCTGAAGTTGGTGTCATTGCTGCCCTTGCTGCTCGTTGCCGTCAGCCCACTTCGTCACCCTCGCGAACAAAGCTGCCAGCTTTGACGATCCTCTTCGGTTCAAGTGTACTCCATCCCGTCCATAGTCCCAGTCTTCAATCCACAAATTCGGGTCAAGAAACTGAGCACCCAGTCGCTCCGCTACCCATGAAAAAGCTTCATTTACCTGCATCAACTTTCTCCAGCTGGAGTCGCGTCGTCTTAGTACTCCACTGACGACTATTTTTGCTGAAGGAAACAGCTGTTTTGTCCTTTTAACTAAGTCGTACATGTCACCCAACACATAATTAACACTTCTCCGCAAGTCATTGCTCCCGACATGTAATACGAATGTCCGATAGTTGCCTTCCATCTCCTCTTGCTTTCTCTCGATTTCCCTCAGCAGACCGTCAACTCTTATGCCAGGATAGCAAACTACCTCCGCCGTTGGATTTCCAGCATGTCTCACAATAGAGTCACCGACTATTAGGCAAGATTTCTCCTCTTCTTTCACTCTTTTCTTCCCCCTGCTCCCTCAGTTGACGGTTTTCAGCTTCGAGCCTCCGAATGATATCTTCCGCCTGTTGTAGCTTAATGCGTAGTTCCCGTGCTTCTTCTTGAAGCTGCTCCAGTTTCCTCTGATTTGCGGTGACGGTCTTGGCTCCCCTGCATTCCTTACATTCCCAGGTTTCCTCGATGTTCATGTCCCTCTTCACTTTCTGGCAGCCAAAGTGGAACCACTTCGAGCAATTACTGCACATAAGTCCGGTCCTCAGAACTTTAATACAGCTCCCACATCGTTCGTCCGCTACAGGTCCTGGATTAATCTCAATTCCCCCTATCACTAGTAAAGTTACTAACACAAAAATTACAAAATAACTCTGTGAAGTTTCCGTAGTACCTTCACGCTGACTACCTGCTCCCCGTGAGCGCAGACCCGACCACATTCGGATCCTCGCCCGGTAAACCACCAAGTCAACACCCATTGTCTCTACTCATTTCTACCTGCCTCTCTACCTGGCACGTCCGATCTCCTCAAGCTCCAGACACCAACTGTCTATTTCTTTGTTCCTGATGTTCCTAAAATGCTCTTTAAGCCTAATGTAAGTTCCTTTTTGTTTTCCAGTAAAAAGTTGTCACAGCCTTTGCAGTTTATCTGATATTTTGTCTGTGGGTATCTCCTCTGTATTATGTGATTTCAAAAGGTGCTGTACACTAAATTTGTTCTGTGGGCCCAAAGTAATATTGTGCTCTTTGAAGACTTTTTGGAAAAGGTGTTTAGCTCTGGGATGATATGTAAATTTCTGTATGATGTTTCATTGCTGATTGGGGAAAGAGTACAGTACGTGCAAGATAAGAAGAGCGCTGGATTTATGGGGTAGTGCAGGTAAAGGGGAAGAAAAGAGAGCTAATGCTCTTTTGTTTCTGCAGTGTGGTCAACCTTGAAAAACACAGTTCAGCAAAATAGTGTGTAAGATAAGCGAAGATATGCACCGCAAGTGTGAGATCTGTGGACAAACATTAAATTGAACTCTCCTATAAGCTGTATATTTATATACTTACTATTTATGAAACACATAAAAACAGTAAACAAATATGACAGCCATGAATACTCACTCATTCGCTTTGAGATTCTTCGATTTCTGAGTCCACTGATCAGTTTCATCGCTAGTATCCTCTGATCTGTTGATAATTTCATCAATCACATTTTCAATTACACCATTATTTCTCCAATATTTCATTTCCAGTTCTTGCAGTATCCTTCCCAATCCATCGCAGTTACAGAAGAGAATGCTCCTATAGCAAGTTTCTGCAGATTTGTGGCTGACATATCACCAGTAACATTGTGTCCTCTGAAAACGTTCTTTATTACTGCCCATGCCAGTTCAATTGCATTCAGATCAGAGTTATACGGAGGTAAACGAATAATAGTGTGTCCACTTTCGAGAACCATAACATCCACAACATACGTAAGTCTTGCTCCTAGGTTTGTTGGCCTCTATTAAATACCAGTGTCTTTGGTAATGGAGGGAAATAGAAAGCTATGTAGAAATACACAAAGGGCTCAGAGCAAGAGAAAAAATAGATAAAAGAGCAAGATATAAGGAAAAGGAGGAAGCCAAAAAGGAAAGGATTGAAGGGAAAAGAAGACAGAAAGAAAATATCACTATCAGTCATTACCGTACACAGATCACAGCTTTACCTGCTTTTTCCTGGTGTTTTTGGAGATTCATTGGGATGAGATGTACAAAACGATTTAATATGCCTGACAGTGCTGACACTTTTTCCTGTGTAAGTAGCAGCTCGTTCTATTGATTTGCTGAGTGGGAACATTAACTGGTTGTTATCCTTTTCTATATCGCAACTTTCTGCATCTTTCGCTATTATTTTGCGGCCATCACTATGCATGACTGCACGTTCATGTTTCCGTTCGTTGCTCGGAAGGTACATATGATGATGAGTTTGGTGTGCCCTCAGCCTTATTTACAAACTGGTTAAGCTGTAGTAATTAACCTCAAACTTGCACAAAACGAATGCATACAGAAAACAAAGAGCGCGCATAAAAGCTTAGCATATTAGTCACTAGATGTCAGAGTGTACTAGTTTAGTGTACTAGTATAGCGCATTTCATGTTTCTAAGTTGTCATCTGTGTTTATGGAGTTAGCCGAAACCTACCGAGTGAGGACTTGGGAGATGAACGTTCAAGATAAATTGTGCATATTGTAGTTACTTGTTTGCATCTTTGTTGTCTTTTGAATTTATCAATTTTCTTTTTGACCAATTCAGCACTGAATTCATTGTATTCTGCAATGTGAATGATATTACTGTGCTCTTTTATATATTCCATCTTGTTTAAAGGTACATTAACCAGCCTATAATTTAAACTGTAGATAACAGCATGCTTGTGTTGTCTTGGGTTATATCCATCTGCTTTTTAAAATTTTCTATGTGCATTTCCTTCCTATGTATGCCAAATTCAAGTTTATTATGTTTTCTGGTAAGTTTCAAATGCTGTACAATAATATCATTCACATTGCAGAATACAATGGATTCATGCTTAAATAGTGTAATGTACTCAAATGTATAATAAATGATAAATAAATAGCAAAATGTAATTGATTATCTCTTTAATCTACAGCCCTTCTCAGTATTACAGGCCTTTCTTTTAATTTAACTACAGCTTTCTTCTTAAAATTAACCTATAATTAAAATATCTTAACAGTACAACAGTACAGTGCTAAGAACTTGCTATTAGCCATAGAAAAATATTACAATTGAGAGCCTATCTTCTTATTTTATAGAGATCCTTAAATGTTAATCAATCCAGCTATGAATCACAATATTTGAAAATAAAATGTCATACCTATTTCAATGAAATAGCAACAAATCATGATTATATTCACAGCTAGCTATGGACCTCACTCATATTTGTTAATGTAACTATATGTTCAATTTCTGTACCCATTTCTTCATCTTATTAATGCCTCCATACTTCCTCCATTTCCTATAACTTATTTATTTAGTTACTCTTCTCTGTTCATAATGCTCTCTGAAAATCACCCAAATACAAAAGCCATAGAGTCCTTTGAACATGCTATCATGCATTTCTTCAGTTATCAAATTCTGATGTTATGGTAATTAATTTTACAGTGTTTTATGTTCATATTACATTATTTAGTTCACATGTTATAGAACTTTCATTTGGATCCATGGCCATCTTAATGCATATTTACTTTTCACTAGGAAGTGCCACTGTTTGACAGCAGAGTCTAATTTCATAGCCCCTTAAACTTAAGTTAATGCAAAAGACTATTTGTTGTCGATTTTTAACATTCCAGACGACAGTCGAATCTTCAAGGTTGAAAATGGAAACACAGCTTCTGCAACTAATCACAAAAAATAAAAATGTAAGTGATGGAATGTAAGCGAGTTATTGATTCATGGCAAGTTATTGATTAAAGCTTCACGGGTGATCAGCCACATCAAATTTATAAAAATGTATAAATTTGACATGGCTAATCACCCGTGAAGCCTTAATCAATACGTGACGGAATGTTAAAAACCGACTACAAATAGCTTTTTCGATTAATTTTTAGCTTAATAATCAAGTTAATGCATTTCTCTTGGGAAATATAATTAAAATACCATATACCTTCATCATAGAAAATGAAATTATGTTCTTGTGTCCCATACAACACTTTTAAGGAAGTTGTTCTTCTGAAATTAACAAAGTCTTTCAGTTCTTTTAATGGATTATTCCAATACAACTATTTTTAAAATCTTCTGCAAGTAGAAGTTACATAAATGAGGTCTGGAGACCATGCTGGCCATAATCGTATATTGATACCTCTACCTTTCAAAAATGTCCTCAATTAATTTTAATCAGAGATCAGCTGTATTGCTGTAGTGGAATATTCTTGAAAATATGCTGTGTACATTCAATGTGATACAGTTCTTATAAGAATAGTAAGATTGTTATTCTTATACATCTACTCATTCACTACAAATTTGAAAAATATTGTGGCATACTTAGTTGTATTTAGTGTAATTTGGTTTTAGTTTTCACTAGATTGCATTGTGTTGCAGATGTGGGGAAAGGAGCTAAATGTCCTTCAAATTTAATGAGCTGTAATTCCTTTCTTCCTCTAAACTTATAAGCTTTTGGGCGGACTGCTCAAGTCAGTGCTAACCTGTGATGTGAATTTAATTAGAATAAATCTTTTAATGTGAATGTAACTATTATTAGTTAATTGATTGAGTCCTTTTGGCTTCCTTTGAAACAACTTACATTGCTAAATCCTAAATTAACATGCAAAATGCATACTAAGTGATAATTCATGTATGTATGTATGTATGTATGTATGTATGTATGTATGTATGTATGTATGTGGCGTTTAAGGGCCCGTCGACGACAAGGTCATTTGGGCCCCCTGATAATTCATTACTTTTGCTCCAATGTTATGCTAGAAATAAGTTTAGTAATGTAACAGTTTCATTAGTTCATGAGTCATTACAATATAAGCCCTATAATTCTGTAAGCAATCACAGCATGCCAAACTCCAAATTTTTTGGTCATACTACAGCATTTTGTGCATAAGATGGTGTCCTTCTGCAATTCAGTATCTATTGTTTTGTATTACTGGATGCCAAAGCAAATTAACCCATACTTTGTCAATAAACAATATTAAAGCAGACCAATAGAGCAATCATTAACATTATTCAGTACCCAATTGCATAAATTAACTTCACTCACATTAATGCATTCTGCAATTCCTCAGCTAAAGTTATTCTTATAGGATTTTTATTTTAAAAGTTTGTGGGAATTCCAAGCTAAGGTTTGGCAAACTTCCGATTCCTAAGAAAGCTTTCTCAGAGATTTCTTTGGACCTTTTTCTAAGTTTTCTCCAATGTCATTAAGTGTTTCCTCTATGGTAAAACAGATACCATTTCTCTATAAAAGACACAAACAGAAAATTTGTCTATGAAATGCCCTATTACTTCTCTACAGGGATTTACTGTCACATAGGAATCATACAAGAATATTTTGTGCTAACTATATAGACCTTTTGTCCTTGTAACAGTAGTAACACACTGTAACACTGCAACATTTGTCTGACAATATATGTACAACACAAAGACTTTGTGTCAACTAATTAGCTGGCAGGTGGAGAGAAGGGAACATGGAGGGAAACAGAACTGGGTAGAAGACAAGCAAATTTCTGTTCTGTTAGCCATACATACAAAGAAAGCTTCTATCTACCTATCTGATGAAAGTGCAATTATTTGGCAGTCATTTGTGTGTCATGATTAGCTTTAGAAAAAAGAGGTAATGCCTGAATGACAGTCAGTGTGTCAGTATTGAAGTCCAGAAAGTAAGTTCTGTTTCTATTTATCTCTGCTGTAGCACTGCGATTGCAGTTCCGCACATGTGCGGTAGATGCTCTGTATCAAGGAGAAGAAACATGTGCCATTGTGAGATCGCTGTCAGCCACGTACGCTTTGTTGTGCTTGTTTATAATGTCGGTGTTGATTGAAAATCCCGCCACTTGTGAAATCAGATCTGTGATTTGTTTCCTGAATGCTAGGAAAGTGAAACCAATTGAAATTTATCGGCAAATTTGCAATGTCAAAAGGTGTTGTGTTTCTTCGTGACAATGCACGACCACACACTGCAAATGAGACGAAAACCATTCTACAGGGATTTGGCTCGGACATGTTTGACCACCCCCCGTACAGCCTTGATCTCGCTCCTAATGACTTTCATCTGTTTTTGCATCTCAAATCTTTCATTGGCGGTCAACACTTTAACAATGATGAAGAGCTGAAAGAAAATGTTTCCAACTGGTTGAAGACACAGGCCGCAAACTTCTATGAAGTAGGTATACAAAAACTTGTGCCTCGCTATGACAAATGCCTGCAAAATTTCGGCAGTTATGTGAAAAAGTAGTTAGAATTGTAGAATTTTGTGCAATAAATAATTTTTCTGTATCTTTACACAATTTAATTTTATTACCAAACAGAACTTACTTTCTGGACATACCTCGTGTAATGTACATAAAATAAGAATAAATTAAATGGTCCTCGAAAAGTATGATGTACTGTTTCTCTTATACCTAAAAAAATACATCCTTTATCTACAAATAACTGAATCGCCAACACAGAAAGCAGACACTCATCAGCGGTGTAACAGTTGTTTTTGTTTGGTACTTGAAATGAGTTTTGTTTATTTACATGGTAGTATTATTTAGAATTAAAAAAAAATGTTTAAAAATAGTATAATGTTTATATTAATTATGTGGAAGTGAAATTGTAAACAAACAAAAAACAAAAAAGATATATATTGGTTGGTACAAGTGACATTAGTATAAAGAAATGAACGGTTGCTATGGAAAGAGAAAATCAATAATCTTCCTTGTGGAAAGGAACGCAGAGAAGATGAAAGTTTTGATAGTGATGAGTGGACGTGCAGGAGTATGCAATTAACAGAAACTATTTATTAAGGAAGTAAGGATTTATCAATATGCTGGAAGTAACCTGCAATGATTGACTAGGAAAGAAAGTTTGAGTAAAATGTAATCCAGATGATACAACTGGTGACCTGAAGAAACTGATAGCCGCACAAACTGACACGAGATGGGAAAACATTGTGCTGAAAAAGTGGTACACATTATTCAAGGACCAATTCAAACTACAACGAAGAAATCCTGTTACAGCTGTATTGCTTGAACTGCAGACCTGTGCATGTTACACACTTAGAATGGTGATGTAATACAGCTATAATTATATTTCTGTACAAAGCTTCTGCCTCTGGTCTGCACTTATTCCTTTTGACAGGAAATATATGAGTACAAACACACAAATATTTCTCAGCAGCTTTGTGATGCATAAAGTAACCAATTGCACTTCAAACACCATTTATTAATCTCTCAATCATGTGGGAATTGCTTTATTTCCACAAAAAATAATCCTTGCAATCTTTTCACTGATGTGGAGCATGGAAGATGAGATCCACTTGTTGATTCAGAATATTTGTAAGAACACAGAAATATCATCTTGAGACAAAGATAAAAATGTAATACCTGGTAGTGATCAATTGCAGCAAAAAGCACTTAAGCTTTTCATTAGTTTACAGTTCCATTTTTAATAGGAATGAAGTTTTATTCCTAATAATAATAATAATATGAATATCAAAATGATATATAATTTGCTGACCACATTAAACTAAATGAACTATTGCATTGTAGGAGTAGGAGTTTAAACAAGGTATATAGAACATGACAGCATGACAGTACACAATGACCATTATTAAATAAACAGATATCATGTAGGCTTTTTTATTATTAATTCAACTGCACACTGTATATACAGGTATGTTGAACATTGAAGAAGTTGCTGAATCACAGAATGTGGTTCAGACAGAAGAAATGGATTGGTTATTGAAAGAAAGCAAGAGTAGTGCTGCAGAACTCTATTCTACCAACAGTAGCGACAAAAACATGGCTAATGGTAATGAGTGAGGATTTCATTAAAGCTGCTGGAAAAATTGTAATTGTTGAATACCACTGTAAAATAAAAAACTATTATTTCAGTGGTGAAAATAAAGCCATCAACATTTTAAATAAGAAAAGCAATAGCAAATGCAAACTTCTAAGAAACTCATGGTATTAATGTTTCAGAAACACTTGCTGTTTGGCATGAAGATGCTTCAGATTTTATAGGATTTATGTTTAGCCTTTATCAATAACATTTTATCCTCCAAACTGCATAAAAAGTACTATTTTATAACAAACCATAGTAACAGATATATGCATTCAGTCAATGAGGTTGCCACACAATTATCCTATAGATGAGCAAGGTTATACAGAGGTCACCTTGCACATACTTATTATGAAGGAAGGGATGGAATGAAAAAGCTATTGGAGGCTACAGGCTGCAGGTAAACAGACCACAAAGATATATGGCACTTCCAAATTACTCCAGGCTTGAAGACCAAATTTACTGCTGGAGCTGCCTTGATAGGACAATGAACAACCTGTCAAAGAATGAGCCTTTTAGTATCCACAGGGAATATATTTCCTTTAAGCAAGCACCTGTGTTATCTGTACTGCACTGCCATATACTCAGTGGTGAAGTGTGCAATGAAGTGTTGGAAGAGCCGCTTTCCCTAGAATTTCAGGAGAAACAGAATTTAAAAAAAGAAAAGAAAATCCATGCCAAACAATATTTTATTTGCTCTGGATACATTTTTAAAATTTATTGTCAAACGTCTATAGTGCTCCAGACAATTTGATAGATGCTTAGATTCTGTGACCAGTTCCGCAAACTTATTCAATACTGAATATTTACACATTCATAACTTTGAATATCATGCTTTATAGATTTCTGGAAGCAATTGCAACTCTTCAATATTTAGGAAGCACTGACAAATTTTGTCATGTGAAGTCTTTGTAACATGTGAAGAAACATTTATTTTCTTTGTTTTATGTGGAGCTTTTAAAAACAACTGTAAGTATATTTCAAAAGCATTAGCAAGAGTATATTAGACTAGTATTTAGTGGTGACAAATAGGAAATTCTTGTGAAGTTTTATGTTATTAGCAAAAGTGTGTGAATTGCTTGCTTTCTCCATTTTAGGCTAACAGTTCACACGGTGTGGGCCAGCTGTAGGAAAAATTGGAACATCTGAGTGGAGAGGGGAAGCAGGAATGTCTGCTTGTAATATGATCAGTCTTACAATGCAAGAAGGGTCTATGTATGACTGTAGAGTAGAATTAGTACTGAAAAGTAGCCTTAGTTCTTTGAGACATTATTCTCTCTTAATGAAAGGTATTGTTTGGAGCTTCCGTCACTTTGAAAGTCACCTCACCACTGCATATACTACAAACCTATAAGCATATTTGAAAGATAACAAGGAAGCAGTAGAAAGGGAAAGGAAATTGTAACAGATTAGACACCACCTCAGCATTTACGTACGGACCAGGGAAAACCATGAAATACCTAAAGTTAGAGTGGACAGCTGGTATGAATTGAACCCAGGAACTCCCATATTCAAGGTCACCCATTACCACAGTGCCACCTCACAGTGAGCAAGAGTTAACTTGTGCTGCAAGTATTTGCTTGAGTTTTATTTAACAGAGTTTTAGAATACAATATCAAGGTTGTTTTCCCTAAGTGCTTTGCAGGTTTTTGTTTCTTTTAATTACTTAATTAAGATTACTTTACAGGTATTAGTGCAAATAAATACAAATGCTTCACCCAATGACTTGGCCTTGTAAATTGTTTTACCATAGCAAACTTATTTGGAATAACCTAAGTATGAACAATTTGGTATTTATCGAGATTTATCGTACCAATAGGACGAAAGTGAAGCAGATGTGTAAAAAGTACGACTCATCTAAAATTTAATAATTTGGTATTTATTTTCAATATTATTGTTTGTGTTAAATAAGAAGTTAATACCAATTTTCTTTACTTAAAAAACTCATAATGTATTGAACAAAAGATATTTCTTCAACTTTACTTGGTTTGTTTACTCTGTTGTATGAAGAATAATCTAATAATATAGTACCAAATACTATATGGCCCTTTGTCACACTGTCTTTGCTTAAATTAGTTTTCAACCATGGACTAATATTTTCAGTGAACAAATTTAGGAGCTTTGGCAGTGATAGAAATCCATGACATGTAGCATATAATGTTGCTTTCTCATTGTAAAATATCACCTACATTAGGGTAACTGGTTTTTCTTTTACTCTGTCTTTATATCTTATTGCACTACATTATCAGTACTCACTTAAGTCACTTACGATATCTGATCAAAGATGTAGGTAATAAAAATAGCAGGTAAATCATTACATTACTGTTTAATTGTAATCACTTCATTGTTTTGATTTAACCTTTGTAATTGTTTTTTCACGTCTTAACAAAACATATGATTATGCTGTGCCATTAATAGGATTCCCTGAATTGTGTGCAGCATCAATTCTACTGGTACTGGAATTATGACTGCCATTGTGAGTGATATTTAGGAGTTGAGGTGCATTAGCATTGAGATCGGCTGCTATTAGCGGTAATGATGAAGCACATTGGAAGTTGGTTTCCTCCAAATCCTGCTGCAGTTTTGCTAGAGGTGGGCACTGATGAACTACCCCTTGGATATCATGCAAAGTCTGTGAAAGAAGTATAATATCAGCATTAGAATCAGCTGCATCAACAGTGATTACTGTGTCTAAATTTGGTAACTGTCTGCAGATTGAGTTTAATAGCATATTTGCCCTGCAACTACAATCATAGTGTCATCTGCATAAATAATATCTATTCTCACTGAATGTTTTATTTGTTTAAATAGCTGTTTGATGTATAGTATGAATAAGGAGTATTAGTAGGATAATAAATAGTTGGAATTAGAAAGTAATTCTAATTTTGAGACTTGTGATACTCCACCTTTTGAAAGGTAAACTGAATTTAGTCAGATTTATATCTGTAATGTGTGTCATTTTCACAAATTGTTCACTGTTTTGTAAATATGTAAAATACTGATAATGGTTCACACTTGAAAGTAATAGTGATTTCATTTGAACTGCATGTTTTATTTTCCTGTAATCCATATCAAATGCTTATCAGCTGTTGCTGTTAACATCTACAGTCAGCATACAAATTAAGTGTGAAAATCTATGGAATTCTAGAAACAAGGTTAAACTTGTTATTAAGTTACGGGAAGGATATTATAACAATTTTCTTCACACTTGTGTTTAATGTGGCACATGTTAATACTTACTTCTAAAGCACTGTCAATAGCTTCATACTGTCTCCGAACTTCTGTAGCTGCTTGATGCCAGTTTTGAGTTAGTACTTGTTTGCTAAGAGCATATTTTTGTCCCATTTCTGACAGCTGACGTTCTTTCTCTGAAAGCTTTTCCTTTAAAACAGGAACCTAAAACAGAAAAAGGCACAAATTTTATAAGTGTTGCATAAACGTTCTTTCTCAAAATTTATTTAAATTTTAGTTGTAGTTAATGTACACAGTAAAGAACTTTTTTTTTTTTTTTTTTTTGCCATTGTGATTGGGTGAATGAGTGCCTCATATGTGCTTCAAGATGAGAGAGGTATTTAAAAAGTGCTAGTATTATGTAGCTTGCATAAAAATGCCTTATGTCCATGCACCTTTTTCTCAATAAATGTTTGAAAGATCTCAATTCAATACTTAAAGTGTTCCATATGATTTTTCAGTGCATCAACACTGAACAAAATTAACCAAGGTGGTTAATTATGATGAAATTTGACCATGAGTGCTACACTGATCAATTTCATTGCCTGCAGTAAAGTTGCACAAAATGGCTGCCCATTTCGATTTTTTTGAGAAACTTCAAGGTTGAAAATGCAAGAGATAGAGTGTGAAAAACGGACTGCAAATACAAGGTTGGTCTGAAAAGTTTCCGACCTAATAAAAATAAAAGACATTTTTCAGATCGGCTTCACTTATGTACCTATTTTGAGGACATGTTTCGCAAACCATCATTTGCATCGTCGGCTCTTATGAGAGTCGCATAAGAGCCGACGATGAAAACGATGGTTTGCGAAACATGTTCTCAAAATAGGTACATAAGTGAAGCCAATGTGTAATAAATACGACTCATCTATAAATTAATAATTATTTCCCTTCCCTGTGGTGTTCCAATACAGTTAAATCTCGATACATTTTACAGAATTAGTTTTTTATTTTTCAACATAGTCTGCTTGTAACTCTACACACTTCTCCCAGCAATGCTTCCATCTCTGTAACCCATCCAATAGTACTCTGCATTTTTCTCTGCAAAATAATTGTTCACGAAATGATTACCTCTTCATTTGACAAAAATCTCTGTCCTCCAAGCGCAATTTTCAGATGAGGGAACAAAATGAAGTCACTTGGGGCAGTGAGTAAGACGGCTGGTCAGGTAGTTCAAATTGCAATTTGTGGATTTTCTCCATTGCAACCGCTGAGGTATGAGACAGTGTGTTGTCTTGGTGGAACAGGATTTTCTTGTTCTGCAAATGTGGTTGTTTTTCCACAAGTTCTTCCGTCAGCTTGTCAAGTAATGATGCGTAGTATGCTCCTGTAATGGTCTTTTTGTTTGTAAGATAGTCAATTAAAATAACAGGTTTTTTTTTTTAAATAGCCAGTTCCCCCTTTGCAGTCCACTGTTTGGAATGTATTTTTGTTTCGGGCGTATAATGGTGTATCCAAGTTTCATCTACAATAATTAATCGGCGCCAAAACTCGGATTTATTGTACCTAACTGTGCCAACAGAGCACTGGAAATTTTCATTCGGACACATTTTTGGTCTAACGAGAGCAAACGCAGATAGCTTTAATATAAAAATTATTTGTGATTGGTTTATTGACACTCGTCACTTACTTTTTCATATATTTATGAGAGACTAGTTTCAAAGGCCCTGGCCTCCATTTTCAATCTCTTTCCAACTGTTGAAACTAGTCTCTCATAAATATATGAAAAAGTAAGTGACGAGTGTCAATAAATCAACCACAAATAATTTTTATATTAATTTTGACGTCACTGTTACTAAATTCCTCCAAACTGAAACAGTTATTTTATGTTGTCCCCAAAGAGTTTCAAATATTGTATTATGTGAGGTTAAGTAGAGTGAGTCATGCACAGAGAAGCTATGTAAGTGGAACTGACGTCACAAAAGTGTTGAATAACAAACTTATTTGGGATTGGTGTGACGCGTATATCGTAAAACGTGGACCAATAAGATATAAAAGATTTTACGTTGCCATGGAGGATATTCAATATTCCTCTAGGGGGGTCGAACTATTAGCGAAATACTAATGTGTAGAAGAAGATGAACTGGTTATTCTTCTCCTAACAGTCACCGTGAACGGATGTAAAATTCTCTTCTTAAACGCCGTTGTGTGCGGAAGAATATAAGTCTATTCTCATAACAATCATCGAGTATAACTAGATAATCTTTACATTAAATATCATCGCTAGAAGACACACAATTTAATTATTATACACGGTAGTGGACAACCGTATAAAACTTTTGATTCTTGCACGCATCCAGATATAAACGCGTCACATCAAGTGAATCTTGTGTAAGAATAGTGTTATAAATGTTGTATCATACATTTTGTTCGAACTGGTGTTGATTGAAGTAAGGAAATAAAAGTTTCTACATTATTTAATACAGAGAAAAATGATTACTCATTTTACGTAAAATTTCCTTCCGCCGTACCACCCCTGTAAAAGAAGATATCTTGCTCAACCGACTGAAGTCACGCCGAGGTAAGCTGGGACTTCAAGAACCATCTATTCCATCCACCAAAATGTCGCCATATCGAGGGATATAATTACTCCATCACCCATTGACGTTGGGAATCTACCCAAACCACTTCAACCCTGTTCCAAATGGTCACCTCAACGAGGGGCATAATTCGTCATCCATCAATACGATTCGACACAAACCCTGTACCAAATGGCGCCCCAACGGGGACTCGAATAGGCAGAAGGAGGATTACACCACAGGAGAATAAATAGTGTAATGGACAGGTAACTTCGAATCAAGAAAGAAGAAAGAAGAAAAGTGAGTACGGAAAAATCTTAATAGATAATTAATAGAAAAAGTGACAAAATTATAATTTTCATTTTTATGTTATTAAGAAAGGGAAAGATATTACCTAAAATGGAAGGTAAAAAATTAACAGACAATAAGAATAAAAATATTGGGGAAGGAGTGGAAAGACTAGTTAGTGATAAGAGAGCAGAAATACAAGAAGTCAGGGAAGTAGTGGAAGGAATGATTAGTGATGATGCAGGAACAAGTAGAACAGAAATTATGCAGAGTAAAGATAATGAAATGATAATAGACAGGTTAGAGAAAATGATGAGTAATTTTGATGCTAAAATGGATAATTTAAATGCTAAAGTAGATCAAAGTTCAGAGAAATTAGAAGCTAGGATAGATCAAGGTTTAGGTAACCTAAGAAATGAAATTGAGAAGGGAAGAGAAGAGTGTAGAGAAGGCATAAAATCTTTAAAACAGAAAATAGAATCTCATGATGGAGAAATGTCTAGGTTAAAAGAGATGTTTCAGGAAATGAAAATAAGTCAGGAAAATGTAGTAAAAGATATAAGAAGTGAATTGGCTAAGGAGTCAGAAATCCTTAAGCAACAACAAGTAGAATTTGTAGAAAAACAAAAAATAGAAATAGGGGAATTAGAGAATAGAATAAGACAAGAAATAGATGTAGTCTTATTAGATAATTCACGGAAATACCATGAGGAAAATATTGAAATACAGAATAATTTTGTAAGAGAGGTAAATAGTATCAGAAATGATGTTAAACTAATTGCTACTGAGGTGCAAACACAACAAGATGAACTAAAAGTTAAATATGATGAAGTCAGTAAGTTGAATAGTGAAATGATTACAAGAATAGATTTGGCACAGGAAAGTTTTGAGAGAGAGAAAGAAAACATTAGCAAGCTGAATCAAGTTGTGATTGCATTACAGGCAAGCAAAATTTCTGAGAACCAGAGGGTAATAAAATCTAAGAATATTACATGTATAGACTTACCTGGTAATTCAGGTAATATTGTACAAAACATAGAGAATTATTTGGAGAGTGACGATACAGAATCTTTGTCACCTGATTGTGAAGTAAATGGTAATAGACAAATACAAAACATGCACACACATACACAGTTACACAGTCAAGGTAACACAAATTGTACAAATTATTTGTTGCATGACATAAGTCCACATACTTTCGAAGAAGAATTGGGAGACAATCCCAAAATATTTCTAAAGGAATTAGAAGAATATTTTAAAATTAAAAAGATTCCAAATGAATTTAGGATGATGATTGTTAAAAGGTGTTTGAAGAAAAATGCTTTAGAATGGCTGAGGTTAACATTAGCTTCACATGAAACGTATAGTATGTTTAGGAACGTGTTTATAAATAGGTTCTGGGGTCCAGAAAGACAGAGAAGAATTAAAGTCGAACTGGCCACTGGTAAATTCGAGTTCAGGAAGGGTGTGTCCATGACTGAATATTTCCTAAAACTTGCTAACAAAAGCAAACTTGTGAATCCAGATATGTCAGAGACCGAGATCGTGAATATGCTAATACGACATTATCCACCACACATTAGAAACCACCTAATTGTGGCTAAGCCCGTCGACTTTACTGATATGATTGAGTTATTATCAGAATTTGAGGCTCATAACCTTAATTCTGATTCTACTCATAGTCAAGTTGATCCTGACAAGACTCATATAGAAGAAAAGCAAGTAAATAGACAGGAAGTAAGACCAACATTCGGGGAAAATCACAACCATACTAACCAAAACCAAAATAGTTTTAACCAAAATTGGGGCGGGGCACGTTCAAGAGACAACTATGAACGAAGAGAGTACAACCCCAGAAAGACATATGAATCGGTAGTGCCAGGTATAGGAAGGAGAATTCCAAATACTCCTAGGAGGAATTATAATAATAACCAACCTGTGGGAAATGTGAGGAGTAATCAGGTGAATCAACTGAGGTTTTACAGGGGAAATAACCTAAGAACAGGTTATCAAAGTAGAGGAAGAGGAACTAGCATTGAAAACTCTTCATTAAGAGATTTTGGGGGTCCTAGGTTTGAAAGGGCAGACAATAACCTAGAAAGGACACAGACTCAGGGAATAGAAAGAGAAATAAATAACGATAGTACCAACCCAACTGCTAGTGTAACTACCGACCGCACTAATGCGGAAAATTGAGTACCAAATCATTTTGTGCCTTGGAAAGTGGTTCGGTAGAAATGACACAGGGCAAAATCAAAATTCAAAATTTACCAGAAGATAAGCTCACTCTCTCCAGAAGTAAAGATCGGGAATTAGTAAATCCACCTCAGATTAACCTTCATATAGGCGATAGCGAATATAAAGTATTGATAGACACAGGAGCTAGTTCATCAGTAATAAGTGAGAACTTATTCAAGGAATTACTATCCAAGTTTAGGATTGAATATTTAAACGTGTGTAATGTATACTGTAGCACAGCTATTGGGAAAAAGAAAGATAAAGTTAAATATCAAGCGTTAATTCCTGCGCGAATAGATGATTGGAATTTCAATTTTATCGTATTGGTAATACCAAACTTAGCTCGTGATATTATTATTGGCAATGATGTATTGTATGGTTGGCAAAGTGTGATAGATTTCGAAAAACATGAAATGAAGGTCAAAGGAGATAATGAAGTAATAAGAATAAATTTGTTAGAAGAAATTATATTAAAAGAGGATGAGAAGGATAGTATAAATAATGATAGGTTTTTTGTAGAAAATATAATATTATACGAAGAAGATATAATTAATAATGAAGAAGATGATAGTGGTAAAGAAAATTTACTTTTAAATAATAAAGAAAATGATACGTTTGACCTTGGAGATCATTGTTGCCAAATAAACACATTAAATACCGACACCGAGCGAAAACAAGAAGAGGAAGAAATGATATTCCAAAGAACTTTGAAAGAAAAGTTAGGGAAAACATACAATTTAAATCACGCGCAAAGAGAACAGTTGAGGTTATGTATACTAAAGAACAGGAACGTTTTTAGTACGAAACCTGGATTGTGTAATAAGTACATACATACATTTAAGGTGAACGACATTGCTCCTTATACTCATAAAAGTAGATCTGTGCCTATCGCTATTAGACAACAAGCATCTGAAGTAATAAATGATATGCTAGAAAATGGAATTATAGAGATTTCTAATTCGCCTTACCTACATCCTTTGTGTTGGGTACATAAATCGAACGGAACACTGCGTATGACGATTGACGCAAGAAAGATAAACTCACTAACACAACCCGATCACTTCAGACCTCTTGGAGTTGATGAGGTATTATCAAAATTAGGACGTGGAAAATATTTTTCAAAATTAGATTTGGTTTCATCGTATTGGCAGATACCACTAGATGAATCTGTTCGAAAATACACAGGATTCAATTTTGGAGGAAAAATATACCAATTCAAAACATGTGGTTTTGGATTATCCACTAGCGGAAGTGCATTACTTCGAGCGTTACATAATATTTTCGGAGATACCATAGAAAATTTCGCTCTACAATATATTGATGATTTTCTTATTTTTGATCAAAATTTCGACGACCATATATCACATCTAAATTATATATTTACAAAATTTTCTGAAAGTGGTATGACAATAAATCTGGATAAATCGCAATTTATTGCCAAAGAGATTGAATTTCTAGGTTATATTATATCTGAAAAAGGCATGACACCGAATCCAGAAAGAATCAAATCGATTGAAGCTATCCCTCCACCAAAGAACATCAAGCAATTAAGAAGATTTATGGGAATACTACAATATGAGAGTAGGTTCGTTATAAATTATGCCAAAGAGCTTAGTCCTTTGAGGGAACTTCTTAAGGAAAATTCAATTTGGAAATGGACTGAAGAACATCAACAGGCTTTTCAAAACGTGAAAGAATTATTTAAAAATGCCATTCTTTTGGAAAGACCCATTCAAAATCAACCATTCAATATATATTCTGATGCTAGCATTCAAGCTTATGCAGCTGTACTAACGCAGATTGATGTATCTGGAAATAATCACGTAATTGCTACTGCTTCCAGAGCATTGCACAAAATAGAAGCTAATGCTTGCATAACCGAATTGGAAATTGGAGCTATATATTTTGCTTTACAAAAATTTCGGCAATATGTATACAATACCAAAGTTATTGTGTATACAGATCACATTAGTTTGTCATTTATAAAGAAATGTAAATTAACTAGCTCAAAAATATCTCGTTATATTCATGAAATTACTTCGTATGATATTGAGATTAGGCACATTCCAGGAAAAGAAAACATATTTAGTGATTTATTATCAAGACTATGATTGGAAGGGGAAATCCCAGAAACGTTATCACATCCACATCATGAGATTAAATTGTTCGAATTAAATTTTAAATGGAATAGAAACCTAACCCAAAAGTTTAAGAATATTTCGGAAACCCAACAAAATGATCCAAAATTGTCTTTATTGCTACAACAAGTTCCAGAAATTGGAGAAAATATAAATTGTAACATAGCAAAGAAAAATGGTATTCTTTACAAATTACATGGGGATGTAATACGAAAATGGAAAGTGATAGTTCCGAGTAGTTTGGAAGAAAATGTAATAAATTCTTTTCATCAAAATTTAGCACATTCAGGATGTGAAAAAACTGCTATGACTATAAAAGAACAATTGTACATTAAACATATTGACAAGAAGGTTAGGAAATTAATTTCAACATGTGAATTGTGTCAGAAAGCTAAACCAATAAACGTCAGATATGATTTTGAACCTCAAACTATCATCAGGGATAGAAAGAACGAACTAGTTGCTATTGATGCTCATGGAGAAATGCCAGCTAGTCAACACAATTGCAAATACATTTTTGTAATGTTTGATATTTTTTCTAAATTCGTAAAAATTTATCCTGTACAAAATATCAAAAGCAGAACGTGCGTAAATAAAATTTTAAAAGATTGGATACCAAAGTATGGGTCAATAAAGGCAATATTATCAGACAACGCAACGGTTCACCGGAGTAAATTGTTTACTTCAGAGATGAAGAACAATAATATTAAGATGTATTACTCTTCAGCATATTTTCCCCAAGGAAATCCTTGCGAGAGAGTGATGCGTGATTTAGGCTTGTATTTCAGAATTCTGTGTCATTCTAACCACCGAGGCTGGTACAAATACTGCCATATTATCGAGAAAATCATTAACAATACCCCAAACTCTACTACCAAATTTTCACCAATCGAATTAATGACTGAACTACAACCTGAACCTCTAGTAATAAAAGCACCGACAACCTTAAAAGTAGATGAAATGGAATTGAATGAAGAAGAAAAGTGTGCTGAAGCATTTCGAAGAATAAAAGGAAAAGCAGAGAAAAGATTATCAAAGATACAAAGAAAAGGAGCGACATGGAATCCTGAAATAAATGATAAAGTTCTAGTAAAGACATTTAATATCTCCAGTTCTAAAATCAAATCCTATTGGAGAATGAATTTGTTATATAAAGGTCCATATAAAATAGTAAGAAAATTTGGGGATCATACGTACGAATTAAGAGACGATAATAAAATGATAGGAAAATATCACAAAACACTTTTAAAACCATTCAAAAGCCTTGACACTCACCAGAACAAAAAAAAAAAAAAAAAAAATAATAATAATAATAATATGTTTATGAATTACTGAAAAGTGTTTTGTTTATTATTATTGTGTTCGAATAATTTCTGATTTTATATTGTTATTTTAAATTGTATTAATTGTTCATTGTTGTAATAATGTTTAATTATTGGGGCATTCTTTAGAATATATGGAACAATATTATTGGAAGATTTAAGTTAATTTTCCATATATTCTGAAGAGGGGCATCTGAAACAGTTATTTTATGTTGTCCCCAAAGAGTTTCAAATATTGTATTATGTGAGGTTAAGTAGAGTGAGTCATGCACAGAGAAGCTATGTAAGTGGAAATCACGTCACAAAAGTGTTGAATAACAAACTTATTTGGGATTGGTGTGACGCGTATATCGTAAAACGTGGACCAATCAGATATAAAAGATTTTACGTTGCCATGGAGGATATTCAATATTCCTCTAGGGGGGTCGAACTATTAGCGAAATGCTAATGTGTAGAAGAAGATGAACTGGTTATTCTTCTCCTAACAGTCACCGTGAACGGATGTAAAATTCTCTTCTTAAACGCCGTTGTGTGCGGAAGAATATAAGTCTATTCTCATAACAATCATCGAGTATAACTAGATAATCTTGACATTAAATATCATCGCTAGAAGACACACAATTTAATTATTATACACGGTAGTGAACAACCGTATAAAACTTTTGATTCTTGCACGCATCCAGATATAAACGCGTCACATCAAGTGAATCTTGTGTAAGAATAGTGTTATAAATGTTGTATCATACATTTTGTTCGAACTGGTGTTGATTGAAGTAAGGAAATAAAAGTTTCTACATTATTTAATACAGAGAAAAATGATTACTCATTTTACGTAAAATTTCCTTCCGCCGTACCACCCCTGTAAAAGAAGATATCTTGCTCAACTGACTGAAGTCACGCCGAGGTAAGCTGGGACTTCAAGAACCATCTATTCCATCCACCAAAATGTCGCCATATCGAGGGATATAATTACTCCATCACCCATTGACGTTGGGAATCTACCCAAACCACTTCAACCCTGTTCCAAATGGTCACCTCAACGAGGGGCATAATTCGTCATCCATCAATACGATTCGACACAAACCCTGTACCAAAACACACAGCAGATAGCTTTCTCGTGTCTTGATTTAATATGTGACAAACACATTCTTTTGACATGTTCATAGCTTCTGCTATCTCTCTCACTTTAATTCGGCGGTCATCTAGCACCATTTGGTGAACTTTGGCAATGTTTTCGTCGGTAGTTGCAGTTTTTGGACGTCCCGAACATTCGTCTCCCAAGCTCTTATGGCCACTTTAAATTCAGCTGCCCAAAATTTCACTGTGGTAAATGATGGTGCAGAGTCCCATACACAGAATCAAACTCATCTTTGATTTGCGTAGGCGAATTGCCTTACAAAAACAAATATATTTAATGACAGCTCAATACTCAATTTTGTCCATTTTCATAAAAACACTCATATCAACTCACTCAAACGACTGTTACATAACAAATGAGTGTACAAAATGGCTGAAACTTTGGTGAGTAACTGTCAACAGATGAACAACGAAATTCACTAGCTTTTATTTACTAGTGCTGTCATCTTCATCTTGAGGTCGGAAACTTTCAGACCAACCTCATCGTTTTTTTAAATAGTGATAAATATATATATAGCTATACATATTTATTATATTACAACTTGCCTGGTATCATGTTTAAATGCATGGCTAAATACATTTTATTTGATTGCCCGTTTTTCTGTTTTGAAAGATACGAACTTGAATTATTGCTTCAATCCTCAGGTTACACTTTCTCAAAACCACTTACACATATTTCATGGTTTTCTTAAACAAAATATTTCTTAAGCTAAATGATTCTACTGTTTGTCAGCTTGATATTGAATTTTATGTTTTTGTAAATTGTATTATATTCATAAATTTGTAAACTATATTCCTAATATAACTTTGGGTAAAATAGGAATAAAAAAATTGGATAGTAAATAAATAAATACATCCATTCCTTCCACTTATCCTTTAAATAGGTTAAATTAGTCCTTTTATTTTTCCATTTATTGGAGTATAAAACAACTAGTTCCAATGGGACGTCTATCTCATGCTGAGAAAAATTTGAAGATTACCTTTTGTTTTCCATTTTCATTTAACACCAAAAAAATGTCCAATCATATAACATTTAACAAAACAATATCGACAAAAGGATTGTAATAGTAGTAAACCTCCTTGGATATAGGTATGTTTGGATACCTTCCTTTGAATAATTCTCATAGAATGTTCACTGAATAACCTAGGGTATGTTCACCTGAATGAAAATTAATAGTGCACTGCAACTACAGTTTTGCCATGGTCAAACTTTGATTATATTTCAGTGAGCCTCAATAAATAAGGATTTGATTAAGAATGCTACACATGGCCATTAATCTGTTTTAGAACACTAGCAAAAAATCATAGAGCTCTAAGATGTTTAAATTTTAAAACAATTAATTGGAGTTAACAAAGTTTTTTGGAAGTGAGCCACATTTCAAGTATTTCTCAAAATAAATATTTAAGGGCCATTTACAATGAAAATGCAAACGTTAATGGAAGGACACAAACATATGTTCAAACCATAAGCATACAAAAGCATTCATAATGGAAAAACGGAAATGTAATTACAGCCAATCAGAAATAAGATGATTTAAAATGGCTCCTTATCATGAAATAACATTCATGCATGTTCAAACAACAGTAGCCAATTTATTCGGCCTACTATATTTAAAAAAAAGTGGTCATCTGGATGTAGATGGTGGTTTTATCCCCTGAATCAAAGAAGAATTTATCAAGGAGGCTTTCATAATTTACTTCGGAAATGAGAGATGATGATCCAGCACAATTTCAGAGCTACATGAGAATCACCACTGCACAATTTGATATCCTATTAAACCTAGTTAGCCAGCTGTCTAAAAAGAATAGCAATCAAAATCCTTTACCTGAAGTCCTTCACCTCAGTGTAACGTTATGGTGAGTGATAGAGACAAAATAAACATTCATGTTGCTACATTCTATTTTTGCTACGTATAGTTTATTGTTTGTTTAATTTCTTCTTCACAGGTTCCTAGCCATTGTTGACATCTAAGTCTTCATAAGATTTATCCATTTTGTCATACAGACAAGCTGGCTCTGATACAATGCAATAAGGTTTTCATCAAAGGCAGCCATTCTGTACTGTTTTCTGATTGATGATTTATTTGTTCTACATAAATACAAATGTAGAAGCTTGGAGTTTGCAAGAATTTGCATTTGCGCTTGCATCTGCAAAATAAGATTCCATTAACGTTTATGTTTTCATTATGCATGGCTCTCATTAAATTGGCTGGTTGAGAGCTTTTGCACTTTGGTTTTATTTGCATTTACCTTTCAATGTGAATGGCCCTTTATGGAAAATTTAATCACTAGTAGATCCTTCCTGGTTGATAAGCCCTAGTCTACTGGCATTTTTATGTTGAGACATTTTTTCCACATAAGTACTGAACATGGCCACTGTAGTTGGTGGGGCTTGTATTTTCCAGTGTTGCTGACTGCTGATTGGCTTGTATATGTTTTGTGTGTTTAAATATCATAAGCCAGATTTTGTTCAGTTTGACAACTTTTTCCTTTCCGCTGAAGTTGTTCGAGTGTTTGTACATTTCTATTGCTTCACATTGTAGTCTAGTGTAATAGTGTTGTGCTGAAGAAAGTACGGTCATCTCCTTATATTGAATTATGTTCTCCTCTTCTGCCCGTATAGCATACTCTGTGACCCAGACTTTTCTAACTGTCCCAAATGACTATATCTTTTGTGTTCTGACAGCTGGATATTGTTGCTGCAGAGCATGATGCCTGTGTTCAATTCTGTACATAATTTCCAACTACTTTATAAAGACCTTCAAGTCTATTGCTTTGAGTTTTGTCCCTCACAAACCGTCCGTTTGGTACCACTATTTATTTAACAGACTTGTACGCCCAATTACAACTAAATTTAAATGGAGTCGATTAATGACACTAAACAATACTTACTTTTAAATGTTTCTGGAACATGTTTCAGACTTTGCCTCCATCCTCAACTGGCCATCGACTGCTGTGTTGTTTAGTGTCATTAATCGACTCCATTTAAATTTAATTTATTATAACAACACTGTTTTCAACACTTCCAAGAAAGGAAGCCCAATTACAATGTTTATCATACATAAGTGTTTACATATAATAATATACATACTCAAATAAAACACAAGAAAAGCAAAAATGAACACAAAGTAATACAGAAAGGGATATATAGGGAATAGAAACAATGAATAAAAAGAAAAAAGAGAAGAAAAAAGCAAAGGTGGCATGGTAAGTAATTATTTTACTATTCCTAATTAGAGTAACGATACTACTATTGCCAATTTTTGTAATTTACTGATCTGTGAATAAGTAGTTAGTAGGTATAGCATTTTTGAATTGAGTTTCAGACATTTTGAGGACACATTTGTAATTTGGAGTTACGGGGAGTCAGCCCTTGATGATGTTTTGCTTTATCTCAACAGCATCAATCCAAAAAGTCAATTCACAATAGGAAAATCGAAAGAGGATAACAACCTTTCTCAGATGCTCTGGTCAGCAAACAATCAGGTGACACACTTGGAGACACAATATAACCAAACATCACTCATGTTGACTGCTACTTAAACAAGAATTCTACCATCATTTCCAGCAGAAATGTCCCATTATAAAAACTCTTACTGATCGTGTTGCCTGCATCTGCAAGCCTAACTCATTTCAACAAGAGATGTTCAAATGGTTACACAGACGAAGAAGTCTGCAGAGCTCCATATCCATCTAAACCTTGATCTGCCCGCCTCTGTAGTGTAGATGGTAGTGTCTGCCTCACGTTCAAGAGGTCCCAAGTTCGAATCTCGGTCAGGGTGAGTTACCTGGATAAGGCTTTTTCCGGGATTTTCCCTTACCCTTCAAGATGAATGTCGGGTAGCTCTAAGCTCCATGGACCCTGGACTCATTTGAGCATCATTTCATCCAATTCATTCACCGTCCGATATGACTTAACGTTGGAGGACGTAAATTTAAGAAAAAAACACACCTTGATCTGCCAATCTCAAAAGCAGCCCTAGAATAAAGGCACGGACTTTCAGCCATTTTTCAAAAATGTTATGGACAGGACGGAATGCTTACTTAAGTTGTTTGCTAATGCTCTGGATCTTGAACTATCCATTTTCCATCTGGCATCCTAATAATAAGTGCCACAACATGAAAATAAATTTGAAACCCATTAAGAAGTTTAGAGTTTATTGTGCTCTGCCAAATATTCCAGAGATGCACTCACTTCAGTTAGTGTATACAAGATTTCCTGCTCTTGTGGTTCGGCATACATAGCGCCACCCAATGTAGCATTAACACCCAACTGTCAGAACACAAGAGAGCTGTCATCTGGGACACTCAGGAAAGTCTGTGGTTGCAGAGCATGCTTTATTCAGCAGAACAGGAGCAAATAATCCAATATAATAACCATCCTTTCTTCAACACAACATAATTATGCCAGACTGCAGTGCAAAGCAATAAAAATGTACAACTACCTCAATGACTTCAACAGAAAGAAAAGGAGCTCTCAGAACAAAACCTGGCTTCTGATACTTAGATACCTGGTATCTATAACAAAATGCATGTAAGCCAATCAGCAACCAGCAACACTGAAGAGGCCAAGCCCCCTCCACCACTCAACATTTCACTCTAACCAAACAAAATCTATACGAGCAGCTGATGTAAAAATACTCCCTAGAGTTCCAGCCCAAGAGTCAGTTGTTACTGAACCTTTATCCAGAAAATTGAGACCATGACAGTGATGAAGTTCACTGCATATATGGATGAAATGTCTTGACATCAAAAGGCCAGCAGAATACGGCTTATCAGGGCAGAAGAATCTACTAGTGATTACTACACAAATATAATTATTTGTAACAGAAACTTCACTTATCTTAAAAGAAAATGATGTAAATTTTCTTATTAATTGATGAGATTTTGAGTTTGTGAATAATCATCCACATCTTCAATCGCAAACAACCTCTTTGTCAAATTATGATCACTAGAGGTCACTACATTTTTGCGATCTCATCAATTAATAAGAAAATTTACATCATTTTCTTTTAAGATAAGTGAATTTTCTGTTACAAATAATTATATTTGCGTAGAATTTGTTGCTTCACTGTAACTTGCTTCATTTTTACGTAACTACTAGTGTTTATTCTAACTTCGGCTCTAAAACCTTGCAATTACTCATGGAAGAATTTGCAACGGTGAAAATGGTGTTTTATATACTTTAACTCTGTTTCTTTGATTTGATTTTGAGTGAACTTAATTGGTTTTGGGAATTAGCAACTTCTCTCATTGCACAATTAACTCAAAGAAAACTTAATGTATCATCTTGTATACTACAGACAAGTGACAACGTAAAATTGATAGGTATTTATTTTCTATCATCTGTCTCTTTTTCTCTCTTACAGTCCTTAGAGCTGATGGCCAGTTATAATGGCAGAAATTTATTTCTATTATAAAGGCCATTGATTCCAAATGGCTTGCATTTAGTCTGAATAAAGCTGATCAGCTTGTATAAAGATGGTAGTGGTGACTTTGCTTATTTAACTTTTAGGTCATATAGGAAGGTGAATGGAGTGGACAGTGCTCAAATGATCCTGTAGTCCATAAAGCTTAAAACTACCTAAAATAACTTCTTAGGATAGGTGAAAACCTTAGCCATGCAGTTTATTCTCCTAAGGCTCAAACTCAGGCCTTCCAGTTTGGAAGCAGACACACTAACACCTCACAAAGAAGGCGAGTTTGTGATAGTGATGATGACGATAATATTAATGGTACCCATCAACACCATAACCAAGGCCGAAAGCTAAATACTAAATAATTTGAAAACTTTAAATTGGAATTAACACTGTGAAGTAATGTAATAGTTAAAGTTGACAATTTCTTGATAATGCCTTCAAGAGGAGGCGAAATGTGTTGAAAGAAAATTAGTGGTTTGTGAAGTACAGAGTGTCTCAGTCAACTATTATATAATTTTAACTACTAAAGACATTGTTTGCAAAATCTTAAATTTTTATTAGCTGAATCAAACTATGTAACATAAATTCATGCATGAAAGTTAGAAATTTGAAATGTGTAGCAAAATTAACATCATTTGAGATGAAACTATAATTCATAACTCACTTTAATATAGATAACAACAAAGTCTTACCTCATTCTGAACAGTGATAACTCTAGCAAGTGATTCTGGAGATGGGTACTGGCCACTTTCCTGCCATTGCTGAAGAATATGCTCAGCCTCATCTTCCCGAGAGCGCAATTGCTCTTCCATTTGTTTACACATTGAACTCAGATTACAAAGTTCTTGTGTAAGTTGCTGAAAGAAATACAAAAATAAATCACAATATAGTTCAATGCCATCATCTTTTGTTGTGGATATATTCATGCAAAATATTCTGTCTGTTTTAATCTGACTGATGTACACATTGAATAAACATAGGCACGACAAAACACATTTGAAAACAAGACTATAAGAACACATCCGATGCACAGAATATAGAAAGAAAAATCATCCTTGCAGCACACTTTTTAAACAATTATCATGATATTATTGTGAAAGTCAACCTCCTTAGGACAGTATGATACATAACTAAACTCTCAGTATGGGAAAACATCCACATTACAAAAAACAAGAGTGAAATTAATGTTACAAAAATTACGGCATGATAGAGTCAACATGAAAAATTCAATGCCACGGCCGGGATTTGAACCACGGATCTCCTGGTTTCCATCCAGTTGCTCTAACCCATTGAGCTACCATGGCCAACTTGCCGTCATGACATTAAATTCTCCATTTGACTCGTATATTTCCCAGTGTATCTCGAATGCGAGAGCCCCTAGTGGTCTACCGGGAAATATACTCACTTTATTGGTCACTAGAATCATTAGCCCATTGCTGACCTACAATCGCTTTCACTTTTTACAATATACAGTGTGAGAACATCAGATTAATGTTCCTTTATATTTCTGTTGCATGCATCACCTTGCATTGCTCAAATTTCCCGATGTTTGCTGTTTGCAGACCAATGCACACTTTTACATGCAAAACTACTTCACAATAACGTTGACACCCACTGGTCAACTCATACCTAGAACTAAACTCAAGTTGGCTTTTGTGCTCCCTTACTATACTCAGCAGGTCCCACAAGAGATGGTTCTGGAAATTGAAATTTCCTGAGTAAAAGGAGCAGAACACTTCCAGCTTCATGAGATCAGCTATTGGCTGTCCTTGAATATTCCATTTGATGCTCCTTCTTGAAACAAACAACAAAAACAATGGCATGGGGTGACTCACACTTAATTCCTTTATGGTAGGTATTCATGCCACTGCAACTATGTTCCCTCCTCAGAGCTGGTTCTCCCGAATAGTACTGTTGTAACAGACCAGGTGATCTAAGTCCAAGTGCACTACCAGCAATTTTCCTTGGGGCAGCTCTGGACGCAGTAGACTACATCTTTGATCCTCTTCAGCATTCAGTAAGTCCCTTACCATGGCTGCTGGAGCTTGGGCCAATGGCCCCTTTGTCTGGTTAGGGCGATACAGGCACACCAGGTCACTAGACACCTTAGCTGTTGGCCTGATGGTTATGGCAGGTCTTTATCCAGTCGCTCACTACCTCCCGTAGAGGAGGGGATCCGTCCCCTTCAGCTGCTGTGGTGCAAGCACTGCGGACCCCTAGCACTCGTGGTACCTCTGACATTACTAAGAGGAACCTCAGGCCGAACATTTGAGCCCCTCCCTAATGGGAGTTGTTTTGATTAGGTTGGACTCGAGGGGACAGTGTGTTCCCGACACCTGCAGGAGATCGGGTACCTCCAGCCAGGGTTGCCTAAATAGTCCCGGGTACTAGCCTGCAGAGCTAGCAGAAGGTGTGCTAGGTGACCAGGCGGCCCCACCGAGGTTATTTGGTAGTCTTCCCTGCGGGGTTGATGCGCATAAGTGGCGTATCCACTTCCACCTGTCTTGACGCTGTCGATGGGGGGTTTTTTAGACTCCAGGTATTGCCCCATGGAAAGAGTCCCAGAGTTTTCCATCACTCCCGGGCTGACAGAGGCCGGAGTATTCAGACTTTCGGGTAGACCTTGTTGTACAAGTCGCTCACTACCTGGAAGTACTTTCTTCAAGACCTCCACTATCTTACTCCGAGGAAGCACCAACTGCTCTCTTTGGATCTTCCAGTATGGTGCATCGAAATACTGTATAACATACCATCCTTAAACTTCAGCGAGTCTTTGGGTCCAATAGGACTTATACTGACTACTCCTCAATGCAATGTCCTCCCAGCATGGATTTGCTCCTGCTTTCACTTCTCTGAGAAGTGGCCCCAAGTCAACAAAAGCCAGCTGCCCCCTCCTCAGATTGGCACTTTCCTATCCATCTGGTGGCACTGTTAATATGACATGTACAGCTGCAACATGCTCCTTTGCCTCTATTCAATGGATTTACTCCTCTGGGGAGGGTCTTCTTGTCAAAGCATCCACATTGGAGTGGCTTCTTCCCTTCCAATGTTCTAATGTAAAGTTGTATTCTTGGAGTATCTGAACCCAATGAGCTTTCTGGACCTCCAGGTTCTTAAAACTTACTAGCCAATGAAGGTGGAATCATCAGACCTCAAATGGAATGGCTGATGATACAGGAACTTGCAGAAATGTTCCTTATGAATGCCAGGACCCATGCTGGTTAATGCAGTAGTTTTTTTTCCCCCTGCTTTGGAGAGAGTCTTATTGCAGTAGTTTATTACTGTCTCCCATCTATCCTTGATCTGAGATACCACTATCACTGGCGTCATTGTCCATGATGAAACTACTGCCCTGTTGTGGGAAACCTAAAACTGATGCACAGCAGACTGCTGACTTAAGTGTCTGGAATGGGCTCTTGGTCTCTTTCATCTACATGTAGGCTTGCTGGAGCAAGGCTCATCTCTTATAGCCCGAGCTTCTCCAGGCCTCCCCCCCCCCCCCCCCTACACCAGATGACTGGTGTGACTCCATTAAGTGCTGAAAGGCGACTGATGCACTGCAGAGACCAAAAGGCATAACAATAAACTGCCAAATTCCTTGGCCTATCAAAAATGCAATCTTCTCCTTGTCTCTGGAATCTAAGGACTCCTGGCAGTATCCATATTAGGTCGAGAACCAATGGGCACCAGCAAGTGTGTGCAGGGTATCATCGATCTAGGGTAAGGGAAAGTAGTCCTTCTGAGTGACAGTACTCAACTTTTGGCAATCCATGCAGAAGCATAGTTCGTCATTTTTTTTTCTTGATCAGAATCACAGGGGAGCACTAAGCACTATCAGATTCTTCAAAGATTTCCCTGGATCTCATGTCCTGCAGCATGCTGATTTCTGGATGGGTTGGGCATCTCTGGTGTCGATTTGATGGTATACTTGGTGGGTGTGGCCGCAACCATTGCCTTCTTGGCTGAAAACTTATGTAGCATCCAAGTGGCAACTTTCAAATAGGGAAGTGGTTAGATGATCTGCTGCTCTCATTAATAAACCTTCCAGCTGGAGCCCCAGGTCTTGCAATACTGTTACCCCATGGGTCGGTTGCATGATGTTGCACTTATAGCTGGCTCACACTTCCCTAGTTCCATTCCTGCATATTCTGATTGGTGTCAAAGGGTTCAGCAGCCTTACAGGCACTACTTCCCAGCACAGCAACAATGCCCCAGTGACACATAGTCTATCCAAAGGAATCTTCCATTAGTACTATGTTCTATGACTGTTGTCCTTGCAGGAGCACCTTCACAATCATCTCGCAATAAGTACCACATTCTCTATCAGTCACCATGAAAATCCCTGGGTACTGGTTGGGGCTCCAGAGTGTCATCTTGTCTTGGCAGAATTGCAGTACTCTTCACCTATGTCGACCGTCACATCATGGCTTCTGAGAGCATCCATTCCTAGTATCACCTCTTCAACTACCTTCACAAATAATACCCACATTCACAATGCTCCTACCAAGTTCAGTTCCAGAAAGGCCTCCTTTTCCATAGGTAAGGTGTTGCCCATTTCTGGTATTAGCTGGTAAGGCTGAATGGATTACTTTGATGGCAATCCTTAGCCACATCTGGTCTGGTTCACTGTCACAGCTGCACTCGTATCCACCAGTATCCATTAACACCTCCCCTGCACCCATCCTCTACAATGAGGCCCTTATCATCCTGCATAAGGCGCACAGTATCATTCGAGGGATTGGTGATGATGACACCAATGCATCCCTCATCGCACCTATGCTTATTCATTTTCCTCATGCTTGTTGGTTAGGTGTGAACAGTCCCTCACCAGATGTTCCGCATGGCCAAACCCTCAGCAATTGCCATTGGAAGGTTTCTTGTTGACATCCTCGCATCAAGCCTCTGTCCTGTTATAATGGATACTTCTGGTTCTTAAGGTAGGGAGAAAGAGTTCAAGGACACGTGACTGGTAGGGAGTCCCAAGAGATTTACTTGCTAACTGCTCAACTATCAGAGCAAACTCCTGCAACGTTTCCCCTGGCTGATGTAGTCTCGACTTGAGGTGCTTACGATAGGCTGTGGCCAGACGGTGGTTTCTGAAGCAGTTCTCAAAAGCCTTCCAGATGTGTCCGGACACTCCCATCGTTGAAACCGCAATCAGAAGTTTTACCACTCATCCCTGAAGGCTGGCTATTACTGTACGGCTTCTTCTTCTGTTAATCACTGGTTGGAATGTCAAGGCAAATTTTCAGTGGAAGACCTCAAAGGTTGACGCCCCATCACACTTGAGTGGCTTGACATGCATGAGTTTTGTTTCACGTCCCAGCATATTGACCTTCAAGTTTTTAATTTTTTTGGCTAGCGTCTCTTGTATCATGGCAATCAGTTCCTTGGCATTCTCATCTACTTTTCCTTCCAGGATGCTAATCCATTTCCTTACGACTTCCAGGGTGTTCAGCCATTCTCAGACTTTCTCGAGGGCGTTAATATATTGGACAAGATCTTCCATTTTTGCTTTATGCCAGATAGTTGTTCATCAATTTAATTAATAGCTCCAGTTTCTTCTTGAACATTTCTGTTTTAGTTTCTTCTTTCACACTTTTCATTTCCATCTTGAGTTTTTCCATCACTGTAGTTATTTCACTCTTCATTTCATTCATTTCAGAATTCACTCTTCACTTAAAATTACATTTCCATGTCAATCTTACCCATTCCAGATATTATTTCTTCATGCTGGCCAATAATTTCTAAAGAATTTCCTCCACTGTGGCTTCTTAACCCACTTTGTGGCACCAATGTGACAAGAATGACAACACAAAGTCATGCTTAATTTATTTGTCACTAGAATCACTAGTTCAATACTAACTTACAATCACTTTCACCTTTTACAAATACAGAGCGTAAGTATGTAAGTCTAATGTACCTTTAAGTCTCTATTACATGCACCAACTTGCACTGCTCAATTCTCGACGTTCACTGCTCACAGACCAAAATTCACCTTAAACTGCACAACTGCTTCACAACTCCAATACTAACTGGTTAACTCATAGCTAGCAACTGAACTACAGCTGGCTTTTCTGCCCCCTTTTTAAAGCCTGTGGGCTGTGGAAGAGGGGTTTCCAGAAACCAAAGTTTTTCGAGTTGTAGGAATGGAACATTCATAAGTCTAAAAAACTTAAGCACAGTGCAACAATGTGGTTTTCTCTTCTGGCTCTAAAATGCCAGCTAATGGCTGTCCTTGCATATTTCATTTTTGTTCCTTCTCTTGTGGCAAATAACAAACACACTTAATTTGTTTATGGTAGGTATTCGTTGCTGCCATGACACTATGAACTTTGAACTATTGACCTTAGTAAGTTCCCATCGCCATCATCAGAGACCTTCACTCATTTGTCAGCCGATGATGGGAGCAAACATTTCTGGAACATATTCTGATTTTACAAAAGTAAGTGAGGCAGTGATCAACAGAACCAACGTTCAATTAATAAATTACATGGACTTCATACATTTTAATCATTATGAAACCCTTAAACTTATAAAAAAGAAAAAGAAATTACTGGTTGTTTTGTCCTTGCTTAGTACAAATTAAAATATATTACTAAAACTAGCAGTTTATAAAAATAAAAGCTGTTTAGAATAAGAATAGACAGTTTTGAATTTTGCACATGGCAAATAGTAGAAATCCTATATTTTCTCAATTGTACCTGATTTAATGGAAAGGGTGATATGGATCTTTCCAGGCACATTTCCTGAAAAGAGTTGCTTGGAGTTTTTAAATATGTTGTAGAATATCTAGATCTGGTTCATTAATAATGGAAATTATTTTAAAAGCAAATGATTCTAAATCTTATACAATATGAGAAACATTAAGATTTTCATAAAATATGAAGATTTTAACGAGTATAAATAATAATAAAAATATTTGGTATAAAATATATGACAACAAGCATTTTGACACAGAAATTAAAGTTTCTGTTAGTGGAACAAAGCTGTCTTAAAAGAAGCAAATGAAACATGTTGTATGAAATGTATGTGATGTACATTCAACTTAATCTTACTTCAATTTTTTCCTTATGCTGCCGCAGTTCTTCCTTTTTATCTTCTAATTCCTGAACTCGCTTGTGCAACTGAAGTCGGACATCCTGTGCCTCACCACGCAACCTTGCCCCTATTCGCTCCCAATTTCTCAGTTCATCCTGGGCTTCTCTCCTGTTCTCCTGCTCTCTTCGAACTTGCTCTGCCAACTGCATCCTGTGTACACGGTATTTCAAGATAAACAGTTTGTATGAAGACCAATTTAAGTAATTGTGCATATCACTTAGTATTAAGGGAAAGTGGAATGAAATATAAGCTCGAATATATACATAGCATCCTGGCTTTTTAGTGCAGTAAACCTTGTCTGGACTAATTATGGCCAAATTTGGCTGGAATGACAAAGTCATAATTAACATAAATTCAGAGAGGGAGAACATGTAGTTTTGAAATAAAATCATTGTTATGATTAATAATCAGGCTAAGCAACTGTTTAAGTTATCTACACTCAACACATTACCACTACAAAGACTGCAAAACAACAGAAGTCAAGGGTTATTATTAACAGCAGGTAAAAACAGCTCTGACTGTTTTCTGCAAAGCAAAAAAACTGCACAACACAGCACAAGGGTAGGGGTGATTTGTTATTTGCAACACCCTGTCTAAAGTCCAGTGACAGTTATAACTTTTTTTTCCATCCTGGCTTTACTGCTTAAAAATTCCCATATCTGTTATGAAAAGTAAAATATATGATTACATTAAATTTAAAGGGAGTCGATTAATGACACTAAACAACACTTTAAAATTTTTCTGAAACATGTTCCGGAAAAAAAAATTAAAAAATTTAAAAGTAAGTGTTGTTTAGTGTCATTAATCGACTCCCTTTAAATTTAATTGGCCATGATCGTCTTGTAGAACACCTTTATAAAATACACTGCATACCTACACCCAAATGTACTATCTGTAAAGAGGATGTCATCATGAACAAACACCATTTGGACAAATGTAATGGTCTCAAAAGTGGGAACCTACAGGCTTTATATTGGGAAGCTAGGGGGAAAATGATGCAAATCAACTAATCCCCAGTGCCATTAGTCAACAACAACAACAAATTTAATTTATTATAAGAACACTGTTTTCAACACTTCCAAGAAAGGAATTGTATATGAATACAGTTTAAATAATTCATCTTGTCTTTTGTTTCATTTCTTTCTTTACAGTAAACCATAGAATGCCTAAATATTACAGTTACATTTGTTTGATTTAATGACCTTTTGTCAAAAAGTAATAAAAAGTCTCATCTGTTTCTCTTTAACTTTTATGTCCAAAACAGCTTGTTGGAGATTTTAATTTTATTTTGGGGAGGGGTTAGTCACTGAGTGTGTAGGTTCAAGGCCCACTGACACATAGGTCATTTGGGGCCCTTTTGGGGGTGGGAGTTAAGAGTGGGGGAAATTGGAGTAGTGATAAGGGTAGAAATCTATTGGAACTGTATTGGAACACCACAGTGAAGCAAAATAATTATTAATTTATAGATGAGTCGTATTTATTACACATCTGCTTCACTTACGTAGTAGTACCCTTGTAGTATCACCAGAGTAAAGCACTTAAGAAACATCAAATTTAAACAAGAAGATAAGTCAGCAGTAGCATTTCATTTTTGGAACAAAGCCAAAATTACTAAAAGGGGTGATAAACCAATACAAACTGACAACGTGGGAGAATATTTATTAATTTTTAGATGAGTCGTATTTATTACACATCTGCTTCACTTTCGTACCTATTTTGAGGACATGTTTCGCAAATCATCGTTTGCATCTTCGGCTCTTATGCGACATAAGAGCTGAAGATGCAAACAATGATTTGCGAAACATGTCCTCAAAATAGGTACGAAGTGAAGCAGATGTGTAATAAATACGACTCATCTAAAAATTAATAATTATTTTGCTTCACTGTGGTGTTCCAATACAGTTAAATCTCAATGGGAGAATATATTCATATGGAAAAATAAGGACCGAGCAATGAACTTTGAAATCCCACCAGTAGATAATTTGACAAAAAAGTTTATAGTTCACATATAGTTTATATGTGAATACTGCAGCAAATTAAGATGATATTACTACCTTTATCTTCCATTGGTTTTGTATTCAGAAATAACAAAATATCTATGTTAAACATACATTTTGCGCAACTTTGAATATTTTCTTGTTAGAGTATGTTGCTAAAATGTTCCATTCCATGTGTATAACTAGTGAATATAAGCCTTTTGTTGATTTAATCAACTTATAATTAATGAAGGATAAATAAATATTTCTAAACAAAGGATCAATTTTCAATGTTGTAACAAATAATTATTACACAAGACCTACATGGAGTAAGGTATCTCAGGAACAAGTGACTCAACTTACTGCTTTGCGAATGAATAGACCATTCAATAATGTTTATGATAGATTGAATGCAAAGGGAAAGCACTTTCAAAGATAATATGAGTCCTAGGAGTATTACTGCTTGTAAAAGCTAACTTATTGGTACAAGGGACCACTGGGCCTTTAACACCCACTGGTCCAGACTAAGAAATATGTATATTAATGAGATTTTACTTACTACAATAAAATAATATTAGTAGTGTTTAGTAGTGCTGAATATAAATAAGTGGAAATATGAAATTCAGATTTTTGACACAGCCCTGTCAGATCATTACGCACAAATGTTAAAATTAGTTGTCCCAGTAGATCAGCATAACCCAAAACAGAATGCAAAAAAAATATTCAAAAAGGTTAGACTTGCTAATGATGACAATCTAAGCTATCTAAATTTTCTATTAAGTAAAGAATCTTGGGAAAGCGTGTACACTGAGCGAAATCTAAACGATGCCATGAATGCATTTTTGGACACATTTGATTTTCACTTTGTAACAGCCATACCAATAGTTAAAGTAGCAATGAACAAGCTAGGTAATAAGTGGATCACAACAGGAATCCGCAAATCTGGTGATAGATTAAAATTCTTGAGCAAATTCATGAAGGAAAACAAGACTACACCGGATTTTAAGGCCTATTATGTAAAATATCGAAATATATATAATAAAGTTATAAGAGCAGCCAAAAAGTTACATAACGATGAAACAATAAAAAAAGCAGTTAATAAAACTAAATCCATATGGCAAGTAATTAAGCACAAAATAAAAAATGGACCCAAATTGAAAGAAAATTACCATCTAGAAATTAATGGCCAAAAAGTAAGTGATCCTAAACAAATTTCGGAATTATTCAACCAGTTTTATTCAACTGTAGCGGAGAAACTGTTAAATACTCATTCTCTAGGAAAGAAGGAAAGATTAAGTGTAAAGAAAAATGAACATAGCATGTTTTTAATTCCAGTAACAGTTGAGGAAGTTAAAGATGTTATAAAAAAATTGAAAAATAAGAAATCAGTAGGAATAGACGGTTACTCTAACTGCGTCATAAAGCGTTGCTCCTTATTCCTAAATGAACCACTGACGTACTTGATAAATCTTTCACTTTCAAGTGGGACGTTCCCCAACAGGTTAAAAAAAGGTAAAGTGAAACCCATCTTTAAAAAAGGTAACAAAGGGGAGGTAGGAAATTACAGGCCAATTTCCATAATTTCAACTTTTGCAAAGATCTTCGAACAAATAATGTATAAAAGAGTAACAAGCTTTTTGGAAAAATTTAAAGTAATTAATGACAATCAAAATGGTTTTCGAAAAAATAAATCAACAAGTTCTGCACTGATGAGTTTCATTGAACAAGTGTATGAAACACTAGATAGTAAACAACTAGGGATAGGCATTTTTTTAGATCTTACAAAGGCGTTTGACCTGGTTGATCACAAACTTTTACTAGAAAAATTATCCTCATATGGCATAAGGGGGTTAGCTTTAGATTGGTTCAGATCTTATCTGGAGAATAGAGAGCAATCGGTGGAAATAGAATATTTTGATAGCGAAACGAGTGAAGTTAAAACTCAGATTTCAAGTAGCGCTATAATGAAATATGGGGTCCCTCAAGGTTCGGTGCTTGGACCTCTTTTATTTATAGTGTACATTAATGATTTGGCAGATAATGTAGAAAACAGAACCAATATAAATGTTACACTTTTTGCAGATGATACAAATATTTTTATCAAAGGGGTGAATAAGGAAGGGGCAGATGTACATATTGAAAATAATCTAAAATATATTCAAAAATGGTTTAGTGCCAATATGTTAATATTGAGTAAGGAGAAAACAGCAGCCCTAAGCTTCTATAATAAAATGAGTGGAAGTCAATTGTATCCAAAATTAATGCTGGGACAAGACCAAATACATTACGTACAAACTATCAAATTTCTGGGACTAATACTAGATGAAAATTTAAACTGGGAAACTCACATAGAGGCATTGACGAAAAAGCTTAGTAAAATGTGTTTCTTAATGAGGGCGATTACAGGTATGTCAAGCTTGAAAGTTCGGAGAATAGTGTACTTTTCATATATACACAGTTTTTTGGCATATGGTATAATTTTTTGGGGAAATTCTAAAGACAGTATAAAAGTATTCAGATACCAAAAGAAAATAATTAGAATCATAGCAGATGTCTCAAGCACAACTAGTTGTAAGCCATACTTCAGTAAATTAGGTATCTTAACACTGCCAAGTATATACATATATGAAACTCTTGTACATATGAAAGCAAGCCTAAGTTTATTCAAAACAAATTCTGAAATTCATATACACAACACTAGAACAAAGAATAATTTATTTGTGAAGTCACACAAAACAAAGATGTATGAAAATAGTTTCACATATGCTGGCTTACATATTTACAATAAGCTACCTGAATCTATAAAAAAGATTGAATCACAACATCAATTTAAGAAATTGTTATTAAACTTCCTTAGAGCCAATAGCTTCTACAGCGTGGATGAATTTTTAAATTTGTAAATATTTAGTTAGTTACCTTAATTATAAATATTGTACTTAGTTTTTAATTTGACGTGTCCTATAACATGTACATGTTTTAATGGATGAATCAATAAATCAAATCAAATCAAATGAAAAATATCATATTACAGCATGTCATTTGTGATACTAGCAATAATTAAGTACCGGATGTCCATGACTCCTTCAATAAAATTTATACAAGACGTAGAGGAGTGTGAACTAAAAGAGGGAGTCCTAAGGTACAAACATTACCTTTCATCATGTAATTCATCTATGCAAGTATCATTTTCCAGCTGAATGATGCGCAAAACTTTGAGTAGCTTGGTCACCAGATTGTCCACATCTATAATTTGGTCCACAAGTGTGATAGCTGGAGAGTAGTCCTCCAAAGGTGGCAGTGCCTCTAGATCAGCTGATTCACATTCTATGCCTGCTATATCTTCACTGCAAGTGCTTTCAGTCTGTGCCATTTCAAACTGCTGACGGTTCAAAATGGCTTGTGATAGATTCTGCAAGGATTCACTGTTGGCTAAGCAATGTGCTGAGGTACTTCCTGTGCTATGACGATCGTTACTTTCACCTTCATCTGGTTGCTCTGCATTGCTAACTGGCTCTGTTAGTTCAGCTATCTCAGCACCTGTCAATGTGAGGTGCAAATAAATTTGAGTACAATAAATACCTGATATAGTGAAGTTATTTAGTTTTTATTACAGTTTGAATCATGAAAATGGCAGCTGAGAAGGTACCTTACAGCTAAACAAATATATGTTTTAATTAATGAATTTAGTAGAAGTTTAGAAACAATTATGCATTGATAATTTATAACGCTCAGTTGGAATTAGAAACATTAAACATCACTAACTAGAAAAGGTACCTCAACATGTTTTGAGCATTAAGGACTTCTTCCCATTGTCAGCATTTATCCAGGACAAGTCCTTAGTCCTTGAAACATGTTCAGGTATCCTTTGTAGTTAGTGATGCTCAGTTCCTACTGATATTTATAAATACGCTTTCATCCCTCATTTGCTCTCTGCTATCTACAAGCTAGGTAACTCTCTCTTCTCTCCTTTTTATTTTCTTTACTGCTTACCTACAGTAAGGTGAGAAAGTATTGCATTTTCATCAAAACTGTAATACCAATTTTTCAAAGGAAATACATTTTGACATCTTTGAATCCAAAGAAAAATATTTATAGAGAAAGCTGCATGCAAACACATTCATGCTTGTGTGTGTGTGTGTGTGTGTGTGTGTGTGTGTGTGTGTGTGTGTGTGTGTGTGTGTGTGTGTGTGTGTGTGTGTGTGTGTGTGTGTGTGTGTGTGTGTGTGTGTGTGTGTGTGTGTGTGTGTGTGTGTGTGTGGGTGTGTGGGTGTGGGTGTGTGGTGTGTGTGTGTGTGTGTGTGTGTGTGTGTGTGTGTGTGTGTGTGTGTGTGTGTGTGTGTGTGTGTGTGGGTGGGTGGGTGGGTGGGTGGGTGGGTGTGGGTGTGCATGTGCATGTTCATGTCCATGAATAACATAACTTAAAAGCAAAATTCCAGATAAACATTAAACTTGGTTGGAAAATTAATTGTTATTTTTTCTTTTCTAAAAAATGGCTCTAATTTGTTTGATTAAAATACCATATGCTAAGATACTTGCATGACCAATAAAATGCATATCCTGATATATAAAATGCATAGATATGTCGACGATGTGTTTGCGATAGTCCCTAGAAGACTAACCGAGGATGCTATAAAGTTGCTAAACCTACAAGAAAAATCCATAGTTTTCACCATTGAAGTAGAGCAGGATGAATGGCTACCTTTTCTAGATTTGAAAATCATTAGAACACCCACAGGATTACAATTTGGAATATACCGAAAAGCAACACATGTTGACAATTACATTAAATGCAACCCATTCAACCCAGTACAACATCAATATGCAGTATTCCATAGTTTAGTTCACAGATTAATCAACATTCCGCTAACAAAAGCAGAATATGAACAGGAGTACGCTCACATACACCAGGTTGCCGAACTGAACAACTATAACACAAATTTCATCAAAAAACTGATCTATAGACACAAAAGAAACAAATACTTAAAGGACATTACTACGTTAAAAAAACTAGAAAACCCAAACACCAGATATGGAAAATTTACATTTCATCCAAAATACTTCAAAAAATTTGAAAAGATATTTAAGAGCTTCAACATAAAATTAGCCCCTCAAAACAAACACAACATCCGCAACTTACTAAACCACCCTCTAAAAAATAGCACACCGAAAACTCAATTATCAGGCATTTACCAAATGAGTTGCCAGGATTGTGACAAGATATGCATATCCTGAAATTTTTTGAAATAGACCATGAAGCAATTCCTTTCTTGGAAGTGTTGAAAACAGTGTTGTTATGATAAATTAAATTTAAAGGGAGTCGATTAATGACACTAAACAACACTTACTTTTAAATTTTTCCGGAACATGTTTCAGAGACTTTGCCTCTATCCTCAGCCGACCATCGACTGGTTCTCATTGGTGTGTGGTGTACCAATGAGAACCAGTCGATGGCCGGCTGAGGATAGAGGTAAAGTATCTGAAACATGTTCTGGAAAAATTTAAAAGTAAGTGTTGTTTAGTGTCATTAATCGACTCCCTTTAAATTTAAGACCATGAAGTCCTTATTTTGATCGTTTTTTGTGTATTATTCATTTCAACTTTTTTGACCAATTTAAGACATACAATGAGATCTAAATTCTGACATTTAAGTACTTTAAAATTCACATTCACTATTACAAAAATGTTGAGTCAGAATAAGAGATCAGTGAAATGTTGTCCCATTTGATTGATAACAAAACAAAGTCAATTCAACATCATCCAGCTTCTTTACGTGCATGAGGCAGTGCCATTCACATCCAATTAAGAAACTGGCCTCACCATTGAGGTATCTCTAAACATGTGTAAATTTCTGGGACACAAATTCAGGGCTCAAACATACAGAGAGGACACACATTTTCCATTTATGTACCACCTGATGTACAGGATGGCAACCATTCTCTTCAGTAAATAACCACATGCAATAAAAAATTCATTTTTCCCTATTTGGCACTATCATGAAAGTATGACTGTAGGGCTATAGGGCTGTAGGGGTGTTTTAAAGATAAATTTTGCAGTGTTTGTAAAAGAATTTCTGACAATTTTGAAGAACTGTATCACTTCAAGAAGTTGAATCAACAATATTGATACAGAAATTAAACGAATTATAAGCATAAACATGCTGAGAGGTCATAAATATTTCTATAAAAAGAAGTAAATTGTTTTCAGCATCTACAATGATGATATTTTCCCGGAAATACTGGATGTGTATAAGAAGTATGTTAATGGTACATTCAAGCAATAAAACAGTTTTAAAAGCCATCCAAAACTGGATTTTTCTTTAACTACAGAGTAAATGTTTGTTTATGTGACTATACCTGAACTTATTTCCTTTGCACATCCTTCTTCATCATCGTTTGAAGTTTTGCTTGCCTTTGTTGTTCCACCAGCAGCTGCATTTCGGATGGCAGATATTACAGCCGACACAAATGATGCACCACGTTTTGGAGATGGAGTCCTCTGTGTGTCTCGTAACATGCTATCTGAGTTCCGACTAGATGACATTTTCTCAGGGCTGGCTTCTACACTGCTATTGCTCTTGCTGTAAGCTTCATTATGAAAAATTACATCCTGAAAAAATACAAGAACCTTTCTGGACATTCAGTTTGCAAAGTCTTTATAATTTAACCTGTTATTATAAATAGCACAATTTTTTTCATATTTTCTATCCTCCTATTTCAGCATTAAAAGAGTGTGTTTTATGAAACGTGGAAATTATTTACACTTGAGATTAAGGGTATCATAATACACAAGTATTATTGATGTAATGCTTGAAAGGTACCCCATATGTTACCACATATGCATGAATGGAAAAGAAAGAAAAGAAAATTTAGTCCATCAGCATTTTAAGTAGAAGAAAAAGATTTACTTATTTGACTTGCTCTTTTTCTATATGACATTTCATTTTTAGGCAGTTTTAAGTTTTATCTTATAGATATCCATTAAGTTGTAAATATTAGACATATCAATTATAATTTTAGGCATATTATGATAAAATCACATATCTGTGTTTTAATATGTTATTGCTTAGATGGCCGTGCCGTGGCTCAGTGGTTAGACCACTTGGCTCTCACCAAGGTGGCCCGGGTTCGATCCCAGGCAACTGCAAAGTGAGATTTGTGGTGGACAACACGGCACTGGGGCGGGTTTTCTCTGGGACCTCCGGTTTCCCCCGCCATCTCATTCCACTGGTGCTCCATCTTCATCTCATGTACCATAAGTGTCACCGCCTGTGGTGCTGTATGTAGTAAAAGTGGGCATTAAACACTACACATTTATTGCTTAGATCATTCCAGCACCTCATCCAATATATTTCCTCCCCCTCCCCAGTAAGTAGCTCTGATTGGCACTTTATCTTATTGTTCATGGTGTGAGAAATGGCACACAACTATCTCCTGCTTATTTATAGTTGACACCACTTCTGTTTGGCAACACATTGCCAGAAAGAAGAAGTTAAGTAACTTCAAGGTTACCAATTTAGCATATGTCCAGCCTAATCTAGTTCTGTTTATTACTCTTGCAACAAAATGTTATCCCATCAAGTGCAAGTTCCAGCAAGCGTACATAATGACCATAATGATATCATGTTATGCCTATCAAATTAATTTAAAAATAAATGAGCTGTTCAGAATATGTTGTTATCCTATGTACAGATTCAAAATTCTGGTTTACAAAAGCAAAAGCAATGGTGACTACATATTTGCACTCAGTCTATGTTTTGGGCGCATGCCACTGTGATCCATTGCAATGAGCAGCTGGAATGCTCTTCGTTTTGAAATCCAGTGATAATATCTGCATACTAAAACCTGGAGACTTGCTTGGAACAGTATTTTCAAAGGTATTTAGCAGAATTCTAATTCTATTAACACACTGCACCATTATGAAACAAACCATATATGGGTGATTTTTTAATTAATTAGAGCCAACTGAAAAACTCAATGCCACGGTCGGGACCTGAACCACGGATCTCCTGGTCTCCGTCCAGTCGCTCTAACCCCCTCGAGCCACCATGGTCAACGTGTCGTCCTGACATTAAATTCTCCAACTGACTCATTATATATTCCCGGTAGACCACTTAGAGCTCTCATATTTGAGATAAACTTTTGTGGCGACTTACTATTGTAAGTACTTGAATACCAGGATTTTTATCGCTGAATATTTTTAATGTAAATTTATATTGAGGAATTAATCCTTAAAGAATTAATCCTTTTAAATAGATTACTCTGGTATATGGGTGATTTTTAATTAATTAGAGCCAACTGAAAAACTCAATGCCACGGCCGGGACCTGAACCACGGATCTTCTGGTCTCTGTCCAGTTGCTTTAACCTCTCAAGCCACCATGGTTAACGTGCCGTCCTGACATTAAATTCTCCAACTGACTCATTATATATTCCCGGCAGACCACTTAGAGCTCTCATATTCGAGATAAACATTTGTGGCGACTTACTATTGTAAGTACTTAAATACCAGGTTACCTCAATATAAATTTACATTAAAACCATATATGTATCATTTCATGTTCAGCAGATCCTAGGAATGAAGCATATGCTGTAAAAGCTTTCAAGTTCATTTTTGTTAATTACATACATTATGTTTCAAACTGTCCTAAATTTATCAAGACCAACAGTTAATTTGCATATTAAATTAATTCATTTACTATCCCATAGTGAGGAGTTATCCTAGAAACAAATTTAGCTATTTAGTTTGGACCCTTGGATGCAGGTTCATGAATTTCTAGTTAACTATTACTGAGCAAATATGCTAATGCCTAATCTTCATTATCTTAATCTTCATTGATGAAAATTTGGAGAATATGAAAAAACAAAACTATTTAATCAATTAGAACTTTGATAAACAGTAAAACTTGATCAAAGCAGACAGTGTATAATTTGGAAACTGTCTAAAACATACAAATACATCAGTCTCAATACATGCAATGCATTTTTATATGTCAATTTTTTGTGTAAAACAGAATTTGTTCAGTACAAACAGAATTCAAATTCTAAAATTAATTAATAATTAATTGTATAATGCATAAAAGCAGCATTACACACATATGGACTACTGCATTACATTATATTGTTATTATTCACATCTAAACAAGCTTGTCACTTCTAAGTGCATTACTTCCTGAAATGGGGTCTATTTCACAGAATCAAAAACCTTGGAGAAATGCACTGGCTGCATTGTTAACTGTTTTCTGCCAGTCATTAGTTTCAGTTGATTTGCAGCACTTAAAGTGACATCAAAATACTAGTCATTAACACTCAATGAAAATATGAATGGATCAAAGTGAGTGAGAAAGATAAACTTTCTGTTTGAAAAATAATGTTGCATTTCAGATGTGCTAAAATGCAAATTTACAAAACTTAAAAGAACAGTGATAATGTAAGGGATGAGTGAATGAAAGAAAGGCAAATTTGGAGATGAGGAAATTAATGACATAGTTTGGTAATTGTTCATAAATGTGCAAGCAAAAGAACTACCTCTGTCCTGATGTATGTTGCAGAGTGAACCTCTAAAAGTCCCTATGGAACTGGGCAATATGGCCTTCAAACCATCTAGAGAATGTGTGGACAACTTTACAGCTAGACACATCATGTGGAATGAAGTATCTGGAGGAAAAATCTAGTTACAGAATGGAAGGTAAAACTGCACCATTAATCGTGGATTTTGGTCCTAAAGATGTGTTCAGTATTGATGAAATAGGACTATTGTATTGCGCACTGTCTTAAAATCTCTTACAATTCAAAATCAAAAGTGTCCGAAGAAAGACTCATTGTACAGCTGTGCAGAAACAAAATGGAAAAGCCACTGGTTATTGAAAACATGGCAAAACCTCACTGACATCAGCAAGCTTCCAGTCATATGGCAAAGCAATGGATGGTGAATGGTCTTATGGAATAGTGGCTTGACTCATTCAAGCTAAAATGAGAATAAATTAAATTTTTAAGCGCTCCTTTTCCTACACAATGCCAGTTAATAACCCACCATCAAGTTACTGAACGTAAAATTGGCTTGGTTACTGCCCAGTTCAACCAACACCACACAACTCATGGAGAAGGGAGTTATTTACACATTCAGGTTCCATTACAGGTGATATTTGATGCGTCTCTTTATTTAAATGTTGAAAAAGCTGAAAGTGCATTTGCTCATGTACGGCCAGCTTCTATCTTTAATGCAGTGAATTGGATTGATCTCACAGTAAGAGAGTTAAAGTTTGAAACAATCACCAAGTACTTCAACAGTCGATGAAAAAGATATTCCTGTATTCATCAAAGATGAACAAAATGCAGCAGCAATTGCTGAACATTTCACATAGTCCAGAGGTCTGAACTACATTCAAAATGATGACATCTTATCAACTTATGCAACTTTTACTTTGGCAACAGATCTAATAGAAATCCACAGCAGAGAAAGAAGAGGTAAAAAACGAAAACATTCCCAGGAAAATTAATAAGCATGAAGAAGCAATCATGTATAAACCATATCAAGGAATTTGCAGCATACAATAATTCTTCAAAACTGTTGGAACTACTGCATAGTGTAAAAAATTGCATAGAACTTTTACATAGCCCACTGCACCTTAAGTAATCTTTAATCTTGTCCAATTTGGAAAATTGATTTGAACCCATATAATAACATTTAAATTAAAACAATGCAAACAATAATATAGTGAAAATATTCTGTTGGTTTTCAAAAGCTGGAGGTCACGAATGTTGTTTTTCTTCTTGCTTTCCAGTGCAAATGACCTGAATATTCTGTAAGCTGTTCTTCACAAAGCTCAGGGTACCTTAGCTAGTAGTCTTAACTGATATCAGATATTTATTAATATATTTATTCATTATTGTTCCTACTATATGCCTAGAAAGTAAAGGAAGGTATTGCAATTCAACCAAAAATTTTCACCAAAATACATGTTTTTCAGAGCCTGTAAAAAAGAGGAAGCATAGGCTGTGGATATGGTGTGTGTATGTGTGTGTTTGTGTGTGTGTTGTGAACAGTAAAACTGGATGAATAATCATATGTTTTAAATTCATTACTACATAAAATATAATTATTTGTAACAAACTTCACTTATCTTTTAAGAAAATTAAATTTACATAGAACTCAAGAGACTGGTTTTGCAAAAATCTTTTTTGCACCTTCAGTCATTGTTTTTTCCACTGTCATCGTTATGGCGCTAGGTGTCATATTATTTTTGTGTTTAGTAATAAACTCTGAAAATGGCATTATTTCAAAATTCATCACACGATTTCTATTAGCAACAATAACAAATATGACACCTAGCAGCAGTAATGATGACAATGGATGTGAAACTGGTCTTTGAATTCTACAGAAATTTCATAAATTTTCTTAAAGGATAAGTGAACTTTGTGACAAATAACTATATTTTATGTAGTGTTTGTTGCTTGACTGTTGTTAGCTCTGTTTTTTGTTTTAAATTCATTATTTACCAAAGAAGCAAAACAAAGACTTCTAAGAAAATTGCTCTAATCCAACTACTCTATCTATGCATGGGAAATGTTTCAAAATGTTCATGTTTTAAAAAATAGCTATAATTATGATTAAAATGCCATATACCTATTTAAGATATTTAAATGACAAAAAAGTATATTCTTGAATCTTCTGGTATTGCCTGTGAAGCCCTGTTCATTCAGAACAAATTTTGCATAACTGATTACGTAGAAAATGAAGCTAGCTACAGTGAAGCAATAAATATTACACAAATAAAAATATGTGCCACTAAGGCTTCACTTATCTTAAGAAATTGGTGTTGATACTTCTTTTCAAATGGAGAATAAAAAAAAAGAAGAAGTATCAACACCAATTTCTTAAGATAAGTGAAGCCTTAGTGGCAAATATTTTTATTTGTGTAATAAATTTTGTATAACTGGTAAATCATAAGAGAGAAAAAAAAGCTTCTACACAGAAAATGCAGATTTCTTTCAAGTACAAAAATAGTTCAAATACCTTTTTTCATGGCATTAGCAATTTCCAAGATATCTATTGCTACAGGTTTGAAGTTTTTAATATTATCACTCATTCTTTGAAGTACAGCCACCCTGTAATTGTATCTCATAATTTTGCACATATAGAGAGTATACAATGTCAAGGTCAGCATATATTATGCTGCTTTTTTACATTTGTTTATTGATATTGTCGCCCTGACGGTAGACTCGCGAAGCCGAAGCCGAAGCCGGTGGAGATTCGGAAAACTTCGGAACCAATCGTTACCGGTAGCGACAGACAGTTGAATGTAGTTGTTGGAAAAATAAACAGTTTTTTGAGGTGCTAGCAATTTTGTAATGTTGAACAGTGTATTTCGAGGAGAATAAAGTATAGTTTTTGTGTTTCGTAACCTCGTTTTGTTATTTCACGAACCCACAAAGTCACAATATCCTATGATGAAATGTGCAGAGGCAATTTATTTAAATGTTTATCTCAATTAACATAGCATAAGTTAACTGTAAGAATAGTTTATATAAGCTGTATGAAACTACTGCTAGTTAATAAAGAAAGTAATGTGAACTAATTCTTTTGATATAGCGCTCCCAAGCTATACAAACAGGTGTGCTTCATAACTCTTCCAGCTTGGATTTCTCAACTTAGCTAATCTATGGGACACTTCACACACATCCGTAGCATGGAGGTAGCATGTCTGCCTCACATTCAAGAGGCCCCAAGTTCTAATCTCATTCAGGATGAGTTACCTGGATAAGTTAAAATTATAAAATATAAGTATTTATAAACAGTGGAGCTTTATCAATAAAATCTTTTTAAACTACTTGTCAAACTATAAAAACACTTAAGCTCCACTTACATTTAAAATTAGGACATGTTTCAAGAACACGCGTCCCCATCATCAGCTGATGTTTGACTCATTCTTCAGGTGACCGCCTTCCTCTCTTGGTGCTGCTCAACGAGTTGAGCGACATCATCCACTATTGGTATTTCGAAATTCATGGCTCTCTCTCTATTCTTAAAAATGTGTATATATGTGTATATTTTCCCATCCAGCATGAGAAATACACTAAATCACCCACTCAAAAACACAAGTCCGGCCAGCAAATTATCAGGAATTTACAGTGTAAAATGTGAGCGATTGCCGTGAAATATATATTGGAAAAACAAAAAGAAACTTGGAAACAAGGATGAAATAACACATGATATGCATAAAATACAAACAGACAGATAAATCAGCTATAGTCCATCATTTTTGGTCAAAAAAATCATAATATTTCTAAAGAAATCAAACTTTTGGTACCAGCAAAAAAGTATTGGGAATTAACAGTTTGGGAAAATATACACATTTTTAAGAATAGAAAGAAAGCCATGAATTTTGAAATATAAATAGTGAATGACGTCGTTCAACTCGTTGAACAGCGCCAGGAGAGGGAGGCAGTCACCTGAAGAACGAGTCAAACATCAGCTGATGATGGGGACGCGTAGTCCTTGAAACATGTCCTAATTTTAAATGTAAGTGGATCTAAAGTGTTTTTATAGTTTGGCAAGTAGTTTAAAAAGATTTTACCTGGATAAGGTTTATTCAGGGGTTTTCCCTTATCCTGTAAGATGAATGGACCCTGAAGTCATTTGAGCATCATTTCACCCATTCCACTGTTCCATTCATCATCATATATGACTTGCATTGGAAGAACATTAAATTAAACATTTAAAAAAGAAGTCTATGGGACACTTTCCCTGCTTGTGCTATGTTATCTTACATTATCTTTTTTTATTATTTTATTACATTATATTTGGCTATTTTATTTATTCTATCTAACACAACATGTTTTTTCCTAACACAATTTGGTATCTAATTTACAGTAACATATCCATCTTGTCTTTATTTTTTCTCTGTTTTAATAATACTTAATGCTCACTGTTACTATGTAATGCGCCACTAATGCTAGACACTGATAATCAGGCACAGGAATTACTGAGCATTAAGCAAGATGAAAAAAATTAGATTGAACTGTTAAACTGTTACCAGATTTTATACTATGAGGTCATAATAAAAAGCAATTCCCCATTCTTCATAACATTTGTTAGTTTGTGAAGACCAATCACAAAATTGCATTTTAGCTATCAGTGACTCGTGGTCACTACTGTGGGTGTTCTGTGCAATGCTAATGGTTTGAAGGCAGCTAATTTTAAATCACTTGCTAGAGAACTCCTATTTTCTGATAATACATGAAATGATATTATAATTGTGAATGGAAATGTTGCAGGTCTAGATACATGCAGAGCATTTATCAACAATGAGAAGACATTTTCTGCCAGGATTCAAATAGCAGATCTGTTCACAAGTCTGTGCCTTTACAAACTCAGCCACCTACTTAAGCTAATTTGTTTCCAAACAGTACATGAGATGGAAAATATCAAAATACTAATTCTTTAAAAAGTGCTTTTAATGAAGAAGAAAAGAAGAAGTAGAAAAAGAAAAGAACAACAACATTTCAATTCCTCTCACCTGGGTGAGCAGAAAGATATAAGTTAATAAACAAATTACTTACCTTCTGATCATGGTAGCAACATTGTTTTGCTTTACATAAAATTATATATAAATTAATGGATTGATTAAATAGTCCAACATCATCCCTACCGTCTTTTTTTTAAATTCCAATAATGTACCACAAGTTTGCAAAAGTAACCACTAAAGCTTAGAAAAAGCCCTCTCATGTTGCCTACACAATTCCTAAAGATGATGAGAAAAAATGACAGGATGCTGAAGACTACTTGGATATTTTTGTCACAAATAAAAGAAACGTCTCATGGAAAACCTGCCGTACCTTGCGGCTTTACACTGAAAGATAAGCAATGCATATGCACATACCATTGTTACCCTTGAAATGGTAAGCAGAGCTATCAACATAAATGTTATTAGCAACCAGGGTCAAGAATATTACAAAACAAACAAAAAGAAATCTGATAAAAAGTTCACAGTTGCATCACCAGAGAGAACAGAGCAGACGGCAACAGATGATAGTTGCAGCAAGGTTGAAAATGGACACAACAGCTTCTGAAACTAGTCCCTCAATAATATAAAAATTTAAATAATGGTATTTTAATGAAATGTTATTTTAAACAAAATCTTTCAAGTAATTTTTTTATAAAAACCATTTTTTTTTTAAAAAAAATCTTAAATACAAAATATAACAGCCTGGGGTGAGGAAATTTTTTAAAAATCTTTGTATGACACCCTTGGAAGATGCTGAATATAAATACAAGTTTTGTATTTAACATACCTTTTGTTTTTGTGTTATGCTGTTCACAAAGAAATGGACACACGTGTTCTTGGATCTTTTTTTAAACATGTTGTTTTTTGGATTCAGGGTGCCTCAAAACATGTATTTTTACTGAAATTTCATTACTGAATTTTTGGCAGGATGTTGCTTACAACAAGTACTTAGTAGAAAAATAGAAAAAAGGCTAACTTATTGCATATCCCTTTTAAAATGTTTTTAATCCTATGACCAAATTCTAGCCTGATCATAATTATAATTCCTTAATTAAGTTTATTCTACCTACTTTGTGAGTACTCCAAAAGGAGGTTATTGTGATTTCCAAACTTCAAATGTAATTCATAGTCAAACACTCTGAAGTTATTTATAAGTAGGATTCATGTATAAATGAAATGTTGATAAAATATGCTACAGTTCTAAAAAATATCAGCATTTAACACACTTTAAAAATATAATATAGGTGATAAGGCAGACTTTCAAAATAAACATTTATGTATATAAATATTATTTTGTATGCATTTTATGTTACTCTATTTTACACAAGTCTGTCATTTAATCTAAAACAAAGCAACAAATTATTCTACTATGCTTGAACTTGGTAGCAATAAAAAATGTTGAACATAACATAGGGTTGTATAATTTAGGTTGACACATACTGATAAAATGAGAACCACAGTTTAATTCCATAAATAACTATTCATATATATCTAACACTACCAAATTATCTTGGCAAAATATAGCACACAGCAATCCAAAATTTGATTTTATGTATAACACAATGTGAAAGTTTAAACAGAACAGCCAGAATTACTTAATAAACAAACAAGCTAACATAAAAAGGTGATAAAAGAAATAAAAAAGAATGAATAATCAGCTTTTCAGCTTCTCAAGCCAAAAGTCCTGGATTTAAATACTGACTGTAGCAAGGAATTTTTAAATATCTATAAATATACATTATTTAAATGTATGTTTGCTTTTCCATTTATAACAGCAATCAGTGATAGGGAATTTTTCTAAAACATTTATAAGGGATTCACATCTGTCCTGGCAGATGACCAGGAAGTCTCAATTCAAGTTTACTTACCCAATGTCAATTTCATTCATAAGTACTTCATTCCCAGGCATTTTAATGTATTTTAATGATAGTTTTGCATTTATAAGAGGTTGACATCTTTCCCTTAAAAATGGAAAACTATAATAAAAAGACATTAAAATATTTGGGAATGAAGCACTTACAAATTGTAAGTTGCTATTAGGGTCGGTGATCTCGAATTGAGATTTTCCTCATAGTCTGCAGGAAACTGTTGCTGGGACCATCATTGTTCTACTAACACCACCTTCACCTTCTACTTACATATTCTTTGGGCCATGGTAGCAGTTTTATAATCTTGTTTCCAAAAGTGTTTCGAAGGATTCTATCCTTAATCTTTATTGCCTCCATTTTAAACCTTTTTATTATTAACTGCTGGCTACCAACATGTTAAAAGATGGAACAATAACCATAGCATCCTTTAAATAGTATTGACAAAATTAAAAGTGCATTATATAAAACTAATTAAAATTATTTGAAGCAAAAGGTTAAAAACAGTGATGTATTTTACATTTGAAAGTAATGAGTCGGTAATTAAAATTCAAACATCACTCAAAACATCCTTACTTGGACATGTTCCGGAGAATGGTTTGTCCCCATCGTCAGCAGTTATCCGGATAAACCGTTTTCCGAAACATGTCCAAGTAAGGATATTTTGAGTGATGTTTGTATTTGAATTACCGACTCATTACTTCCAATTAAAATATTGATTTTACTTAAGAAACAATCTAATACAGTTGTTCAAAATAGCAAACTGCATGTAAATAAGAAAAAACTTATTCTGCTGGCCTTGCATTCTTTTTTAAACCAACTGAGGAGTACAGAGTAGCATATGTTTCTCCAATAACAGTAATTTTCACAAAGCAAAGATTAAACATGAGATGAAATTTCACTTATTTGCAATAATGAAAGTGTAAACCTGTAGTGAAACAAACAAACTTTCAACAATGCAGATCAGATGTTTTGAAACACAATGCTGAAGTTGACACTAACAGATAAATAATGAAATTAGACAAGTAAATTTTATGAGTCTTAGTTCACTGTGTTTTTACCCACATTATGTAAGTGTATGTGACAAATTAAATGCCTATTTATCTATGCATCCATACTCTTAGGCAGTGATCATCTGGCTCAGAGATATGCTTAGAAGTGCTGCTTCATTCCTCAGCCACCTTGAATTATTGATATTTCTCTAGAATAAGATTATTATCTTAAGATAATAAGATTATTATCTTCCTCTTCATCTAAAAGAGCATCCATGATTTTCACTTTACAAGATATTGTATTATATGTTCTAGAGAACACTACTATGTAATCACCACATTTTCAACGAAGTTCTGCAGTCATCAGACAACTGTTTATAGCCCGTCTCGGTAGCTTAGATGGTAGCATGTCTGCCTCATGTTCAAGAGGTCCTGAGTGCAAATCTCGGTCAGGGTGAGTTACCTGGATAAGGTTTTTTCCAGGGTTTTCCCTTATCCTAAAAAACAAATGTTAGATAACTCTAAGCTCCATGGACCCTGGATCCATTTGAGCATCATTTCACCCATTCCATTCATTGTCCAATATGACTTAAAAAAAGTTAAAGGACGTCAATTACAACAACAACAACAACAACAACAACAACAACAACAAACTGTTTATAGCTGCCTTAGAATCTAATAGCAAGAGCACTACTTCACTAAGAAATCATACTACTAAAGAGGAAAAGAGTGCATAAACTGTTACTTAAAGATGTGCAAGACAATCTAAAAGCTCATTATAATACTCTAAACATGAGGATTGATTAACAAATCTTTTTAGTGAAGATTATTACAATGAAGCTGAACACTTTCACCATTTAAGCTGTAATATATCCTATAAACCACAGAAAAAATCAATCCAAGCTTAGAAATTCCATAAAGTACATTGAAACACAAAACCAGAAAAGAAATAATTCATAGACTAAAGTACTTGCTATGCAAGTGATAAGCTGAGCAATAAAGAAGGAGAATTGAATTAGCTATTTTACAGAAATATTAGGCTGCATATTTACAGATAATGTTCACTTTAAAGTAACTAAAAAACAACTAAATATTTATAACCTAAAGAGAGGTATCAACATGTAGAAAAGTCATTTTCAACAGGTTGAAAATGTTTGGAATAAAATCTCTTAAAAGGCCATAAACAAGTAAAATTTTTTTTCCAACATTTGTACTTTTAAATTTTTTTAGGCAGAAAAAATCTTGTATATTTGCTACTACTTGAACGATATTATCTCAATTGAAACAACTATTTTTAGCACTTCGCCATTTGCAAACCGACGACAAATTTTTTATTCAATTAATTTTGACATTATTGTTACTAAATTCCTTCAATCATGCATAATATATCTCAGTTCAGCATTAAAAATTCTCTGTATAAACTTTATTTTTCCTCCTTTTCTCCAAAAGCTGTCTAAATGTTACTTGATTATTTACTTCTAATCTTGATGTGTGTTTGGAGGAATTTAGTAACAGTGACGTCAAAATTAATATAAAAATTATTTGTGGTTGGTTTATTGACACTCGTCACTTACTTTTTCATATATTTATGAGAGACTAGTTTCAAAGGCCCTGGCCTCCATTTTCAATCTGATGTAACAGATTGAAAATGGAGGCCAGGGCCTTTGAAACTAGTCTCTCATAAATATATGAAAAAGTAAGTGACGAGTGTCAATAAACCAACCACAAATAATTTTTATATTACTTCTAATCTGTTTTTTTTTTTAATCTCATTCTGTACTTTCCCTCACATATCTCAGTATCTCATATATGTTTGAGTACATAAAAACTTTCCATATAGTAAAGGTAGTGCATGTACGCTTAGCTAAAAGAAATTCTTCGAAGATGGCAGTGACTTAAGCGTTTGCTGTGATGCTCTACCTGCTGTATGCTGTTGTTGAGGCTATTCATTATTTTTATCTAAGCAAATCTTATGTTTTGAACTTTCCCTACTTATTCTTCTACAAACTATTTTTTTTAAGTATATTATTCCATCTACTCCTTCTTAGTTGTGATAACCTATCATTATACATTTGGAACATTTTGCTGCAGGTATAAGGAGAATGCAGCAGGCTAAAGCAATAGAAGGCTGCTATGGGATCACTGAAAATTCAAGCTATTTGCACAATAAAAAAACCCAGTGATTTACTATGTATTTTCTATTTTGGCGGGTTGGGGGGGGAGCAGGGGGACCTCTGGATGCCTCAACACATGTATTTCCAATGATATCTCATTATCAAAGCTTCTGGTGGAATGTAATACCTCTTCTACCCACCATGTGCATGGCACAGAAAGCAAAACTCCTTATAGTTAGGTACAAAGGCTATTTGACAGCCATAGACAAGTATTTCTTTGTAGCTGAGAGTACAAGTCTTACGATCATCAAAGTATCCATCTTACACTTATTTGTTATAGATTATAACACACATAAACATAAAAATGATTGTGACGTTCCAGGATTTATGTAACATACACCCATAAATAGAACTTACCTATTTTCAGGAGCCTTGCTTTTAATGCCATGTAGAAAGGAACTAACAAATGGCATTTTATGAGATAAATATGGTCTTATAAAAATATAACAATATGTAACAAAAACTTCACTTAACTTAAGAAAATGGTGTTAATTCATCTTTCTGATTGATATTCTTCTTTCTAATTGATATCGATTTCACAAACACTTGTCCGCATCTTCAGTCAAAGAAAACCACAGGAGAAAAATTTTTTGTTAAGGAAGTTACTATGTTGTTCCTTAACAACTAATTTGTTTTCTCCTGTGGTTTTCTTTGACTGAAGATGCGGACAAGTGTTTGTGGAATCGATATTGAAATTAGAAAGAAGAATTAATACAATTTTCTTAAGTTAAGTGAAGTTTTTGTTATAAATTATTATATTTGTATAATATTCATTGCTTCACAGTAGCTAGCTTCATTTTCTACGTAAATATGGTCTACCTACATCTAACTATATCATGCTCTAAAGGATGCATTTTATAAATAAAAATACAGAGAACTTCTGCACAACATTCTAGCACAATGCACACAGCTATAAAATTACCTTGGTTATAACTATAGTACATTATAAAAATACATGCTTTCAATTAAAATATTAGTTTTAAAAATAAAAGAAACAATTTGTTCAGTCATATTTGCACAAAAGGTGCTTCATGCATAGGTTTTAATCAAGCTCGGAATCAGGAAAAGTGTATGACATAAAAAACAAAAAAATTAATATGAATTTGTTTCAACTAACTTCTTTTATTGAAAACATGTACACAGTGTATAAAATTACAGTCACTATAAGGTATGTGGAACTTTATTTTTGAATTAGCTTGTTTTTACTGTAGTATTTCAAACATTATGATACCTGACTCCAGGATTTAATCTATTCTTCAGTCCATTGAATAGTTCTCACATAAAATAATGGTTCTACAGTCATGTGCACAAAGAAGGAGAATATTTTACAACTTTTTTTATAATATTCATTATACAATTGAAATTATGATAAAACATGCTTTTTATGGTGGAAACCTACTAGAAGCCTTTTAATCTTTTTCTTTTTGATTAAAAATGGGCTATATTTTTTCTGCAGTTTATGATTTTTCGAAATTATAACTTTTATATGTGCATACTTCCCTCAACAGTAGTCCAATGTTCGAAAATCAGAAATAGCCTGCTAAAAGAAAAATAACTATTTCCCATATAAATTTTGCTACTACATACTGCCCTAACTTTTACAGTTAGGAAATAATCTTTCCCTCTCCTTTAAAACTTGTAAAATATTAACTGATTGAAACCTTAAATTCTCTCATTTGTTGACAAATTGTTCCAGAAACACTTACTTGTGCTCATAAAAATACATTTCATTGAGATTTATGTTCAAAAGGAGCTTGGAAGTTAGCGAAGTTTACTACATTAATGTAACATATATGCCGCAGCATTGCTATATTTTAAATTGCAGACGGTTTATATTAAATACTCCTTGGAATGCATATATGACCAAGATTTAATTGGAACCCTATAAAGCTATTCCACAAAATTCCCTGTACTTAAAATATTACTAATACATTTTTATTACTATTACCATAATAAATTACTGCTACTTTTTGTGAAATTCAGTAACGAAATTGTTTAGAATCTAACTGAATATTTTAGAGTTTCTAAGACAGTATCATATCGAGCACCCAGAAACAACATTTAGGAAATTTTGAACAGGACACAGAATCGCAAAAAGGCCGGCCCTTTACAGATTTATAGGTTGGTGTATTCGGATACTAAATGTTGAGTAAATTACATCACACATTTTATCAGAGTATGTATTGCTGATTTATCTCAAGAAATCGAAAAAAGCTATAAAATAAAAGCATATTTATTATTAACAAACTGAAAATAATTAGGGTAAAATCTGCTTCAGTTATATATTTTCAGAGATGTTCTGTTAGATGATTCTGAAGTTATTTCCTTGTTATGAAACTTGATAATATATGAATTAAATATAGGATGTATCATCACTCTTGATATAAGATGCTACAGAATCTTAGCTCTCATGGGAAAAGGCATGACAGTAGAGCAGTTAGTGGAGCCTCTTAAACATTAGATAGGAAAAACAAAGTGTTTCCAGATATGGCACTTAAATCACTGCATAGAACTGGTGGTCTCTGGTACAAAAGGCAATGTACTAAATGTTAATCATTTTCATTATTTTAGAGTGTATTTCCCAAAGACTAAAGAAACTTACGTTTATGCTGCTTCCTAAAGGAAAGCATTAAACTGATTTATATATGTGTGGGTAGCATTAAATATAGAACTATTAAATTAATATAAAGAAAAACTGTGATACAGAGAGAGAGAGAAAATAAAAAACCAGAGAGATTCCAAGAAATAGTACAATTTTAAGTTAGAGAAAATACCTTAATTTCTGCAAAATCTGTAGAAATATTAATTATATAGAACACACTTCTGTGTGGGAGAAAGAGAAGTAAAGAAGTAAACAGTTCTGGAATGAGAATTCGTCTGCCTCAGTAGCGTAGATGGTAGCATGTCTGCCTCATGTTCAAGAGGTCCCAAGTTCGAATCTTGGTCAGGATGAGTTACCTGGATAAGGTTTTTTCCGGGGTTTTCCCTTATTCTTAAATACGAATGTCAGGTAGCTCTAAGCTCTCTGGACTCTGGGCTCATTTGAGCATCATTTCATCCATTTCATTCATCATCTGATATGACTTGACGTTGGAGGACGTAAATTACAAAAAATAAAATAAATAAATAATAATGAGAATTCATTAAGAATTTAAGCACCTGTTAATTTCCAATTCAGATGTTAATCAGGATGCTGTACTCAGCAAGGGAAACTGCTCGTTATTGAGGACAGTTCCTCTCCTTAGAGCAAGGCATATTTAACATTGTGAAATGACTCAAGTAGACTGCATAACTCTGTACAAAACTACACATCATTTTTATCATGCATAGGTAATTCAATTGTTAACAATGGGAGACATGCTGACAGGTATGATGTTAGATTTTATTACTCTAAACTAAGAAAGGCACTAAATTACTGAGGAAATTAACCAAATATGAAAGGTGGTATACACATAAAAGTAGCCTGCCTTCCATGTGAATGCAAATATGATTTTTGACTGCTTGGAATTGCATACTGTATTTTACTGCATCAAAATGAGTAAATAACTTCTACAATGGACAATCTCATGCATAATTACCTGTAAATTACTAGACAATTGTTCACATTTTTCTCTCAGAATTTCAGTTTATTTCATCAGTCAAATAACAGTGACTGCACTCTACAAAATGACTTATTCAATACAAGAAAGAGTGGAAATTATACAATGGTATATGAGAACAGTGTTAATTAAGGAAAACTGTAAAATGCTTAGGGACAGGACTCTGGAAAAGGGGCACAGACAAAGACAGTAATGCAGAGCTTGGTTAAAAGGCGGTATGTGAGGCTTCAGAGTCCATGTAAACATCTTCTATAATATGAGCTCTTTTAAGCACTTCACTTCTGTATTATTATTTTGTTCTGAATTTACCTTATGTTTACACAACTACTTTCATCCGAGCAGTCAACATATCATATTCAAATTCAAATGGGAGACAAGCAAATTTTATTTGTGCCACCCTTATACTTCTTATGTTGGGTTAGCTACTGAATATCTTTCAAAGTATGAGTTTCATTCATCCAAAAATTCATATCAGCTAAAGAATAGCAATGGAAACATCACATGGTCTATTTTATGCTATTTCTGATTTTATTAAACTTCCTTTTTATGGGAAAACACCCTTATTTTCTCCACAACTTAGTAGTGCAACTTTTTCAACAGTATATAATTTGGAAATTAGCCGTGTGTAGGCTAAAGTATGGAAAGATAGAATCAGACTGAACAATTCAATGCCATAGCCAGGATTTGAACCACAGATCTTCTGGTTGCCATCCAGCCGCTCTAACCCTTGAGCTACTATGGCCAACGTGCCGATATGACATTAAATTCTCCAACTATTAATTTCCATTAATTGTAACTAATAGTGGTCCGAACTATAAAGCCCGGGCCTTAAAGTACTTACAGCATAGTAAGTCGCCATTAAGGTAGTTGTCTCATGTGTTTATGAGAACTCTTAGTGGTTTACCGGGAAAAATATGAGTCAGTTGGAGAATTTAATGTCATATCGGCACGTTGGCTATAGTAGCTCAAGGGTTAGAGTGGCTGGATGGCAACCAGAAGATCCACGGTTCAAATCCCGGCTATGGCATTGAATTTTTCAGTCTGATTCTATCTTTCAATATATAGTTTACTTAAGATGAGTCAACTAGTAACACTAACATCACTTTTTTTAATCTGTGTTAATATGTTTAATCTCTGTCAATTGTTTCAAATAGAATAAATCAACAAGAAAATTAAAACAATTTAAGTGACAGAACTTATAAAAGATACCACAAATCTCATCTAAGAAGAAAAACAATTAAAATTCAAGAATTTACATATCATCCAAAAACATTGTACAAATTTAGCATAGAGTAATTACTTGGAATAGATTAAAGGACCCTATACTATAAGACAAAAAAGATGGAATTTACAAAATCAATTGCTACAATTGTGATAAAGTATATATGGAAAAACAAAAAGAAATCTGGAAACTAGACTAAAGGAATATATGAAATACTTAAAATACAAACAAACAGATATGTCTGTAGTTTCACGCCATTTCTGGATGACCAACAATAGCATCAAACTGAGCATTACGCTAATTAAACTGACCAATCATGCTGCATAATTGAACATATGGGAAAAGTTCATTTCGAAACACAAATGACAGTTAATGAATTTTGATTTAGCACCACTAAGTATCCTCTGGAAGTACATTTCACTGCTACATGCCACAAGCACAACAGAAACAACATGGGTCAGTCGGAGAAGTTCTGAAGCTGGGAACACATGTTCCTGAAAATTGTTAGCAGAGATTTTTTTTTTAAAAAAAAAAAAGAGGATGTTAATGTTACTAGTACCGACTCATCTTAAGTAAATATATCTTAACATATCACTGTTTCTAGCTTCTTCCATATATAAATGTATAGTTTGCTAACAGTATTTCATGTTCTAAATATCCACTACAGCATGCAGCAACTGTTCATTTTCTAACAGTATTCCTAAGTTGGATACTGAAATTTAACATCTGAATAAATTCCCTTAAAGATATCTGGTGCAGCTATATTGTTGCAAACTCCATATTTTGAAATCTGTTTCAGAATGTTACTCAAATGTGAAAAATAGTACAGCACTTTCCATTAAGTATGATATTTGGTTAGTTCTAGTAATATAAAAAATTATATGAAGTTAATGTTTTCAGTCTTTTAATTTCTAGTTTTAGTTGCCTTCATAGATCAACTTCTAAATATATCAAAGTTGTGCTAAACTTCTTAGGTATTAAGCTGGTACAGAAACTTTTATTACCACATGGCATCTATCAAGCATTCTTCATACACCCAATTTCATGGTTTGCAGTTAGTCATTAAAACAGTTGTAAATGAAACATTAAATTTTTAGCTTCCACCAAAGTGAAGGTTGTGTTTTCCTTGTGGTTTATGGAGGAAAATGCAAGCCAGATATAGACTTTAATGTTGTACTGGACTTTACAATGGCAGTTCAAAGTTAGAGCAACTCGACAGAGACTGGAATTCCATGGTTGAATTCCTGGCTATGGCACTGAATTTTTCAGTCTGACTCTACCTTTGCAAACTTTGTCCTACTGGACTGGATGGACTAGACTAACACTATGGAGGGGATTTGGCATGGAGTTTCAAACTTGGTCTATTGTATCTATGTCCCCAAGTGAGGTATCCCTGGGAGGAAGGATAGGGCGAGAGGAGACAGTGGCCATCTTAAGGAGCCATGACAATGCAGAGGCATCCCACCCTACTGTGGTCAAGAAATAGCAGCACCAGACCGGGTTCAGAGACTGGAGATTGTTCTACTGGAGGAGGAAGTTTTACCAAGAGCATATCATCCTGCCATACAACGCTGAGACACCCGAAACTTCTACCCTGAAAGAGACCACCAGATGAGAGATGATGTCAAATGATAATGGAAATGAAATGGAGGGACAGGTAATTCAGGAGATGTAAATAACCTATTCAGCATTTGCCTGGCGACCCAGGAAAATCTCCATGAAAACACATGGGTAGCTAGATTGGCCATGGGAATCGAACCTGGTCCTCCCAAATGTGAGCCGTAGACAAAACCGTCTGAGCCATCCCACTCGGTAACCTTGTCCTACACATGGTTGACGTGAGAGAATAATTAATTTCTATTAGTCGACCTGACAGTTGGTCTAAACTATGATGCCTGAGACTTAAAGTACTTAAGTTGATGTTAAGGTATGTTATCTCATAGGTACATGAAATCCCCTTGTAGTTTAAAAAAAAAAAAAAATATGAGACAGAATTTAATGTGCATTTGTTATAGTAGCTCAGTGGTTAGAGCAACCACAAAGATTATCATGACATCTGCAATTCTGAATTTTTCAGTCTGGTTCTACCATTCCAAATGTTTTAAATGCTACAAAAATTATTTGAATGTATTGCATTTAAATTGCTGTCTCTCATGCATTTGGAAAAATTATTATTATTAGCAACTACTCAGAAAAAAGTATTCTTTTCCTGAGCTAAGATATGTAGAGGCATATAATGATTATTCAGCAGAAGTTCCAAACCTCCCTCTGCACTATTATACAAAGCAGGAAAGCAAACACTTGCATATATATGGAATGACTGATAAATGTAATGACTCAACATTTGCAGATCCCATAATATCAAAATGGATAAGTTTTGCAAATGAAGCATCTAATGAATTCTTTTCCACTGTAATATGCGTAGTTCAGAAATCAGTTACAGTATTACGCTACTCTTGAGAAGAATGAAGCAGCTATGATAACTTGCCTATAGAATGGACATTATGCAAAAATAAAGTAAATATAGTATTTAATATACTTCTTGCAACAGCTGTTACTTTTTTGCTAAGCAAGAGCAAGAGTATTATGATATAATGAACTAGTATTGCTCAAATTGACAAAATCACAAGTACTTTGTGATTGTACTGTACTTTGAATCAAAAGAATTCATAACACATAAGAAATAATGTAATCATGGATGAAGAAAGAAGTCCATAGCTAGTGATGGGTTGTGCAACTAGGTAATTCAAAATCCAACAATGAAATTAGTTTTCCAGTTTACAAGGGCAATCAATGATGGGTGATCATTCTAACACACACAAACCATGTGAAGGTACACTTTAGATCGTTAGAATCATAACTAAAAAATTCAGTTCCATTGCTAGGATTTGAGCCACAGATCTACTCATCTCTATTCTGTTGCTCTAATCACTGAGCTACCATGGCAAATGATAACACAACATTAAATTCTCTAACTGACTTGCATTTTTCTCTGTAAACCACAAGCGATACAAACTTCACTGTGGTGCATACAAGAAATGTAATGTCTGGTTGAAAAAACATAGGTCTAGCTGTATAAAAGTTCAAGATAATTTCACTTTGATCTAAGCTGAAGTTAAGGGTGAATTTCCTCATGTCAAACTGTTTAAGCTTAGGTTATAACTGGAAAACCTCCTATATGCTACACTGGAAAATCAACTATATGGGATTTCTTCCTTCCAACAAGCAGTTACAGTTTGATTTCAGAGCAACCATTATTGCTACCTAGATAATACATCATCTAAATGTAAAAGAATAACAGATTTTTTACAAATAATAGACCATTTCAAAAATCTTAATTGATTCCAGCATACTGTAGATTATCAAGGAATGAAACTACTGATTATCCAACAAAAAAATCAAATAGTATCATGAAAAACCTTCATCAGATATGCCATTTCTAAAAATTAAAAGATTAATCAATTTAGAACTTAAAACTATCTTCAAATTATTTTAATGAAATTTCAAGAGATGAAAATGAGAAATGCCTCCACAAGCAATTATTTAATTAATGAATTATTTTGTTTAATAAATAGAAATCCCTGAGTAACCTAGGAAAATTTTTTTATATTGTAGATTAATTGGAAGTCATAATTGCCTGTTAAGAAACTTGCACAGAATTACAATTATATCATCCTATTCCTCTAGGGACGGATCAGGAACACCTACAAAGAGTCCAGTCCTTCCATCCATATCTAAAATATGTATTTGGAGAATGGAAAGCAAGAGAGCTAACAGAGGAGCTAGTTTCAGAAGCTGTTGCTTCCATTTTCAACTTCAGAGGTGGTTGTTGTCATCTGCTGTCTTCTCTCTGGTGGTGGAATTATGAACTTCTTTATCAAATTATCGACAGGTGGGATTTCAAAGTTCATTACTACATTTCCTTTCTTGGAAGTGTTGAAAACAGTGTTGTTATGATAAATTAACTTTAAAGAGAGTCGATTAAAGACACTAGACAACACTTACTTTTAAATTTTTCCGGAACATGTTTCAGAGGCTTTGCCTCTATCATCGGCCGGCTCTCGACTGGTTCTCGTTGGTGTAGCTGACGATACCTTGTCACAGGTCTCCTCTGGTGGCAGCTCAAGGAACTTGCTGAACAAATCCTTCTGGGGGATGTCGAAATTGAATACTTTGTTCCTATTTTTTGAAATGAAGATTTGTTCCCATGTGGATAGTTCTTGTTTTCCTGATGTATGTTTCAGTAGTTTTGGTTCTGGATTTATGTTGTGGTTTTTTTCCCAAAAATGTGTGGCAACTGCTGATTTTTCTAATTGTTTATATTTTATGTTTCTAAAGTGTTCCTTTGCTCTTGTTTCTAAATTTCTTTTTGTTTTTCCAATATAAATTTGACTACAGTCATTGCATTCAATTTGATATATACCAGATTTTTTGTTAGATGGAATGGCATCTTTGATGTTTGAGCAAATTAGGTTTTTTAAGGAGAAATGGTTGACTGGTGCTAGTTGAATATTTTGTTTTTTGAAGACTTTTTTGAATTTATCATAGGCCCATGGATGGTAAGTGAATTTTTTGAAAATCATATTAGTTTCTGTAGATGAGAGAGTTGTGGTTTCCTTTAGTAGCTTCTTCTTTTTTGCTAAGCTCACTTTTTTGTCCACTAATGATTTGGGAAAGTTATTTTTTTGTGCTATTTCAATTATTTTGTTGTATTCTGTTTTGTATTCTTCTGCTGTGAGAGGGATTTTTACCAGTCTGTGTGCTAAACTATTGAAGATTGCCTGTTTGTGGGATCTTGGGTTGTAGCCATTAGCTTTTATGTAGTTGTCTGTCTGTGTTGGTTTTCTGTAAATGCCAAAGTTTAGTCTGTTTTTATTCCTCATTATTTTTAGATCCAAAAATGGTAAATGCTCATCTTTTTCTATTTCTACAGTGAATTTGATGCTTTTTTCTTGGATATTTAAAAGTTTTAGTGCATCACTGATGTGTTTTTTTGGTACTATTGCAAAGATGTCATCTACATATCGTTGCCAGAGTTTGAACATCCAAGGGAAACCTTTGTTGATCCTTATTTCTAATGCACTCATGTACAGATCGGCCAGGAAGGGTGATAGTGGGTTGCCCATTGCTAACCCTGAAGTTTGGTGATAATATTTTGTTTGAAACTGGAAGAAATTTTGTTCTATGCATAATTTGGTTAGTTCAATGTAGTCTGAAATTTCAGACGATGCCATTTCAAGTGATTTGAGCCATTTTTCTATCAACGGTGGGAGTTGATTAACTGGTATGCTGGGAAACAGTGATTTAACATCAAATGAGACTAGTTTGTCCTCTTCTGAAAGGCTTACCCAAAATACACAAACCATCCATAACAATTAGACCTATAGTTAACAGTATAAATTCACCAACATACAAACTTGCAAAGTGGCTAACAAGCAAATTCAATTCATTTCCAAAATTCGACAGCCTAAGCATCAAAAACACCTATGAACTTATAGAACACATTAAGGATACTGAACTAAAAGAAGAGGACAAACTAGTCTCATTTGATGTTAAATCACTGTTTCCCAGCATACCAGTTAATCAACTCCCACCGTTGATAGAAAAATGGCTCAAATCACTTGAAATGGCATCGTCTGAAATTTCAGACTACATTGAACTAACCAAATTATGCATAAAACAAAATTTCTTCCAGTTTCAAACAAAATATTATCACCAAACTTCAGGGTTAGCAATGGGCAACCCACTATCACCCTTCCTGGCCGATCTGTACATGAGTGCATTAGAAATAAGGATCAACAAAGGTTTCCCTTGGATGTTCAAACTCTGGCAACGATATGTAGATGACATCTTTGCAATAGTACCAAAAAAACACATCAGTGATGCACTAAAACTTTTAAATATCCAAGAAAAAAGCATCAAATTCACTGTAGAAATAGAAAAAGATGAGCATTTACCATTTTTGGATCTAAAAATAATGAGGAATAAAAACAGACTAAACTTTGGCATTTACAGAAAACCAACACAGACAGACAACTACATAAAAGCTAATGGCTACAACCCAAGATCCCACAAACAGGCAATCTTCAATAGTTTAGCACACAGACTGGTAAAAATCCCTCTCACAGCAGAAGAATACAAAACAGAATACAACAAAATAATTGAAATAGCACAAAAAAATAACTTTCCCAAATCATTAGTGGACAAAAAAGTGAGCTTAGCAAAAGAGAAGAAGCTACTAAAGGAAACCACAACTCTCTCATCTACAGAAACTAATATGATTTTCAAAAAATTCACTTACCATCCATGGGCCTATGATAAATTCAAAAAAGTCTTCAAAAAACAAAATATTCAACTAGCACCAGTCAACCATTTCTCCTTAAAAAACCTAATTTGCTCAAACATCAAAGATGCCATTCCATCTAACAAAAAATCTGGTATATATCAAATTGAATGCAATGACTGTAGTCAAATTTATATTGGAAAAACAAAAAGAAATTTAGAAACAAGAGCAAAGGAACACTTTAGAAACATAAAATATAAACAATTAGAAAAATCAGCAGTTGCCACACATTTTTGGGAAAAAAACCACAACATAAATCCAGAACCAAAACTACTGAAACATACATCAGGAAAACAAGAACTATCCACATGGGAACAAATCTTCATTTCAAAAAATAGGAACAAAGTATTCAATTTCGACATCCCCCAGAAGGATTTGTTCAGCAAGTTCCTTGAGCCGCCACCAGAGGAGACCTGTGACAAGGTATCGTCAGCTACACCAACGAGAACCAGTCGAGAGCCGGCCGATGATAGAGGCAAAGCCTCTGAAACATGTTCCGGAAAAATTTAAAAGTAAGTGTTGTCTAGTGTCTTTAATCGACTCTCTTTAAAGTCAATTCATTACTACATCCTTATTTTTCCATTTCAAGATGTTCTCACACGTTGTCAATTTGTTTTGGTTTGTCAGCCCTTTTAATAATTTTGAATTTGGTCAAGGGTCATGGTTTATGTTCCAAAATTAAATACGATTACTGACTTCTCTTCCTGTTTCAATTAGATGTTTCTAAAATGCTCTTTGACTCTGGTTTTTAGTTTTCTTTTAGTTTGCGCTATGTAGCATTTTTCACAATCCTTACAAATTATTTTATATATTCCATTCTATTGACTGGTGGAATTTCATCTTTTGTTTTTGAATTTAACAATTTTAATACTCAGTATCCATTTATAGGTGCTAAGATGATATTTGGTACTTTAAGGATCTTTTTGAATTTATTAAATGATTTTGGGTGGTCTATGAATCCACTGAATATGCTATTACTTTCTCTTTCTTTAGTGAATGTGGTTGTTTCCTTAATGGTATTCTTTAGCTTAGCTCTTTTAATTAGTTTAAATACCAGATCTTTGTTGTATCCATTTTCTTCTGCTACGTGAAGTATGGTTTTTTGTTACTTGTAGTGTTCTGCTTTATCTATGGTATATTGACTAGTCTGTGTGTAAGATTGTTTATTATTGCATGTTTATATATCGGGCTATAGCTGATTTTTTATGTAACTTTTTGACTGTGTTGACTTGCTGTAAATTTCAAATTTTATTTTTGTACCATTCCTGATGATATTTAGGTCAAAGAAACAGAGTTGTCCATTGGCTCCTATTCTATTGTGAATTTGATAGCTTTTTCTCGCAGATTGAGTAGTTTTAATGCATCATCTAAATGTCTACTAAACATCGAACCTTCAAGGCTGAAAATGGAAGCAATAGCTTCTGAAAATAGTCCTTCAAAAAATAAAAATACAAGTGACAGTGTGTCAAAAGCTGATTACAAATCAGTTTTTTTTTTTTTTTTTTTTTTTTTTTTAATTAAGTTGGATGTCAATGTTACTGAATTCCTCCAAACACGCATACAACAATAAGTTTCAAAGCAAACGTGTATTACCTGGCAATGGTAAAGTTCGTCTAAAAACAAACCTAAAGTTTGTCTAAGTTTGTCTAATTCCTTTTAAATAGTGATTAATGTCTTTAACAACTGGACAGAAGATATCCAACAGTAAATGAAAGAAATGGTTAAATGGTTGAGATGATGCCCAGTTATATATGAAATATGTACACCACCGATACTACTGACTTTTAGTGACTTTTTTCACTGCACATCACTGCATTCATTCTTGAAAAATATCGAATTAACAAACTGAAATCCCATATTTTTACTCTCTAAAAGGAATACAATAAGATACAATTATAAATCAGAAACAAAGCAAAAGAAATTCTCATATTATGACTCTTTTCACTATCTATGAGTTCATTCTATGAAACAGTAAGCTTGAAGTTTGAATGGTATATACTTGATGTGTGCAGAAAACCTATTGTTGGCATTATACATTACAACATGTTCTTATTTATATTGCCGTAATTGGGACAATTTGAAGTTAAAAGACAGTGAGGCTTAGCATCCATGCAATATCATAACTTTGTCACATTTTTCTTGCATTTCCAGATAATGTTAAACACCTTTCTTTGATATTAGATGAGTTAAATTGAATTACATGAATTGATTTTGGAGTTGTATAAGACAAATAAAATAAAATTAGAGCATTTTCAAATTTAATCAAAGTTAAATAAGTTACTAATCAAGGCTTTACGGGTGATCAGCCGTGTCAAGTTAATAAAGGTCGAGCCTTCGGCCATTGCAAACTCCATGGCCTTCTTCAGGACCTTTATTAACTTGACACGACTGATCACCTACGAAGCCTTGATTAGTAATGCCAGCCGTGAAACCTTCAAGTCTTACATTAAATAAGTTATCAATTTTAATGCAAATGTATCTAAGGGAAGTATGCTACATCTGTAGCATAACGGGCAAAAGATTGTTGCACAATACTTAACTTGATGACAAATCAAATGAGGGATTTGCTTAATAATATACATTCATTTTTACTTTTTTTTTAAATTATCTTACAGTGCCTTGATACAGAAAATTGCAAATTTCTATGTAGCTGTAGGGTTGCTAGCTTATAATATACAAGAACTCTTATATTTCACTAAATTGCCAAATCTTGTTTCTTTTAATATCTCTTTACAACTCATGATGGGTAAAAGGATGAAAAGATGCTCAAATGAGCTATGGCTGCACTGAGCGAGAATTACCCAACCTTTATCTTGAAAAGAAGGAACATGGACCCTTCAGTTGGAAGGAGGCACATCAGTCCCACACCATGAACATGGGCAATATTCTATCTTTCATTTTGAATTTATCTAAAAGTGTATTTTTTTGTGCATTTCAGAAAATGGGTGGCTCCATTTGTAAAGGTCAGCATAAATTCCCAGACTATTCCTAGGCTTTCTTATGATATAGCTCAGCATAGCTATATAAGTAATTTTATTTTCTAAAATGCAACTAGGGTTCAAAGTTTCAAAATCTAATGGTAATAAGTAGAAAGGCAACCTTAACTTTTCAGGGAAAAGGTTTTTATCCATTCCTGCCAAATTATATGAGGGACTTAATACACTTTGAAACAATGCTCCTCAAATGTAAAGTGCTATGGAACTAAACTAGAAAAAGTGGATAAAATTTCTTTTTTACATTAAGCTTTCTAACATCAAAAAATGAATATTTCTGTTGATGAATAATAATTGATCTGATGATAAGGATCAACCATTTCAGCAAACCAAGGCTAAGAGATACTCTTGAAATTAATAAGCAAGAGATAGCCCTTGTATTTCAATTATACTTACAACTTATTCAAAGTGAACAATTAGACTCAGAGGATGCGAGGATGACCGACAAAACATGTCTAATTTGTAAAATGTGGTAAGTGCAGCAAAAGCATATAATAGTTAATTCACTCTTCTTCTGTTTTTAATTTCTTCAGCTTCAAAAGAGGAAAGTCTATAATTTCCCGAAAAAAGTTGACATCACTTTATGTAAAAGAGTAGTGCTGAAAAACAATTTGATATAAAACTTTAATTAAGCTTTAATAAGAACAGGTACTCCCAATCGTGCATGTTATTCCAAAACATAACATCAGCAATGTCACTTTAAAGTTTGGTTCAACATAGTTCACTTTAATATCAGAGGGGCTGAGGCATGATTGTGCTGCTAGTGCAAGCATTATTCTTCTTTTTAAATAGTGATTAATGTCCTTTAACAACCGGATAGAAGATATCCAACAATAATTGAAAGAAACGGTTGAGATGATGCTCAGTTATAAATGAAATATGTACACCACCGATACTAGTGATTTTTTTCATTGCAGATCAACTGGCTCTAAGTGCCACCTACAATGACACTGCAGAAATAATCATGTCTGTCGGACTCAGGAGTTTAGCTGATATTTTCTTCAGGCAAATATTGAGTTACTGTAAAATTTACAACTAAATTTCCAAAGAAAATATAAATTTAAGGTACTGTCATTAGTACCTGAACATTTCCAGATGCATGAACTAAATTCACCACAAACTTTTTTCTAGCTAGTGGTTATCACCATCAAACAAAACACAGTGAAAACAAAATAAAGCATTTTTGACTTTACATCCATAAAACCATCTAGTTTTTGTGCAAATTCTTAATTAATACTTATGTAAACCATCACTGTTTTTTGGTTAAATATATATGTGCAGATTGGTAGCCTATATAATTCAGTTTCACCATGTCTAATAATGATAATGTAGAACTGTGCTAGCTAGTAATAACTTACTTTATTTGTGTTAGTTATATAAAGAAAATATCATAAAAATACTGTACTCATACACTCTTAAGAGTTTTAGCACATTTTTAGTTTTCTCAGCACAAGCAAACTTTTCTTTTAATCGTCTGCTGTACAACTGAAGATAACATTTATAAAAATGATTAATTTAACTGTATGAAAAGAGGAAATGCTGATTTGATACAAAAACATAGTTTTCTATTAACTTTTCTACTGCCTACTTTTACAATTATTGATAAGTGGCTTATCTTTCATTTCTCAACATAACATATTAGTTTTTATGCGAGTACCATTGGTACTAATGATCAGCATGTGCTGCTAAAAATTAGCATGCCAGTAACTAACCAGGATGTATTTCTCCTATCCCTTTGTCACAATATCCTTGGTAAAGCTCTAAGTGGCGCAGAGTCATTGTGGAGAATGATGTAATTTCGTGTCTTCTGTAAATGACTCAAATCCATAGAATAGTAACACAATGGTGTTCAAACTGAGAATTTGTGACTTCCTTTAGCTTCCATAGCTTTCCGTTGATATGCATGATATTTTACTGTACCATGAACAATAGAAATCACTACCGCATTGGGAGTATACAAATAATTTAAAATCATATTTCTTCCCCTTTTTTAAGGCAGTGTAATGGCAAAGAGGCACTAACCCTGCAGCTGCCCCTATTTAAAATATACACCCACTTTTGAGGGGATGTGGAATCCCACTTATTTACTAGACTGTATTAAAATTTACACTGGCAGTACATATTACAAAATTGGTAAAGTAAATTTTCTGTCTGTCTCATTTATTTCAGTGAATGGTTATGATGCCTGCCTAATCAATGTTGCCTTATCAAAAGGCTTTAATTCTCAAGGTCCATACATAATAGGCAGTTTGTGCAGTTTTTATAAGGTAATTATATAGGGTTGGGCATGAGGCATAGTAGGATATTAAAAATATATTATAGCAAAAGTACTGGAACAATATATTTTTAAAATATTGCTAACATAAATAGAAATATGCCATTTTGCTATATAGGGAACAAATGTCAATGTTTGAAAATTACACTGGTAGGTGCCTGCCATTACGGATAACATATTCTTCCAACCGCTGAAAGGAAGCATATATCACATGATGCAATGTGTCTGCTGGAATGTTTTGCTTCCCTTATCTGATCCTTGCATGATGCATTATTATGGTACTGTGCTACACATTTAACAATTGGCCAATGATCAAGGATTTGTCACAAAGTCCTAGCTGCAAGTGGCGTTGAAATATCCTTTGAACGTAATAGCTCACTATCTCTTAAACTGTCTATGGCAAATGTCCCGTAGGGGAGGGGATCAGTCCCCTTCAGTTGCTGTGGTGTGGGCACTGCAGACCCCTAGCACTTGTGGTACCTCTGACATTACTAGAGGAACCTCGGGCTGAACATTCGAGCCCCTCCCTTATAGGGAGTTGTTCGGATTGGGTTGGACTCGAGGGGGCAGTGGTTCCTGATACCCGTGGAAGATCAGGTACGTCTCCGGATGGGGTTGAGGGAAGCCATTAATATTCCCACATACTAGCCAGCATACTAGTAGAAGGTGTGCTAGATCACCAGGCGGCCCCACCGAGGTCATATTGGTAGCCTTCCCATTTTGGAGTTGGCGCGCGTAAATGACATATCCACTTCCATCCCGTCTTGAGTCCACAGGACCAGATGGGGGGGGGGCTTGTTAGTCTCTAGGTCTTGCCCTATGGAAAGCCCCATGGAGGCGCCGGGCGCCCTTTTGGGACAGCTCGGTAACTCCCTGGTTGATGGAGGCCCAGATCCTTGGTCCTACGGGTCCAGGACTAATGGGAGTAGAATCTCTGGCAATAACTGTCTATGGCAAATGCAACATGATTATTTAACCACAATGTCTGGTTGCTAAAGCCAATGCTTTCTCAATTCAATTGACAATCGAAAACACCTTGTGTTTAAATAGTGCCATTGCACTAAGCAATTCATATCCTACTATGACTTATGACCAACCCTATATATTAAGGCTACTTATATGGATACCATACTCAGATTATTTCAAACAAATGACCTTCAACTCATTCTGATACAATGAAGGGTGACACCTCGTATACAGAAATTTAGATATATCTGCTGTGGCTACTACTTCCAAGGAGGAAGGGGTGATGTGAAAGAACCGCAGGTTACCAGCTTAATTATACAGACTACTATACTCGGGAATCCTTAAGAGTTCTAGGCTCAAAGACCCATCCCATTGCAGGAGTTGTCTAGAGAGGGTGATGAATGAGCTATTGAGCAAGCAGAGTTAATGTCTCTTTCCTTTGAGCAAGCGTCCGTGCATATATCTGGCACTGCCATACAGCATAAAACCTAGAAGGACACCTGAAAGTTGAGAAGGAAATGGAATGAAAGGGAAATGATAGAAAAGAAATCATGATAGATGAGAACTCACTTTAGCATTTACCTACCGACCAGGAAAAATCATGAAAAACTCAAGCTTGGAGTGAACAGTTGATAGGAACTGAATGTGGAACCTGCTAAATATTAGCCTCGTATGTTACCACTGAACCATCTCACTTGGTTAATAACCTTTATTTGGAACCAATAAAGTTCATGTTTCTTTGTTGACTGAAAAAGTACCTTGCTAGCAAGCACTTCGGGCAAAAAAAGGAGGAAGTACCTACAGACATACAGACACGAAACATAACAAAACTTCATCACCAATTAGGACAAGTACCACAATTAAATAATGGTAGATACTATGTGATGAAGTAGTTAAATGTTTTGTAAATATCATCTCTAAAGGGAACTTTATGCTTACTATGTTCAAAATACGTGATTTTCAAAACACAAATTTTGTTCAGTGTGTTAATATAGCACAAATGAAATCTATCTTAATCCAATTTTACTGGGCATGCTTTCCTCAGACTCTAATAATTGTGCCAACTCATTAATAAAGGTATGATATAAATCCTTAGTATAGAAGATAAAGTAAGGGCATTATAACACACACCTTGAGACTTAAGAACAAATGACTTGCAAAATAGTAAAGCCTGGATATTATGTCACCTATATCTTCCTTTTAAAGTACAGTGCCCAATATTAAATTGTTTACAAAGCATTAATCTGCATTTTTTAAATTTTACACTATGCATTTATAATACAGAGTGGTCCAAAAGAATGTATACACTGTTTAACAGTTGATAACTTGCAAACTAATTGGCGGAAATGTTTCATTTTTTGTGAAAGTATAGCTTAAAGTACAGTTTAGAGATAGGTGTTCGAAATGGTCACCATTAACATCCATACACAGATGATGCTGCCAAACTGCAGCATGAACTGCCGACTGCAGCGTGTTCAGTTGGATATCAGCACACGAATGTATGATACATTCTCATAGATCATCCAATGTGAGCGGCTTTTGTCCATAAACAACATTCTTTAGTGTTTCGCATAGGTAAAAATCCAGAGGCATTAAGTCTGGGTAACATGGTGGATACTCTACAGCACCTCTTCAGCCTATCCATCATGCAGGTAGATTTTCATTGAGATACTCCCTGACACGATTATGATAGTGAGCTGGTGCACCATCTTGTTGAAAGTAAAACCTTTCATCCCCATACAAGTCTCAGAACTACGTACCAAGAGAAGAATGCTTATCTGGCAAATGTCATCAGATACCACTTGTGTTGCAATTGCCGGAACTACAAAGTATTACACTACCAAAAATAGATGTTTCTGCCAATTAGTTTGCAAGTTATGAACTATTAAACAGTGTATATATTTTTTGGAGCACTCTATATGAGCCATCTGAACTAACAAACAGATCTGATGTCAATGCAAAATACTGGTAAATACCGAAAGTTGCTGTTTACCAGTAGAATGGTATTTGATATTTTCTGAACCTAAATAGAAATTTGTGGTCAGTGATACTGTCTGAGATTGAGTGTTTGATCAATGACATACACCACTGCAATAGTGCTTTTGCCCTACTCTTTTTTCTATTACAACTTCTAATTTTAAAAATATGAATGCACTTATTAAAATATCACATTTATAGCTTTTCTTGTACTGGTATATAAAAAAAATCAACATTTGCACTCAAATTTTCAGATAATTCTGAACCATTGGTTCTCCTTAAATATGTGCACATAATTGTGCATGCTTGCATGCATATGGATGCAGGATGGGAAAGGCAGACAAACAAGATTGGATTTACAGCATTCTTTCTATGATTTAACATGAAAACTTAACAGATAACAAAAGAATGTTGAAGTTAGATGCTATTTGAGGCAGTTTCTTCTTGGTGACCCAGAATTGCTAAACATTTCTTGAACTTAAATTGTATTCCCTTTGGTTGTTTTAAAAATAATTACTACTTATCTTTGCAACAAAATGATAAAACAAGATTTTATTCAGAGTAAAAGGTTTGGTCTCAAGGACGCTAATCTCCATAAGTGATAAAATCCATTTTCTCTCATGTTACACACTGTTTTTTCCATTACCAGTATCTAAACCAAATTACTTTTATTTAATTAGGTGCATTGTTAGATTTCTAAATCTTGAATAATGATTTAATTTATCCCATTTATACCCTTCATTTTCTTAATGATATCATAAGAGAATCTCTAAGATTTTTATGGTGAATCCCTTTACTCCTTACAATTGTAATTTCTTAAATCCCCAATGATATTCCTAATAATAAATGAAAGATCGCTATATATTCATGAAATTAGTTATGAACATGAGGGCTGTATTTGTGATTTTCTTAAACTTTTCCTATTAATGTTTTAAATTCTGGAAATGCTGTAGAGCCTGTAAGCATCTTTTAGCAGTGAAAAGAATTATTAAAATGGTAAGTAATTCTTATATATGTACAGAAGATGAAATGTTGAATGTTTGCAATTTCCCTTTAAAACATACATGTTCAGAGATTTCAGATGAACTGAGATCATTGGCATTAATATTTAATGAAATAGGGGTAACATTGCCATCTTTGCAATTAAGTTCTATAACATGAATCTAACATGCAACAGAAAGCATAGCGAGTTTTAAGGTCCGTTGACACCTTGGTCATTTGGACCGGAAGAAACTATAACCTACATAATTAACAACAATGAATGTAAACACATTGAAGAAACATAATTTCTTTCCAAAGCATATAAAATGAGACGTGGTCGGTTTTATCTGTCCCACTCTGTATAATGCCATATGATTGTCACATGCTAACTATATACAGAGTAATCAGATTATGTGGCCATGCTCTGATCAGCACCAGGTTTTGGGCATGTGCCATGTGCCTACTGAGATTCCAGTTCCTGATATTGAATCACATATGGGATGACCTTTTCACTCATCCATGTATGACAAAGACATTAGCTAATGTTCATTTCTGGCTTTCAGTCATTCAATTTACAACAAAACAAGCTTGTATTTTAGTTAATTGATGGAAATTAATAATTTCTTCACACTAGCCATGTATAGGCTAAGATCTTTGATAGATAGAGTCACCATGAAAAATTCAATGCCATGGCCGGAATTTGAACCACGGATCTCCTCTTTTCCATCCAGTCACTAACCTATTGAGCTACCATGGCCAATGTGCAGTCCTGACATTAAATTCTCCAATTGACTCATATATTACCCTGATAGACCACAAGGGGCTCTCGCATTCGAGATACACCATTTGTGGCAGCTTACTATCATAAGTACTTGAGTCCCAGGCTTCATCATTTAACTCTTATTAGTTTAGTTAATTGATGGAAATTAATCATTTCTCCACACTAGCCGTGTATAGGCTAAGATCTTTGATAGATAGTCAACATGAAAAATTCAATGCCATGGCCGGGATTTGAACCACGGATTTCCTGGTTTCTGCCCAGTCGCTCTAACCCATTGAGCTACCATGGCCAACGTGCCGTCCTGACATTAAATTCTCCAAATGACTCATATATTACCCTGGTAGACCACAAGGGGCTCCCGCATTAATGTTGACTCTATCTATCAAAGCTTGTATTTGTTGCAACTTTATATAACACAAATCTTTGTCTTTCTGTCTGTACCTTGCTATTTGTGCTTTTGGGGTATTTAAAATATTATAAATGTGCACAGTGGCAGAATTTTCTTTATCATTTGGCCATGATGTAAGTTGTAAGGACACACAAATATTCTTTTCCACCATCAGCTACCAGGGTCATTTACAAAGAGAGGCAATAAAAAGCAAAATAACTTCAACTATGAAAAACAAGTCCTTTTGCCTTAACAAAGCTTAGATACCAATACTGGGAAAGAAACTAGATGACAAGAACAAAAGTAAACCACAGGATAACACACTAATGGATGTGGACCAACCAGGGCACTATACTGGACAGTCTCTGTCCACCAACCATAAGAAAGAGGACACATTCTGTGCTGAAAACTCATTCAAACTCTGACCAGCCACCTTTGAAGATACCAAGCACAGTCCCTGGAGAAATAGGAATTTTTCAACTGATTAGACCACAATCTACAAGCTGGGAAGTACATTTAATCGGCTAGATGCCAGCCATGAAAGCATAAGCTTCTATAAAATAAAGGACATTTAATATTGTAATTTGTAAAATAATGCTGGTTCTAGTTGACCCTACGTGTTCATAATATTTGTTTCAATGCACAAAATGGTCTGTGTGGGTAAAAACTATGAGAAGAAAAGCAGTGCATGCCCGCAACCCAGGTGCCCAAAAAGAATGACAGATTAATCTGATGGCACTCTCGATTTAACCACTACCTTTAAATGAACTCAAGTAAAAATATTTCTCTTTCCCAAAATTCTATTCATATTCTTATTTTCTGGGATATTTGTCTCTATTTGGAAAATTATGAAAGTATCTCCCGGAAGCTCCATTACAGAACTAGGCATTATACAGAGACATTTTCTTTTTCATAGTTATGTTGTTTGTATAAAGCTGAGAGACTAATGTACATCACAAAGTGACTTACTAAAGTGACATCACCAAAAACACCATCATTAAATATACAGAGTGAGGCACGTAAAACCAGCCCTTAAGGTCGATACATGAAAATAAAATGGACTGTAATGTAACGTAATATATTGAACATAATTCCTCAGCTTCACAGTAGGTGTTTAAAATGTTATTTGACCTCTTCAACACAGATATGAGCACACCTGAGCAGATTCATATATACCATTGTCAATTCTTGTGTTATGATGCTATTGACCACATCCTGGATCCTGGTCTTGAATTCTGCAATTGTGTTCAATTACTTTCATATATTCTTCCGTTTAACAGTTTCCGGAAGTAGAAGATTGCACACAGAAGATGGTCTTTTCTGGAAACATTTTGAACTGATTCTTTATGCTGCCATTTTCAACTAATTCCTGTATGTGGTTTTTGCTGGCACAGAAAGTCCTGGAAATTTCTCATGAAACAAATTCTTTGTTTTCACAAAAGACCCAGGGTGAATGAATGTCTGCACCAAATAGGTCATTATAACACATTCACATGGCTTCACAAAATGATGCCCGTTTCTCAACTGATTTTGACAAGTTTCACTGACTGCAACTGTAGCTGCCTTATATATGTGACGATCACATGTTGACCCCTGCCTTGACACACTACCTCTTAATAAGATGGTGGGTAATTTAATTGGTTATATTCATATATTGCATTTTTGGCAACAAACAATAAGATTTTAAATAATGTAATATATCATACTCTTATGATGGGGTGGTTTTACATGCCACACCCTGTACTTCAATTGAATGTTAATACCCCAAGAACAATTATTAAAACATATTACTTTCCATGTGGCAGTGATTGTCTTGTAATTGCAAAGCTCTCTATAATACTCAAGACATTTGATGCAGATTTTATTTAACATTTTTGTGTTTTGCTTCCCTTTAAGAAATTTTAATAGAAGTGGAGTTAATGAAGGCAGTATGCATATTAATTTAACTTTTAGAATAAAAGGCATAACGTAAAAGAATAATTATTATTGTACCATTCTGTGCATGGTAATATATGTGGCTAATTGACAGTGTGATAATCATACACATAAGAAGATAACTTCCCTGCATTGTTCAGTGAGTCATTGTTCATGACTTCTTCCAAAGGCAAAGACACTTTTTAAGACTAAATATATGATCTGAGACCTAAATAAATTAATTTCAAATTAAAATGAGAAGAGATTGATCCACTTCTGAAGAATATGGGTTAGCAACTTTATCATTTAAGATTTGAGTGTGATGTGTATAACACCATTGAAGAACTGCATTTTGGGTTAGTTTAGTTAAGGGTACTTTTGCTGTTTCTGAGAGGCAGAAATGTTGAAATGTTTACTTAGGTAGTCTAACAATGTTTGAAATTGGTTCTGTTTGGACAGATGATGCATTAGAAATGTTAGTACTAGTAATGGAAAAGGTTATTTCATAAATGGAGATCAAATCATCAGCTATAGCAGTTATATATTTTGTGAATTGGTTCATCTTCTTGAACTAAGCACATGGCAATTCTGGTGCTTTATGTTCTGAAGCTTCTGTTTTGATTTAAGAGATTAAGACTTGTAGAATAAATATAAATGGGTATAAGTCAAGCTGTACAAATCTCTAGCCATACATGGGGCAGGCTTGCACAAGCATATACAGCTAAGCTACAAAACAGAATTAGTAAATGCAGCAATAATTTTGCGGAAACAAGTTTTTTGAATCATCCTACTAACTGCTGATTCTTGACCTGCACCATCAACACTACCACCACCACCACTACCCCCACCACCACCAGCGCCACTGTCTTCAGCAGCTTGGGAGGAAACAAGTAATGCTGCCACTACCTCCAGGTCTTTCTCCGAGATGTTATAGGAAATCACAAGTTGCTCAACAAGTCCATCAAGCCGAGAACTAAGTCCAGAGAGAGCTACAGCTGCACCTGATACAGCTGCTCCTTGTTGTAATAGAAGTTCTCTGCTTCTTTGCTCCAAGTTATTCAGTTTTGCTTGCAGAGCCAGGTTCTCTTGCCTGTAACAAAAATCAAGTTATGTAACTAATCACATTTACCTTGCATTCTTTGTATTGGCTCTTTCTTGGGGCCTATGATGTGTAGTAGAAGTATCTATAATATACCAACATGAGTGTATATGGTATATGAGTGTATATGGCCATGGCATTGAATTTTTCATGTTGACTCTATCTATCAAAGATCTTAGCCTATACACGGCTAGTGTGAGGAAATGATTAATTTCCATCAATTAACTAAAATAATATGAAGTAAATGATGAAGCCTGGGACTCAAGTACTTACGATAGTAAGTTGCCACAAATGGTGTATCTCGAATGCGAGAGCCCCTTGTGGTCTACTGGGGTAATATATGAGTCAATTGGAGAATTTAATGTCAAGACGGCACGTTGGCCATGGTAGCTCAATGGGTTAAAGTGACTGGACGGAAACCAGGAGATCCGTGGTTCAAATCCCGGCCATGGCATTGAATTTTCCATGTTGACTCTATCTATCAAATGTTTAAATGTTTGTTTTATTGTGAGGCCTGGGACCTATCAGCTGACCCTTGTATTACTCTGTGGGTATCTTGTTGTAAATAAAAAAAATAAGTTCAGAAATTTACTTATTTAATTGGAATAACATCCATTATAACTTCTTTTCATAACTATACAGGGTGTTAGGGGTATGAGTGCACAGATTTCCTGAGCTGAGAGATTCAAATATGACTAATAATAAAGTTTCATAACAAGTTCATCTATTGTGAACAATAAAGAAGATATCTGAAGATTACTGAATATATTATCTGCACAGGCTGGCAACAGAGATGGATTTCAGAATGAAACGTTTTTGTTTGGTTTGCAGCCAGGCGTGCATTCACATCTGCAATTGGTGAAAGTCTAAACTAGGCCAGTGCTTGAAAGCCAGTTCACCATGTACCTGTGTGTTTATCAGCTACTGCCAGTAACAGCATGGGATGGGGTGCTTTCCTTTTAAGCTATTCAATTGTATTCACGAGATCTAAACTAAAGCTGCATAAAAGCTACGCATTAAGTTGATCAAGGTTAGCAAATTCATTATGGAAATACCTCATTCAGGTCTATTGTGTAAAATTAAATCAAAGCCATATATTTGCTAAGTTTCTCCTATTGGGGAACTTATCCTAAGTTCTGCTCTTCATGAGAGTTGCAGTTTGCTTTGCCATAAGCACGAACCATACTCTTGATTTGTAAAGACTGCCATAGTTCTGAATGCATGCATTTGAAGTACTAACAGAACCTGCTGTTGTGCCAAGAGTCACAGCAGGTAGCTTTACTGTTTACATTCCTCCCCCTCTATTCTACAAGCATACCAATGTTGCAGGGTTGTCGAAATAAACCAGCAATTTCATCGCAGAAGACATACAAGGGCTTTCATAAAATTCTGTAGCTAAACAAATCACTTTAGCAGCCTATGATACAGCTGCAAATAACTCATCTTTTGTAGCTCTACCTCATTAGACTAAATCCAAAAGTAAATAATTATGCCTGACGACATATTCACATTCAAAACTTTAATCAATTTTATCTTTTATTCAAGCAACCATGCACTTTAGAGAAAAATGCTACAGGAACTTATGTTTCAGCTTAACGTCAGGAAGTTACCATTGAAGTCTGTGCACTCATACTCTTAACATCTTGTATATTAAAGTTATTTAAGATTAAATAATTTAATTCATGATTACTTTCCCTTACAACCATGGGAGAAAGACCAGAGATCTGTCATTACTCTGATTATCTTAAGAACCCTTGTGGCAATAGTACAGAAATAACACTAGGTCTTGAACATAGTACATATATCATTTCTTTCATAAACCACCATAGTTTATTCCCAACTTTCCAGCAATTTAAAAAGAATATTATCACTAACAGTCACCTCTGAAAAGCCTCTATAGCAGAATATAAAGAACTTTTGTGCAATAGAGAAATTTTAACAGAGAAATTTAACACACTAAGTCAGTATTAATGGCAGTCCTATTATATACAGTTATGCCCAAATATTTCTAGTAACTTTTAATGCAGTAAGAGTTGCTAAAGTGAAAACCATTAAGCCACTAATAATTTAACTGTCAACCATAACCAGTATTTGTAACCATTATGTTATAATCTGTCAAATCATTATTGCTTAGTGTTGTTCAGAAAGCCAATGCTTTACAGCTCCCTAAGCAAAGATTTGAAGGAATTTTAACACTTTATTTTCATAAATCATATTAATGGCAGTACTTACCTTCTTTGTTCACTAATGCGAACAAGATGCTTGCATTCTTCTTGCTGCTGTTCTAACTCATTCTCTTTTTGTGAGAGAAGTTCCTTCTGCACTTTAATCTGAAAGTTATTAAACATGAATTTGATTTAACAAAATCTTTATGGCTGTTATTGTGGTAAATAAAATTACTCAAAACAAAATAATCAATTCCCTTTGTTTTCATTAAAATATTTTTAGAAATTAACAATTTTATTTTCAAATATTTATAATGATATGCAATGTTTAAATACTTTGGCGGCACAAAGAACATAATTTCTATACAACAGCAACATTATTGACTGAGCAAATTTATTTGGAAATTTGCCACTACTAAATTTAAAAGTATGATATAGTTCTGTTATCAGATCCAAACTTCCTGACATTTGCGCCACCTCCACTAATACAGCACTGACAAATAGCACTGGCATGTGTTGCCTCATACAGAGAACACAGGCTACTCTTGTAAAACACAAAATACAATATCATGTGCATGCATATGTATTTTATATTATAAAAAGCAGCAGGTAGATAGGATTAGAGATGCTATTCTTCTGAACTAATACAAGAAGGAATAATACTTTTACACTATGTGGCTCAAACATATGTATGTCTTATTAATTTAGAGTAATATATAGTAAAATATACATTGCTGGCATATGGTTTTTATTTATTTCTTTAATAAAGAACCATTTCCTGATACTAATCCACCCTTGTTCCCTTTTGGTCTTAAGTCTTGCCCTCTGCATTATGGAAAATATGAAAACAGGCACACAGAGTGTGCTGATTTAAGTATCTGGAGTATGCCCTCTACCTCTTCTTCCTACATGTAAATCTGATGTTCTTCCATCAGACAAGTGAAGAGTTTTCAATGTTTGAGAAGCCTCTGACAAAGCAGCAGTAACAGCAGCATAATTCCAGAAAAATATGCAACTCTCATTTATCCTTTGGGCAAGGCCTATGTATCACAGCCTGGGCCTTCTCCAGGTCCATAGTCATCGCAGTTGGTGAGGATATGTAGCCCAAGTAGTGAACCTTTTTGCACAAAAGTTGATGCTTCTTCACATTCAGGTTCACTGTCTGCAGTTTGTAATACTTGGGTCAGGTTTCAAGATGCTCTTTCAAGGTGCTGCCAATGGCAATGATATTGTTTAGATATAGCATGCAGCCATCTCCTTATCACTGTCTCCATGAGCTGCCTGGCACATTGCAGAAGCTAAAGTACATAACTGTAAACTAACAAAGATCATTGAAAATATGGTCTTCACCTTCTCTCTGGGACCTAGAGCCACTTACCAGTATCCTAATTTCAAGTCCAAAAATTACTGAGCACCAGCAAGAGTGTCTATGGTGTCTTCAATCTGGCTAAGTTAAAACAGTCATTTCATGTGACAGCGTTCAGATTCTTATATTCCACACAGAAACATTGGTTACGTTTGTAACTTCACCAAGACTAGAGAGGAGCAACAGGAGCTGTCGGACTCTCCAACGATTCCTTAGATCTCATGTCCTCCAGCACTTTGTTACCTCTGCTTTCTTTGCTAGAGGAACATGTCTTGGCAATTGCTAGATAGCTTGGGTGTCTCTGGTGAACGAGGTGGACCACTTAGTTGGTATGGATAATCACTTGTCTCCTTGCCTGAAGACAGACTGATACCATCCAAGTAGCTGGTAGAACCTCTCCAGTTTTGCCTCAGTTGAACGATCAGAGCTGTTTTCTTCAACCAGCCCCAGACCAGATCCACAAACATCAATTGCTGCTAACATACTTTAGTTATCTCTTTATCATGTTTGCAAATGTTATATTTGCATACACTCAGTTCAAAACACCATGGATTTGTTGATTTGAAATCACAACTGAACTGGTGAGTCACAATTCAAATTGCTCTCAGCACAATCCACTGCACAGTTGTTGCTGTCAACTGAAAAATTGTCAGCTGGGCACAAGCCAACTCCTTAGATATGGCCTGAATACAAAGTAAACATTCTGGAAAAAGAAACTCATCAAGACTGCCAAATGAATCTTTGGTAATGAGTAAGCTGCAAATCATGGCTATTGTTCTGCATTGGCCTTGTTCTATGGAAGAAGGACCACTTGCTGCACCTAAGACTAGGAAATCTGGCTGGTATATGTTGCAACAGCAGTTGGTACTCACATGATAGTATATCATTATTTAATTTATGTTTACAACACAATTATTAAAATTGATTAAAAGAAACAGCTTTCTAAGAGCAATAATTTTATTGACATTCTTTCCAAGAACAATATTTACATGTACATTAATTCTTGTCTGCTTTTTATGGCCATTGTTACAGTGTAACATATTTTATGGTTGCACAAATAGTAATTTAAGAAATAGAGTGCATATTATGTTGGCTACTATATGAACAAATTCCTCATTTGTTAGCAACAAACTACTATATGCACATTTAATCTGTCCATTCGTCTGGCCGCCTGTTCGTCTGGCCGTCCATTACTGCTGGCAGGCTTTAGTAAGCCAGAATGATTTTGCTGCGTGCCCAGCCTCAATAGGGTTTTACCACAGGTAGGAAAAATTTTGGATAGGTTTTGTAAGGTGATTTTTTTGTTTTATGTTGATAGTGATGAGGAGGGTGCTTTTTGCCCCTCCAAGCTTTCATTTTAGAATACAGTACCCATTACACCTTGGTGTACATAGAAGTAAAGTATTCTGATTGGTTTATTTTAGAGGTCAGCTCCTTTCTAGTTGGGAATATTGTGGAGCTCAGCTTTTGCTGCTGTTAGAGGGTTCTCCATTGTTATATCAGGTGCCCACATGCCATGCGGGGTACTCGATAATGCCTGAAGCAGCGTTCAGTGGGATTATATTCCCCTAGAGTCTTAACGAGGGCGTTTTGATGTTGTAGTAATTGGTCGTAAAATTTCCTGGCCCGGCGCCTCATTTCATCCTCTACATAAGGGAGAGAAGAGGCTTCATGAAGTAGTCTCACAGGAAAATAACGGTCAACAGAGTAGATGGAACGGAGTCCCCTCTGCGCCATTTGGAGGTAACGTAGCCAGCTGTCTGCTGCCATGCCCCAGATCTCACAGGCATACAGCATTAGAGGAATAATCAGGGCACAGAAGAGGTGAAGCTTTAGGCGAACAGGCATTCCAGAGCTCAGCATGGGATACAAAGAGGCAATTGCCCCCTGCACCCTCGCAGAGAGACTCTGAATGTGCTCATGAAAAGTTAGACCTCTATCCAGCCTAACTCCTAGATAAGTGATGGAATTCTCCCATTCAATTCTGAGACCTCTAAAGGTAAATGAGGGGAAAGTCATCGGGGATGTGGCATTTGGTGAAAAGAATTGCATGGCTTTTGTCTGGGTTAACAGACATTTGCCAGCTTGTACACCACTCTTGGACGAGGCAGAGGTGTCTCTGAATAGGGTTGAAGGCTCTGAGTAGATGTTCATCTGTGCAGAAAAGTAGAACGTCATCAGCAAACTGGGCCATTTTGACGTTCAGCTGATTTGGGAAGTCTGCCATATAGATGCTGAATAGCGTTAGTGAAAGCACAGAGCCTTCGGGGAATCCGCCTCTTATAGGCATAAGTATTGATAAATCCTTTTATGGAAGTGTTGAAAACACTTAAGTATTGATGTTTGTCCCGCAACTGTGACTTTGAAAGTGCGGTGTTTTAGAAAGCTGTGTATGATCCTGTTTAATTGAGTTGTAAGTCCCAGTTGGATTAGCTTATGGAGTAAACCCGCATGCCAGATCGTAGAGAAGGCCTTCTCCACATCCAAAGATACTGCAGCGGTGAAAGCCCTTTCCTGGTATCCCAGGGTGGCACCTTTTACCACTCTCAGTAGCTGTTGTATTGTGGAGTGCCCAGGATGAAATCCAAACTGATGGTTAGGAATGGCTTGAATGTCTTCCTAAAGTGGAGACAAGTGGTTCAATATAAACCTCTCCAAGACTTTGCAGAGAGTTGAAAGGAGGCTAATGGAACGCTAATTTTATGGGTGTACTGGGTCCTTCCCAGGTTTCAAGATGCAGATCACCCTGGCCTCTCACCACTCGCGTAGAAAGTATCCCAGGGCACGGCACATATTGAATACCCTTGTAAGGAAGAGCACAGCGTTGAAGGGAAGGTTTCAAAGCATGGTGAGAGTTATCCCATCAGGCCCCGCAGCCTTCTTTGGTTTGAGACACAGGAGTATGCCTTGGAGCTCGCTAGGGCGGATAATGGGTAGTCTGACCTTGTCTTGAGGAGGGCATCGAAAGTATCGGCGTACCTCCCTTCGAACATGTTCAGAAAAGATGTCCTGGGGGTCATCTCTTGGACGTAGGGTACGTTCAAGCTAGTCGGTAAAAAGTCTATACTACACTTCATATGCTGTAATTTAAATACATTTGAACTTAATTTCTTTTTATATATTATATTCCAATGTTTGTTGTATTAAAACATATGCATAAAATGATACTAGCTTAATAATGTCGTCTCTCTTTAGGTAACTACATTTGGACAAATTATAGGCATGCTGTCCACTGTGTATTAGTTCCATAGAGTAATCTACTACATGAAGCTACATTCATGTTATGGAACAACATTCATTAAATATGACTAGTTGCATATTCCAAATAAATATGATCGCCAATAATTCTGAAATCAATGCAATAAACTGAACTTCAAAAGAAATCCCTTCAAAACAAAATTAATAAATAATGACTTCACTAAAGCACACTAATTGACTAAGGATAGTCAATTTTAGAGAATGATGAAAAAGCTCCGACATTTCTGAGGTGAAAAGTGCTCAGCAAAGCAAATGTTTATCATCAGGATTAGTGTGTCTCTAATTGCCTTGCACAGAACCTTCTTTAAGAATATAGACTTAGGCATTCAACAAAAAGAGAAAAGGAGTTCTATCATCAACTCTCTGAGAAAAAAGCATGTTTGATTATTGTAATTGTAAGAAAAGCATATTAGCAGGAGTGTGAGTTTTGTGTATTGCAGCATCATGCTAAATTTACTGAAGGACTGCCATGTGGACAGATTTTATTAAATTATATTTATTAAATTACATTCCTATCACTTAAGTCAAATTCCTAACCGTGAATCAGGTATGTAAGTGCATACGTGCAAAAATAGCTTATAATTTGACTAGCGTGGAATAAGTTATAAATTTTATGGAGGGTTAACTTTAAAGAGAGTCGATTAATGACACTTAACAACACTTACTCAAGTAAGTGTTGTTAAGTGTCATTAATCGACTCTCTTTAAAGTTAATTTATCATAACAACACTGTTTTCAACACTTCCAAGAAAGGAATTGCAATTTATGGAGGGTGTTCCATTACTATAATTATTCAGGTTATTTTCTGTGCCAATTACATAAATAAAACATAATTAATATTTTCTTAAGGAATGTGATCCATGCAGTGAATTCTTACAAACTTAAGCAGTACAATGCATTTCATTCATGAATTATGTTGAGTGTCATACACTGCCATAATTCTGCACTGTGCTGAAAAAGTGCAGCCTCCTGGAAGCAGTGTGTCAGCCATCAAATGTTGCTTATAAATTTTTTCAAAACAATGTGCATGAATTTCTTAACTTCATTTAATTTCCAATCACCTACCTTCTTTACAGAAGATGTTGACAATCTATCCCTGAACTGGATTCATAAATACTAATTTTGCTTGTGAAAATGCTGCATTTTATCACTGTAATGTCTTTCAGTCAAATGAAACAAGCAAAATCTGTGAGTTCTGCAGAAGTACTAGAAAATCTCCTTATATAATACCTAGCCTTGATTTTCTGCTAGGTTTGTTTTTAACACACAAAAATGCTGTGTTCTTAAAAGCAGCTAAGCAGTAACATTTTAAAGTATACTTTCACTTTAGAACACACTTATGAAATGTTATTTCTATATTATTAGGTTAGAAAGCTCTGATGGCTCTCACATGTCAACTTTTGCTGATTATTATTTCACACATTCATAACACAAGAGCTGGGATGTTTCAGCAGCACATCACACAAATAATGACACTGTATTAAGCATGAAAGATTGTAGGCACACATCACAGCCATTTTAAATACTAGTCAATCTGTTAATTTCATAATTTTAAAATTCAGATATGTTGCTTTCTCTGCCCACTATCTTTGTTTCCATACAGGTTGGAACTGAAATAATTCTGCAGACTTTAAGAGCAAATTTGTTTTATTACAAATAACAAGAAAGTCTAATGCAAAAAGTGCAATAGTTTATAGTTTTCCAGAGAAAAAAACTTTTATGTAAAAAATTATCATTGCTGGATTATATCGAGATTCAACTGTATTGGAACACCACAGTGAAGCGAAAAATTATTAAATTTTAGATGAGTCGCGTTTTTTACACATCTGCTTCACTTTCGTACCTATTTTGAGGACATGTTTCGCAAATCTTCGCTTGCATCTACGGCTCTTGTGCGACTGACGCTAGATCCAGCGGTGTGGGTAATTCTGGGGTTGTTGCTGCCATCTGTTGATTTAGTGATGAACTGAAATGTGGGATTCTCTTCTAGCGGGATTTCAAAGTTCATTAGTTGGTTTTTATGTTTTTCTATGTATATCCTCTCCCATATGACGAGTTCACTATGTTTTTGTACGTATTTTAGTAATTTTGTGCTATCTTCAATTTCATGATTTTCAGACCAGAAATGAGCTGCTATTGCGGACTTATCAATATTTTTGTATCTTAAGTGCCTGAAGTGTTCTTTCTTTCTAGTGCCTATGTTCCTTTTTGTCCTTCCTATGTAAATTTTTTCACAGTCTTTACACTTAATTTTGTAAATGCCTGACTTTTCCTCTGGTTTTATCTTATCAGTATTATTACTGTGAAGTAGGTTTTTAATGTTGTAATTGTTTTTTGGTGCCAATGTTATATTGTATTTCTTGAATATTTTTTGGAACTTTTTTGTGGCCCAGGGGTGGTAAGTAAATTTAGCAAATCTAGTTTCTTGTTTTATTGGTGTGAGAGCTGTGATCTGTTTTAATTTCTTTTGAAGTTTGAATAATTTTAGTTTTTTATCTACAAGGTTTTTTCCATATCCATTTTTGATTGCAGTTTTTAAGATTTGATGGTATTCGTTTTGATATTCTTGTTGGCTGAGAGGTAGATTTACTAATCTGTGTGTTAGACTGTTGATGGTTGCATGTTTGTGTGGAATTGGGTTGAAACTATTTGCTTTGATGTAATTATCTGTGTGTGTTGCTTTTCTATGAATGCCAAATTCTAGTTTTTCATTGCCTTTTTTGATTTTAAGGTCTAAAAAAGGTAGAGTACAGTCCTCTTCAGTTTCTACTGTGAATTGTATGCTGGGTTCTTGCAGGTTGAGTAGTTTCAAAGCATCATCTATTAGTTTGTAGGGCACTATTGCAAAGATGTCGTCTACGTATCTGTACCATGTTTTAAACATATGAGGGAAGGCTTTAGTAATATGTGTTTCGAAAAAGCTCATGTATAGATTGGCCAAAAATGGTGATAATGGGCTTCCCATAGCTAGTCCTGAAATTTGTTTATAATATTTTCCATCGAAGACAAAATAATTTTGATGTATACATAATTCAGTCATTGCCACATATTCTTCTATTGCATTGGCATCCAGGTTTATAGAATTTAGCCATTTTTTCAGTTGAATCAAAAGTTTGTCTAATGGAATGCTAGGGAAGAGGGAGCGGACATCAAAGGATACTAAAGTGTCATGAGGTTTAAGTTTAAGATTTTGAATTTTTTCTACCAGGTCTAAAGAGTTTTTTATACTCTGAGTATGGAATTGTGGAAAGGACTGAAATTTTTTGGTTAGCCATTTTGCCAGAAGGTAAGTAGGAGTGTTTATATTATTTACAATGGGTCTCATGGGTATGTTGGGTTTGTGTATTTTAGGCAAACCATATATTCTTGCAAGGGTAGGGTTGTCTGGTTTGATAGTTTTTTGTTCTGTAGTTGTTAAAATTTTACTATTAATGATGGTTTTTTGTACATCTTTTATGCATCGGTTGAGTGGATTAGAATCTATTTCCTGGAATTCTTTTTGTTGTAGTAACTCTAACATTTTTTCTTTGTATGTAGCTGTATCTAAGATTACTATTTTGTTTCCTTTATCAGCCCTTGAGAAGATTACATCCTTTTTCCTTAAAGATTTAATTATCTGAATTTGTTTCAAATGTTTTATTGGCTTTTTATTTATTAAGTTTTCCAATATAGGAGCTGATTTTTTCCTAATTATATTTTTGTCCATGGTTTCCAAGCCTTCTACTGCTAATTCTATGTCTGCAATGAATTCATCCGGCTTGCTGGAGTATGTTATACATGTTTTTAGGCCTTGGTTAAGTACATCTATTTCTTCCTTGTTAAAATTTTGCTTAGAGAGGTTAATTACACTATCTGGGGATGTGTTCTTTGCTGAAATTTTGTTATGTTTTGGTTGCCAATGATTATGATTACGTTTTAGTTTCTTATTTTGACGATAAATTTTCTCTTTGACTTTATAATTGATGTGTTCAAATGATTTGGCTTCTAAGTGGTCCCATGACGTGTTTCCTAGTAATTTTACAAGTTTTAGATGTAGGTTATACAAAGAGAGGTCTATATTCGTTATTTTTCTGTAGTGATTTGTTTTCTCGGCTTTTAATACGGCTTTTTCAGCAGCTAATTGTTCTTGTACAATAACAGTAAAGAACAATTAGCTGCTGAAAAAGCCGTATTAAAAGCCGAGAAAACAAATCACTACAGAAAAATAACGAATATAGACCTCTCTTTGTATAACCTACATCTAAAACTTGTAAAATTACTAGGAAACACGTCATGGGACCACTTAGAAGCCAAATCATTTGAACACATCAATTATAAAGTCAAAGAGAAAATTTATCGTCAAAATAAGAAACTAAAACGTAATCATAATCATTGGCAACCAAAACATAACAAAATTTCAGCAAAGAACACATCCCCAGATAGTGTAATTAACCTCTCTAAGCAAAATTTTAACAAGGAAGAAATAGATGTACTTAACCAAGGCCTAAAAACATGTATAACATACTCCAGCAAGCCGGATGAATTCATTGCAGACATAGAATTAGCAGTAGAAGGCTTGGAAACCATGGACAAAAATATAATTAGGAAAAAATCAGCTCCTATATTGGAAAACTTAATAAATAAAAAGCCAATAAAACATTTGAAACAAATTCAGATAATTAAATCTTTAAGGAAAAAGGATGTAATCTTCTCAAGGGCTGATAAAGGAAACAAAATAGTAATCTTAGATACAGCTACATACAAAGAAAAAATGTTAGAGTTACTACAACAAAAAGAATTCCAGGAAATAGATTCTAATCCACTCAACCGATGCATAAAAGATGTACAAAAAACCATCATTAATAGTAAAATTTTAACAACTACAGAACAAAAAACTATCAAACCAGACAACCCTACCCTTGCAAGAATATATGGTTTGCCTAAAATACACAAACCCAACATACCCATGAGACCCATTGTAAATAATATAAACACTCCTACTTACCTTCTGGCAAAATGGCTAACCAAAAAATTTCAGTCCTTTCCACAATTCCATACTCAGAGTATAAAAAACTCTTTAGACCTGGTAGAAAAAATTCAAAATCTTAAACTTAAACCTCATGACACTTTAGTATCCTTTGATGTCCGCTCCCTCTTCCCTAGCATTCCATTAGACAAACTTTTGATTCAACTGAAAAAATGGCTAAATTCTATAAACCTGGATGCCAATGCAATAGAAGAATATGTGGCAATGACTGAATTATGTATACATCAAAATTATTTTGTCTTCGATGGAAAATATTATAAACAAATTTCAGGACTAGCTATGGGAAGCCCATTATCACCATTTTTGGCCAATCTATACATGAGCTTTTTCGAAACACATATTACTAAAGCCTTCCCTCATATGTTTAAAACATGGTACAGATACGTAGACGACATCTTTGCAATAGTGCCCTACAAACTAATAGATGATGCTTTGAAACTACTCAACCTGCAAGAACCCAGCATACAATTCACAGTAGAAACTGAAGAGGACTGTACTCTACCTTTTTTAGACCTTAAAATCAAAAAAGGCAATGAAAAACTAGAATTTGGCATTCATAGAAAAGCAACACACACAGATAATTACATCAAAGCAAATAGTTTCAACCCAATTCCACACAAACATGCAACCATCAACAGTCTAACACACAGATTAGTAAATCTACCTCTCAGCCAACAAGAATATCAAAACGAATACCATCAAATCTTAAAAACTGCAATCAAAAATGGATATGGAAAAAACCTTGTAGATAAAAAACTAAAATTATTCAAACTTCAAAAGAAATTAAAACAGATCACAGCTCTCACACCAATAAAACAAGAAACTAGATTTGCTAAATTTACTTACCACCCCTGGGCCACAAAAAAGTTCCAAAAAATATTCAAGAAATACAATATAACATTGGCACCAAAAAACAATTACAACATTAAAAACCTACTTCACAGTAATAATACTGATAAGATAAAACCAGAGGAAAAGTCAGGCATTTACAAAATTAAGTGTAAAGACTGTGAAAAAATTTACATAGGAAGGACAAAAAGGAACATAGGCACTAGAAAGAAAGAACACTTCAGGCACTTAAGATACAAAAATATTGATAAGTCCGCAATAGCAGCTCATTTCTGGTCTGAAAATCATGAAATTGAAGATAGCACAAAATTACTAAAATACGTACAAAAACATAGTGAACTCGTCATATGGGAGAGGATATACATAGAAAAACATAAAAACCAACTAATGAACTTTGAAATCCCGCTAGAAGAGAATCCCACATTTCAGTTCATCACTAAATCAACAGATGGCAGCAACAACCCCAGAATTACCCACACCGCTGGATCTAGCGTCAGTCGCACAAGAGCCGTAGATGCAAGCGAAGATTTGCGAAACATGTCCTCAAAATAGGTACGAAAGTGAAGCAGATGTGTAAAAAACGCGACTCATCTAAAATTTAATAATTGCTGGATTACTTTTAATTAAAGATTGCTAGTTCATGACTAGGGTATACAAGAGCTGATGCAAAGCCTAGCGAGGGACTTTGAGAGTGTTTTAAGTTTCAAATGTCAAGTCAATTGAGTTGAGTTAACAAGTGCAGTTGTGTTCAGAATTGGGTGCAGCTCCATCTAAGAGGTAAACTTGTGTGCATGTCAGAGAGATTACTAGCAGCATAAGTAGTTGCATACTAAAAGGACACAAAGAAACATTAAAGAGATGTGTTGAAGCTGTGTATTTGTGTAAATGAGAAGGTGGTTTAGCACTGGCCTAGACAATAAAGGAGTTTAAGGTAAAATTCATCTTGTGTCTTGTTTTTGTCACACTATATTCATAGAACAGAATGAACATTTTATCATCACTTAAATTTATAAACTCCATAATTTGTTGTTTCCTTAGTTCTGTAATAGATAACTGGCAATTTTGCACTAGCTACTTTTATTTTCTTCTGATATTGGTGTACGTTTCATGGAATGATTAATTAATCACATGCAATATTTAATTAATCACATGTTTTCTGTAAAACCCACAAGTTAAGATCTAGCAATTAAAGGAGACATGGTTTAAAAAAAACTAGAAAAACAAAGGGCAGAAAATTATTACAGAACAACATATACAATGTCACAATTTTCTTGCTTCAGATATCTGGATATAATCTTAATTTACGGAGAAATACAATGCAATTCTAATACGAAAGTGAAGCAGATGTGTTAAAAAATGCGACTCATCTAAAATTTAATAATGCAATTCTTGTTATGTTTCACAGCTCAGTGCTAAAAGATTTCCTAATAGGATCACTGCAGTACAGATAAATGTGGTCATTTGCCAGTAGATCTGTGATATAGGTAAAGTAATTCCAAGTTAATACAATTTTGAGTTGGACTAGTATTCCATGCTCCATATATTGCTAGTGTTTTCGTAGAATACACATCATTAGGACCTTCCTAAAATACTCTGCTAATATCAACTGTGAATTTCGATTGAGAGAACTCCTAGCAGCAACTGGGACATGTCTATTGGTGAAGAACACCTGAACTGATGAACACCTCTCATCAAAGGTGGAGTCAAAATTGAAGAGTTTTCCATATTTCTTTATGAATATCTTTCCCTACATGGTTAAAGCAGTTGGACTGTGAACACTTTTTAATAAAAGGATTCCTTGTTCTATATCGTGATTTTCATTCCAAAAATAGTATGCTCTAATTTGTCTGTTTCTTTGTTCTTGATGTTCCTAAAATGATCTTTAAAGCCAATGTTCAAATTCATTTTTGTTTTGCCAATATAAACAATGTCACAGCCTTTGCACCACCAAGGTTCACCCAAACAAAATTCAACAGTAGACATTTAGCTTAGGATGTTAGGAAGGTCCTAACCAAATGCATTCTAGGTAAACTCTAGCAATATATGGAGCATGGAGTACTAGTCCAACTTAAAATTATATTAATTTTCTGCTTCACTGTATCATAGTCCATTAAGAATAATTCTGAGTTTTGGCAATGGAGAATGACAGAATCTGACAAGATCAATCATCATAGAAAGGAAAGTGTTAAATTTGTTTGATGCTGATCAGAATAATCACTTTTGAAATTCTGGCAAACAGAGCTGAGTTTGTGCAAGGATGTCCTGGTGAGACATATCATCCAGATTATGTTATGCAGACAGTAGGTTAAAATATGGTCAGTCGTCAGTGGCAAAGGCACTGGACTTCTACATGTTATTCAAGAGAAAATGCAGCAGAATCAGTACACAGAAGTATTGAAAAGTATGGTGCTATGTCAAATAAGAGACTATTTCTCCAATGGGCAACCAAAATGTCACATTGCAAAATCAGTGATAGCTTTCCTCAGAGAGCTGAAGATCCCATTGTTGCCATGGCCAGGGAACTCTCCAGATGTGAACCCTATTGAAAATGCCTAGAAGCTAATGAAGAAGGAAGTGACAAAAGAAATTATGAAAACTAGAGTTCTCATAAAGTTTATTGGTCTGGAATCATTATCCACATGTGTAAGAGACAATTCAAGTATGTATAAATAGCAGACCAAGGCCAATTTAAAGTATTAAATAGCTTACAAAGGTGGCTTGAAGTATACAATATTGTAAGTCTCTGAAAGCAATTCAGAAATATATCCAATTATCATTATAATCATGATTGTTTTCAGTAATTAAAAATTATACAATGAGTCCACTGAAACATCGTACTTCACATACCTCCATTATTTTTCAACATGTTTTGTCTACACTTGAAGACAATACGCGTTGAAAGAAAACTGATGTATGTGAAACAGTGTCTCAGTCGACTCAATGTATAATTTTTAATTATTGTATTACTTCAGTGTTAATTCCAATTTGCGACCCATTATTAACAATATAGATGCCCCGACTTACAAACTGGCAAAATGGTTGTTGGAAGAATTTGACAAGTTTGAAAAGTTTGAATCTCTAAGCATAAACAATTCATTTGATTTAGTAAAGAAAATTGAAAACACAATTATAAAAACTGAAGAGGTGATGGTGTCCTTTGATATCAGATCTCTATTCACGAGCATACCCGTAGAAAAATTCCAAAATTGATGAAAGGCTGGTTATCCAAAAGCAACGTTGCAGATGATAAAATAGAGGAATACATCAAATTAACCACCCTATGTATTGAACAAAACAGCTTCACGTTCTCCAGCAAGATCTTCCAACAAACAGCAGGCTTGGCCATGGGTAACCCTCTTTCACCATTACTAGCTAATCTGTTCATGAGTAATTTGGAAACACACATTACTAAAGCCTTTCCACATATTTTCAAATGTTGGCATAGATATGTCGACGATGTGTTTGCGATAGTCCCTAGAAGACTAACCGAGGATGCTATAAAGTTGCTAAACCTACAAGAAAAATCCATAGTTTTCACCATTGAAGTAGAGCAGGATGAATGGCTACCTTTTCTAGATTTGAAAATCATTAGAACACCAACAGGATTACAATTTGGAATATACCGAAAAGCAACACATGTTGACAATTACATTAAATGCAACCCAGTACAACATCAATATGCAGTATTCCATAGTTTAGTTCACAGATTAATCAACATTCCGCTAACAAAAACAGAATATGAACAGGAGTACACTCACATACACCAGGTTGCCGAACTGAACAACTATAACACAAATTTCATCAAAAAACTGATCTATAGACACAAAAGAAACAAATACTTAAAGGACATTACTACGTTAAAAAAACTAGAAAACCCAAACACCAGATATGGAAAATTTACATTTCATCCAAAATACTTAAAAAAATTTGAAAAGATATTTAAGAGCTTCAACATAAAATTAGCCCCTCAAAACAAACACAACATCCGCAACTTACTAAACCACCCTCTAAAAAATAGCACACCGAAAACTCAATTATCAGGCATTTACCAAATGAGTTGCCAGGATTGTGACAAGATATACATTGGTAAGACCAAAAGGAATCTAGGAACAAGAATGAAAGAACACTTCAGAAATATTAAATTCAAACAAATGGACAAGTCGGCTGTAGCACATCACTTTTGGTCTGAGAATCACAACATAAAACAAGAAATAGAACTGATCAAACAGGCAAAGAAACCTCTGGAACTACAGATTTGGGAAAACATATTTATTACGAAAAAACAGGACCTCTTGATGAATTTTGAAATTCCCGCGGTAGATGACGTCATCAAACTTACCAGGACGTTAGATGGCAGCACAACACCAAGCCAGATGCAGACACCGGATGCATCATCAGTCTACCACAGAGCTGACGATAGGGGAGAAGTCCCCAGAAACTAGTCTTCATAAAAAACTTGTAAGTGGAGAAAAGTATATACAAGTTTGACTCACTTGCCTAATTTTAGTCCAATTTGCTTTTTAAAATTAATTTTCAGTGCTCATGGAAATGTTATTTTTCAATGTAGTGTGGTAAAAATAACAATAAAAACAAAATTACTTGCATATTTTGTACAATTTAATATATTGCCTTACCTTCTCTTCGTATTCTTTGCTTAATTGATGAAAATTCTAATCCTACTTTAACATTAAAAACTACTGGACATCAATGATACTGAAGTTATGAATATTCAGATTTCACAGATGTAGAATTTGATTCTTATGGCAATAAAAATTAAAACTACAGCTGGTAATACTGTTCAAAGAATTTCAAGATATTGACCATCTATGACGTGTTGATCTATATATATTGAAAAATCTAGTTGTATATAATAATATGGCCAGGTACTATATCTTGAATATTTTGCAAATAGTCTGCGAAGTCCTCTTTATCTGAATCATTTGGTGTAACTTTAAACCAAAATAAAGTGTCAAAAACTTATGACAAACATTAGATCTCATCAAAACACACAAGAACGTCAGTGGGGACATACCATTAACCACTTAACCATTTCTGAGATATTCACTGCTATCAATTTGAATTTCTTCAAATATTCTTATCTCTTGAGTAACTATTCATTGGTTTATGATGATCATGGAGAGAATGAAATTTCAAAGTCTGCATATAGCAACCTGATTTTAAAAAGTCTGACCATTACTTCAGCCTCCTGTAAGCTCTTCTTAGGTACAGGCAATGCCAAAAATAATTTCACCACACCTCACGTCCAAGTCATATTTATCGATATATGCGACCATTGCGAAGCTATGGGCATTTCATTGATTGCTTTAGCTGGCATTTGTCCTCCTCCTGGTAAAGAATTACACCAATAACCAAAAGAGCAGATAAAAAATTACATAAAAACGACATATATGCTTACAATCTGTATTGTACTGACTAAACGAGAAAGAGGTGTAGTATGTGCATTAGCTTGTCATAGTCTTCATATGAAGATTGGTAGCCATATCTTATGGGCTATTGCAGGACACACCTTTAGAAGGGGAATATGGTATGGGGAACATGTAATGAGCACGCAGGTTAGCAAAATGTGTAATATGTATGTATTAGAACATTTTCAGGGGGTGGAAATTAAAAGTTTGAATTGTATTTATGAAATACATAGTAGGGCAGCACTTTATAACGTAAGCATAAATGTACATAGACCATCTTCCCCACTTTAATGAAATCTTTTTATTCAGCATTTTACTATATAAACACTTTTATGCACAGCCATTGCTATTACTGTAACAGTGCAACCAGCCTCTTATATACCCACGATATGTCCACAAGTAATTTTGTGAGTATACGTCGTGGCTGATTCAGAGACGATAAACATTTTTTGGTTCCAATTAACACCATAAAAGGCAAAGGCATCAGCCTCCTCTCTTTTCTCCCTTATTGCTGTTCCATCAAGCCACCAGGCTCCATGATATGTCACATAAAGGATGCTTCAAAACACCCCGAAAATGATACAAAATTGGCCGAAGATTTTCTTTGGCATTGTGTATACATATAACAAAATACACCAAGAAACCATTTCAGAAACATTTATATCAATTAATATGAAATGTAAAGTTCTATAAGAGTGAACGGAGAAAAACGCATGTGAATGTAGCACAGTCATATTTTTTTAATTCTAATGTGATGATGTTCATTTATTTATCATACAGAACAATATATATTATACTCTTCTTTATTCTATATAACGAAGGAAACTGCATGCCTGCATTCATAAGTAAAAGAAAAACTGTGTACAAACCTCTGCTTCAGCATCTTTCAGGGCTTCAGCTAGAGTTGATTTCTCTGCCTGCAGAAAATCTTGCAGCTCCATTGATTCAACTTCAATATCTTGTTGTTGCTGTAGTAGAGTCTTCTGTGCAGCAAGACTTTTCTCCAAATCCTTAAAATTTGACCATAAAAAGCAATTCAGACAACTAATAATTAATTTAAATTTAAAGGGAGTCAATTAATGACACTAAACAACACTTATTGAACTAATAATTAATTAACAATTAACTAAATAATGCAATTAAGTTATCTGTTGTCTATGTGCAAGCTCTTTTTTTCCCTGTTATTTATTTGTTCTTTTATTTATTATTTTTATTTATTTTTTTTTTTTTGGCAACTTTGCCTTCAGAATAATTGCTCATCTACAATGATATTCACTTGCTTACTATTATATTAACTTCTAAGTTTGTTTGTGGTGGGTTTTCTTATAAATATTTAACTCACACGCATGCATGCGTGCATGCACACACACGCACACATTCACATATTTGCAGCCTTCCTCACACTTCTAGATTGTAGGAAAAATAGAGAATAATTCTGGCTAATCAGAAACCTCCATCATTTAGCAGAGAATCAAATCAAAGACTTCTAGCTTAGGAAGCTAACATGACGGTTGTTTATCTTTGTTCATGCACTAAACAGATAAAGTTGTTAAAATACTGGCTATGTAGATAAATATGGAGGCAGGAAGAAAACGAATGCTCTTTAATCATTTACTAATGTAGTAGCATCAACTGAAGTGTGTGAAGAAGATGCAGGAAGGCAGTAAAATGATATTGATTCAGACAGTAGTTAGAGCATCTACATATATATTAATTTATAAAATTAAATTATGAAAGGTTTTTAATTATCAGCAGCGGCAGTGAGATGCCACTTCTGAAATTAATGGGAGCCATTTTTGCCATTTATGGGCATAAAATGAAATAAAACAACTTTTCAGATCCCTTCAGGATTCCCGGAGGCAAAATTTCCTTCCCAAATTTCCTTTCCTAATTATCATTTAATTTCATATATCACCAGTATCCACTGTCAGTAATGTATATGTAATAAAAACAGGTGTCATACAATAAAAAGACAACAAAAACAAAAATTTGCCTTCAAGTTCATAGGCACAGTAAGTGATGAAAAGATGACATCAGAGAACATTAACACAGCTATATCGAGATTTAACTGTATTGGAACACCACAGTGAAGTGAAATAATTATTAATTTATAGATGAGTTGTCTTTATTACACATCTGCTTCACTTTCGTACCTATTTTGAGTAAAGACATGTTTCACAAATCATCATTTGCATCTTCGGCTCTTATGCGACTAAAGCTTGATCCAGTGGTGTGGGTAATTCTGGAGTTGCTGCTGCCATCTGTTGATTTAGTGATGAACTCAAAATGTGGGATTCTCTTCTGGCGGGATTTCAAAGTTCATTAGTTGGTTTTTATGTTTTTCTATGTATATTCTCTCCCATATGACGAGTTCACTGTGTTTTTGTATGTATTTTAGTAATTCGGTGCTATCTTCACTTTCATGATTTTCAGACCAGAAATGAGCTGCTATTGCGGACTTATCAATATTTTTGTATCTTAAGTGCCTGAAGTGTTCTTTCTTTCTAGTGCCTATGTTTCTTTTTGTCCTCCCTATGTAAATTTTTTCACAGTCTTTACATTTAATCTTGTAAATGCCTGACTTTTCCTCTGGTATTATCTTATTATCTCAAAATAGGCACGAAAGTGAAGCAGATGTGTAATAAATACGACTCATCTATAAATTAATAAACACTGCTGATTGTATATATATTACATATAAGATAAAGAAAGCTATATCTTCACAAAATTCATATTGTTAAAGTTATGAGCTAATTTTGAAGGCTGATACTTTTCCACTAAGCTGTCATGATGAATCAAATGAACAGGCACTGAATTTCAGTCATTTAATTCATGAAATTATCTCAGCTTGGTAACAGATAACAAACATCATACTGCTCTGCAGGAAAATGAAATGAAGCTTGTTGTGCCCCTTATGGGCAAAGCCCTTCCTATAAAGGGATAAAGCTCTGCTTAGGTCTTTCATAATGAGCTACTCTGTGAAAACTAAATCTGATTACTTTATTTCGCTAATATCTCTCTGTTACACTGACTGTTATGCACTAAATGCACTGTTATGTTGTTTTTGTAGCTCCATAATGTACTGTTACACCGTGAATAATGGTTTGTTACACTGTTATTTATGTAATGTACAGTTGACTCTCCATCACTCTCCAGCTCTTCATACCCCTGGCAAATTGGTGGTGTGCATATTGCATCATATAACTGAGCCTCATTGCAACCATTTCTTTCATTTACCTTTGGACCTCTCTTACCCATTGTCAAAGGACATTAATTATTAAAAAAAAAAGAATAAATAATACAAAGTAATGTAGACACTAACAGTGCAATCATGCTTCAGCTTCCACCGCACTACTTGTATGCAATTATCTTTCTTAAGATGGATGACACACAGAAAAAGGAACAAATGAAATTCAAAATTTAACACCTTAAAAAATCTGAAAGTAATGCATCGGTAATTCAAAAACAAACATCACTCTGAAAATATCATTGAATCATCATTTTGTAGGGAATACACAAGTGAAGAATGAAGTGTACATTACAGCAATTCTTGATCTCTGTATAAATGTAAATTGCTTTACTCTAGTATCACATGGTAACTTACCCTTTGCAGTGTACGACAGAGCATCTGTAGTTCCCCTATCTCTTGCTGTTGCTTCAATACAACATGAGAAGATGAACGAAAATAATTTTCTAGAGCTTGAAGACAGTCTATTCCACTCTCATCTGCAATAGAATTCCGTGTAACTAATTAGGAAGTGACAGAATTAAAGCAACAATTAACTCTTAAGAAATATTCACTTTCTGTTCATTAGAGCTATATTTAAGCATGACAATGAAACTGAATTTGGAAGACTTTTACATTAATTAAACACATTTATTGCAAGCTTTGTAGAATTATTAGCTTTGACCAAATATAGAATATATGCTAAAAAGCTTTTCTATAACTGCTCGTTACTGTTAGATTAGATTAGATTTGCATTCAGTGTAGCCACAAAGGACTGTGAACACTGAACATGTCCAGATGTATACAGTTTAATAGCATATATACTTGAAAATTTAACATAAGAGACACATTATATACAGGCAATACGAATAACAATATGAAAAACAAAATGGAAAACAAGGCAGGGATAATTATATATGATACAAAATTGAACACCTTTTTTAATCAATTTTCACTTGCCTTTTGCCAGTATGTCTGAAACTTTTTGCAATGGATACCATTTCTTCAATACATATACATTAAAATAGCTTTTGAACAGGCATCAAAGATTTATTGGCAATGATTTGTGATTAGAACAGTTCGATTCTACTTACAGAACATTATTAGGGTAATTTGTCATTTGGATAATCTTGTACAGAATAAAATGATTTCAAGCATAGCTACTTTCTAGCAGCATTTTTTAAAATACAGAAATTATCAATTTTTTTCTATAAGATCAATTGGAGGAGTACCAAATATTTTTATGGTTTCATTATGCACACCTTTCTGGAAGCAAGAAAGTTTAGCACTGGAATAATGTATATTATACTTTTCTGTATTGTTTATTCTATGAATTACATTATTTGTTATAAATGCGGCCTGATTACATACAAAGAATTTTAGGATCGAGAATATATATATGCAAGGAAGGCTTAATATCTTCAATCTGCTAAAAAGATCTTTGCAGGGGCATCTGCTATGGGTGTTAGTAGTGATTCTTATAACCTTCTTTTGCATAAGAAATATTTTTTACTTTCTACTGAGTTTCCTCAAAATATAATTCCATATTCCATGACAGAGTTAAAGTATGCATAATACACTAATTTAAGTGTATCAATAGAACTCAAATTAACAGCTCTCGGATAGCATAACAGAGCTGTGCTTTCCAATCTAAACATCTGTCAACTTGAAGGTCCAGAAATTTTATGCTGTCAATTTCTTCTAACAACATATCATGAATCCCAATTTCTATTTGAGTATGTGATGCATGGCAAATAAATTGAACAATCTTTTTTAGTTAACTGATGGAAATTAATCATTTCTTCACACTAGCTGTATATAGGCTAAGGTTTTTGATAGAGTCAACATGAAAAATTCATTCCCGGCCATGGCATTGAATTTTTCATGTTGACTCTATTAACAACCTTTGTTTTACACAATTAAAAATATTTGTAACAGAGTCTCCACTTAACTTAAGAAGTTGATAATTCCTTCTTCTTTAGAAAAGATCGATTTCGAAGGCACATCGCCTTCATCTTCAGTTTACTCTCCATTGTAAATGAAAGTAGCCAGTGATCCAACAGTCGTACTGTAATTATATACTCATTTAAATTTGTACTGGTCACCAGGATACTGTCATCGGTGAAAAGAAATGTACTTGCAATGTCCTTTATATAAAGTGAGAGGTCATTCATATAGATCAGAAATAGCAAAGGCCCTAACACTGAACCTTGTGGTACTCAAGTTGAATTATGTTTTTCATAATCAATTTCACTAGCTACTTCAACACTCATGTTTTCTTTCATTTAGATATGATACAAATCAACTTAAATTTTCATACTTTAGTCCAAAGAAATCCAATTTTGCTATAAGAACGTCATGATTAACACAATCAAAAGCCTTTGCTAGATCACAGAAAATTCCATCTATATGTCTTTTTTCATTTAAGGCAGTCAACACTTCATGTGCAAGTTTATAAGTTGCATTATTTGTCTATATTCATTTACTGAATCCAAACTGATCACTGACAAGTATATTGTTATGTTCAAGCTGCTTATACAGCTTAGATTACAGAGAGTATAAATTGTTCAGTGTGCTGAACATTTCTTTTTCAAGAAGTTTTGAAAAAGTTGGCGAGAGACATATTAGTCTATAATTTGCAACATTATTGTCTTCACCTGTTTTGAAAAGAGGTTTAACAATTGAGAATTTCATCCTATCAGAGAAAATTCCTGTCTTTGGAGACTCATTGCGTAAATGACTAAGGGGAATGCTAATTTGTGTGGAGCATAATTTTAAGATTTTTGTAATTATTTCATCATAACCAGAAGAATTCTTCATTTTCTGTCATAATGAAGGAAGAACATCGTTGAAACAACTCCCAGCCATGGCATTGAATTTTTCAGTTTGAATCGATTTATCCAAAACCTTAGTCTATTCACAGCTAGTGTGAAGGAATGATTAATTTCCATCAATTAACTTAATTGAAACAATTGATTATCTGTACCAGACATTATTATATTATATTCTAAACTAGCAAAACAACAGTATGAATCGAGATTTAACTGTATTGGAACACCACAGTGAAGCGAAAAATTATTAAATTATAGATGAGTCGTATTTTTTACACATCTGCTTCACTTTCGTACCTATTTTGAGGACATGTTTCGCAAATCATCGCTTGCATCTACGGCTCTTGTGCGACTGAAGTTAGATCCAGTGGTGTGGGTAATTCTGTGGTTGTTGCTGCCATTGAAGTATTTCTGCCCTCTTCCATTCTAAAATTCTTGTGTACAATTTTACTTAAAATTATCTGATGAAACCATACTAATTTAAAAATTAATACAATTCATTTTGTAATTATATCTGCTTTAAGGGTTATTAAATTCAAAAAGTTAGAATATTTTAAAAGTTTGTGAATTATAAATAAATACTTATGTGAGATTAAATCTGAAAAGATATTCTTGCCCATTTAAATCATATAAAAACCTATGTATAAGAATCCATTGCTCCATCTATTATAAAGAAACTGCCGGCCCTCGTAGCCATGGTCGCTAAAGCGTATGTCTCTAGTGTTCCGCCGCGTAGAGGGTCGCGGGTTCGAGTCCTGCCTTAGGCATGGGTGTTTATGTGTATAGTGAATATTTGTGAAACTAGGAAAACAGATAAGAAAATAAACGTAAATAATGAAAAATCGGTTAAATAAGAGAGAAAAAAGAAAAATATATATCTATATACAGAGATATATATTTTTTATTAAAAAATAAATAAAAAAAAGAACAACTGCATACTTTCTAATGTTTTTACAAATTTGGCAACCCTCTTGTCTCTTAATAACATTTTAATTAAAACCTAAATTCAACCTCAGTCAGTATGAAATTGGTTTACGGTTTCTTTTATCATTACGATCAGCTTGCAATTCCTGTATTCCACCGGAAATTCATCATGACATAGAAATTTCTTACAAAAAAAGAAATTTAGCAAATGCCTTGCAGTGAAATATCAGTTCATGATATGTAGGTATCAAATTGTATACATTAATTAAAGATTTTGGAAATCGGTTTTTAAAAACAGATGGATTAATTTTACCCTGTAAGATGTATGAAAAATCTATTGACCACAAGAAATTAACAACACTATTGAATATTTCATCACCTATATCATACACCCATAACTGCTACAATTAAAATGAACAACCTATGGAATGTGTTTACTCTGTTATTTGTTTCAAGATGTAAGCAATTAGTTTTTTCAATAGATTTGTGTAAAATATTCCTAGAGGTAGGAAATTTCTTATAGAAATTAGAAAATAAATGTTTTAAACTAAACAGTCTCCACACCAAACGACTGCACATTTAGAAATATTGTCACCTAACAGGGAGCCAAAATGGATAAGGCTTGCACTTGGGAAGGAGATCTGCAATTTCAAGAGCATCCACCATTACTAAGATGTTTTCCAGGTTTTCCTCAGCAGTCCTCATAACTAACAAATGCAAGGAAGGAATCCTAAATTTGGCTTGGAATGTTCTTCTCTCAAGTTTCCTTTTCCAACGATCATTTCAGTTTATGTATCATCAATGTTCACTGCCTGATGTCCCATGAAAAATTAGGAGAAATAAAATAAGGATCTCCGATAACAAGAGAATTAAAATGTAGTTGATAAGCACATTGCCTATATATTCGCATTAATCATGGACTACACAGAAAATAAAAATAGGTGTATCTTATTCCTTCTAACTTCTGAAGAACTGGAGAACGCCAATAATCAATATCTTAGTAATTTATTACAATGATGTTCTCTTATTTCTTATACATCACTACACATGATAAAACACAAATAAAAAGTCCTTTCTCCATATTTGTGACACAGAAATTGTTTTCCATACTGTTTTCATCTTAATACTAAGTAAGTGTATCATTTCTTTGCCAATTTATTTCCTTCCTTCTCCATTACAAAGAAGATTATCCTTAAATCAACATACTATGTTGAGACATTTAAACAGCTTTCATTTAATTCTGCCCTAATTGTATAACCAATCCTAAGGGGATGAGGAACTTGGACTATTGTATTTTGTATTATGTGTTGAGTTCCGTTACCTACACGTAAGTTTTTTTAATCCCCTGGCCCTGTTGAATAGACTTTTTCAGTGATATTTGCTGAATTTTCAGGATGAATGCAGTAATGTTTACATAAGCAGTGAAAAAATAAAAGATATGGTTTGTACTACATTGAACAAGCCTACTTACTTTTATTTTATTACAAGTTAATATATACCTAAAAGTTCCATTAAAGAAAAACAAAACAAAAAATTATACATACCAACATGATCTCCATTAGCAGTACTCAGTATATTTTGAATGCATTGTGAATGCCTTTCAAGTTCTTCTGTGACTTTCACCCTTGCATCTTTTTCCTCTTGCAGCTGCTGCTCTGTGGCACTCATTTTCTCAGACTGTTCCAAGGTCTGTTCTTTCAGCTTCGCATGATCTTCACTCAACAATTTCATTTGATGCTCTAGTTGATCCACTTCCTCTGCTGTTTGATCCACCTTGATAAAAATAACGTTTGAAACAAGTACATTAAATTCACATTTACATGAAATAAAAAGCACGTTTGTAATGGAATTGATACTAGTCTTGTAATTCTTGTAAGAGAAGCAGGATGTAACATGGCTTTATAAACATTACTTGCAAGTCTTGAAATAATAGAAGTAATTTCTTTGCAGAAGCAACACTTCTGTAATAGTGATGTGTGAAGTGATGTGGATTAGAGCTATAAAGGCTTCATGTAGATGGTCAGGATTGTCCAAATGAGTAGTAAAATTATACTTCCATGTAGTTTACATGATTTGACACTCACTTTTATACCTTATAGTTAAAACTGGCAACTAACATTTTAAATGCTACCTTTTATGACAAATTTTTCTATACAACAAACATTTTGAGATAGTATAAACTTGAAAGAAGCGTAAGGACAGTGAAGCACAGATTAGTACAAAAGTGAATCGAGAAGATATTGGCACATTGTATGGGAATAAAATCTTCATTAACAAAAATCGTCATAGAGTCATGAATTTTGAAACTCCACCACTGGACTTCTTTGACAAGTACATCACGCCATCTATTGACAATACAGAGAAAGAGGAAACCACTACAACTTACATTAATCGAGTATCAGCTGATGATAGGAGCAAGAGCTCTTGAAACATGTCCTGTGAATAAACAGTGTTAGTGAAGCAATGTGTCAATATCTTCTCAATTTACTTTTGTACTATTTTGAGATAGCTTTTCACATAACAGATAACTTCTTCTGAACTTCCATCCAGTCACAGTCGTATATAGTAGTTTACTGGGAAAATATATAAGTCAATTGGAGAATATAACGGTAGCTCAATGGGTAAGGTTGACTGGATGGAAACCAGGAGATCTGTGGTTCAAATCCCGGCCATGGCATTGAATTTTTCATGTGGACTCTATCTATACAATACCTTAGCCTATATATGGCTAGTGTGAAGAAATGATCAATTTCCATCAATTAACTTAAATAATAAGAGTTTAATGATGAAGCCTGGGATTTAAGTACTTAATGATAGTAGATCGCCACAAATGGTGTACCTTGGATACAAGAACCCCTGGTGGTTTACCAGAAAAATATATGAGTCAATTGTGTCAGGATGGCACATTGGCTATAGTAGCTCAATGGGTAAGAGCGACTGGACAAAAAACAGGAGATCCGTCCTGACATTAAATTCTCCATTTGACTCGACTCGTATATTTCCCCGGTAAACCACTAGGGACTCTCGCATTCGAGATACATCGTTTGTGGCGACTTAACTATCGTAAGTACTTGAGTCCCAGGTCTATCTATCAAAAAACTTAGCCTATATATGGCTAGTGTGAAGAAATGATTAATTTCCATCAATTAACTAAAATAATAAGAGTTAAATGATGAAGCCTGGGACTCAAGTACTTACGATAGTAAGTTGCCACAAACGGTGTATCTCGAATGCGAGAGCCCCTAGTGGTTTACTGGGGAAATATACGAGTTAAGTAGGCCGCGCCTTGGCTCAGTGGTTAGACTGCTTGGCTCTCACCAAGGCGACCGCAAAGTGAGATTTGTGGTGGACAACACGGCGCTGGGGCGGGTTTTCTCCGGGACCTCCGGTTTCCCCCGCCATCTCATTCCACCGGTGCTCCATCTTCATTTCATGTATCATCAGTGTCACCGCCTGCAGTGCCGTATGTAGTAAAAGCGGGCGTTAGACACTACACATTTCATTTCATTTTACGAGTTAAGTGGAGAATTTAATGTCAGGACGGCAGTTGGTCGTGGTGGCTCAATGGGTTAGAGCAACTGGACGGAAACCAGGAGATCCGTGGTTCAAATCCTGGCCATGGTATTGAATTTTTCATGTTGACTATCTATTTTTGCACTTTAAGTCTTTAAGCTATTGTTTCGTTGCTGTAAATCATGAGTAAATGGAGTCTTTGATTGCATTATTTTTTTCTTTTTTTTTTCAAATATTTACCTTTAAAATTTTTATTTACAATTCCATTATAATACTCACCACAATAGTTATTTCTGTTCAAGAATTTTAAGAAACAAATAGCAAACAAAGAAATGAAAATTATCAATCTCATAAACTCTAAACTAAAAGTAGATTGCATAAATTCTGCCATAATGGTGCTAACAAAGTTGTACTTTCTATCAGTACATTTACAAAAATATGGTGTAAAAGCAGTGGCAAAGCATGCAATGAAGTGTTGGTAGTGCCCCCTCCCCAAAAATTTCAGGAGAAAAAAGAGGAAAACAAGAAAATGCATCCCTCACAATGTTCCAGATCCATTTTCAGAATTTACTTGTGAACATGATAGATTTTGTCAGTGAAACCTCTGTAGTGCGTGAAGAAAAAAAAATTTTTTATGCAGCACTTTTAAATACAACTGTGAGTATATATCAATAACATTTTCAATAGCATTTTACACAGATTGGTATTTAATGGAGACAAATAGGAAATTCTTGTGAAGTTTTACGTTATTAGCAAAAGTGTGTGAATTGCATACATTCTCCATTTTAGGCTAGTAATTCACGCAGTGTGAGCCAGCAGTAGGAAAAATTGGAACATCTGAGTGGAGAGGGGAAGCAGGAATATACCTGCTGTAGTTTGAGCAGTGTTGCAATACAATAGGGGGCTACATGTGATTGTAGAATAGAAAGAGTACTGATCTTAGATCTTTGAGTCACTATTCTCCCTTATTTTAATGAAAATTATTATTTGGAGCTTCCCTGGCTTTGAAAGTCATGCGTCGCTACTGTTTAAAAGGCATAGAAGACTCACCTGAACTCCTTGTTCCTGAGTGTCAACACATTTTAGTCGTTCCACAATGGCAATACCTGCCATTGCCTTTGCCATATCATCACCAGTCAAGGCAGTCTGTATAGCCATCTCATGGTAAATAATAGTGCGCTTTCTGCGAGGATAAGGTGGCAAGGATTTATTACTAAATGTCTGATGATGATGCTGTTTGCGAAGACTTGCAGCACGATTCAGACTAGGATCTCTACTCACTGAGTGGCTCCGATGTAATACTGGCACATCTGGAAAATGCAATAAATATGAAATAAGCTATAAATTTGCTAAAAAAGTTTTATGAACAAGTAGCAAATAAAACAAAAACGAAGATAAATTAAAGCCTAAATAATTATACAGAATGTCTTTTGGGTACACCTTAAACATATTCATTGTATTGTGGACTTAAGAAACAAAACCACAATACCCACAGAGAACGTTATAGCTGGTTGGTAAGAGAAAGAGTATATGTGTGATAGAAAAGAAACCACAATGGCTTTCTATCCTTATCCTTCTCTTCCTACCCTTTATCCTTGGTTATATACCGCAGTAGAAGATATGAATTCACGCACCAATCCAAAATGGACCGGCTACCAAATAACCTTGGTAGGGCCGCCAGTGATCTAGCACACCAGCTACTAACTCTGCAGGCTAGTACCTGGGACTTATTAGGCAACCCTCTACCCCTTCCGGGCGGCCGTAGCCTGGCCGGAGGTACCCAATTTCCCATGGGTGTCGGGAACGCACTGCCCCCTCAAATCCAACCCAATCTGAACAGCTCCCTTTCAGGGAGGGACTCGAATGTTCGGCCCGAGGTTCCTCTAGTAACGTCAGAGGTACCACTAGTGCTAAGGGTCTGCAGCGCCTGCACCATGGCAGCTGTACGGGACGGATTCCCTCCCTTACGGGAATATTAGCATAATGCACATGACATTTATGAATGTCTGGACTCAAATTCACATATTCATAATTATGTTCTCTTCCCTTTTCCTCTCCCTCTTCCTCTCTTTCTTGTTCCCTCTATCTACTTCTGTACAGTAAGTGGCAAAAAAGAAAGGAATAAAATAATGAAAAGTAACTTGCTTTCTAGCAAAATAACCATTACAGAATTTTACGCATTAGGAGAACAAAATGGTTTCAAGCTGATTTTGCATACAACATACGCTTTGCATTTTTAGAGTTTTTAGTTGAAGTTCAACAAGAATTTTAACATTTATGCTAAAATGAATATATTTATGGAAAGCTTAGTAGCTGAAATCAATCTCACCTTACCGTAGTAGAGTAAACCTTATTTTGAATAAAACAATTTTATTATCTTAATTTTTGGGCATTTGTTAGGTTAGGCTATGAAGACTCCAATGAGTGGCAAAGGCATAAAAGCAGCATTAGTTTTCAAGATCCTATAAAGGAGGCGGAATAAGGCTATTTTAAACTTTATGGTTTTATTTGCAGCAAATACATATTAAAGAAATAGCATTAAAGATATACAGGATGATCTGTTTTAGATGTCAGAAAAGTAAGACCATACATAAAAGAATCTATTTAACTTGATTGGTTTATAATGGTATAATTTGTGTAGGAAAGCCAGGAGTTTTGTGTCCTGCATATTAGCACTCAACATGACCACCAAAATGTGGCACAATTCATACCTTGCACCCATGTTGCGCCACCAGGCTTACAGCATTTCTGTAATCTTCCTCCACAGGTGGGCTAGATTCTTTGGTCTTTTTGCGTACACTGCTGACTTAATATAGCACGCACGCACGCACGCACGCACGCACGCACGCACGCACGCACGCACGCACGCACACACACACACACACACACACACACACACACACACACACACACACACACACACACACACACACACACACACACACACACACACACACAAATCTGGAGATATTAAGTCTGGGCTATTAGGAGGCCATGGGATGGGTCTATCATGGCTGCAACAGTGATTGTTGAATAGCTGATTTAATCAATTCCGCACTATGAGAGCCTAATGTAGTGGAGTGGCATCCTGTTGATAGATAATGGTGACCCCCATTGCATCTTCCTGTAATTGACGGATCACAAACTGCTCGATCATAACAAGCATTTATGACCATTTTCTTTTTTCTTTTCTTTTCTTTGCATGATAGCGTTGTCACGCCACTGGAAGTATCACTCATTTGTTAACTCCCAACCTTTCCACTTACATTAAAGAAAATTGTTCTGAGATATGTACATTTACTCCATAAATATAATGTTTTACTTTTCTGACATCTCAAATTATAACCCTGTAATTCCCAATCTGCTTATAGCATTTAAATAAGAATCCCACAAATGTTAAGGTATTATCCATGGTTTCAGAATTGTCATTTATAAGTGAAATTATACAGGTAAATAATGGAATTAAATTTTTTATTCATATTTAGCATATTTTACTTATTAAAAGTAATCTCTAATCATAAATTAGTATTAAATTTATAATAAATTCAGTTTTCTTACTTGGTACAGTTGGTGTTGTCTCTGGAGACTTGTGTCTACGACGCCTTGGTAATGTTGCATATTTTTCTAAAGCTGTTGCCTTGCTCTCCATTAGGGAGCCACTCAAGCTCATGCTGAGTAGACTAGACATCATTTGTTTCTTCTCCACTTTGCTGGACGTCTGTGGGCGATGGTGCACTCTATTGGCTGATGAAGGCCAACGACCATCATCTGTAGCTCCTATTGGTTTGGTTTTCAGGTTGCCTGCTGAGCTTCTTGATGTACTAGCTCTACCTCTTCCTGCCGCTGGAGAAGCTGTGCTATCCCTTGATGAGGTACTTGACATAGAACTATCTTTGGTTCGTGTTTTATTTGCATTGGCCAACATAGGTCGCAATGTTGAACCCGAGGAAACTGATGATGAAGTGGACTTAGTGCTAGACCTAATACAAAAAAATAAAACAAAGAACTGAAAATAATACTCATATCATTGCTTATTTTTCTATGGACAGTGAACATTCAAGCACTACAAAAGCAGTAAAATGAAAAATTCTCATTAAAATATTATTTATCATGTCCTATACTAAAGTACAAAAATATAATTAGTTTCTTTCATTGTAACAACAAATCCAAAGCAAAATACAAAATAAACTGCAACTCTAAAGCAAACAACGTCCCATATAAATGGCATAAAATAATGCAGAATTTCTTATTTTATAAATGTTGAATATATGACTTGTATTTATTACACAGTCAAAGTGCAGATCACTGTAGCACCAGCACATTCATCAGCATACTAAATGGCAAAAACCCTTGACAGAGAACATGTGGAAACAATTACATTCAGATTCTCCCATGGCCTGCATCTGGCCCAAATCTCTCACCCATTAAGAATATCTAGTGACTAAAACTAAAGACCAAACAATATCCTCCCGGTACCAAAAAATAAAAAATAAAAAAAAAAAAAAAATAAATAAAGAAATATTTGGAACAATGAATATGGATCTCCTTGGAAATACTACACTGCTATGTTTCTTCAATTCCTCAGTATCTTCCAGCTGTTATCCTCTACAAAGTACTGATATAGGGTGTTCAATTTTGTTGTACCTCATATTTTCTAGTGCTATAAAAGCTAGATATAAAACTTATTTATTTCTGTTGCTTTTTATATTGTATTGCAATGAAGCACTAGTCTTCTTTGACATAAGTCAGCACAAAAATACTACATTTTTAAAATATATCTAACATGACATGTTTTGACAGAGTTACTTGACCTTGCATGCAAAACAATTCACAGTAAAGTAGAGGTAATAACACCCAAGTTTCTGAATTTGTTTACCATGTGCACTTACCTCGTTGATCTAATGGAACCACAAGAAGAAACCATAGACTTTTCTTGATGAGAACTAGAAGTGCTAACAGGTGTAGATAAGGCCTTAGGTTGTGTAGATACTCCTGGAGAAGGTGGAGTTCTACTAGGGCGGGATACTGTCGTCTTTGGACGTGTTGCTGATGAGGAAGTAATTGGTGTAGAGCTGCTACTTCTTGATGAAACTTTGGCTTTTGTTGGAGTATCTGACACAGATTTCTTCTTTACTGCAGTTCTACTATTATTTGATCCTAGATTCACACCTGCAGCAAGTAGTCAAGAAAAATACTGTTTTATGGTATATATTATTTAATTTATGCCTTCATTTTTAAGCTAATTTGTTTTTTATAAATGCATCCCATAATTATAGGACTTAAAGATGAATAACTTTTACTTCAGTTCAGCCTTAATAAGTGAGGTAAAGTACTTATTTCAAAGGATCTCTGCATTATTAAAGAAAAAAGAGCTAACAAACCCATTTTCTACTCCTTCTCTGAAGAAACATGAAAGCATAAAAAAACTGAAGACAACAAGAAATCTGCAAAAATATTAACATCCATTTAAAAAAGCTAGCATTTACTTGTCATTTTCAGTAAGCATAAATGTAAACATTAACTTTAAAGAGAGTCGATTAAAGACACTAAACAACACTTACTTTTTAATCGACTCTCTTTAAAGTTAATGTATCATAACAACACAGTTTTCAACAGTTCCAAGAAAGGAATTACAATAAATGTAAACATTTATCTGGTAGCATTAAATATATTACGTGGTAAAATGTTGAGGCATATCAGAAAGAATGTGAAATGACAGTTGTTTCAACAAGCCTATCTCAAATACATAAAAATTTAGTGTAAGTAAACCTTGTTCAGGTCCAATTCATATCCTCTAGACAGCAATATGTCATACCTGAGAAACATGATTGTATAATGTGACAAAGAAAAAGAAGAAGGAATCAAAATCCCTCTGTGTCAAGATAACAAGTGAATGCAGCACTTTGTCAGTGATGGTCAATATGCTTTGATGCTCTGTCAGGTAGTATATAATTTAGTGAAACAAAATATAGTTAATCATGAAATGAGTGTTCAACAGTTAAGACTATTAAGTTTGGTAAGAACTTCTGCCAGGTGGGTACTACATGGGCGCACTAACAAAACCTCCTTTCCACAGAGGTCCAGATGATTGCTGTGGCCTCTCTACGGCATAGGCATGAGCAAGCTCAGCTTCCTGTCCAATAGGCCACAGGTGTTCAAGAATGCAAATCTAAATGAGTACAGTGCCTATTCCAATGTACTATTCAGACACTGCGAGATGACAGAAATCAGGAGGGTAGATCCCTCCATAATGATAAGCCTTTTGCTGGCTAGATCAGTGGTGTTGAAGAATTTAACCATGAGCTCGCAGATGCACTGTCCATGGTTCTGTAGCAATTGCTGCAGCCATCTCATCATCTCTGCGAAGTCGAAGTTGCCGGTTGGCAGTAGGGAAGGAGGACGAATGGGAGCGTCTTCTACCCGGCCTCACATTCCTCAACTAACGAGGCAAAGTGGGAGATCCACATCTCTGTCGATGCTGGTCTCACTTGGAGCCTTTTGGCGGTCCTACTCCTGCTTCCGGAGGAGCTGGTTGGGTTAGGTTCTTGGGAGACCAGGATCCCTGTGGGTCTGTGTTGTGTTGGATTCTGACATACTGACCACGAGACTCCATGGGTCATTAGGAGGCCCATTGCACTCCTGAGCAAGCGTTGGTTTCTGCTGCTCAACCTACTGCTGATGTTCCTGATTGGCCATCTACCGAAGTTTGAACCAATCACGAGAGTTGTTGGAGGGAAGCGTGGTGGCTGATGTTGCCTCGGGGACTGCTTCAGCCACCTAGCAGCAATAATCGCCTTCCTGACTGGTCAGTCACCATAGCCGCCAGGTGCTCTTCCTTGCACTTAACGCATGTGGGCCCATCTGTGAGCGAGCGCTGACAGACCTGTTTGTCATGGGATTCTCTACACCTCAGGCAATGTTGGTTGCGGTGGCAGAAGCTACTGGGTGGTTAAACCCCAAGCAGCAATAAAATGGGAATGGCCACCAGAGCTTTTTACGGGTTCAAATTTTACCTGGAGGCAACAGATAGTAGCTACATAATTGATCTTGGCCTCTGGCTGGTTATCCTGCTTCACTGCTACTAGGATGAGGGGAATGGGTTGTCTGGCCCCGGGAGCTGGCTTGGTCATTTGTTTGACCAGATAGGGTTTGATGTCATGGCGGCAGAGGTCACTATGGATCTCGCCCACAGTGTGCCGAAGGGTAACTCCCGTACCACACGACAGATGTGTCAAGTCTTGTTTGAGGTCAAAGGTACAGTATGGGGTTTTCCTCCTGTCCAATGACTTTAGGAATAGCTGGTAGTCCTCCACATGCTTGGTCTGGAACACAAATAGGCTCTTCCGCCTTGTCACCGTGCACGGTCCTGAGCGTGTGATACGACTACCTTCAGGAAGCCCACCGACCTCCAGAACTCATCCATTATGACAGGCAGAATTTGCGGTCAGGCTGACTCCTGCTGACAACTGGAAGAACCAGTCGTCTTCTGAATACTAGTTCGGCTCCTTCTCCGACGATTAACTAGTTTCGTCGAAATCTTTGGAGATCTGAGACGAGTTGAGCTCAGCCTTCTCTGTTTTCAAAGATGTGCCAGAACATTGGTGCCGTTTGTGGAAAAACCTGCGTCACAATCGGACTAGGAATGTTGGGAGAGCTATCCGAAGTTTGGCCTATCTGAGGAATAGCCTCCCGGAAGTGCCCTGTTTGAACCAACTCATTGTTAAGTATCGCACCTACTTTTATACCCAGAGGTGCGGGAGATGGTTCTGAAATTGGAATACTCTCAAGTTCTATTATTCAAATGCTTGAAAAGGCTTCGCACGTGGTAACAATGCAGCTCGTTTCTGGCTTAGTGACATTCTTTTTTTCCCACCTCTCTCACTGGCAAACAACTTAGTGGTGCAGTCGTTTTACTTAATTTTTCCATGGCAGGTCCCCGCCGCTGCCATGACAATATCCTCAATTTGGGGCAACATTGTAATTTAATATCAAGCCTTTACCACATATCGAGTTGGTAAGATTTATAAGTGTAATTGCTGCCACCTTTCCAAGCAAAGCATCTCTAGTGGAACGCCAATTAATGATCAAATGGGGAAAAAAAAGGAAGTGGAATTTAAAGCTGTAACTAGACAAGGAAAGAATGGTCAGAATTTTTTTTTCAGAATGGAAAGATGTATACAACAAAACAGAAAGAATTCAGTGAAAAGTTCGTCTATTTCTCTCTTTTTTATTGCCTTCTCATATAGAAAACTTGCACTTTCCAGGACTTACAAGCCAGTAGCAGGGGTCAGATTCCTGTTAATGAGGCAGATAGACTCTTATTAGAGATAACCCTGAATGGTTAATCAGCCTGGTATGAAAGTGTGGACTGAGACTATAGGAAATGAGGGTGAAATGGATGAAAGGAAGGCTGATTATGGAGCAGGTCGTGGAATGAATGGCGGAGAAGACTGGAAAATCCAGAAGAAGAAAAAAACCATCCAAATGTTGCTTTATCCACTACAAATCCCATATACGGTTCCCAGGATTAAACCCACCCACCCTTTACGAACAACAAAGTTTAAACCAACACTTCAGAAAAGATAACGTAATTCAAGGTAAACAAAATTAAATTAACAAGTTAAAATTCACATTTTTCAGAATACATACACATATGTATTGTCTTGTTAAACGGTTTTCACCTTTTATATTGGATCTTCCCAAAATATAGGAAGGTGAATAAATTATTAGTTGACGCTAGCAGGCTTTAATCATTAGTAATAATAAATCCTTTGTCCCATATTTCCACCTTTACTAACTGAACACAACGAAACTATTACTGCTGTTTGAATAAATGTAAGAATTTTTAAATCACAGTACAATAATGACGACAGCATGCAAATATTTATTGTACACACATATTACTAAAAACTCATGCTGAAATAATCCAGAGCAGTGATATTGATTCACTACCTGAAGCTCATGGTATTTCCTGTTAAAATGAGCAAAGAAGAGGTATGTGATGGTGCTACGAAAATGATGTAAGCAACCAAACTGCTTACTTTAGTTGTTACCCCGTCATGATGATGCAATTTTGAACACTCATAAAGATAATCAGAAGTCCATTAATTGCGAATATTATTGCCTTCTTAGATGTTATCTCTTACCTTGAGATGAAATCCTTCTGGAGCCACCGGTCTTGTTCCGAATGTCGGTGTCCACAGAAGAACTCTCACTCCCACCCTCACTTGTGCCATCTCCCTCACGCTCTACCGTAGTCACTGAAGGAAGTAGCATAGTTGTAGCTGTAGTAGTGGCGACTTCTTCTGTATCTTCGTATGCAGAACAGCAGCTGATTAAGCTCGAATCGCAAGATGCTGTGGCTGGAGTGTCGCCGCAACTACTAGTGCCGTAACTTCCACTAAATGCCCTCAAAAATCCGGCTGGAGAGGCGCCTCCATTAACTTCCACCCCACTGTCGCTACCTGGCCCAGTAGCCATCTTTTCTACCAATGTCGCATTTAAAACGTCTTCGGAAGAGCCTAGTTCTGCACGTGGTATGGTAACTGCATCGGCATCTGCTTCTTCATTCATCGTGTCGTGCAAACAAAAACCCGAACTCGCTGCTTCTTCGTTCATATCGGTCACTACCAGATTTTCAAAGGTTTCTTCAGAATCATCAGCTGCCCTTACTTCTGTAGCACACTGAGCGTCTTCAGTTTGCCTGTCCATCACTTCAAAGTTCTCAGCGGGTTCTAAGATGTCAACTACCTTGTCAACTTCTTGAGCTCCTTGGTCATCTTCAGTGTTCACCTTCAACTCGCCTTCTGCTTCTCCTTTCTTCTGCCCTTCGGCGGATTCTTGATCACTTCCGTCACCGCACTCCATTTTGTTCTTGCAGATGATGCTGTTTACATCATTGTGTCTGAAACAAAGAATGTCAATATAAATGTAACGATCAGCTCTATCATGTTCTATATGAATACATATGAGAACAAAACTCAAAAACTACAATCAAGAATATTGTTTTGAATATCAGGGGCGGCTTTTGAAGTAGTTCCGATGTGCCATGGCACCATCTGTATGAAAACGAAAGAAAGAAAAGTGCATAGGAATTGCGCAAAAAAGATTGTTTCTGAGTATCTGCTCCCTCGCGCAAATAGGCGCGTTAAACGCAAGCGCTCTGTCCTGGTTGTTTTCCGTGGCTTGGCGCCGATTCCAGAACGGCACCATCTACGCTCATAAGCGCCTGTGTTAAGGGCTAGGATGTCTGCTTATACACGGCTTCTTGTGGGAGAAAGTGGTGCCGAGGTTTCTCTGATGCATCACTTAGCTTCATTCGTGCAGTGCAGTAAAGCACGGGGCTTTTCTCTGTCGCGAAATCGTACACTAACGCTTCGTATGACATTCTCCATGAACTGTATTATCAAACTTTTACTGTACTCGTTACACCTGTACGTAACAAGAGTACGGATGTAATAAATATCTACTTCCGTTTCCCTGTACGTTCTGTTTACTACAGTATATTATAAATTAGGATGCATTATTGATAAGATTACCTAAATCTTTCGAAATTGGCACACATATTTATATTTTAACAACCCCTATTTATTTATTTATTTGTTTGTTTGTCTGTTTATTTATTTATTTATTTATTTATGGCACCGTCAATACAATGCCTCACCGGCCGCCCCTGGTGAATATTGTATTATATAAAAGTCAATCATTAAGTATTGGGAAATTATGCCGGGCATAAAAATCCTCCTCCTCCCCCAAGACTTCCTATGAAGCACTATTTAAGATATCACATAATTTAATTACATGTAAAACTGTTAGGCACAAATTCATTTGTACACGCTGTGTGACAAAACGTACAACATTTTCTCAACATAAAAAGGGAAATGGAGGCGGAAGCGTTAAAGTTCTGTAACTGTGTATAAAGCGATCGATCAGTCCATAATAATATTATTTTATGTAACTCACAGTTTACAAACTCCGCTCTCACTTTCCCTCCTGGATTAACATAACGATATGCTCTAAATAGAGCTACGTTTAAGTTAGTATTGGAAATGAATGAACTCTTAAAACGATTGCACTTTCCAATACGAAATTATTTAGCACGCAAACGATATGAACAGATAATCCTGCTTTCACATTGTGCCATGACAATTCGAAAGGGACATTTAAGAATCATCAGTATGTTCTTTTCTTTTATTTTTAATAATCCTTCTCAATATGAAAAAAAGCAAAAGTATAAGTGTGAAATCTGATATTTTTCGTCCATGTGCTTGCTTTGATGTTGTTTTTGTTTCCCTTATTACGGTTTATGTTTATTCTTTTGACTATTTCTCACATGCCTACCTGTTCCTATTAGGCGGTTAAGGCATGGATGTACTAAAAGTGAAAACATTTCTTTGTCGACTTTATTTATTCTTAAAGAATATGAACTAACGTTCTTTAACAACTAAAGTGAGAAATCCGATATATCTACAATATGTGAAAACTAAACATGTCGTCGGATTTGCATGTTTAACTGATTTTTTTTTTTCTCAAACAAATAATCCAGCTACCGTAAACTTTACAAATAGATTATCGAGCAACATAGCAGCTTAGGGTATTCGCGGATCTCATATGTTTCCACACGCGTGAACTAAATCCACTACATCTTTTTTTATAACTAGTGGTTATCACAATGGAACATAAAACATGGAAATCAGAATAAACATTTTTGACTTCACACTCACAGAGCCATTTATTTTTGCGTATTAATTTTTAAGCGGTTAACCTTACTTTTTTGTTTTGTTTTACATTTATGTGCAGATCAGGAGCAGGTCTTTCCACGTCTTTCAGTTTCACCTTATCTTACATAATATAAAATAGCCTACTTACAAAAAAAACTCTTTATCTGTGTTAGTTTGATAAAGAAACTAATACATCGCGGTATTCATATGCTCAAAAGTCTTTTGTTTTCCTAGTAGAAGTGAAGCAAGTAAAATGGGTGGCGCACAGGGTTCCACTTTGACGCTACAGTTTGAAGCAATAGTGGTTAGCGCAGGGTAAAGAAATGAGGTTATCCCAAGGTATGCGTGGATATGTTTGAGTAAGGATGGTTCTAATGACACTGGAATGCCCGTTTCAAACTGGTTTAATGACTGCTTCTTTTTATCATTACATCAAACTCGAAGTTGCCGACCAAGGGTTAGAGTCACTGTAGATAGAATGCTTATTACTCGATAATACTTAATTAGTTACGTATGAACCGACAGATCTTCCCTCCAGTTCTGATCTGCCTTCGACCAAGACAGAAGAAGAGGACTGCCTTAATCGGCATCACGCCGTGGGCTGTCTTCACACTATGCACAGCTGCGCGAGGGTGTGTAACTTTCACTTCTGAAGCCCTCTCTTTTCAACCAAAAATCCTTTGTGACTATTTTGTCCATTGTGATTATTAGTCTCGGTCATGCCATTATTAAGGGTCCGAAGAATACCTATTCAAACGGAGTCAAGTATCATTCATTTAGGTTTTCTTTCTAAGAAAACCTCTTTCTCCCGGTCTTTTGTTACACAACTCAACCAACTGCCCCTGCACGTGTTGTAACAAAGATCCAACATTCCTTTGAAATCCATCACGATTCTTTACTTATTGCAATGCTTTAATTTCGGTATCAGAAGTATACTTCTCCTTAATCGTCTGCTGTACTGATGGCTATTCAATTAACATCACAATGCAATTATGAATTAAATTTTAAAGATAAATAACGGGAAATTAATATAATGTAAGGAAACACAATATAAAGAAAAGCTAACTTTTACAGTGCAAAATAGTGATAAGTGGCTTATTTATCAATATAGTTTTTGTGAAAGTACCGTTGGCACTCCTGATTGGCATATGCTGCCAGTGTAGAAGACAGTTAAAGTCCATCAATTAATCTAACAGTGGTTTAACTATGAAATGTGAAATGTGTAGTGTTTAACGCCCGCTTTTACTACATACGGCACCGCAGGCGGTGACACTGATGATACATGAGATGAAGATGGAGCACCGGTGGAATGAGATGGCGGGGGAAACCGGAGGTCCCGGAGAAAACCCACCCCAGCGCCGTGTTGTCCACCACAAATCTCACTTTGCGGTTGCCTGGGATCGAACTCGGGCCGCCTTGGTGAGAGCCAAGCGGTCTAACCACTGAGCCACGGCGTGGCCGTTTAACTATGAAGCCTGGGACTAGAGTACTTACAGCATAGTCAGTTGCCACAAAAGCTACGTACCTCATTGCATATGAGAACCCCTAGTGGTTTACCGGGGAACTACGAGTCAGTTGAATTTAATGTATGTTGACTTGGTAGCTCAATGGTTAAGAGTAACGGTACGGAGACCGGCAGAACCGTGGTTCAAATCCACTTTAAGCGTTAGTCAAATCTTTTAAAGCTGGTCGGTATGTGATAGTTATGAAATTACAGAATACAGTAAATAGGTACGTCGCTAAGTGCACACACAAACTCTCGTATGCTCTGCTGTATACATAACTCTGACGCAAACTATTAAAATCATTTATTTTCGTGTAACATCTGCATTAAGTTAACCAATCTGAAGGAGCTCATACAATGCACCTTCTACTTACAACTAATGCTAAACGTTTGAAGATCAACTTGCTGCTATACCATTATAGAATTCTCATGAACCCGTTTAGATTACAAATCGCTTTACAGCAGAACGTTACGCTTTTTAACTTACGTCTTCCAACGTTGTCATATTGAACGATGAAAGAAATGATACTGAAATGAGCCCAGGGTCCATAAGAGCTTAGAATTACCAAACTTTCACCTTTCGGGATAAGGGAAAATCCCGGAACAAATCTTATCCAGATAACTCACTCTGACCGAGATTCGGACTGTGGACCTCTTGAACGAGAGGCAGACACGCTGCCATCTACGTTACAGAGGCGGGCAGAAAGTTACGTTGACTGTTCTAATCATTTTGCTTGTCGTTCTGGCTGGCCTCAACATCGCAAGGTCGTGGGTTCAATTCCGGCCCAGATCGGTAATAGCTCTATGTCAGTAGATTTGCTGGCAAGTAAAAGAACTCCTGCAGAACGAAACTGCGGCACACCGAGGGTGTTGATATGATCCCGGTAACTGCCAGTGCCATTAACAAACAAAATACATTTATCAAACTGGTTTGCATGTCCTGAGTGCAAACGTAGGATGTATGTCCTCGACTGACTACATTTCATAGCTATACCTACATGCAAAATGATACACTAATAAGATGCCTTTAACATTTTTGTCTTCGCTTTGTCCATAATCCGATGCTGGAGAATTAGTGTGTGAACGCCTATTAACTTTTCATTTCAAACACACTTCCTATTTCTTGCAATGCACTTTGACTACGGTGAAAAGGTTTTATATTATCCCTTTGTATACATTTCTTCGTTTTATGGATACATCACAGAAATTATTAGGCCACTCACCTCTTCTCTTTTCCTTTTATCAGCTTAGCAAGTGCACTGTCCGAAGCCTTACATTTCTGTACTAGTTTGCATTTCTGGTCTGCAAATTGTGTGGCTCTACATAGTCATGGCATCTTTGAAGATCCAAGTTGTCTAGGTATGGTTTTGGTAGGATTTTTCTATATCGTAAGAAAGAAAAGGCATTACTTAGGCTTGTTCTAGTAACACCATGTTAAGGAAGAAGGAAAAGCGGAATAGCAACATGCTACTGTGCGACCATCCGAATGAGTGAGGTTATATAGGAATTTCATTTTGTTATTGCAATTATAATACTACAACCATTACGCTCTTGTGCTAATTAAAGCTGATACGAAATAAATAGCAGAAATATGCTTGAACCCGAATAAGGGATTATTAGAAAACGTCCCTGTATGTGCGAAAAAAGAGGGGGAGAGAGATAGAGGGAGAACAGCACAACTGAAACATGAAAAGACGGTTAAATATCAAACTGATATTTAAGTTCAGCATCTTGCAAGGTAGCACAACTAAGATTTTCAAGAAAATTTCCCCACTCCAAACTACCCTTAGCCCGTCTCGGTAGCGTAGATGGTAGCGTGTCTGCCTCACGTTCAACAGGTCCCGAGTTCGAATCTCGGTCAGGGTGAGTTACCCGGGGTTTCTCCTTATCCTGAAAAACCAATGTCGGGTAACTCTAAGCTCCATGAACCTCGAACTCATTGGAGCATCATTTCACATATTTCATTCATCGTCCGATATGACTAAATGTTGAAGGACGTAAATTACAAACAAAAAAAAAAAAAAAAAAAAAAAAACTACCCTTGACATTGAAAATTTTTCCAAAACGTTGATTTTCAATATGATTTAAACGATTTTATTCAAAAATGCATATTTTGAACTTTCTGGAAATAATCTTTATTGTGAATGACTGTTACATTTCTGGTAAATCTCGTGAATCCAGCAGAAACAAATCAGAAATTATAACGTAAGCTAAGAGTGCTTGAGAATGTCCTTTCCTTCCATCTGTCAGTTTGTGTTTCACAAGTCAAACTCGGGTCTCGAGTTACAGATATCCATCACCAATGTATAACAGTTACACTGAAGAAAACATGAGGGAACAGTGCAATTATTTTGAAAAAGAGTATTCATAATAACAGAATAGTGTTAAAATATGCGATAAATATTTTCGTACTGTGGTAAATCACGCAATACATTTTAAGGGGCGTGTTACATTCACCCATCAAGTAAAATTTACAGAACTTTTTGAAGAAAAAAAATGACATTCTCCCAACTCTTCAGAACACGTCTGAAAATGGCCAGTGGAAATAGAATAATTGGTTGCATCGTTTATACACAGTAAGTATAGAAACACAATTCTATAAACAAACTGTCGACTATACAGCTTTTCATAAGATGAGAATCGAGTTTCGGTGCTTAAAAGTTAGTGTCGATATTTATTATCGAGAAGTAGGTAGTGGTAAGGTCTTTGTAACATACACGGTGTTCAGTTTTATCTGTAATTTTACCGCACAAAATTTGACGTCATAAATAGCATCGCTGATGGAGCGAGTTTATATACGATTCCCCTAGCGGCTTGCGATCGTATTTGATGCGAGCTTTGAGGGCAGCAGCTTTGGCGCACTATTTGAGAGGTGGATCGTGCCCGCCTACTATAAAGGTGCGTAATTTCGCCTGGTGCGTATATACGATAACTGTTGTACTTTGTTTTAATGAATGTGAACACTATTATATGTTGGATATATTTAAACAAATCTTGCAATTTGGTATTTCTTTGTGAAGATATATAACTTTATATAATTTAATAAAGGTATGTCAAATTAATAATAGTATTAGTTTCAAAACATTTTAGTACACAAACAGATCTTTTTGTCCTTTCAACAGTGCACGTCATATCGAACGATAAATGAATAAATGGTTCATATCCAGGATGGTAACCTTTAGAGTAGAAATGTGGTACTTAATATATATTTATGTGCTAGAATGTTAATCGCGATTGCCGTAATGAGGGGTGAAAGGGGAAGCTGGTTGTATCAGTTACTACCACAACCACACTCAGAGCGCTGTAATCTGCTTACTGTTCCACAAAGATTACCGCTTCTCCGTAGAGGGCACTATGACTTCAAGATAGAGCAAGTCATATTTGACTGGTGAGTCTATCTTGCTCTATCGGAAGACGGGAAATAACGAATAAAAATGAACACCGTGTATATTCTTTTACATCCTGTATATGCTGCAGTTCATTACTGCATTGCATAAACAGATCGTTGTTAACTGGAGTGGTTCACTCATCTTCGTCCATCCAATGTAGAAGAGTGCTTGTTCTTGAGTCGGTATTTGCCATTTTAAAGAAAGAGTGGGCTATTTGTGTGTGAATACCATTACAGTGCTCCGTGTAACGAGAGAATTTAATTAATGAGGTAGGAAGCAGGAACGGCTCCCGAGTATAATAGCAACTCAAGGATTGAAAGAAAAATAACAGAAGTCACATTATTCTGATTCTGAATCGAGAAATGAACAATATAGCATCTATACGTTCGTAATTACTATTTTGAGTCTGCGTGAAGCAAATAATGTTAGTAGTATAACGATTTAAAATGGTAATTAATAGCGTTCTTTACAACAACAACAAAAAAAAAACTATATATTTGAAGGATTTGTTTAAGCTTCCATTCCTGGAATGAACAGAGCTGAAATTCACGACCGTTCCAGAACCAAAAATACAGTCGCAAGTAGCTTCTCCAAGATAACGTGATGAAGATGATGTGCATAAGGGCGTTCAACTACAGCGGTGATCAGCGCCCTTTAAAAAACTACTCATGGCAAAAGCCAGATACAAATCTTTCTAAATTTCTATACTAGTGTAAATAAACTTACGAAAGATACATGTACATAGCCACAAACAAACGTAAAATAAACAAAAAGAAACATAAATCCAACCTACCAAAAATTCCGTTCACTAAATCCTAACTATCATCCACTAGCATTTCTGCAAAGCTGGCCGGCAGCTGCAGAGACGTCCAAGGGTGTGCTAGGTAAAAACACTCTAGCAGCACGTGTCGGACAGAATGGATGGATGGATAATTGGGGTTAAGGGCGCTCAACTACAAGGTCATCAGCGCCCTTGAAAGCCAATTGGGGTAAAATCAATCTAACAAGGTAAAAAAGGTGACAAAATCAAGATAAAAACCCGTATAGCGGTATCTAAATTACTAAAACAAAGCTTAAAACCATAAAAAGATTAAAATTCCGAATTAATGGGTCCAATATTCTAAAATTTAAATTTAAAATGAACTGTAAAACCTTGGCCACCGCTTGCTCGTCGTCCGTCAGGATCTCCGCCATACTGGCCGGCAGCTGGAGAGACCTGCGGAGACGTGCTAAACTAAAACAATTTAAAAGTACGTGGCGGACCGTCAGAAAAGAACCGCACAGCGGACAAACTGGTTCTGGGGCCCTCCTTAATAAAAAGCTATGACTAAAATAGCAGTGACCAATACGCAGCCGAGCTAAGTCGGACAGATAACGCTTCGTTGCAAAACGGGCACAGTGGAGCAGCCTCCTTTTTTTTTTTGAAAAAGAAAACTATGAGTAAAAAAAATAATAATGAAGCAGTGCCCAATACGTAACCGAGCCAAACTCACCTCCTCGTGACGAGATGATCGACAGGAGGTAACCCAGGGAATCGGAAGTTCTTTCACAGATCTAAGTTTATTGCTGCGGAGTTTGGACCACTCTTCCTGCCAGCAGGTTTGCACAGCTCTCCGCAATATGGCCCTGAAATCATCCAATGTCACAGATGGTACTGGAACCCTGGGCTTCATGGTAGCCGACTTGGCTGCTGAATCCGACATTTCATTCCCCCGCAAGCCTACGTGACCAGGGATCCATGCACACACCACGCTAACGCCAGAAGCGTGTAATACGTGGGGGGCATCCTGGATACGCAGCACAATAGGGTGGTAGTTGTACAGCTGCGTAGGCTTTGAAGTGCACTAAGGGAATCACTCAGGATTAAGCAGTCCCCCAACTTTCGTTGACGTACGTGTAAAATGGCCCGGTATATTGCATAAAGCTCTGCAGTAAAAATGGAAGTGATAGTGTGGAATCCGAGATAACGCAGTCCAGCAACATTTACTATTTAACGTTATTCAAAGCAGTAAAATATATTTTAGTCTGCGATTTGTTACTTAACTCGAGTTCTTCCACATCAGGTAATGATTCTTCGCTCCGTTGCAAGAGGACTTCTTGGGCCACTTGAAAATGAAGAATAGATCCTTCTACTTCACCATTTAAAAGTAAATTTTCCTTGTTTATGAATAAACGATGAGCGGTTGGTTCTGCTCAAGGTGACACAAAAGCAAACAAAGTAAAGTTTGCGCCACCTCAAGATTAGATAACAGTATGAATAAAGTGCAGGATGTGCTTTGAAAATCAGAAAGTTGGTCAGTAGCAGACTCGGTTTTGCCTGGATCATAATCATGGCTGAATTATTGGTTTCATTGCCACCAAAGATGTTATAAAGCACGAACATGTCCCCTCACTGAAAAGTTAAAGTATGTATAGGTACAGAGACTTAGGAATTAAAATGTTAAGTGAGTTACTTTTCATATTCTTTGGGGAAACCATGAACCCCCGGTTGGAGCTCTGAAAAAAAAAAGTTGTTTATATATATATCGTATGTCTGATCCAGAATTTGGATGTAACACATCACAGGAGATGGGTGTAAACAAGAGCACTGTAAGTACTAGGGCTGTTCAATAAAGAATGATCATAATTTTTTTACGGTCATAATTTTTCGCACTAAAATTCAATCTTGTTGTATTCTGTTAGCTTACTGTGAAACAAACATGAGGTAGTAGTTTCATTGTTGGTACTTCTGGTTTCTGCCTGTGAAAACCAGGCAAGTTCAGACATGTTCAGTATCGTCTACCGCTGCAATGGATGTAACACGCGAGGAACAACATGCGGCTTTGAAATTCTGCTTTCGTCTCAACAAATCTTCAGTTGAGGCCTATACAATGTTACAGGAGGCCTATGGAGAATCTGTTCTTCCCTACAGCACAGCTCGAAGGTGGTTTAAAATGTTTAAAGAGGGGAGACAATCAATTTCAAAGGAAGGTGGACCCAGTGCTCCAGTTACTGCTCTTACGGATAAAAACATCAACACTGCTGCTGTCATTGTGAGAGAGGATCGACGAATTGCTTCTGCTGGGAAAGTTATGGTTTACCATTACAGGGTAGAAGTGGATACGCCACTTACGCGCGTCAATTCTTTTATTTCAATAAAGATGAACCCTTTTTCTCCCATTATCCATCCTTCAACCTTTCTTAAAACCGCGCCACTTCGCTACACGCCATGACCGGGGCGTTGTGTCATATCCATAACCTCGCCTCTTGGTTACCTCGCTGCAATTATTAAAGTGCAGCCAGCAGCATCCTTAACTAACGGAGGTGCAACAGCGGTACTCCAACATCCCACCCACCCGCTTGTTATTCCTTGTCCTCTTATCATCTTTTCATTCTTTAAAACAAACAAAAAAAAAAAAAAAAAAGACAGAAACTTGGATTTACTTACATATGTGAACAGTTCTTTCGTTGTCTGTCTGCTCTCTACCTTGAGTCTAGAATTACCTATCATCTGGTTTCTGTCTTGTATCCCTAATCGTTTTGCAAATCACCAATCTTTTCAGTGCATCTTTAGACAACGAGTTCATTTTCATTCAATGTGCAGGAAATTGCCTTTCCTCTTCTTGAACAATTTTAACATTATTACTTTACCCACATTTTCAAAACAGCTTTTTCAGAAACATCTTTCATTTGATCTACATGTGCTTCCTGTCGTTTTCTTCATTTTTTCAGTTCTCTGTATTACAGGATGCCACATTCTACACTAAGCATTTCGCTAAACGCTTCTTAAGCTTTTGAGGGGTCAACAAAATAAGTTTGTTTTGGATTTAAAAGCTATTTTTGTCACTGTTATTCTTGACATTATGGCACATCCCATATATCTAAAACTGTCTTTTGTTTCACTATTCCTACTCAATTTATAACCGTATTCATTGCTTTTCTTATTTTAATGTTAATGGTGAGTAAGAAATATGGGAACTACATTGTAATCATCTCTAAAAAGACGTTAAAATATACAAAACACTGTATACATGATAGTATCGCACTAATGGGACAGTAAATTTCAAACTAAAAAGCAAAGCACGGAGATTAATCTTTATAGTTAAAAAAGGCTTTAACTTGGAGATAAAGTTAAAAGTTCTGTTGGGAAATGTTCTCAAAGAATATGCACGAGCTATGCGCAATATATTTCGCATTGTAATGCAAAATTATAGGCCTGATGCATCTTTCAAAATATTAGGCCAACTGTTACTCTAGGGGAATACAAAAACAGGCGACGTTCATTTCGTTATCACGTGACGTCCGGACCGAACAAAGAAGCTATTGTAAAGCGGAGTGCATGCAGGACCCTGCACGTAATTAATAAACAACACTGCACTCCCAGCTCAGTGTTACCAACCGTGACATCGCGCCGCTTCTGTCCACCCCACTAATAACATCGTCTAATGAAGATGAAAGAAATTATACAAATATACATTTTTATAACTACAGCAAGATGTATCAGATGTTTTCAGCGCTCTTATCGGTAGTTTTTATTGTATTCAACAACACCAGAACCACTTTCAACGTTCCTGTTTAAAAATTTTGTATCTGTAGTTATCATACAAACTTTTTCTTGCAAATCAACAGTCTCTTTCTTCGAGCTACTTCATTATTTTCGATTGCCGTCGACCGAGATGAGTGGCGGAGGTCGTCAGCGGGAGGTTTGCAAGACCATCTTAAAATCTGTTTAGTTAACTCGTCTGCACGTCGGCCGACTCCTTTGATGAACCCTTATAATCGTTTTACAACACCGGCCCTCCTTCTCCCAGACCGTTCTGCAAGGTTACCACCTTTCTCGATACGTCATGGGTATCGTACGAGGTTTCGTCTACATAAATTATCTTATGTCCATTACTGCAAAACTTCCTTAGTTTTGACAAATATATATTATATATATGTATATATATCGCCAAGCCACAATTCTACTGGATTCCATAATAACCCTTATGCTACTCAAAGTGCGGTATTTGAAACCCAGCTCCTTTAGAAGACCGCGCAAAGTGCAGTGCCCATAAGGAAAATCACAAATTTCTTACAAATGTGCAAGCAATTCGTCTAAGGTGGGCGCTCTCCCTTTTATATGGAATCTATAAATTGCTCGGCGAATTAAATCGCATGTGAAATTATCTACTTTAGAGAAACGTTTCCTTTTGTTTTCACACTTGATCAGCGTCTTTGGTATTCCTTTCGTCACAATATTTCTTACTGTATTTCTGTGAATACCCAGAATTTATCATCAGGTTTATTGCACGACCCCTTACCAAGATTATTTGTCAGCACATATTTATATGTGTTCAAAACAAGTCTTTGAATTTGCTTAGAAAGAGTTCCCGTTATAACTTTGTTTATTGAGGCTTTTCCAGTAACATAACTCGGCCCAGCAACACTTTCCAATTTATTCACACTATTGTCTTTACTTTGATTATTTTCACTTGACTGAAAGTTATCTACTACTTCATTTGCATTTACCACTGCATCCCCCCCCCCCCCACGTCTCCACATTGTGACACACAACGAATTTTTGCACGTAATGAAACAGATCAACTGGAAGTTGGAACTGTGGCAACTGAGACTCCACGTGGAGTAAACATGCGACTGTCATTTCAAGAAAATCAGGGTTCCTATTGGTCCTCAACGACAGTGTTCCATTTATGAAGCGTGGAGATAGATTTATGACGGTCATTAGTGGGCGGTAGGGTCGGGTTCCTTTGAGTCCGAACTGCACACCCGTTGACTAGACCAGAGGTTTCATCAGCTTTGTTTAACAGCCCTCATAAGTCAAATGTCGGGAAAGTACCCCAAACTTAGAATTAGAACGCCTCCTACCTGATTTCCATTTTAATACAATTTAATTTCGTATATCATTAGCACGCATAGGGATTCCTAAGCACTAAAGCCAAAAGAAAAACAATAAGGTTGAACTGTCATTGGAGTGTAGGCCAGGACGTCGTATATAACAAACTAATCACATCCCTCGTACCGTCTTTTGGCGTTTGCAGAGAAAAACAATTGGGCATGTTTCTACTCGTATTAGCCCGTCAATGATCCTCTACTCTTTTACTTTTTATTCTTTGTAGTGCAAAGTTTTCAATGCAGGTAACTTGAAGCTAAACACTTATGCTTGATCATCAATGTGCACAAGCTGTGTTGTTAAAGATTGCAATATAATTACTGACCTCCACAGGAGAGATAGTCTCCGACGGCTGAGACGTAGGGGGGTTGGCGAAGGTTCCCACACCCTCTCTGGACAGGTTTATGACGCCCCATGTCAGTTCAGTTATAGACCATTCAAAAACATTCTGACGGCTTCTACTTTTGTGAATGAATCTTCTCGATTTTAGTATACAGAGTGAATAGGGCGCATGTTTTTTAAGGGTCTGCTCCTTGTGTAGCAGAGGTTCTCTACCACACACATTCGCTGTCCTTGTCCCACTGTGTAAGACAGCGTATACCTTCCAGGGACGTTCTTTGCGTTGCCGGACTGTATCTATATTTCATTCATATGATTGTATTAGCTAAAAAGACGCTGCGCTTTAAGGAGCAACCCTTAAAGGAAACTAAATAAATTGCTCTTTTACCGAAAGTTTGGATAAGCATATGAAGCAATATATTAATTAGAATTTACGTGACAACCTGTAGCATCCTTTCTTCACCACCCCCATTCAAAAAGAGCACATAAGACCAATGATTGACTTTGTTCAATTCTGCAAAGTCACAGAGCTAAGGATAGTTTGAATACCTGCTAAAACCATCAAACTCGTTGGCTAGAAAGGGCTGAATGCTCATTTTACTACAAATATTTGAATAGAAATCTATTTTTTTAAACATTTACTTGGGAGGATGACTTCAAATTTAAAAGAAAACGTAGTTGTTTACACGCAAAGCTATCTGCACTTCTTACGCTCTATTTTTTTAAACATTTACTTGGGAGGATGACTTCAAATTTAAAAGAAAACGTAGTTGTTTACACGCAAAGCTATCTGCACTTCTTACGCAAGGAGTCACAAAGGAGTGTAGAGAAAGAAGCTCGAGCAACTAGTGGGCGTTAGTTTCAAGCAACAGTTTACAAATTTGTCTTTCAATAAAGGCAAACATAATTATGAACCACACGGTTTAAGTATACCTACCACTTCCTCAACTCCAAACCCAAATGTTTTGCGCAACCTAACAACGTGCTCATGTCTCGCCTTTCCCCTTAATATTTGGTCACTGGAAGTCACCGAAGAGTAGTTAAGCATCCCACAAATGATAAAACAGAAACATCCGGTTTGTCCCTTCATAAAAAGTCGTTTTCTGAAGATATAGATGTACCTATTGTTTGCAAATATGGTGAAGTCTACAAGAGCGACTCAGCACTGTTTGGCTGATACCTTGGTCTAGGAAATAAATATTTACAGCGTGCAAGTGATGTTCAAGAAGAATCTACTTCGGCGCATGCTGCTGCATTTAAATTCTGCTCAACATCTCCTGTAGCTGTAGGAAGGTCGTTCTCAGCATACGAACTTCCATTAAGAGACAAAGGTCATGAACTTCGAGCATGTGAAAAGATCTTACAATCCACTGCAACTCATTTTCTCACTACGAGGATCTAAAACGTGAGTAAATTGATGTATATTAGTCACTTCTCATACACATATTAATGCATTATTTCGCCATGTTAGTAGTTATTCCACATGTTTTCTCTCATAAATGTACATATTAGTATCTGTAGAGAGTCTCAGTCTGTTTTTACCTACACGACAAATATGGTCACGTTTTATCTTTTCTTTTGGAATGCTCTTTTTTTCTCTCCAGTTTCCCAAATGAAAGCCCTTTACTGAACAAGATGTTTGTTAAAACTTGAATACGAGTGACCCCTAAAATGGAAATTAATTTTACACCCTCCACCCTTATATGCAAATGCATTGTATTTAAAGGGATGTTAAAATGTACAGTAAAAATGTAGCTGCCCTGGTTTCAAATTTCTCATTTGTTTAATTCTGGTAATAAAGATGACAATCAAATTGCATTTTCTTCTTATTATTCTTGTAATATAGAAGACTTCATCGTATACAGAATGTGCAGAAAATACAAGAGTTTAAATCCATCGAATTTTGCTGCATTACAAACTTCTGCGCTCCTTTCAAGAGCGCAATGAGGTAAACTTCGACCTAAAACATTTAAACATACAACGGAAGACAGATCGCAAATGATGAACGCAACATAAATAATTTTCTGACATAAACTGTACGGATTACTTAGCTCCACATTTTTTCTTTAAGCAGATAATTAGACAAAACTTTATCGGAATGAGTGATCAAGTTTAAGATTGAGCTTTGTAGAACTAAATTATGCTAAAGTTAGAAAAATTTTAGTAGTAAATTAGCGCTTTAAAATGTTTATTTCCGTTAATGGGGTCGTTGTGGAAGATGGAACTGGGATACGAACACAGGATTACAACATTATCACTGGAGTCGGAAAAGCAAACGAGTGCATAAGGCTATTGTGCTATTGTAATCCGGTTGTGTCGCCGCATTAACCCGTTAGTTGGATCATTTGCTACCAGAATACAAGAAAATCGGGTGCTAAATTAAGATACAGTTCACCAATTACAATGGTTTGCAATAATTCCATCTTGATACCGAAATTAAAGGATTGCAATAGGTAAAGAATCATGATGGATTTCAAAGTAATGTTGAATCTTTGTTACAACACGTGCAGGGGCAGTTGAGTCGAATAGGAGTTGGGATGAATAGTTGTTTTAACAAAAGAAACGTAAGAAACACTGTCCTTAGCAGAGTTTTAAACGGTAGCACTTGACTCCGTTTCAATAGGTATTCTTCAAATTTTATATAATAGGTATACCAAATTTTGTTTTGACACAATTTTTAAGTGGACATGGTAGTGGACACGCTTTCACTTAACATCCAACCCCGAGTGCATGTGTGGTGAAGAATTTCAAAATGTGTTTCATCTCCTTTTCTGTTGTCCCATTTTCTGGAGAGAAAGACAAGAATTAATATTCAAGCTAGACTCTCTAGGAACTGAATTTTCTGCTCCGCTCACATCTTTGCTAATGAAGCCACAACAGTATAAGTACTTCATGATGTTTATAGACTCAGTGTTTAAACGTCTGAAATAGTTTAAATTAGTATGCACCAGATTAAAACATCATTTCTTCCTTCTAGAATTCAAAATATTTTTGTTAAAATTGTATATTTTTATGTATCAACCCTAACCCTGTAAAATAGGGTTCAATAAATCTGGATATAAAAAATAGGTATTCTTCGGACCCTTAATGGCATGGGCGAGACTAATAACCACAATGGACAAGATAGTCACAAAGGCAATATTTGTGTGAAAAGACAGGGCGTCAGAAGTGAAAGTTAGACACCCACGAGTAGCTGTGCATAGTGTGAAGAAAGACAGCCCTCGGCGTGAAGCCGATTAGGGCAGTCCTTTTCGTCTGTCTTGGTCGAGGGCAGACCAGAAGCGATGAGAGAAGATATTTGTCGGTTCATATATACGTGAGGAACGAATTAAGTTTTATCGAGTAATAAGCATTTCACATATAGTAACTCTAAACAGTGATATATTGGTAACCCTTGGTCGGCAACTTCGAGTTTGATGTAATGATAAAAAGAAGCAGTCATTAAACCAGTTTGAAACGGGCATTCCAGTGTCATTAAAACCATCCTTCTCATACAGACTCACGCATACCCTGAGAGAAACCTCATTGCTTTACCCTGCGCTACCCACATTTTATTTGTATCAATCTGCTCCAAGGAGAATAAAATTGTCGTAGTTTTAGGCATAGAATAATTAGGCCAATCAATCCGTCTTTAAAATAATAATAATAATAATAATAATAATAATAATAATAATAATAATAATAATAATAATAATAATAATAATAATAATTAATAATAATAATAATAATAATAATAATAATAATAATAATAATAATAATAATAATAATAATAATAATAATAATAATAATAATAATAATAATAATAATAATAATAATAATAATAATAATAATAATAATAATAATAATAATAATAATAATAATAATAATAATAATAATAATAATGATGATGATGATGATGATGATGATGATGATGATGATGATGATGATATCGTAGTTGTGCGTGCATGTATGTGCGTAAACAGCACAGATTAGCCAAATCCAAAAAATAACAAAGCATCTTCTATATAAAGGGTTCTTTTTGGAACATGACTTCGCGTGCATATGTTCACTAAAGTTCACAAAAGAGTTGAGATTAAATATTGATTTCGTTGGTTGAACTCCACTGTTCAGATTGCGCATGTACATAGAATCATGAGCAGTAATGCTTTTCCTAAATTTGTTTAATGAATTTAATGTGTCTCAAAATGGTCATTTCCGGTGAAACCACAGTATCGCTCTTGTATTAATACTCTTAAAAAAAGCATACATTGTTAAGGACTTTTAATGAACCTTTCTAGGGCAGGTGTTGAAGTATCTAACGATAAATTTGTGGGTAAAGTCCTCTAAACAAGCTGACACAAAACTAAAGTTAGTCAGGAGCTCTTCAAATACGACAGTACTCTTGTAAGGGTTGCTGAGAGGGCGGATTTGGTTCAAGAGGGACCGGATGTACAAAATGACAAAGTACAATAAGGAAACGGGAGTGGCTGTAGATCCGATATTACGTTCCCCGCTCTCAAGAAGAGAAGAATTAGGGCTGAAGCCCACCTATAATGGATGCAAATGCTGGTGAATAATAGTGGGGAAGATGGCGGAACAATTGCCAGAATTAATCACAGGAGGGACCGTAGTGTCCCTTCATCCGCTACCACTCAGTCCATTTAATGAAGGCTATTAGAAAGAAAAAATACTTGCTAATTTAGATACATAATTACCTATACTGAAAGTGTATGCTTTAATGAATAATAATTGAAAATGAATCAATTTTTAATTATCTACACATACCTGAGTGTAGGCAGTACCTACTGCACCAATTCCAAAAATGTGAGACTTCCCAAATCCAAATAAAGGTATTTTTTATAAAAATGTGCAATTGTGACGGTGTGAGTGTTTTCTTCTCGTCTCTGAACAGCATAACTAAAAAACGTAAAATTCTATCATGTTCTAAGACGGTGGTTGGTGCTCCTGAAAGGTCACCTGTAATTGCAGATGATAGTATAGTCGCGCTGCTCGAACGGTTACCATGGATTTATCTTTGGTAATACATACCTCTAAGATACCGCGCTGATTACTCCACGTGGAGTGAACATCCGTCATTTGTGATTCCTGCGAATCCCATTGGCTGAAGTGATGCGTTCATTGGTTCTTAGCACAGGGCCGGGAAGCGCGGCAGTTCCCCTCTCACCCTTACAAGAATAATCTGAGAGGTTTCTATTAACAAAGATAAAGCCATGGTAACCGTTCGAGTAGCGCGACTATAACTGCAGACTGGCTTGGCGTGGGTGTCTCAGGTTCGAGGCCCATTCACGGCGTCTCTTCGCGTCCGGAGGCTGCTCCGGTAGATTCTTCTTCTATACGTTGTTCCACCCTGGCTAGAATTATCTCAGTGTAGACCATGACCATGACCATGAGGTGCTGGCTAGCTGTAGTATAGTCAGAAGGTTTTTGCTGCGTGCCCACCCGTTAAGAGTTTTACCGCAGGTAAAGTATTTGAACGGGATTTTGTAGGATGGATATGGTGTGGGTTTTCAGATTAGAAGAATTTTGTGAGGTTACAATTTGTACCTTCGGGATGAAAGGACAGGATGCAATTCCCTGCACCCTGGTGTTTTTAATTTAGTTTTGGGTTGGGGAGAATTTTGTTGCCAAACAACTTATGAGATTATGTGGAGCTCTGCTTTAGCTGCTGTTAGGATTAGCTCCTGGGTTATCTTGGGTGCCCGCATGCCATGCGGGGAACCCGATGTTGTCTAGAACGGCGTCTAGTGGGGTCATAATCTCCCAGTGATCTAACAAGGGCGCTTGTATGAGTTGGTAAAGTTGTGTAGAATTTTGATGCCCGGCGCCTAACTTCGTCCTCCACATATGGAAGTCCCGAGGCTTGTGAAGCAACCTGGTAGGAAAATAGCGACCCACAGAATAGATAGACCGTAGCCCTCTATTCTGTGCACGTTGAAGCCATGCCAACCAGCTATCTGCGGCCATGCCCCAGATCTCGCAGGCATATAGCATTACGGGGATTACCAGCGCTCGGAAGAGGTATAACCACAGGCCAAGCGGCATCCAGCTCGACCCCAGCATAGGATACAGGGAAGCGATAGCTCCCTGTACCCTTGCTTTGGACATCATCCTTCTCATCAGAAGATCCTGGGCTGCACGGAGACCATACCAGCGTCACCGCACGCCACATAATCGAGCGCTTCTAAGACGCTTGCGTCGTGAGGTCAGTGCCCGACTCCGCGAGCACAAGGTGCAAGCGTGGGAGGACAAAATGGCCAGATTGCGCGTCGAGGATGGCGACGTGTGGAGGATAGCCAGAGCCCTCAGAAATCACAGAGGCCAATACAACTCCCCCATCCATGGCACCCAAGGTCTGGCTTACGATCCCCAAGCCAAAGCCGATGCTTTTGCTGACTACCTTGAACGTACCTTATGTCCAAGAGATGACCCCCAGGACGATAACTTTTCCGAACGCGTTCGTCGGGAGGTGCGTCGTTTCCTACGTCGCCCTCCTGAGGACCCGGTTCGTCTCCCCACCATTCGTCCCAGTGAAGTCCAGGGCGCACTTCAGCGTCTCAAAGCAAAAAAGGCGGCGGGGCCGGACGGGCTGACCCCCCTAATGCTCCGCCATCTCCCCTTCAACGCGGTTCTATTCCTCACTAGGATTTTCAACATGTGCCTCACCCTTGGGTACTTTCCACGAGAGTGGAGAGAGGCCCGGGTGATTTGCATATTGAAACCTGGGAAAGATCCGGTTCACCCCTCCAGCTACCGATCCATCAGCCTCCTTTCCACCCTCTCGAAAGTTCTCGAGAGGTTGATTCTCATCCGCTTGTCCCCAATATTGGGAGACCTTCAAGCCATTCCCGCACATCAGTTTGGTTTTCGTCCTGGGCACTCGACAATCCAACAGTTGCTGCGGGTGGTGGAGACTGCTGCCCTGGGATTCCAGGAAGGCGCCTTCACTGCTGCAGTTTCTTTGGATGTCGAGAAGGCCTTCTCCACGACATGGCACGCCGGGCTCCTCTACAAATTGATCCATCTGGGGCTACCAACACAATTAGTCAACATTATACACAGCTTCTTGCGACACCGCACATTCAAAGTCACAGTCGCGGGGAAAACATCTACACTCAGACCAGTGAGAGGCGGAGTCCCCGAAGGCTCTGTACTATCCCCCACCCTATTCAACGTCTTTATGGCAGACTTCCCAACAGAGCCACGAGTCGGAATTGCACAATACGCTGACGACGTGCTTCTGTTCTGCAAAGACAAACACATCCTCAGAGCCTTCAACCCCCTACAAAGACATCTCCGTCTCACACAGCAGTGGTGTAGGCGTTGGCGGATGTCCGTTAATCCGGACAAAAGCCACGCCATACTTTTCACAAAGCGCCACAGCCCCGCAGACTGCCTCAATTTCAGCTACCGAGGTCGAAGGATAGAGTGGACTAACTCTGTCCAGTACCTAGGTGTTAACTTGGACAAAGGTCTAACCTTTCGCCAACAAATCAGGGACCGAGCGGCTAAGGTACAGGGAGCAATTGCTTCACTGTATCCAATGCTGGGGTCAACCTCGATGCCAGTTGGCATGAAGTTATACCTTTTCCGAGCGCTGGTAATCCCGGTTATGCTGTATGCCTGTGAGATCTGGGGCATGGCCGCAGACAGCGTGCTAGCATGGCTCCAACGTGCACAGAATAGAGGGCTCAGGTCTATATATTCTGTGGGTCCTTATTTTCCTACCAGGTTGCTACACGAGGCCTCGAGTCTCCCATACGTGGAGGATGAAATCAGGCGCCGGGCATCAAAATTGTACGCAAGTTTACCATCTCATAGAAGCGCCCTTGTCAGATCCCTGGGAGATTATGACCCCACTAGACGTCGCTCTAGTCAGCACCGGTTACCCCGCATGGCTTGCGGGCATCCGAGATAACCAAGGAGCTAATCCGAACAGCAGCTAAAGCTGAGCTCCACATAATCCTTCCAAGCTGCTTGGCATCAAAATTATAAACCCAAAATTTAAATAAATAAAACACCAGGGTGCAAGGTGTTGCATCCTGTCCTTCAACCCCCAGATACAAACTAGTAACCTCAGAAAAATTCATCATCCTAAAAATCAACATTTCACCCTACAACATCCCGATATTTACCTTACCTGCGGTAAAACCCTTAAAAACGGGTGGGCACGCAGCAAAAACCTTCTGGCTTTATACAGCCAGCCAGCACCACATGGCATGGCATGGCATGTACCCTTGCCGCTAGGTCTCTGATGTGTTGGCGAAAGGTTAGGCCTCTATCCAATGTTACTCCAAGGTATCGGACAGAGTTAATCCACTCTATCCTTCTACCTCGGATGCTGAAATTAGGGCAGTAGTCTGCGGGGGTGTGGCGCTTTGTGAAAAGTATGGCGTGGCTTTTGTCCGGATTTAGGGACATCCGCCAACGCCGGCACCACTGCTCTGTGAGACGGAGGTGTCTCTGTATGGGACTGAAGGCTCTGAGTATGTGTATCTGCTTATGAAGGTAAGAGGTAATGGAGGATCTCAGGTCGAGGGAATAGGAAATGATAGTGAGGATACAAAACTTGCGAGTCGGTCTAATGTTTACCGAAATACCCGATTTCGCGGAATACAGAAATACACTACTCACTCTTTGTAATAGCCAGGCGTCGGAACTTATTACAAAATGCTTTTCTATTTCTTCGATATTGATGCCAATAACTGAGGCCGGAATCACTCTATAGCTCGCGGACTTTTAGCGGAGCAGAATTACTACTTTTGCGCGAATATATTTCCACTTCCTCAAAGACGTGAGTTTCTTTAACACCTGTTGGCAGTTTCGGAGACTGACATACGAGTATACATTATAATGATATCTACTCCAAGCCCATGTTCAGAGCCGTTTTTCCCAATTGGCTTTATTTGCCCGCTGTTGAAGGCGTCGGTCTGCTATTATGTCACTTTAATCTATAGTTATTGACTTTACAGCTATATCACACGACTCTCCTTACCATGTGGCACGGGATCTTCCGTCAGTATGTAAGACTTCTACTACGCCTTCTACTATGCACATCATAATAGCAATACGTATTTATCCCTCGTTGAAATACAAAGACGTTTTTGAACAAGTGCTGCAAATATCTAGCCTCGTGGCTTTCAAAAACACATTTAAGCCTTCGTAAACCACGGAACCAGGAACCTTTTGACTTAGGCATATATGTTCTACATATACAATTTACAATTGTGCGAGTTACAATATTACAATATGACATAATTACACATGAATATCATCCCTATAACTTGATACACCTTACAAAATTATTTCCTACATGAAATACGGTCTTAGCTCTAAATTTGATGTTTAAGCTCAATCTCTTTCAATATTGCCGATCCTTACATTTTTTGGTTTCATTTTAATACAAAGAATATTCGACGAGCAAGGGTTACCACGTTGTGACGACAGTTTGATACAAATGTAAATAATGGGTGTCGCACACAGTTCCACTGTCCGCTACAGTTTGATACAATAATGTTAACTGAGGTTAAAGCAATGAGGTTTCTCTCCGGGTATGCGTGGATATGTATGAGAAGGATAGTTTTAATGACACTGGAATGCCCGTTTCAAACTGGTTTAATGACTGCTTCTTTTATTATTACATTAAACTCGAAGTTGCCGTCCAAGGGTTACCAATATATCACTGTTTAGAGTTACTGAAGGCGGAATGCTTATTACTCGATAATACTTAATTAGTTACGTATAAACCGACAAATATCTTCTCTCATCACTTGTGGTCTGTCCTCGACCAAGACAGAAGACGTGGACCGCCCTAATCGGCTCCCAGCCACGAACTGAAAGTCCCTACTGGTCACAGCAGCGCGTGGGTGTATAGCTTTCTCTTTCTGGAAGCCCATTATTCAACCAAAGATTCCCTTTGTGGCTATTTTGTCATGCCATTATGAATGGTCCGAAGAATAGCCTATTCAAAGTCAAGTGCTACCCTTTAGAAATCTGCTAAGGACACTGTTTCTTACATTTCTTTTGTTAAAACAACTTATTCACCCAAACTGCTATTCGACTCAAATGCAGCTGCACCTATTGTAACAAAGAACCAACATTCCTTTGAAATCCATCAGGAATCTTTACTTATTTCAATCCTTTAATTTCGGTATCAATTTATACCTCGCCTTTCACTGCAATGGTCATATCGACGGCCGTTCTCCTTTGGAACATATCTAAGGTGTTAACTCGTACTCGTTGGTTTTTAATCATTAGATCACGCACATATTCGCACTCTCATTCATACTTTCAGATTCTGGGGAAGATGAGGAATTATCTTGGTCAGAAAAAAATGCCCACCCCCACGGCCGGGCATCGAACTTGGTACCCCTAGCACGGCAGCTGCTCTACCGACCGGGCTACGGGGTGAGCCCCTTAATCTTTGTAGGGAAAAATGTTCAACATTTCTATTCTATCAAAACGGCCTTGGCGATTTTGATTACAGTACCTTGTGTGTATTTAAAATATTTATATAACAAATAAAACATATACCTTGAATTTTCTGGGAATAGCCTGTGAGGTTCTCTTCAACCGGAAGTAATTTTTATATAATTAACACCTTATAATACATAAACCTTAATAAAGACGTAAAATCATACTACACAATGTAAAACACCCAATTTATTATAAATAAGTTGCATAACATCAGCCAATTTCAAAATATCCGTTATTATTAGATAATTTGGAATCTAAAACATCAGAGTCATTTAAAGTACTCTGCTATTCAGTGTTTTCTCACAATGCCATAAAGTATATCACGACTTTGTGGGTTTGTGAAATAAAAAGTCCAGGTTACAAACACCAAAAATTGCTCTTTATTTCCGTAGAAACACACTTTAGTCAACCTGACAGTCGCAGAATTACGTCACATACACAATACAACTTGCAAGGTCAATGACCACAATACAGCTCACACAGCTGTTCAATTAACTGTCCCCCAGGGGCGGGCGGCGGCTTTTATAGCTTACTCACTATCCGGAATGTTCTCAAACAATCAAGACGGCGCTAGAAGACGAACTCTCCAGAAATCCGCCTCCTTCCCCCCACCGTTTCGGCAAGCTTTTATCTCCGCACTGCACTGCCCGTCTCTTTGAACTCGTCCTTCGCGTCGCCTCGCCTCAACAATGCGTTCGCGACAATATCATTTCTAGGCTGGGACATAGTGGTCAGCATTGAAACATCTGACTGTCGATTCGGTTTGCTAATCTCCCTTGTACTTACAATGAAGTATGTAATTAAACTATTTCTGCGAAGTATCACTCATTAACATGAAGTAGAAAGATAAATGAACTTTCACAGGAAGAATGTGTATAAATTATATAAAATAAACGATAATAGAGAACGGCACGTGAAAATAACAATGTTTTTCATTTACTGCACAACTGCCATTAAACGTATGAGTGTGCATATCCTTGTTAACATGTTTATAACATTATGATGACTTTAAAAAGAATTTCACGTAGTTTGGGTCCTGAAGTTATATGTATTAATTTTTCTTTCTTCTTTCTTTTGTCTTTTACTTCCTACTCCCTATTTTTACATTCTAAAACTCTTAAACTTAAAAGAATAGAAAAATGTTATTGATTTCCTTGTATTTACTTTATTCCTCTTGCTTTTTCTCTTTTTAAATCGTGCGCTTTTGAATTTTCTGTTGAGACATGCAAACAAATATCATGAAAAAAAAAACGGAGAAAAATTAAATGCCATTACTTCTTCATGTCTGAAACATGCGGAATTTAAGCGCCTAACTACATTACAAATATGTTTGACTGAAGAAACATATTCCTGGGATTTATTTTCAATTCTTTTCAGAAGATTTAAAGAATTGCATTGTTAACCGCAATTATGCTTATTTATTGACTTAACTCATATATTATGACAAGGGAAGGAAATGAAAACTAGCCCCAACCGAAATCCGAACTAGGTCCTTTAGAATTAAAAGGCACAATTGCAACCTCCTTATCTTTAAGGTATACACAAATGTGTTCGCGAAAATACTTCTTTCTCGTTATCATAACAGGAAGTTGACCCAAATGCAATCGATAAATGAAGTTACAAAGAGAGAGGGAGAGAGAAAGAGAATAAGAGAGAGGGAGGGAGGCAAGGGAGGCAGTAGGTGATAAAAAGCTTTACTGAGCAGACCAGTAGAAACAGCAAGGGAAAAAAATTTAAGTAGGCACTTGTTTTTAACGATTCTTAACATCTGAAGGACCAAATCGATAGATATATCTGGTTAAAGAACCAGGTAGTTCCACGTCGATATACAAGGTTAGAAAAAGAGACTGATTTTTTTTTTTTTATTTCATCCAACAGCCATAGACATAATTAAATGAAACTTTCCCAAATGATTTATCTGACAAGGATAACAGTGTTCTATCCTTTACCGAGGAAGATGGCTCTGTGCCAACGTGCATTTTACTTATTTAACGTCCTTGAATGCAGGTCAAATGTACGATAGTAGATGAATGAAATTGGTGAAATGATGCTTAAATAATTCCAGGGTCCATAGAGCTTAGAGTTCCCGATATTAATCTTTCAGGATAAGGGAAGACCTCGGGAGAAAAAGCCATTATCGAGATAACCTGACCAAGATTCAAACTTGGGACCTCTCAACTGTGAGGCAGACACGCTACATCCACGTCACGGATGCGGGCGCCAACGCGCGAGGTTGCCATTCTTGAGATCTCGGGTTCGATTCCCGTCTGATCAGCCACTCTGACCAGTTCTTTTACCGGGTTTCCCAGGATTGATGGTCGTATGTTGGAATGCTGCGGTGGTTCCTTTTTTACCTCGAAGTTCCTTTCGCGATTATGTGCTGCGACAGGCGGCAGCTTGTGCTCTTCGAAAAGGTTTCTGTCTGCTGCTTGGCGAAGGGGCCTCCTCCTGTGGCCATCTTAATCTTCCTCCCAAGGGTTACATTAGAAGCAAAAACGGCCACTGCGGCCTACTTGGGAACCCCTTCAGGCCGTTCAGTTACAAATGAAAATTATGTTCAGGGCATCTCAGCAGTGTATCAGCCAAGTCTTTGTGTGTTTCTCGTACAATGTTTTCGCTTCTCGCAAAATTAGGACTCTTAAATACAACTTATAAACGATATTTTGCTTGGTAAAACTCTATGCTGTGTTTGATCAGTGGGAGTCTCGAAGTCAGTTCAGTTGGAACGTTTTCATTGAGCACACAGCTACCGATATGCAAAATAAAAATGACACCAATTGCAAGTACAATGAAGAGTGAATGCAGACAGATGGTCAACAGTGGAAGCTTACATACACTACACAGAAACAAATAGACGGCATTATGTTTCCATTTACGGTTCATTGTGCCATTTGGAAATACTTTAATGCAGCAGTTGAATCTCTTACAGTTGAAGGATTCTTAGATACTTGGAAGAATTAGATACTTGCTCGAAAAGCAAAGTTAATACCGTCTGCTTTCAGTATCGCCTTTGAGTCAACTAGGATAATGCTTTGCTAAGCTATTAAAATTGTAATGAAACTGGGTAGGATAAAATAGGATAGGTTATTACGGAAGAGACTGCGCACATCGAGCAGATGGTCTTATGTACCTATGTCCCAAGTAGGGCATCCCCGGGAGTGAGGATAAGGTGAGAGGGAACAGATGTTAGTTGACCCCAAGGAGTCACGACAGTGCAGAGGGTGGGGTTCCCACACTTTACTAGTTGGAAACTCCCCGGCGGTCTAGGGCAGCCTATATCCCTCCTATCCCAGCCCCAAATAGTCACCAGGCCAGCTCGGAGATCGGAGGCCGCCTGGGAACACTCCAGGCAGGCTGGCACAATCGGCATACCACTTGCCACGATCCTGAAACGGCCCACTAGGACGGCTCGGAGATCGTAGTAGACCATAGTCGGAGACCCGGAGAAGAAAGTATGTACCCAGAGTATATCATCCCACCATGCAGCGCCGAGACTCCGGCCGACACTTCTACCCTGAAAGAGACCATCACGTGAGAGATATGAAATGATAATGGAGATGAAATGGAGGGACAGTTGAGTCCAGAGGTTCTACTCCCATTAGTCCTGGACCCGTAGGACCAAGACCCGGGCCTCTTTCAACCAGGGAGTATCCGAGCTGTCCCAAAGGGCGCCCGGCGTCCTCCATGGGGCTTTCCGTAGGGCAAGACCTGGGTTACTAACAAGCTCCCCCATCTGGCCCAAGGACACAAGACGGGATGGAAGTGGATACGCCAATTACGCGCGCCAACACCAAAAGGTGAAGGCTACCGATATGACCTCGGTGGGGCCGCCTGGCGATCTAGCACACCTTCTACTAGCTCTGCAGGCTAGTACCTGGGAATATTAATGGCTTCCCTCAACGCCGTCCGGAGACGTACCCGATCTCCCACGGGTATCTGGAACCACTGCCCCCTCGAGACCAACCCAATCCGAACTCCCAGAGGGAGGGGCTTGAATGTTTGGCCCGAGGTTCGTCTAGTAACGTCAGAGGAACCACGAGTGCAAAGGGTCCGCAGCGCCGTCCCACGGCAGCTGAAGGGGATGGATCCCCTCCCCTACGGGAGAAATGGAGGGACAGGAAATTCGGGGGATGCAATTAACCTACCAGCATTCCACTGGCGACCCGAGAAAACCCCGAAAAAACCTATGGGTCAGGTACGTCGGCCACGGAAATCGAACCCGGGCCTCCCGAATGCAGGCCACAGGCAAAACCGCATAAGCCATCACGCCAGGTAATGAAACTGGTACTTAACTTGGGCACAGTCCTTGACGTCCTTTATATCTAGCACAAAATACTTCCCCACTCATTTTGTAAATTTCACGATGCCAAACTAAAGTTATTTTGTTAGCAATCCCTGTCAGCCTTCAACAAGTGGTGCTGTAAGAGTCATTAATCTTCCACATTTTTCTAGGTTGTTGAATGTGCTGATATGCAGATGTGTTAAATGAAGTGGAAATGGCGTTTATGCTTCGCCGTGATAGTGTTGTGACATCTCCTGAACAAGACATCGAGGAGGATACAAATATAGCCTTCATCGCACAAGATTTACACTAAGAAAAGCCAAAAGTTTTAAACATAGTGTTAAATTGTGAAAACGTACAGTTGAAATAGTGCCACATATTTATTAATATACTTAAATCAATTAACAGCATACAGGATTTTCATGTAAAAATAGTTGAAACGACACTTTCAGGCTTGAATTCAGATTCATTCCGTGTCTTAATCCGTCGTACTGTAAGATAAAACCACATTTCTTATCATTTGTCCCAAAGGTTTTTTATATGAATATTATCAACATCACAGTTGTTTTTCTCACAATAATAATATAAAGTAAATATGAAAACAGATTAGAACGTTTTGAATAAACGATACAGCCCACATTTGTTGTAATTAACGTTGTCCAAAGCTGTCATTTCGGATAATGAATGCAATGGGTGAAATTGTATTTAAATGATTCCAGGACCGATAGAGCTTAGAGTTACTCGACATTCATCTTTCAGGATAAGGAAAAAGCTGGAAAGAACCTTATCCAGAAAACTCACGATGAGCTAGTTTCGAACTAGGGATGACTTGAATGAGGCAGACACGTTACCATTTACGCTACACAGGCGGACATCACCCACATTGTTATTTATGTGGCAAACTTATGCAAAACCGAAAACGTCAAGGAGATTTTTTTTATTCCTGCTTAATTAAATAGGCAGACGCAGAAATAAAAACAGAATGGATGGACGTATGGCATGACGCACAGTAAGTTTTCAGCCCGTGACATTTCTGCAGTTAATTGAAGGCACAAAATGTTCAAATGATCCGAAGTACGTATAAAACTTTTAACTTTCACATACATTTTCTTTTACATTTAAACATTTGCATGACTTTATCAATTACCTACTACTTCACAATATTCACATAAAACGGTGTTCCTCCATTACTTTCAATACGAAAAAGCCATTTGGCTAGAAATTATATCAATTATTCTTAAAAGTCTTTACTCATAAAAGACAGTAACCCGTAACAACTCGTTTTGTCTGTCTTGAAGATATGAAGATTAAACAAAGCAATCATGAATTTTCGAACTATTTATGTGAAATGCATCAACATAAACTTTGCAAAATGTTTGAGGTAAATATGTAGCATAAAATATTTCGAAAACGGTGACGTTACAATATAAGTTGTTTTAAAGAAAATCATGCATTTCAACGAGCTTTATCTTACTTCGTAAAACTAAAATACTTTCTTCCAACAGAACGCTATCCAGAAGTTAGGAGTAAGACTGGGGTAAGAGTTTTGTAGAGAAAAGCCATTTCCATCTTCATCCCTACCGGCACCCTGCCTTCGAAATCTACTCAGCAGTAGGACCAGCTTCCAGAAAATACACGTACATACACGACCCACCTGTGCGGAAATGTCATAATACCATGAATGGATGGGCGGAAAAGGGATGGATGGTGACATGGAGTTTCCCCTTCTACTGCTTCTTCCATTATTATTGTCCCCGCCATTATTACTATTTGCTTTTACTCAACCTCCTTTATATCTATAATGCAATATATATGCTCTACTTGGACATATGGCAAGTTATGAATGCACTGAAATGTCGACAGGAGTACGGTAATTGCAATTTATTACCTATGTAATTTTATGCAATTTATGCAATTGTAAGTACATATTGCAGTCTTTGCTGGAGAAGTGGGCAGACATATCGTTCATTATAAGACGATACAAATAATATGTGCGGTGCTGGAGATTTTGAGAGTTGGAACTAGAGCTTTTTGAAAATTAAATTCTATTGAAGAAAATTTTCATGGAAATGTGTTCTTCGCTCAAAAGCGATGTAAATTGAACCAATATTTTAAATTTGTGTTTCTGTATAACTATGAAGTAGTATCCTATTGTAATCTGAAAAGTTTTAGTATTGCCTCAAATGACTACGTTTGCACAAACTATTCCTACAAGTGCTTAGGCCTCTGTCTAATTCATGTTAATCGAAATAAAGTGTTTTATGAAAATTATCTTATTGCTCACTTTCGTGTAGGTACAACGGGAATATGGGAATACAGCAGGCTTTAACGATAGTTAAGTCTTTTAAGAACTGGCCACTGTGTAATGACTTGACATCGCATTCATATAACGACTTCCTACTTAGCCCAACACTGTAGCGTGGTGGTAATGTGTCTGCGTCACACTCAAGAGGTCACGCTTCGAATCTCGGTCAGGATGACAATCTGGATAGATATTCTCCGCTGAATATCGAATAACTCTTAAGCTCCATGGACTCTGGGCTCATTTGAGCATCATTTCACCCATTTCATTCATCGCCCGATATGTTTTACGTTTGAGGATGTGAATTTAGAGAGAGAGAGAGAGAGAGAGAGAGAGAGAGAGAGAGAGAGAGAGAGAGAGAGAGAGAGAGAGAGAGAGAGAGAGAGAGAGAACTTTCTGTCTGAGAAAAGTGCGTTCATAAATTCAAACCAGTAATAAGGTATAGTCGAAAATGGTTCACTACTCATAAAAATTTATTTGTCAATTTGTGTTTTCACGTGATTTATTACATTTTTATGTACTAATACTTTACCTCCCCCCTCTCTCTCTCTCCCTTCCAGTAGAAGACTTCAAACACTATCCCCCCAAAAAATCCAACATACATGCTTCATTTCATGCAGACATCTTAAACATATGGTGTGTTCATCAAAATCGTTACAGCAGTTTCTCAGAAAATCACACACTTCAAACATTTTTCATGTAAACTGTAGTTTTGGGCACAAGGATTTTTCTGAAAAACTTCCTGTCGCATCCTTGGAAAACGAACTTCTATACCAGGTTGGGTATTAAACAGACACTTCGTTTTCTGAGATATGCTCTTCACAGAAAAACAAAGATACATGGACGTTTATCTAAAACACTTTTATGATTCACGGGGTCTCAAAACGTGTATTTCCAGTTTAGAATTTCTCGGTGGAATGTAACAGCTACATCCAATGCAGAGAAAGTAAACATTGCGGTTTTATATTTGCTGGTAAACATACATTTGCCTGAAAAGTTATTCTTTTTGTGAGTTACGTAAGACAGCCGAGAGGAAAACGAATGTTGTGATCACGGATGTAGTCATGACCTTCACTGAACGGCACAGTTCCTTCCAAGGATTCCCTGTATGACTTGCAGAAGGTAGAGTGATTCCCAAACTTTCCCACCTGGCTGACCCTCTCCCCCCATTTTAAGCCTTGCAATCACTATGGCCTCTATACCTTATAGCAAACCCTTTTAGTCACACACGTGTTAATTCTGAGAACAATACATAATGAATCAGAGGGCTTCAAAGTTCACAATAGCAAGTAAAACATTCCACAAAGAGTGCCGAAACTATTTTGGGGGCACCAAGAATGTAAACTGAAATTGATAATAATGATGATGTCAAAATGTTCAACATAAAACATGCTATTTCGAACGTAAAGTGTTGGACCCACGAAGAGCTCTACATGTAATTAAATCAATTATTTCAACCCAGTTAATACATCGAATACCTTTTGGGGTAGGGGGAGAATTAAAATGTGGAAACACTTGTTTTATTTAGGGACCATTTATTATAAAAATGTAATTCTCAATAAAACCCGCAATACTAATAGTGTATCACATTTCTTTTATACTTGTATATGACGTAACGTGTTATTCCAAAAGTTATTTCTTATCACTAAGTAATAATGCAAACAAAACCAGTAGTGAAAATCAGATTTAAACATAAAGAGTGAACATGTAGTTTCCCCAATGAAGCTATTAACATCATCACAGTAACGAACGTAAATAATTATGAGGCATATTTTCGTTAAACTGTAAATGAATATAAAGCCAAAAGAGGAAATACCAAAATGTTTAGTCTGATGCCTATTGCCGGTTTATTCTAGAATTTTCTGCACATTGTTTTGCCGCCTCACTATATTGAACAATGACATGTTTTCCACAGAATAGTAATTAGAATTAATACATGGTATTAGGCTACAGTTTACGTGATTTATACATTAAGAATGTCGATAGCCCATATGAAGGTTAATAATAATAATAATAATAATAATAATAATAATAATAATAATAATAATAATAATAATAATAATAATAATAATAATAATAATAATAATAATAATAGTAATAGTAATAGTAATAGTAATAGTAATAGTAATAGTAATAATAATAATAATAATAATAATAATAATAATAATAATAATAATAATAATAATAATAATAATAATAATAATAATAATAATAATAATAATAATAATAATAATAATAATAATAATAATAATAATAATAATAATAATAATAATAATAATAATAATAATAATAATAATAATAATAATAATAATAATAATAATAATAATAATAATAATAATAATAATAATAATAATAATAATAACAACGCTTGGCTCTCATCTAGGTGGCCTGGGTTCGATCCCAGGAGACCGCAAAGTGGGATTTGTGGACAACATGGCGCTGGGGTGGGTTTCCTCCGGGTCCTCCGGCTTCTGTAGGGGAGGTTTCCGTCCCCTTCAGCTGCCGTGGTGCGGGCGCTGCGGACCCCTAGCACTCGTGGTACCTCTGACTTTACTAGAGGAACCTCGGGCTCGAACATTCGAGCCCCTCCCTGATAGGGAGTTGTTCGGATTGGGTTGGACTCTAATAATAATAATAATAATAATAATAATAATAATAATAATAATAATAATAATAATAATAATAATAATAATAATAATAATAATAATAATAATAATAATAATAATAATAATAATAATAATAATAATAATAATAAAAGTTTTCTGTACACCCTATAAAATTCCTTATGCCCCCTCTTGGAAAACCACCGATTTAATGCAAACACTGTTTGCACATCCGTACGGCCACGTATCCAAACTTACCTTGGTCTACCCTTGTTCCCTCTGGCTGAAGCTAGTGTGTGTACTTATACATGGAGGATACAGTGCAAGGCCAGTTTCTATCTATATGTGAGAGATAGAAAGGCATTGCTTGTACTTCAAAGTGCATGCTACAGCATGTTACAAAGCCAGTGAGTGACAAATAGTACACGCTCAATGTGTTTCAAAAACAGTGTCTAATAATAGTTGAGCATATCAAGCGAGATGAGTAACTAGTAAGGTTCGGACGGTCCCAGGTTCGATCCCGTCGACTACCCACTTTGGTTTCTCTTGTTTTTTCTTCGTCGTAGACGAATGCTTGGATAGTTTCTCACCGTACCCCATCTCCCTTTATTTCCTGTTGTTTCACTCTCGTCTTTCAGATGTTATTTTAGGTTTCGTGACGTAAATTGGTGCTGGACAGATGACAGGGATCTGCCAGTTGTCTCTGGCAACTAATTGACTAAATATGACATTCTTATCCCAGATGACCTCTCTGGGGGATGTTTCTATGCACGTTACCACATGAAGGGTTCTCTAATTATTCCAGAGGACACGCAAAAATTTCACGACGTTTTTGCGTCGAATGAGAATGTAAGATTAAAAGCCCCTCTTCCAAAAAGAGCTTATGTGAGTGAGAAGAGTTGCTCTTATACCTTTAAATTAAAATTATTTTAGAGCTGTCGTCAGTTAAGTTAGCGGAATGGTTTATTAACACATTCAATAAAGCAACAACCAAGAATTGGATGAATAATAAAAGCCCTAAAACGAAATTTTTAAACGCTAAGATGGAATAATACATAAATAGTTTAGTAAATAAGATAAATTAACATTTGCTTTACAAACATGCACTTTGAAGGTTGCACTATAACCAGACGGAAACAACAAATTTTACATTATCATAAAAACTCTTCTGTGTGACACAAAAATAGGGAAATTTAATTCCAATCTTTCAACGATGACAAGTGCAATTATGAATAATAAAATTAAAATTATTTTGCTCGTTAACGTTATCAATCTGCGCTTGTGTGTGGAATTTCGTCCAGTGGATCTTTTAAATGCCAGTAATCAACTGTCACACGGCCGTCAGCACCTTGAATATATTTGACCACATTAATAACAGGATTTATTTCTTTTCTAAAAGCTCAAGATGCATTTATTGTTAAGAAAGCACTGTTGGAAAAGTACAATCAGACTGAAAAGTGCACTACTATCGCTGGAATTTGGACCCAAGTTCTTCGGTTTCCCAAATGACTCTTATTTTTCCAGGTAAACAACAACGCATGATGAAATTCAGAAAGCATACGTAACCCATGGCATAACAGCTCAAAGTGGGCCTGAACCTGTGAACCCGACTACCGGCCTCACACCCACATACGCAAGGCAAAGGTGGACGATAAGGGGAGATGTGGTCAGCATCTCGGCACCCCCAGCTGGAAAGTTGGATTTACGACCAGGGTTCACTACTAGCGTAGGGACTTAAAATCCGCACCTCCCAGGGGTCGGGTATTTTCCGGGCGCTTTCCGTGGCAGGGAACCAAAGCATAGCGCTCTACGCACGGCGCATGACATTCTGAAAACATGCCCCAATCCATTTTTATACTTAAAAAACATTAATTATAAAGAATATTTTACAGAAAAATCCATACAATAGAAATGATTCGAAGATAAATATTTAACTATAAAATGCTACATAAAATAAATAATTAAGTAAATCACTGTCGTTATATAGTAGAGATATACCTCTATTGATCTTCGTACCACAGAATCTCATATTTCTCATTGAAACATGTAAATCGGTGCTGAATGCAATGCTACGTAACTAGAAATGTTGAGCACTCCTGCTTTATGTGTATCACTTAAACCAGGAGAGATAAAATAAAATAACGCAACTGTTTTAGAAAGTGCAGATGAAGGAAGAACTACGCATACCGAAATTGATCAAGAACACCGTGGTTGTGAAGAACCTTCTTGAAATACTCCAGAAGGAATTATGGGCGAGAAAATGTTTCGGGGGAAGGGCGGGGGAAGGAGAACATACCATGCGAGATGAACAGAAAGCCGGAAAAAAGAACGGAATGGAAGATGTGGTTAAGTGCTAACAAGCAACAGTGCCTCAACCAGGTATATGTGTTCCATCCTTGTCTAGGGGAGTGTTAATCATCTCTTCTCTCCAGGTCGAGCTGGGGCACATCGCGCTCCGGAACCTATACCCCATATTCCGCTCCACCATGCCTCTCGGTCTAAAGCTCCAGATGTATCGGGCGATTATTCCGCCCAAGATTCTGTACGGCTGTGAGATATGGGGAACACAGGCTAATTACACTTTCGTCAGACCTCAGACGCTGCAGAACAAGGCACTCAGAATCATCTACGATACAGACTGGAGATTTCCCGCCCATATTCTACACGAACACTCCAAGATCCCGTACATTGTCGATATCCTTCGAGAGAGGGCACGATCAATGTACGACAAAATTCAAACCCACAACAATCCTTTGGTGAACACCCTGGAGCAGATATGACCAGAGGGAGCCAAAACCTTGCCATCTTACAAACTCCCAAAAGATGTCATGGGGTCCCTTGGTTAACCCAAGAATCCCCATATTTCTCTACGTTCCACACTACGCCTGATGGTTCAAGCAATATGCAACCTGTAAGCAAACGGAGTAAAAACGTATCAAATCGTTTCTCCCAAAACGGGGAATCGCTATAAAGCAGTTGCCTTCTGAGCTTATTCAAGCGCATTCCAACCCAAATATCCTATAACATAACAACCTACTCCCAGCAGAACAAAACTTAACCAGACTCATTTCGCAGGTTAAGCCGCAAAGCGGCTAGGTACTGCGGCAAAAGACACCTGGACGGGGAAAAGCCCTGCCCGACTAGGACATTCTCTGGCCTCTGGAATGGAAGATACTGCATTTGCGGGGAAGTATCTCTTAACTTCTGGCAGAAATAAACATGACTAACTGAGCGACTAACTGGCTGATTGACTAATGGATCTCAACAAAGCCATCAGAGGAGCGTCTTTCATCTGATTACTAAATAGTATTCAGCACCAACATTTTCTTTTTGCTACCTCTTTGCCAAAGGAGTACGATTTATATCAATAACTGAGCTAAGCATTAAACTTGTAGCAATTACCGAGTGACTTCGTGTAAAGTTGATGGTTAACTATTAATAAATGTTTAGACAGACCTTCTGATAGACGTTCCGCTGAATACGATAACAGCACTAGCGGATGGATAGGTCTTCAGGGGCTAGTCCCTGCCTTTTGTATCTTAATCCATTGAAATTTCACTAAGCATAGGAGAAAAAGGCTGAGCTTTAAAGCCTACATTAGAACTCGTGGGGCTATTTTGAGTAGATTTTGTAGATGTTTCAACTTTACCTTGCTCTACAAACATCGACTAAGAATAATTGAGCTCGTTTTGCTTGCTTTTATCTCCAATCTATTCTCCAAGGGTACAATGGGCTTTAATTACCTTAACAGGTTGTAATATTTGGCCATGATATTGTACTTACTGTCTATGCCTGAAGGTACAGTCCCAGGGGAATGAGGCGCAAAAGGGGTTAGGCACGGTTCTGATACCCTACCTGGTAGTTTTATAACACTTGGGTCAATTCAGTTACAGTCGTCAAAAACATTCTGACGCCTTCTACTTTTTAGTAAATCTCGGTTTTAGTGTATTGAGTGAATAGGGTGCACGATTTTTCAGCGGTTCTGCTCCTTGTGTAGCATGCGTTCTGTCATACACATTCGCTCACGTTGTCACACGGTGTAAAGGTAAGTACATTTCTGTCAGGAACTTTCTTTGCGTTGGCGAACTGGAGGGGGTCTTGGGGGTCTTGCAACAGGGGCAGGGCACCGTAAGAAGCTCCATATGACCCTCTGTGCTTTCTACCGTATTTGCTGAGAGAGAGAAAGGGCAACCAGATTCGACTGAATGACAGACGCAAGCATTGGTGGGGATTCCTATCGTTTCCAGTACGAAAGCATCCGACGCCGCCCGACCCCGCTCCTGCAGGCCACCATCCCGGTAGCCCTGTATTAGGGCCTTACAGAGGAAGCGGCACCAGACCAGCGTAGCTTATAACGGCGGCAGGAGAGAAGATATTCGTTGCCGCCTACTCCCACTTGCTTCCTTGGTCTTACAGCGGAAGTGGCACTCGATCGATGCAGCCTAGGACGACCCAAGGGGAGAAGACATCCAATGTCGTTCGCGCCCGTTCCTATCGACTTTCACCCCCGCAGACTTGTAACACAGGCCTTACAGCGGAGGTGGCAACCACCGACGCAGCCTACGATGACGAGGAGGATAAGGAAGGCATCCAACGCTGCCTGTCCCAGACCTTACAGGGCCTTCGTCTGACCAGGCTGAACCAGAACGACATCGAAGATGAAACCTTCCAACAGGCAACTACACCCAACCACAGCTCGCTGTACAACTCCACCTGGTCATACAATCTGAAGCAAATGAGAAGTGGATAATGGGTACAGGAAAGCTGTCGAATGAGGATGAACACCCTAACCTCACTAAGTGACAAGGAGAAACCAGGAAACACTAGTTCAACGGAGATCAAACCCACGACCTTTCGAATGCGAGTCACTCTACCACTTGCACCACCAAGTACAGTATATCTATGCCTAACTACTATGCACGGCAGCTACAAGATTAGCAGTTACAATTTTTACATCACATTTTAGTTTTTTTTTTAATTCGTAGCTTGCTCCCTCGCTGGAATGAAAGAACTAGCACTGTTTTGTAGGGTGAGGCTTAGAAGAGAGCCTTATACCACGTGTAGCTGCATTAATAAAGAAGTAGCTGCTAAGTACACCATAGCCCTGCACCGCTCTATGAATAAAGTACATCTCTGTATGAGGCGGACTGTACGCCAGCAAATCCCTGTTCCGTTTTACGTCATCGCCTTGACCGTATTACGGAGGGTGGTGAGTGGGAGGTGACCTTTGTATAGCGTCTGCGCGCGCTCAATAGCGAGGGGTGGGCTATTGTAAGGGGAGGAATACGTATTCTGCAGTGCCCCAGAAGATTTGTATGCATCTTATTCATTTCCTTAACTCAGAAGAAAGGAGATATGCAAATTCAGGTGAATACCTGCATACCTACACTTTTATCACGCAGAAATAGCAGCTTGGATTTCAAATTTAAAGGAGTTGTTTGATGTTCATATTGAAAACATCATACGCCTTCCCCATATATTTAGACCGATTCTTATTAGTTATTATTAATTTGGGCCAATAAAATAGTACGGAACATATATGTTTCAACCAATCATGGGTGCGTTGCCATTTCCCTTGCACTCCTCATCTATTACATTCCTCGCATTTGTTTGTTTTACTTCTTTAACTTCCCTAGGTCTATTGTAGTGTTAAGCGATTGTTAGGGGATTGTAATGTTAAGGGGATTGCTTTCCCTCTATCCGTTTTGCCTTTAGAGGTCAGGTTGAGAAGCAGAAAATCTGTGTTAGATAAAGAACCCAAGATGGGTGATCAGCCCGATGCCTGTAATGCAGTAAATGACAGAATGAGCGAGAAATGGATGAAATGAAATATGATAACGGAGAGTTAGTGGAATGATGACGGTGGAAACCGGAGATTCCGGAGAAAATCCTCCCCATGCGCCGTTTTGTCCACAACAATCCCATTGCAGTCACCTGGGATCGAAACCGGACCCCTTGGTGAGTCAAGCTGTATAACCGCTCGGCCACGGCGTTTGCTTTACACCTCCATATTGTGACTTTGTGGGTTCGTGAAATTAAAAGTCCAATTGCACAAACTCAAAATGTTCTTTATTTCCACCGAATTACAGTTGAAACACTTGCCGATTGCATAGAATTACGTATCGCACACAATTAAAATTCACCATTTCGTCTGTCACAGGTCCATTGCACGCTCACAGATACGTACAACTCCTCTGATACACGGACACCGTCTTCCAGTCCGTCCACTCACACGGCGCTCCTCACGGCTGCTCGCCAAGAACTGAACTGACTCGCCAACTACAGGCCTTATATAGGGAAGATCGCCGTTTCTGGAAGGTTCGCGGCGCGCACAATTATCCTGAGGTTTCGAGACGTCTGGTGGGAGGGGAAAGAGACGATACAGGGCTCGCGCCGCTCTCCTAATCATCCCTTCAGTTAGTGACACGAGACAAATGGGTAGGCGTGGCCTGAATACTTCCCGTCTGGCCCTACTGCCGGCCGGTTCTATCGGGAGTTCCGACGTTCGGGTGACAATATTTTTGCAATTTTTTATTTTCTCAACTATCTACTTCCTACTGTGGAAAAATATTGACTTCGCCCAAAAATCACAGCCTTCTATGGTAGCCATTTATCTGGATATCAAAATAAAATTGAACAAGTGCACAAAGGACAATCTCTATGGTTTTAGAGTAGCATATCTACCTCACGTTCAGAGGACCGGATTTCGAACTTTAGTTAAGGACAAGCTAATCCGTTAAGGTTTTCACTATCTTATGAAGAAAAATGATGGGTAACTCTAAGCTCTTAAAGACTTGGATTTGTTTGAGAACCCATTTCATTCATTCATTACTCCGATATGACCAAACAGGTTTAATGACATTAAACTTCAAGAAAAAAGCATGGAAATAAACAAAAAAAAAAGTGCATAAGGGAATTTCAATTAAAAAACTCCGGCATAATAATTAAATTCCAATTAGCTGTTCTTATAATCAACCAAAATGAATAAATTTTGCTCAAAATGACTGAACTAAGGCCAAACAGTGATCCGACATAAAGGAAAAAAAAAAAAAAACTATTTTCTTTCTTTTCTGCTTATGAAGGTACAGCAAGTAAAGGAAGTTCCGTATACCACAGAAAAGGTCAGCAAGAAATACGAGGTTTAAGGCTCTGCGAATAAAGAAATGTTAGATAAAGGTCCGCGTAATACCTACACAGCTGTGTGTGCGTGCGTGCGCTTGTGAACAGCATCATTTAAAAACAAAAATTCCATCTAGTTTGACATCTTCCTACGATGTGACAGGAAGATTTTGAAGAAGATTCCCTATCCAAAACCACCATTTTCATGGAAACGTTTCGATATTCACGCCTCCCTCACAAACAGCTGATCACTTTGATTAAAGTGTCACATATTTTAGCTAATTGAATGAATAATAAAAAATGAATCTTAATTTCCTATAAATAGGTCGTGAAGCCCTCTAGATGATCGTGTTTACAATTTTAAACCCCTAGGTGCTTAGACCACACTTAAACGAAAAATGGAGTTATTCTTAATTAATTCACCGTTTATGTGACATTAACAATTTCCAAGATATTCTCTGTTATTGGTTCGAACTTTCCAATGTATTTTATTTTTTACCTAATGATGCCAAGAGTATGAGTTTCAGAAACATTACGTTTGTGTATGTACCGTATGTTAAGTACTTCTGCAATTAAGTAAAGAAAATGGAGAGAACAAGCTTTTGCAAACACGATATGTGAAGAGTGTGTAGAGAAAAGCATATGAATGTAACGACTTTCTCTACTGCTTTTCTATAATAAGAGAGAAAGAATTGCAAACCACTCAAAGTTTCGATAGATTTCGGTGGAAATAGGTCTGCGTACTTGTGTGTGAACACCATAATTCGGAAACAAAATGCTGGTTAAATTCCACAATATGTATTTAAGTTCAATATCTACCAAAGATTCCGCACAAATATTTTAAAAATTTTCACCCCCTCAAACTATACTTTACATAGATTATATATCTTAAAATTGCAGCTTTATAAATATAGCTCTGTAGTATGTTATTAAAAGTCATGTAATAAAAAGTATTTACATAAAATAAAATAACCTCCTCTTAAAATAAAACCTCCTCTTAATTCGTAAGGAATTTCATATCATCTTACATAACTTTTAAATGTTTATCGATAGTCGACAGATATTACGTTACTGGTTCGACTTGTTCAACTTCTTGTAAATACTTTCAAGTCCATTCGACAGTCAGTTGTTTCTCGCGATTTTATGGAAACAATATAGACTTTTGGGGTGGGCAGTTTGGTCCTCACCAAGTACTAGAAGTATGAATAAGAATATGAATGTGTGTGTGTCATTGTATGTACAAAAAGAAAATAAAAAAGGAGGAAATGAAGAAGAAAAGAACACAGCATTTATGAGTTAACGCTATTGCAAATAGCCAATATTTTCCAAAGGTAAATCATCGCCGATATGATCACTGAATTAAAAGCGGGTATACAGGAATAAAGAATGCATTTTTAAGATCAGTATGTAGCCTCAAGTACTTAAAACAATAATTATCTGTCGCTAATCTCTTTCTGTAATGGAGCTATTTCTGCAAAGGTTAATCTAGACAGAAAAATAAAAGTTTATAAAAACAGCTTATACACAGAGTAATAAATGGTTAAGAGCTGAGAATACCGTGTGAGTGTAGGATAATTTTTCCCCTGTTTCTGTTCTATTATCTGAGATTTCTGTGCCTACCAATAAGTACATAAATCTGACCCTGAACTGATTTATTTCCTTGATAATCTGAAATACGTGGTAGTAACCGAAACGGAACAAACAACACGTTCCTGTTTTGGACATACATGACTGCTGCCTACCCGTGCAAGGGGAAGTGAGCGTCGATGATGGGAAAGCTATATAATGTATTGTCACGGTCCTCGTCTCGTGCATCGATGCAGTGAGTCATTTCCTTTCATCAGGCACTTCCCCCGTGGTACTGAATGATACTCAAGGCATACATAAAAGCGAAATGGCTTTAACAACTGCCATTATGTGCTTACCTTAATTGTTGTTGATTTTTCGGAGTCTAAATATATCTGGGGAACAATTTCTACTGTTACTAGAAGCTAAGTATGTTTTGATGCAAATCTCCAAACGACACGCCTTTCACTACTAAATTTGAAGATGATTCTGCAAACTGTTCAGATTAACAAATAAGTGAATATGCTTCCTAGTCACTTTAAACTGAGACAACCATTTCGTTCCTTAACGATGTGAATTTTGTCTGTTAATGCATTGCTAATGGTTTGAGTGCAGCTAACTGCTTTAGAACTGCTAGGCCTGCTTATAATTTATATTTCATGCTACACACGTGGAATTTTACTATCGGGCAGATTTAAAACTATAAATGGCCATTTAATGACCCAGAAACATAAGTGAACCACCGTGCTGACTTCTAGTTTTCTCAATTCCCTTTCTTCAACAGTTTCCCTTGATTCAGGGTTTGTACCTTACTAAATTGAAATTATAAAGTGAGCTTCGATAGTTAAGAATTTAGAAATGCTTATAAACTAGTTCGAAGATACGTGGGGGGACCCCAAGAGAAACCGGATTGTTGTAATAAAAACTTTATTGATTAACCTTTTTACAAAATTACTTCAGTCATCTTCAAAATACTGTCCATTACATGCGATGCACATGTCAAGTCTCTTTTCCCACTGTTGCAAGCATGTTTGGAGCTCTTCAAGTTTGATATTGTCCAGTGCCCTTTGTGAAGCTGTTTTTACCACCTCCACATCGTCATAACGCTCCCCGTTTAGCGTCTTTTTCATTCGTGGAAATAGGAAAAAGCCGTCCGGTGAATACGAAGCGTGGGGAACGACAGGCCACCTCCGAGATGACAAATAATGGGTCACTCGTAAGGCCATGTGTGCTGAAGCGTTGTCGTGATGCAGAAACCAGTCACCTGATCGCCAAAGTTCCGGGCGTTTCCTCCTCACATCCTCTCACAGACGCCTTAAAACATCCAAGTAAAAGTGCTGGTTAACAGTCTGGCCAGGGGGAACGAATTCCCGATACACAATTCCAAGAATATAAAAAAAGACAATGATCATCGTCTTCACATTTGACCTCACTTGTCTTGCTTTTTTGGTCTGGGAGAGTTGGAAGTCCTCCACTGCCTTGACGCTTGCTTGGTTTCTGTGTCATACCCGTAACACCAACTCTCATCCCCTGTAATGACTTTGTTCAAGAGATCACGTACAATCTCTGTTTTCAAGTCCTGACACACATTCATGCGGATGGTTTTGTGCTCCTGTGTGAGAAGACGCGGAACAAATTTAGCAGCAACACGTCTCATGTGCAAATTCTCCCTCAAAATCCGCTGACATGAGCTCCAACTGATTCCTGTCGCTGCTGAAATTTGGTCGATCGTTTGGCGACGTTCCTCGTTGATCTTTTGGCAGATCTTTTCAATGATCTCCTCATTTCGCGATGTTGAAGGGCATCCAGAACGAGCTTGGTCTTCAACACACATCTCACCACGTTTAAAGCGCCCAAACCAATCTAAAACCGCTGTGCGGCTCATAGCGTCCTCCTGGAAAGCTTCCTGAAGCATTTTGTGTGTCTCCGTTGCAGTTTTTTTAAAGCAGGAAACAATATTTCATACACACTCTTTTTTCTTTTACAGTTGTCATAACGACTTCGTAGAGGTAACCCGCAACAGTCAGAGAAACACAATACCACACTTGCACGTTCAGCTCTACACTGACGCCGTCTGCACAACTGTTTCATGAAGGTCTCTACTATCACCATCTAGCGTGAGAATCCTGCACTACGTCTACTTCCGTATGACACTCTAGTTTATCTGCTTACAGTCGACAGCTTCCTGTTCTTCTTTCACTTCATCCTTTCCTTCTGGTGGGGGTGGAGGTTGCAGTTCTCGAGGTGTGCCCCTTTCCTGTACACCCTGTATACCCTTTAAACAAAAGTGAAGGCCCTAACCTTAAGCTCGGGTATCTACCAGGGCAATCCACACAAAGTCAAAACTGACCTCCCCTCTAATGACCAGGGAGTTACTAAGCTGTCCCAAAAGGGTGCCCAGCGCCTCCGTGGGGCTTTCCGTAGGGCAAGACTTAGAGACTAACAAGCCCCATCTGGTCCTATAGACTCAAGACGGAATGGAAGTGGATACGCCACTTACGCGCGCCAAGCCCAAAGGGGAAGGCTACCGATTAACCTAGGTAGGGCCGCCTGGTGATCTAGCACACCTTCTACTATACTCCTCCACAGGAGAGAAAGTCTCCGAGGGGCGAGACGCAGGGGGTTGGCCGAAGGTCCCCACACCCTCCCTGGACAAGTTTATGACACCCCATGTCAGTACAGTTACAGACCATTCAAAAGCATTCTGACGGCTTCTACTTTTGTGAATGAATCGTCTCGGCTTTAATATACAGAGTGAATAGGGCGCATGTTTCTTTAACGGTCTGCTCCTTGTATAGCAAGCGTTCTCTGCCACACACATTCGCTGTCCTTGTCCCACAGCACATTCCTTACAGGGATTTTCTTTGCGTTGCTATACTATAGCTATGCAGGCTAGTACGCGGGAATATTATGGCTTCCCTCAACCCCTTCCGGAGACGTACCCGATTTCCCACGGTTATCGGGAACCACTGCCCCTCGAGTCCAACCCAATCCGAACAACTCCCATTCAGTGAGGGGCTCGAATGTTCGGCCCGAGGTTCCTCTAGTAGCGTCAGAGGTACCAATGTGCTAAGGGTCCACAGCGCCCTCACCACGGCAGCTGAAGGGGACGGATCCCCTCCCCTAAGAAGGATAAGATTCAAATAATATACGTATTAGCTCCGCAGTTCCACTTTAATTCAATAAAGAGATATTTAACGCCCTTAGAGCCGTTTAATTATTAGCGCCGCCACCAAAATGAGTCTTTCATGTCTTACAAACCCTTTGAAAGAAAGGTGATAAGGTCAATCTTCTACTTAACGCAATACATATGATCGTATCATTTTGTTCCTATTGCTGTTTATTGCTGTCCTGTGAAAATGATGAATGCCGTATAATCTATCTGTTAGTGTAGATCTGTAAATAACTCCAATGTAAATTGTAATTTAGGAGCTTTGGTGTGTATCGGGTTTATGAGTGAACAAAGGTAGGCTCAGTGACTCATCGCTGCTTGGTTTGCAAAGTTGGAGTACTTCCTAATTTTGTAACTGAACAAGTTTTGCACAAACTGCATTTATCTTTTAGCTACTATTTGTATGGAATCAGCTTTTCTGCGGGAATGCCTGCATGTTATGTTGGGAACCCAGTGATGCCTGGACTGGCGACGTCTATAGTCGTAATCCCCTAGAGAGACCTAACAAGGGCGCTCTGATGTTATTACGGCAAGCTGTTACAGGGGGGGGGGGGGGGGGCTTAATTTCATTCTCCACAAACAGAAGAGACTGGAAAGATACGGCTCGCCGAGTTCATTGACCATAGTCCTCTATTCCAAGTCAGCATTAGCCGTAGAAGCCATAACCTACGATCATGTGCTAGGTTTCACAGTCATAAACTCTCGCATATGCAAACGACCTGCATAGTCTGTAGCTGTTGGAAGATCGTTAAGCATCCCGGGTAAGATACAAAATGGTGTGAGAATATAGCTGGAATATCAGCCGGCGATGGTGTTATATGAATTAATATCATCCTACCGAAAACTTATCCGCGCATCTATGACCATTTTCGATTATTTTTTTGTCCATCGTATTTTTCCATGCTTGCAGTTAGGGCTCGGTTAGTAAAGTCTGTCTAGTCAACGGGTGTGCAGTTCGGACTCAAAGGAACCTGACCTTACCGCCCACCAATGACCGTCATAAATCTATCTCTACACTTCAGAAATGGAACACTGTCGTTGAGGACCAATAGCAACACTGATTTTCTTGAAATGACAGCCGCATGTTTACTCCACGTGGAGTCTCTGTTGCCAAAGTTCCAACTTCCAGTTGATCTGTTTCATTACGTGCAGCAATTCGTTGTGAGTCACAATGTGGAGACCGTGGGAGGGAAATGCACCGGTGAATGCAAATGAAGTAGTGGATAACTTTCAGTCAAGTGAAAATAATCAAAGCGATGACAATAGTGTGAATAACTGGGCCGAGTTATATTACTGGAAAAGCCTCAAAAAACACAGTTATAACGCGAACTGTTTCTAAGCAAATTCAAGCGCTTGCTTTGAACACATATAAATATGTGCTGAAAAATAATCTTGGTAAGGGGTCGTGCAATGAGCCTGATGATAAATTCTGGGTATTCGCAGAAATACAGTAAGAAATATTGTGACGAAAGGAATACCAAAAACGCTGATCAAGTGTGAAAACAAAAGGAAACGTTTCTCTAAAGTAGATAATTTCACATGTGATTTAATTCGCCGAGCAATTTATAGATTCTATGCAAAAGGGAGAGCGCCAACCTTAGACGAATTGGTTGAACATTTGCAAGATTTTTGTGATTTTTCTTATGGGAACTGCACTTTGCGCGGTCTCCTAAAGGCGCTGGGTTTCAAATACCGCACATTGAATAAGTTAAGGGTTATTATGGAATCCAGTAGAATTGTGGCTTAGCGATATATATTTGTCAAAACTAAGAAAGTTTCGCAGTAATGGACATAAGATAATTTATTTAGACGAAACCACGTACGATACCCATGACGTATTGAGAAAGGTGGCGACCTTGCAGAAAGGTCTGGGAGAAAGAGGGCCGGGGTTGTAAAACGATTATAAGGTTCGTCAAAGGAGTCGACCGACGTGCACACGAGTTAGCTAAACAGACTTTATCGATGTAAACACCGCAGGAGTTGTTGAACTCGACTGCAGGACTTGTGCTAACGCTGCTCTAGCCAGCGATAGTAAGCACAACGTGTTTACAGGAATATCTTGTGGATGAGGAGACTTGTGATTTGGGTGGTCAAGTTATGGACAATTCATTCCATTGAAGAAGGCGAAGATCAGTATTCCCAAAGGAATGCCGATTTCTTGGGTTTTGAAGAAATGGGGTCTCTGAGGAGATTAAGAGTTCCAGCTAATACAATGTACGGTCCGTAACCCTTACGTTTATACAGGAAACTGTGATCGGAATGAAGTGCATTGAGATGAGAGCGTTGTAAAACCGTAAAATGTTAAGCTGGTGAAATCAGTAATACAAAGAATCGATCTGCTTTGGGAAATGCTTATGAGATATCAGGGGCCCAGACTATAAAGTGAGAATTCCCAATTAGTATGCAAACGAGATGTATGTTCGACGTCTGTGACAAAGCGAATTTTCACATTGAATCTTCCGCTAGAAATGACAGAGATGTAGAGTTGAACCGAAGTCCTGGGGTACTAACCGCTAGACTGCAAGCGATTATAATGGACCTGGTAGCTGGACTGGACAGTAAAGCAAATACTGTCACCAAAGTTCGCCGTTCACCTTCAACCTTTGACATGTAGCCTCTAAGTGGAATAGGATTCATTCGTAAAATAGACTTTATTTCCTGTATTTTGTCTTCCCCCTCTTTCTTCCTCATTTAATTGTTAGAATTTACATGAATAATGTCCTCCCCGTAATGGTTGTCTGTAAATACAAAAGTTTGCGTTTTTATGTCCCTGCCAAAATTTAAAATCGATAGTGCTCAGAAGAAAACATGTCCTCGAAACAGAGAGAAAATAAATCCATGCCTATTAGTAGACCTGGGCCTAATGTGAATAGCCTGACAGTGTGTCTAGGATAATTTATTATGTCCTGGATATGTCTACACAGTTTTCTAGTTGTGCATGTTATTGACTCTCGATAAGAGCAGGGGAGCTTCACTGTCTCTACCTGCCTATACATGTCTGTGCGCCTCGATAGCGTGGATGGTGTCGTGTCTGCCTCACGTTCAAGTGGTCCCTTGAACCCCTTACGGAGTTTTTTCATGTCCTTAAAGACGAATGTCGGGTTACTCTAAGCTCTATGGACTCCGGGCTCATTTGAGCATCATTTCACCCATTTCATTTATCGCCCGATATGACTTGATGTTGGAGGACGTAAATTGCAAAACAAACTGTAAAAGAATGGACATATCCTTTTTTTCTGTTCAGTAAATCGGACAAATACACACTTTATAATTATTTCGGCAGGTTCTTAAAATATATAGTTAATAGCTTTATCCTTTCTTCGTTATATATTATGCATAACATCGTATGTGGCTATTTCTTTAGTTAATTCTGCCCTTCTCAATTTGTAGGCTCTTTTCGAATGCCCGTCAGATCGAAATGTCTGCATCAAGATTTTATTCGGGAAATCACCTAATTACATTGGATAAGCACGGCCAGCCTCGTTGCTGTGGATGTCCCAAATATTTTTCATGTTAATTTCACCCATTTATCATCTGATACCTACATCTACCTGGCTACAGAACATTAAACCTAAAAGTACAGACTGTTCAATAGCAAAAATTTCGAAACTGCTGCAGTTTTATCAAGTAATATCCTACCAGCAGTATATGTAGTTTGGCTATTGTAAGAATCGAGTTATTTGATACTTTTGCATTTCGAAATAGTTGTATGAAGTTTTTAGCATGATAAAGCAGATACGGTGAGTGGTTCAGAGAGTACGTTATCTCCAACATACTAGGATACCCTTCTATCCTCTTGAAAGCATGAATATGTAAAAGCTCTGATACCCAAATTAAAGGATTGAGTAAGTAAAGAATCATGATGGATTTCAAAGGAATGTCGGTTCTTTGTTACAACGCGTGCAGGTGCAGTTGAGTCAAATAGCAGTTGGGGTGAATAGTTGTTTTAACAAAAGAAACGTAAGAAACAGTGAGCATAATCACAATGGACAAAATTGTTACAAAGGGAATCTTTGTGTGAAAAGTGGGCTTCCAGAAAGTGAAAGCTACAGACCCACGCGCAGCTGTGAGCACAGTTCGTGGCTGGGAGCCGATTAGGGCAGTCCACTTCTTCTGTCTTGGTCGAAGGCAGACCAGAAGTGATGAGAGAAGATATTTCTCGGTTCATATGTACGTGAAGAACGAATTAAGTTTATCGAATAATAAGCACTCCACCTTCAGTCTCTCTGAACAGTGATATAGTGGTAATCCTTGTCGGCAACTTCAAGTTTGATGTTCTGATAAAAAGAAGCAGTCATTAAACCAGTTTGAAACGGGCATTCCAGTGTCATTAAAACTATCCTTCGCATACCCTGTGAGAAACCTCATTGCTTTACCCTGAGCTAAACATTATTGTATCAAACTGTAGCGGAAAGTGGAACTGTGCGACAACACATTATTTACATTTGCATCAAACTATCGCCCCAACGTATAACTCTTTGCTCGCCACATTAAAAATTGTATCAGCTCACCACTTTTCAGATAAAAAGATAAATACAAACTTCATCAGAAATCGAGCAGCGATTGATTTCTCGTGGCTGCAGCAACAAAGGATCCTGGACTCACTTGAGCAATGACTTCATCCATTTCATTCATCGGTTGAAATGACCTAATAAATGACCTAATCAGTTAAAGGACGTTGATTTAAAAAACAAGTAAATTTTTGGAAGAGGGTCAATATATCAAATTGGCATGTATCAGCGCCTTGTCTCACATGCCTAAAGAACGTCTTCTAGATTTCACTGTGCAGGCAGTCTTAATTCTGCCGGTTTTTCCTCCCTTTTGTTTCTGTCCCCCCCCCCCCCCCCCGCACCCCTGCACTTAAACTGGATGGTGAGCATCTATGAAATTGAAAGTGTACCGCGGGGAGTTCATCGGCCGCGGAGCAAATGCTTCCGGCGGGACACGAGCAATCGTTAATAAATACAAGCTGCTGTACTTACAAGAACACGTACTAATACGTGCCAAGCATGAAAATAATGAAACTTTTTGCCTTCACTTACCACGCCTTTGTGATAAAGGTATACTTATAAAATGAAGAATTGCCATTTTAACAGCATTTAACAAATAAAGCTCTTGACATGTTAGCAGTATTGTTTCCACCCCCTTTTAACTACTGCACATAATTATTCCAAATTTATTTTAATGAGCTGGAGCTTACATTAATTAGCATGCATACACAATACTCCACGTAATTTCATACTATTTCAAAACGCCTCCCCCAACCGAGGGTTGCCACAATGGACAAAATGTAACAAACATATGGCAGTGAAATAAATACTATTGCGGGTCTTACATTAACCCTTTCGGTCACGGTGACTGAAAGGCATATTTTTTCCTACTGTAGTGCGTTTAATGGCTTTTTTTCTATATTCTAGTTATACTGTCTTTCATCAATTAAACACATGCATTTCAGATGTTCTGAATTGTACAATTTACATTCTTACAATTTACATTGCATTGTTTCTCTATAAGAAAAGAAGCAAAATCCCTGCAACCGCAGTCAAATGATACCCGTCATCATCCACGCATGCCATCACACCGATTGTTTTAACGTGGGCTCTCCCCGTCATTTACCTCACGCACATGTAACTGCGGTTGTCGAGAAGTGAATATATGTCATTGAAATAAATAATATTGTGGGGTCTTACATTAAAGGAGCTCACGTATCGCATCCACCAATGTGTCTCGTTCTTCAAAAATTATAGTTATACAAACTATGGTTCTAATGCCTGATTTCACCAACTGATGTTAAAATCGACGTTAACAAATGTAACGTAACAATTGTCACAGCTCTAACACTAATGTTAAATTTCTTGCATTTCACCAATCCGTTTTCTGAAAATGTTAACAAACCTGTGTTAACGCCAAGAAACTTGTAAATATCTCTGCTATAGAAGGCTATGGATGAGTCGTATTATTTTCTGAACGTACTGCGATGCGCTTTTGTTTTCATTTTCGTCTGCACAAGCTGAAAAATGGCGGATGAACAAAATCATAAATGAAGCCGTGAGACAAATTTCTCATCGATGGAGAAAGAATTGTTAATTGAATTGGTGAGGAAGTGTAAGGATATCGTGGAAAATAAGAGGGCGGAAGCGGTGAATGTAAAACAGAAAGATGTCACGGGGAAAATATTGGAAACGAATTTAATTCAAATGCATGTGTCACTACTACAAGCACCAAACAACTTGTCAGCATTACGTAAATCGAAGAACAAGTGTCTTAAACGTTTCAAGACGGCAGGTTGACAGTGATAATTCAGGATCGGCATATTCCTTTCGATGCATATTCTAACTCATTATTACGTAAATTTAAAACGAGGAGCGGAGAACGGCAAGTTACTTGAACGTTTCAAGACGCAGGTGGATAATGTATTATCCACATAATTCAGTGAATTATAAAATCGCAAAGTTATTAATACTTGAAGCAAAGGCGAGATCGCCATATTCCTTTCGATGCATGTTCTAACCTCTCTTGTACTTCCGCAGTAACCTTCATAGCAACATGCTTCGATAGTCTATACCTCCGTAAAAAAATTTTCTTCGGATAGCTCCTCAAAATCATTTCTCCTCATAGGCCGTACTCTATTACGAATACCATTTAGACGGTCTTAAATATAGCAAATCGACATCAACAGCTGAGTTCATGCTCGCCATCTTGACTATTTACAATTATTAAGGACTTAACATCAGAAATTTGGCTTGTTAGTTTAACAAGAGATTTAATACGAGTGTTACGCTAACAGTTGTTGATGAAATGCAATTTTTGTTTTAACTACTGCTAAATTCGTGTTAAGTTTTAACATCTGTTGGTGAAATCGGGCATAAATGTAAAGTTAGTTTCGGAAAAAAAAAATCTGTGCAGTAGGATTATTTACATGACTAATATCCTGAATATATCTATGTTCTCTGAATCGTCTGTGATATCCTTTTCATTTTGAATTAATTTTAAGTAATTTATAAGAAAATAAGAAAATATAAATGTAAGTCAATAACCTTTTCTGTAGTATTAATCGTCTTAGAAGTTGTATTGCAACCTTGAAGAATGTAAACGCTATTTTTTTTTTCTGCCATAGGTCGCTAGTAACAAACTGACACGATATGCAAGCAGTTGTTTTGTTTTTCATATACACTCATCATGTAGATTATTTTGAGATTATCTATCGCTATTAAAAATGACGGGTAAAGCAATGTGGAGAGAAGGGTAGCTTTTTATGGGTTGAGATTGACGCTGTAATGGGTAGGAAAAGTTATGTTAGTGTGAGTCATCCAGTTTTTTACGTATTAATTCGGAATATCGTCTAGACATGCTATTGGCAGGCTTCGTACACCGAACAGTGGTGTGAACTGGGTTATACAAATAATAGTATCCTTAAAAATCAGAGAACTTTTGCCAGGCATTTTTGGCATAACAAAGGATACTTTCAAGTATGAATATTTATATATTTAGCATCTGGATTTCAAAAGCCGATATGTAAATAACATGAAATATAAATATTTTTTTTTGTAATTTTATGTCCTCCAACGTTAAGTAATATCGGATGAGTCCGCGGTCCATGGAGCTTAGAGTTACCCGACATTTGTCTTTCAGGATAGGGGAAAACCACGGAAAAACCTTATCTAGGTAACTCACCCTGACCGAGATTCGAACTCGGGACCTCTTGAGTGTGAGGCAGACATGCAAGTTGCGAAGCATGTATAGAAAGAACAAACAAAAATTTATATTATATATTCTGTACTAAGTGTTATTTATAACAAGACAATAATATATTGCCCGCCTCGGGAGAGTAGATGGTAGCGTGTCTGCCTCCCGTTCAAAGGTCGCGAGTTTGAATTTCGGTTAGGGAGAGTTAAATGGATAAGGTTTTTCCGGGGTTTTCCCTTATCGTGAAAGATGAACGTCGGGTAGCTCTAAGCTCCATGGACCCCGGACTCATTTGAGCATCATTTCACCCATTTCATTCATCGTCCGATATGACAAAGTTGGAGGACGTTAATTAAAAAAAAAAAACAACAACAACAACAACCTCATAAGTTTCTCTACATAGCTAATCGAATTTTCAATAGAGATATGTTCTGAGGACCTCTGACCCAAAAAAGGGCATTTTTAAAGAAAGGTTCATGACCGTCTCCACCCTTCCCGCAAACCAACCCGGTCCTCTCTCGATCTCTCACCCTCCTCTCCACCTCCTCTCTCTCTCTCTCTCTCTCTCTCTCTCTCTCTCTCTCTCTCTCTCTCTCTCTCTCTTCTCTCATCCTCTCTCTCTCTCCTCTCTCATCTCTCCTCCTCTCTCTCTCTCTCTCTCTCTCTCTCTCTCTCTCTCTCTCTCTCTCTCTCTCCTCTCTCTCTCTCTCTCTCTCTCTCTCTCTCTCTTCTCTCTCTCTCTCTCTCTCTCTCTCTCTCTCATCTCTCTCTCTCTCTCTCTCTCTCTCCTCTCTCTCTCTCTCTCTCTCTCTCTTCTCTCTCTCTCTCTCTCTCTCTCTCTCTCTCTCTCTCTCTCTCTCTCGGTATGAGCTAGAACAGCATAACTCAACATCGAAAACTGAGCCAAATACCAAATTGGTATTTACGTTCTAATCATCCAAGGATATGTAATGAGATTTTAAACACATTTCGGAACCTCAATCCATGGATGTTCCTAAAAAATTTTGACCTTTCTTAAAAGATCTAACAACTTGCATTTAAATACATATGGTTAGAATATTTTCGAACTAATGAATTATATCTATCACATAGTGTATGTCATTCTCTCAAAATTGTGTTATTTATGGAGTCTTGATATACCTATATTAACACATATATTAACACATAACCTAAATTTATTAAATTAACTTCCAAAGTTATTCTCTGGTGGTATTACTTAAACAAAATATAAAATTCTGTAATATAAAACATTCAGTGCCAAAAACTTAATGGATAAAGTAGTCCCTTTGTCAAACAGGCTAGATTGTTATGCGTAATTGTATAAATCATTATTGCCTATTAAAATTGAGGCAGGGCAGTACCAAAAGGACATGGAGAAAAAAAAGGTCCCAGAACCAATGCCGTAAAAGAAAAGAAAAAAAAAATGGGCAAAGGCCTCCTGTCTGTGTGAACCAAAATGAACATATAATGAGCCCCATCTTCTCAAAAAGGGAGGATCTTTCTTGAATTACAAACCCTAGAGTTGATACGATATTTTTTTTTCATTCCCAGCAAAGCAATGTCGACTTATGATTTAAAAGGTTTTGCAAAATAGAAGCCAATTTAAAGGAGTACGTTCAAATCGTAAATGCCACAAAATGCATAGGTATTTAACAAAAATTGTCTTTTAATGAGATCAATGTTTTGCGGAGCAAGTTTGTGTCTATCTGTTATGGTTTACAGGTTTGCAGAATCCATTCTGAATAAAGGGGCCTATACATTGATCAGTGACAAAATAAAATATAATGAAAAATGTTACATATAAACGGCAGTTTATACTCTTGAAAGTGTTTAAATAAAATTTTGTATTAATTCTTTTCGTTTTTGAACTTATGCTATTCATAGATACATGGGCAGGACACATATATAGGGAAGCTCAGAATCTGAATTTTCTATCAAATCTCAATTTCGAAATTTTAGGTGAATACCTATCCATTCTACTTACTATAGATATGTGAAAACGTAGTAAAATTGTGCTGAAAAGCTCAAAACTAAACAAGGAATACCTGGGAAAAGGATAATTCCATAAAACATTCTGTAACATTGCTTAATGATGTATATTCTGTAATTTAAAGAGATATATAGTTTTCATACAATGAGCTCTTATTGCTTACCAAATAACAAAATTATGCAGAGCTGATTCCGAATGAAGAAGATTTCATTGGCTATTTGCAGACAATTCAATATACACCTATATGTTAACAGACAAATATTGTGAAGATGCCTTTGTTATTTTAGAGCAACTTTTGAAAAACGTTTTTCATATAAAACACAGAAGTAGGAGCATTTTCTTAAAAAATCTTTTATTTCGCATCTTTGGAAGTCTAATTTAAAAACAGGTTTGATATTTATGCTATGTTTTGTTTACTGCTTATGATATTTACATACAGAAACACGTGTCACGCACCTTTTGCTAGAATACTCTTATTTTTAGATTTATATGCTATAGAAATAGCATTTCCTGTGAAAACTTGATATAGAATATTTGGGTGGAAAATAATACTCCAACTTACTCGTATATGAAAAAAATACGGAAACATGAGTCACTTCTAACAGATAGGCTTAAGCAACAGAAACAAGGGGGAAAAAAAGGAAAAACAGTGGGGAGAAATGTCTTAAAAATGCCACGTTTAAATATCAAAAGCAGTATTTTTAATGAACTAACCGAGTAACTAACCAACCTCGGTGCAAGACAAATGTCTAAACTGGAGAAGGAGGAGGAGGAGGAGGAGGAGGAGGAGGAGGAGGAGGAGGAGGAGGAGGAGGAGGAGGAGGAGGAGGAGGAGGAGGAGGAGAAAAATGGAATGACACGATGTGATGAAAATACATGCATTTGATACAACACAATAAGGAGATTACTTTAAACTTCATGAATCCAAAGGCTAGATATTGTAACCGCAGTATCAGGCAGCGATTAGGAGGCGGCGAATTAATCGAAATCAGATAATTAAAAAAAGAAGATAAATTAATAAAAAATGATTTGCTAAACTAATATAAAAATCTTGTTATAATAAGATATTAGAATGGATAAGGTAATGATTAAAATAGCAGTTGACTTAAAGAATAAGAAATGGAGAATATAATTTAATATAACATATATACTAGCATCCAGGCAAGGAAGAGAAAATATTCTTGTAAAAATCTGTACATTTCGGAGAGACAGGAAGGAAGAACCGTTACCTTCTTTGTGCTAGTAAAAGTTCAATGTCTGAGAACTATGGTATACTTTGAGCCAGGAATGTGTTGGGACAAAAGGGGCTTTCAAAATGCAGTTGAGCATGAACGCTAAAGAGATTTACTTCACTGATTTGATAACGATTTATACCGTTACAAACAACTCAGGGTAGGAGTTCCCCAACTCAGGGTGGGAGGAACGTCAGTGAGCTATGAGTTTTGCAAACCAATGCGAAAATTCGAAATAAATGAGAAGCCAATAATAATGTAACATTTGAGAAGGGTGAGCTAGTTTGGTCATGTGATAAAGTTAGAGAGAGGATCAGAATACGGTTTGAACTGAATCGTGAAGTAAGAAAAACTTACTTAAAAGGTGATACTACGACAGGAAGGACGTGTTCATGCGCGTTAAGAAGAGAAGCGAATATTTATAAGTCTGAAATGTAGGGAAGTTAACGTACGTGGAAGTTTATTAGAGCAACGTAGTCGCCGTATAAAGAAGAAATATAAACCGCGCGGAAGTAACTTTAAACAAGTAATCCAGGGTTTCAAGTAAAATTGAATTTACGTTCGGAATTTTGCTAACAGGTGGTCACCGATCCAAGTCGATAAGCAAACATAGTAGGAATTAAACCAAATAATTCTGCAACAAACAAAGTGTTGTTCATACGACTGAGTAGCCAACAACCACCAAAATCCATTTCCTACAGCCATTCACCTGAGAATAAGAGAACCCATAGCTCCAATTAGAACCCAACCAATTTAACACTGGTATGCGGGTTTGCCGCAATATTCAGCATCGGCATGTTGGCAAGCCCTGGCGATGTCATACGTCCCTCGTAAGCAGGTTGCATAGCAACGCCGCACTCCGAGGGAAGGGGGATGACACCATATGTTGCGGGACCAGCAACAGCTGCTGGAGTTTTGAGGTTTGTGCATTTCTGCACAAAAACTGATGTTCTAAGAGAAACACTTTTTTTTTTTAAATCAGATAATTTAAGCTCTTCTGAAACAGAAAAACTTCATAATGATGCTACACCATTCCTTCTGCAGTTTGCCATATCGATAGACTGTTCATACACGCAATGTAAAATGAAATAAGATCCATCCTTAACAGTGATGAAACCAGACACCATTCTAAATAACAATTACAAGTTTAATTTATCTTTAAACATTTTGTTAGATTAATAACATTTTATGTTTTCAGGTTGAATAATAATCCGATATAAATGTTCTAATAGCATATCTCCTCCATATTTATTTGAGTCAAGTCATCATGTAAAGGCGCACGCAAAGCCTGGCGTCGGATGTGTTAAAAGCGATGTAAACAACCAATTTATTCTCGCAGTATGATTTATGTCACCATAACATTAAACTTGAAAGCATAGGATTTTGTTAATATGTACTTTAAGAGAACTTATTCGAAATATACATTATTTCGAAGGATGAGAAACCCGCCTCCCCACCAAGCTAACGAATGACCCGATCATTAACGGAAGCTTAACGACCTTTCCTAACATGAAAATAATGTTCCACAGTATCAGTAAATGTAATCTTTCTTTGAATTCTGCGTCGTGGACATAGTAATTTGTAACGTGCGGAAGTCTGTTATAACCGAAAAGTTAAAGTACTCTGAAATTAGCTCGCATTTGTGTTTGTCATGATATGGGGATACGGGCAGAGTGCCAATTTCCCTATGCAATATAATCCCCCAATAAAAATTCAAAGCTCTTAAATTTACCTGACACCCTGGCCTAATGGTTAGACGCTCTCCCTCCACCCAGGTGGCCTAGGTTCCACCCTGGGTATCGCTGGAATTTGTGGAGGTGCAAGCGACAACTATGCAGGTTTTCTCCGGGTTTTCCAGTTTCCCCGCCACTGATTCTTTCAATTTCTCCATCACCTTTCTTTTCATCCATCCCGTCCTCATTTTACATCACCTCCTTCGCTCCCATGCCTGGCTTCGGAGGTCACCCATCCTCTCTACTCTGATTCACAGTTTGACTGCAGGCATCTGATCCCAGGAGCCTACTTGTAGGTCAAGGTGGTATATATCTTCCATATTAGGAAGGTAAATAGAGAAAGAGAACGTTATTAATCGCAGCGTGTTTGTAGCGTATTGTGCAGTTGGTATTACTGATTGGTATTCCAATTGGTGATGTGCAATAGTAAATAATTGTCAACAGAAAACGTACAAGTTGATTTCTGTAAGTTTGATTATTAATTTTTAAACTGTCTTCTCTATTGTCTTTCTTGCCCCTTAATAGTTTATTTAGGCTATTTTCGGTGCTAATATCACTTTAGGTGATGGGGAAGCAATAGGCAATGCATTTTTGTGCAATAAGATTTTGTTTATGATATAACTTTCCTATCATACCGGGCCACAAAAGTGTTTTTCTGGCGAAATATTTGCTTGGCAAGAAAACAGAAATTGAAGGGAACAAGCTGTTCTTCAAATTCTTTGTTTAAACACTATAAATGCAACTAGGTGTTTTTTGGCTGCAGTATTTAATGTTTCACCTTAACCTCTTCATTCCGAATGATCTAAACGTTCCAAGTAATATTGTTGTTCACTTGTTCAGTTTAATTTAGAGACCAAACCACTTCAAAGAGATCATCACCCATTGCACGAGTAAAATGATCATTTGCAATATAATTAAAAAAAGTGTAAACTAGCCATGAAAACCAAGGAAATATTATTATGCCTTATACCATTAAAATATATAAGTGAACGTAAATAAAGACAAAATCAATCAATGAACATTAAAAATTTCACCATAAGGTTATTTCTTAAGGAATCATTATTCCCTCTCCTCTCCATGTAAAACTCTTATACTTAAACTTTTTTTCTTATTTCTAAATTATTTTATGTCTACAGCAATGTGCTTTCTATTGCGTGTTTGGCGATAGTGCCTTAGAGGGATCATTAACAGGGTTATACTTTATTTCTTAATTCCCTTACCTCGGAATTTAACCTTGGACACAATACGCTTTCTTGAATACCACCTTACAATGTTTTAGTTTTTAAAAGTTAATACAAAGTTTCAGAATGTTACACAGTGAATGACGAAGTTATTAACTTCTCTCTGGAATGTGGATGAAAGAATTATCCCCGACACTACACCAGATGTTCACAACGTACATAATGAAATAAATTCCTAACATGGATTGCGATAAGATTAATCTTCGATACATTTCAAGGTTTTATGAACTTGCTACAATGTTAAGACAAACTTAAAATAAACGCTACAAATACGAAAATGAAAGTTCATTTGTAAGTGTAAATAACAACTTAGTGGCTTTCACGATTTTCTGAAATCGGCACAAATCAAATGAAGTTTATACGAATTCACTTACCTGGGTTTTTAGATGAACTGTTACGCATACAGCATTGAAAGAAACTATGTACACTTAAAAATTGCAAATGAATGTACTTTTCTATACATTAAAAGTTTTGAGTTTCAAATTTAGTTAAAATGAGTGCAAAATCAAGGTAAATTTATAGGTTAAAATGTACGAAGCATTTCAGTTTTATAGAATCGTGTGATTTGGTTATTAACACTCCTGACTAAGCACCAGATTCGATTTCCATCCGGAAATGGGGAGGTTTTCGGTAACGGAAATACGTCCGTCTGGTTTCGCACTGGGTGCACCTGAGGCCGTTTATTTCTCTTCTTGGAAGGCGATAGCACATCACCGTAATATTGACCTGTATAATATGGCCATCTCTGGTCTGGAAGTTACTTGATATTCATACTTATTCTGGAGAAAACACCATCCCGGTAACGTATAGGTATCCGCCCATGCCTACCAATTATAAGTAACGGTAGAAATCATGGTTATTTTTCAGTAACTGATCTGATCCTTCCGATTCCGAAGTAAATAACGTTCCGAAATAACAGTCAACAGTAGGACAGTTCTTCGCCTATTGTTGCGTCACTTACCTGACTCGGGTTCTTTCGCATAAATTCGTAATTTTTCGTTTCAGTATCGAGAGAGAGCTCCCCTTCCTTTTTATCTTTACAACATATGCACAAGAATTCGTAATTATCTAATATTAATAACACATATCTTGTATTACACGCTTGCATTTATATACGTTAAAGGAATTCATGTTATCACCATCATCACCATGAGAACGACCATGTATGGATTATCATTATGCAAATGATTATATAATATTTGAAATGAACAACTGGAGTAATAATTGACTTTCGAGTATATCACAACCTCATTAGTATAATTAAAAGTGATTGGCCAGAAGATTTCTGGAAGACATTATTCTCTAATTGGAACTCGAAAGCAATGACCAATCCAAGGGCTCACGTAATACGGGAATACCGTTTATCTTAATGCAACTATTTACTTATTTAATTTATTTATTAGTTCTTTTATTTTTCTTCTCTCTAATTGGAAGGCAAACACTTTACGTCCACACCTCAAAATGAACACTTTTGTATGAGAGATGAAGCGGAAATATAATGGGTAGCGCAGGGTACAGTAATGAGGTACACTCAGGGTATATATGAGAAAGGATGGTTCTAATGACACTGGAATGCCCGTTTCAAACTGATTTAATGACTGCTTCTTTTTATCATTACATCAAACTCGAAGCTGCCGACCAAGGGTTACCGATATATCACTGTTTAGAGTCACTGTAGGTGGAATGCTTATTACTCGATAATACTTAATTAGTTACGTCTGAACCGACAGATCTTCCCTCCGGTTCTGATCTGCCTTCGACCAAGACAGAAACGATAACAGCCTGAATCGGCTTCATGCCGCGGACTGTGTGTCCTTACTTGGCACAGCTGCGCGTGGGTGTGTAACTTTCATTTCTGAAGCCCTGTCTTTTCACACAAAGATTCCCTTTATGACTATTTTGTCCGTTGTGATTACTAGTCTCGGTCATGCCATTATTAAGGGTCCGAAGAATACCTATTCAAACGGAGTCAAGTGTCTTTCATTTAGGATTCTTGCTAAGAAAACCTCTTTCTCCCGTGTCTTTTGTTACACAACTCAACCAACTGCCCCTGCACGTGTTGTAACAAAGATCCAACATTCCGTTGAAATCCATCTCATTGCACCCCTTAATTTCGTTTTCAGAGGGTAAAATGAATTTTAGAAACAATGTGTGCCTCCCTCTGCTGGAGCAAGCTTCTAATGTGGGGCCTTCTTTACCCTCCACTATTCTACAGTACATGAATAAAAGATAAATTATGTATACATAGTTTTAATGCCTCATCATTTTCTTGTCACGCGTTACTCTTTGAAACAGTGTCAGTTTTGTGATCAACTGCTTGATACTATCTTTTGTTAGAGCTTACTCCTTCCAATGCCTGATAAAAAATATTTCTCAAAGACTGCTATTTGGATGAAGCATATTCAGCAATCGCTGCTCACTTAAGAATTTGAAGTTAGCCTTCATTGACTGAATCCCAAATATTGGTTCCGCTGTTCTTAACGAGCTATTCAGTAGAGTCATTTCTATTCAACACTTGTAAGATCTGGAACATTTTAATTTGTTGGGGTACTCTCACTTGTAGTTGAAGGATGGGACGGTTTTTAATAGGATGAACTATATAAAGAATGATGCATTCGTTCACTAGAGAGCTATAGTACTTCTATTTCCAAATTCTGATCGGACTTGAAGCTTGACAGTTGCTCATTGAATGAACACATATTTAAACAAAAACTACATAAATGTAACAGACAAAAGACAAAAGCTTAGCAACTGTGCAAAGTATATAATGGCGAAAATTCATTTAATTACTGGATATGTATGAATCGGATTAAATTGTGTGTTAAACTTCAGAAGCTGGTTTCGAGTTCTGATCCCAGCTTTTGCAGTTTGTACAGCGAGAACAATGGAATAAAACTAAAACACGTTTTAACATACGTATTCATTTAACATTTTGAAAATTTAAAATCTGTCCTAAAATATGTTTTCAATTTGGTATGCAATAAATTATTTTTACATTTTCTTACTTAAATATTCTTTAGGATATATTGATTATAATAAACAACTTTGTTTTCTTTTAACCGAATATTGTATATGCGAAGTTATTTTAATGATTTGCTAAAAGCATTAACTATTAATTTTAACTCTATACACAAAATAATAAGCTTATGTAATTAGTTTTACTATTACTGAATGTTCTAGCTAACAAGGGTATAATTGAAAACATACAAAATCAGTATGGCAAAAGTAGAACTTTTTAATATCTTCAACGTTAAAATAGATAAAAAAAAATCAAGGAATAACTTTAATTGTTAAAAATTCTACTATTAAAACATTCAGAATTGAAAATGATTAGTCAACTGGATACCTTGTGAATGATGGAATAGGAATAACTTGGGTTTATTACTATGTAACATACTTGTATTATGTAATTATCTTTTCGTTTAATGTTAATACACCAGATTTCTTTTTACGTTTTACATTATTATAGTTTATATTACAAATGATGTGATAGGGAAACTTTTATGTTTGTGTGTGTGTGTGTGTGTGTGTGTGTGTGTGTGTGTGTGTGTGTGTGTGTGTGTGTGTGTGTGTGTGTGTGTGTGTGTGTAAAAGTATAATGCAACCAATTTAAATCAGCATTTAAGTAGAAGTGTATACTGGTTAAGAGATTGGGCAAACTGTTCGTTCTGCAATATTTCCTTCGTCAAAATTTTATTACAGGCTCTTTTAATTCTAGAATTCAGAAACTACCAAATAAGATACATAGAACTTCCTTTATCGAAGCTTAGCAATAACCTCCTTGAGAATTCAAGAACTTCAATAGTAAGCTGTCAATACAAATTGATGCCTAAATGATATCCCACCTATTGCTCTAACTATTGAATTTATATATAGGTGGTTTGAAAAGTTTCCGACCTAATACAGATACAAGACAGTCTCCCAGTGATGCTCCCATCTCTGTAACCCGTCCAAATAGCACTCGGCGTTTTTCTCTGCAAAATAATTGTTTACAAAAGTGATTGCCTCTTCATTTGTCGAAAATCTCTGTCCGATAGCAATTTTCAGATGAGGGAACAAAGAGAAGTCGCTTGGGGCTAAATCTGCTGAGTAAGGCGGATGGTCAAGCAGTTCAAACCGTAATTCGTGGATTTTCGCCAAGGCAACCGCTGAGGTGTGAGACGGTGCATTGTCTTGGTGAAACAGGATTTTCTTTTTCTGCAAATTTGGCCGATTTTCCGCAAGTTCTGCCTTCTGCTTGTCAAGTAATGATGCGTAGTATGCTCCTGTAATGGTTCCCCCCCTTTTTGAAGATAATCTATTAAAATAACTCTATGACTATCCCAATAAGCCGTCGCCATCACTTTTCCAGCCAAAAAAAAAGTGTTTGCTTTTTTGGAGCCGATTACCCCTTTGTAGTCCACTGTTTGGACTATATTTTTGTTTTGAGCGTATAATGGTGTATCCAAGTTTCATCTACAGTAATTAATCGGTGCTGACAATCGGATTTATTGCGCCTAAACTGCGCCAACAGAGCGTTGGAAATGTTCATTCGAATAAGTTTTTGGCCAAGCAAACACGGCACCCAACGCGCGGACAGCTTTCTCATGTCTAAAAATTGATTTAATATGTGAAAAACACGCTCCTTTGACATGTTCATAGCCTCTGCTATCTCTCTCACTTTACTTCGGCGGTCGTCTAACACAATTTGGTGAACTTTGGCGATATTTTCGTCGGTAATTGCAGTTTTGGACGTCCCGAACGTTCATTGTCTCCCAAGCTCTTACGGCCACGTTTAAATTCAGCTGCCCAAAATTTCACTGTGGTAAATGATGGTGCCGAGTTCCATACACAGAATTCAAATCATCTTTTATATGCGTAGGCGTGTTGCCTTTCAAAAGTAAGTATTTAATGACTGCTCAAAACTTGATTTTTCCATTTTCTTAAAAGAAAAAAAAGACTACGTAGCTCTTTCGAACGACTGTTACATAACAACTGAGCATCCAAAATGGCTGAAACTTTGGTGAGTAACTGTCAACACATTAACGAAATTCACTAGCCATCTTCACGTTAAAGTCGAAAATTTTTCAGACCTCCTTCTTAAATATAGTACTCACTATATTTTGGTATTCTTCAACACCGTAGAACAAAGGCCCAGTATGTTTTGTGATATACAATAAATGCTTTAAAAAGGTTATTGATACAATTTGAGAAATGATATTTAGCTTCCTTTATTCCGAAAGATTGACATTTTCGGGAAATTTGGAGCTGATAATTGTTCGATATTCTTGTCTTTTCTTTGATGGCTTAAAATATAGCTACTATTAATGCCGGTTTTGACTAAAACATTCTGATTTATATTATGTTGTATAACAAAATGAATAATAATAATAATAATAATAATAATAATAATAATAATAATAATAATAATAATAATAATAATAATAATAATAATAATAATAATAATAATAATAATAATAATAATAATAATAATAATAATAATAATAATAATAATAATAATAATAATAATAATAATAATAATAATAATAATAATAATAATAATAATAATAATAATAATAATCATCATCATAATCATAATAATAATAATAATAATAATAATAATAATAATAATAATAATAATAATAATAATAATAATAATAATTATAATAATAACAACAACTGGTCTAGGACTGGGAGCTATAGTATAGTCCGCTATAGCCTGTTCTGGGTTTCGAGCTGGGGTTCGGTTCAGACCGGACTGGGTCAAACCTATGAATGTTAGCTTAAGCAGAGGCCTAGCAAAGTTTACATTCATAAGATAAGAATGGCGTACCCGTGGTCAGTTTAAAATGTTACTTCCAGTTTATCTGGTGACGCGATCGCTTTAGTGTTGCCTTGTAAGAAACTGAGCACGGTCGTATTCCCTCAGCCATTGTTCTTCTCGTTGTCGACCATTGCTACTCGTACATCTCCTGTTCCCGATATACGTCATATTTTACTTGGGTTTAAATTATTTATATTTTAATTAGAATCCTAAAAAATATACGATTGCACAATTAAGCACATGCACAATCCCAAGAATTAGGGAAGACGGCTCAAGTGCAGTATGCACAAGTTCTACTTCGAACTAGATAATGATCGTTGAGATACAAATGTCTAAACAGGAAACTGAAATATTTCAAATCTGCGCTGTCAAGCGTAGCTATCATTCTGAAGGTCTGGGTCAGCGACCATTAATCTGGAATTCCTAACGTTAACCCATGTCTTATCTGTGTTATTAAAGTAAAAACATAATTCTTGGTTATCTGCATTTCTTTCCCTTATTTATAATTGGAGTGCGGTCAAAAACATGTTTTTTATAAAGTAAATCTGATATGCTACACCCATAAAAACGTTCTCTACCCATAACCGTTTTCTTTTATTTAGCTTCTACAAACTATTCTTGCAAAAACTTGTTTTTCTATATGTTTATGCTAAGGAGCGAAATGTCTCCGGAGTTCGATTCTCGTAGACTACCCACCCAGTCTGACCATGGTGCTTTGTGATTTTCCTGTTCGATAGGTGAATATTATGGTGACTTTCCATCTATCAGATTTACTCCTTCTCAACTTCCAAATGCCCGCCTCGGTAGCGTAAACGGTAGCGTGTCTGCCTCACGTTCAAGAAGTCCGGAATTCAAATCTCGGTCAAGGTGAGTTACCTGAATAAGGTTTTTCCGGGGGTCTTCCTTATCCTGAAAGACGAATGTCGGGTAGCTCTAAGCACTATGGACCTTGGACTCATTTGAGTATCATTTCACCCGTTCCATTCATCGTCCGATATGACTTAACGTTGGAGGACGTAAATTACACACACAAAAAAGCCTTCCAAATATGCTTTAAGGTTTCGTGGCGTGTGGCAGCGCCGGATGGCGCGGAAAGAAGGCTCTCGTTGTACTCTAAGGTTAGTCGACGCGGTCGACTAACTAGGCAGTTCCCACCGATGAGACGGGTCTTCTAGCCTAGAACTGGTAAGCAACTTTCGAGCGTCTCTATGAGCTATCTGCGACCTGTCCATCTGTGGTTCCTTCATAGCTTCCTTGGGAGAGATGTCTCCCGTCTACTTCATATTAATCCATAGATATTAACTTTTTGCAAAAATTGCTTATTTACATATTTCGTTATATATCCAAAGCAGGTAGGGAGGTTGAAGCGATAGTGAAATCTTTATGCACAAATCGCTATTTGTTCTGATCTTTAAAATCTAGTTTTTTCCATCGTAATCGAAGAAAAACTGAATGGTAACAGTACTTCATAAAATGTTTCATTGCATTCCGAGAAACAACTGCACTTCATAATAGCAATTCATAAAACGACAAGTACTGACAATCTAAAGAAAATGGCTAGTGCAACAAAAATATTGCTTAAAATAAATTGCTTTATAAGAAAGATGAAAATGACTAATATTATTATGGTTATTATTATTATTATTATTATTATTATTATTATTATTATTATTATTATTATTATTATTATTATTATTATTATTATTATTATTATTATTATTATTATTATTATTATTATTATTATTATTATTATTATTATTATTATTATTATTATTATTATTATTATTATTATTATTATTATTATTATTATTATTATTATTATTATTATTATTATTATTATTATTTCATATACAGTCTTAATGTCAACCTGTCAGTGAGCATCAAAAATATAATCCAGAAGGCTGTTACGTAAGATCGTATGCACAGTTTCTTCATTACAAATGCTCTCTAAGTAAACAATTATATATAAGAATACCACTGTTTTCGAGGATTTTCGTAGAGTAATAAAACAAATACACAAAAGTTATTGGAAAAGCGATTAAAGTAGTTAATACACTCCAGTATCTGAACAATCATAACCTTATGATTTATCCTTATAGTGATATTTAAGAGTATTTATCTGCATCGATTTTATCAAAATATTTCTTGTTGACGTTCGTTTTCGTTTTAATTCGAACTGCTTCCATTCAAACATTTTAATAAACGGCACTATGCCAACATTTTATGGATATCCAACAGGCTACCACTATGATCTCTCCGGTTTGAGGCGGGCTATGGTGGAGTTATTTGCATAACGGAATATTTCATATATAACTCGATCAACGACAGGAAACGTCTGATAAATGGGTAATGCTGCAAACAAAGAGACTTAACATAAATTGCATGTTTTGAAACTCCCTACATTTTTTTCTGAATTAACATTTTGTTCATGTGCAATGTTTTAGTTATATTCACTGACAAGAACGTGAACTTCCGGCTATTTACAGGACGTTCAAAATATGGGCACATTTAGTCGCTCATGTCGATGTGCCAAATATAGCATATTGAAAGAAAAATTTAGAGGCACATTTGAGAAAATAAAACTAAGGAAGTATTTCCCATTGAAAAGTTGGGTAGGCAGGGAGAAATGTTTAGAATATGTTGGAAGACGGTAAATTTAAATACCAGGTATTCGTATTTACCGAATATTTTATTTTCAAATTATGTTCTGCACAACAGAGAAGCACGTTTTCTAAAAATGTTGGATTTTGTGGACATCAAAACGACTCCTGCCTGTAAAATTTATATAACGATTTTTTTTTTTTTTTTTTTTTTTTTTTTTTTTTTTTTTAAGTAGAATGCGGACTTCCTTTATCTACTGTAAGTAGGTTGCGTAGAAAGTAAATACTACCTGTCATTGATGATTTAAAGTATTTAATTTCTTCGTATATTTTCAAAATGTGATTAATGAAATGCAACATAAAAATGCAATCTGGTTTCCATTGAGTGAAATCCTGCTCTGTGTAAAAGTAAACGATAAGGTATGCTAATCTTAAATTATATTTGTTAATATTGATAAAACGTCTCTCCCAATGACATTTAATGGTTTCTCCAGTATTTCCGTCTTTGACGAGTCTACTACGGGTGCTGCAGTGAACTGGGAGATAATTTTATGACGTATGCTTGGTTGGGTGTGAGAATACACACAGCAGTTACTTTGCTTGATAATTTAACAAAGGCTAATAAATGAAGTGTTTGAAGCGAATTGCCAACTGTTTGGAGTTGTTGAAATACTAAACGGAGAATCCTCTTGCAAATGACTGTTATAAATTTTTAGGTGCTACGGATTGCCGATAGTAATCGATCACAGTTAAATGCTTATATGACGCTCTAAAACACAAAATAAAAGAGTCGAATTTTAACCTAAGTCCCGCCTACTTCATGAACATCCCAAACAAGTTATCCTTTGTCAAATCTTAATTTCTTATTTGCAACTGAAACAGTACTTTTACTGTGTGACTTGCTAAATTATAAGAATCCCTTTCCCTTTATAATTTTCAGAACTGATTTGCATGTATTTTTCATGTGCTCTTGTTTCTGACTGTACTGAGTTCCAGGTAACTGAGTCTCGAGGTAATGGTTTTCTTTATTTGATTTCGTTTGAATATCTAGCTGCCTTAGTTACACTAATTTATTATCAACAAGGAACTCAGCTAACTAATGATTTCTTATTCCCTGATACAAGTTTAGTTCATGATTCTTAAATAATGCACTTATTTTAAAATATATTATATATATATTCCTATCGTTTACATATAGGTATCAAATAAAGGGCAAAGAAAGTTTGTGCCCGCCTCGGTAGCGTAGATGGTAGCGTGTATGCCTCACGTTCAAGGGGTCCCAAGTTCGAATCTCGATCAGGGTGAATTACCTGGATAAGGATTTTTCCAGGGTTTTCCCTTATCCTGAAAGACGAATGTCGGGTAACTCTAAGCTCTATGGACCCTGGGATCGTTTGAGCTTCATTTCACCCATACCATTCATCGTCCGATATGACTTAACGTTGGAGAACGTAAATAAAAAAAGAGTTTGCAACCTCGGAGTGTCCATATTCTGCCCTTATATTCGTCAGTCTGACAGCTTTCAAATACCACCTGTTTAAAATTACATCTGGCACTTCCAATGACTCAGACGACTTGCTCGTAATAGCCCTTCCGTACAAAGAAACACAATTGCCTCTGTACATATTCGTCCTGCGCCGAAGCGTAGTGGGCTGGAGTGTGATGTTGCGGTTTGCAGTTTCAGTATGTGCGTGGGTGAACCTATGGAGGAATGTGGAATTTTCGGTCCGAGGACAGAAATAGTGTCACCCAGCATCTTGAAGCACTTGAGCCATATTGAGGGTAGAGGAAGTTTGCTATTGACCATATCATGCCTCTGTACTGGCTGAATGTCGTAAGTCTGCCTTGAGCAAAGGAACATGAGGTCGATAGTACAGATAGGCCGCAAGGGCTGTCTGGCACAGATTATTATATTATTATAGTACTCCAATTGTACCACGCCGACATGAACAGGCCGAGGTCGGCAAGACACATGTTCGTTAGAGTTTCGAATCCCGTAAAGTTATTCCAAGTTTTCTATTCTTCTCACAATGTGAGTAGTTGTTCTAAACTTGAGACCAAGACGTTTCCTCTCCAAATGCCCTCTGCTAGTTATTCTGTGCTTTATTTGAAGTATCATTAGTACTGATCGTCTTGAGACTGTGCTGTATGAATAAGCATATTAATTCGTAAAATACAGAGTAATAAACTAAATCTTTGTTACTCCTATAACATTTCAGATCTACAAAGACTATAAATGTTGAGACTAACTGCTGCAGAGGTGATCTTGGGACCCAAAGAGCCAGAACATCAGGAATCATCCTAAAAGTCTTATCCAGGCAATTCAATCGTAATTCAAACTCCAGTCTTCCGCATTAGAAGAGAGCCATGCTAACGTTTTGTGAAACTTATTTGCTAACGGCCGTTTTCAATTCCTCTTGTTACTACTCTACATCTCCTTGAAGGAATTAAAGACTTTTCATAATTTTTTTTTTTTTTTTTACTTCAGAAACATTGTTATTTTAAAGCTCTCTTCATCCATCTTTGTATTATAAAGATCTATGTACTCTCGTGACTTTAAATTCATTAAGAAGCGTTCACCCGGAAAGCAACATGTGTATTAGTCCCATGTTTAAACATTTTAAGTATGTCGGAGTCTTCAAGACGGTTCGGAAGCCAATTTTGGGCTATTTACTGGGTACTTGTGATATTTCCCCAAGTAGAGGAAAAGAAGAGAGAAGAGAAAGAGAAGGGGGGCAAAAGATGGGGAGTATAAATGCCCTCAAGAGAACTCAATGGATCTAACTAAGGTGCAAAGTTAAAATGGGTTATGTACACAACTGCATTGATAACTTAAAACACGGCAATATAGCTAATGTTATATCGCCACATTGCCCTTTTAAACTTTTTATTACTTACGACCAAAACTATATTTTAAAACTGAGGCTTACTTTAACGTAGACTTTATTTTATTGAGTTAGTTTTATGAAAATATATCTTTTACAATGAGAATTTAGCTTTGATACTTAATAACCTAATGCAACAATCCTTGATCTGTCAAAAATGAAGGATACCTAGGTGTTAATCAACGAATAACCTACCATTTTACTAAATCTTTGACAGTTCGAGAACAAAACCGAATATCTGCTAGGAGATGATTCGGAACAAGTAAGCAATCGGTGATTAATTCTAATGAAGATAATATACTGAACAAGAACTGCATCATTGATAACAAAAATGTAATTTATAATGTTACAATGAGTTACAGTGAGTTTGAAACTGGAGGACGGTAAATGTCATTCAAGATATACCTACATTAGACAAAGAAGTACATGACATAGTATGAGGGTCGGCTAATAAGTCCCGGGCCTCACAACAACAACAACAACAATAATAATAATAATAATAATAATAATAATAATAATAATAATAATAATAATAATAATAATAATAATAATAATAATAATAATAATAATAATAATAATAATAATAATAATAATAATAATAATAATAATAATAATAATAATAATAATAATAATAATAATAATAATAATAATAATAATAATAATAATAATAATAATAATAATAATAATAATAATAATAATAAACCATTTTTATTTATTTCTCAACATAATCTTCACAAAATAAATGAAATGGAATGTATAGTGTTTAACGCCCGCTTTTACTACACCGCAGGCGGTGACACTGATGTTACATGAGATGAAGATGGAGCACCGCTGGAATTGGCGGGGGAAACCGGAGGTCCCGGAGAAGACCAGCCCCAGCGCCGTGTTGTCCACTACACATCTCACTTTGCGGTCACCTGGGATCGAACCCGGGCCGCCTTGGTGAGAGCCAAGCGGTCTAACCACTGAGCCACGGCGCGGCCACAATCTTCACATTTGTCATATTGGTGTTCTAATTTAATTAAACCATTTCTGTAGTGCGATTTGTCACGCTCCTCAAAATAGCTGTTTACCGCATCAATGACCTCGTTGCTGTGAAATTTTCGTCCTCCAAGAATTTTTTTGAGGTTCGGAAACAGGTGGTAGTCACTGGGTGCTAGATCTGGCGAATAGGGTAGATTTTCTAGCAATTACAACTTAAATCCGCACATTTTTCCCACTGCAATGACTGAACGATGGGCCGGAGCATTGTTGTGAAGAAACAAGATTGTTTTCTTTGCCAAATGAGGCCTTTTTCTTTACACCTCATCACTCAAAAGTTGCACCAGTGACACTTATCCCTTTCAAAGTAATCAACAACAATAATTCCCTGTGCATCCCAGAAAACACTCGCCATAACCTTGTATGCTGACAAAATTGACTTTGCCTTCTTTGGAGTTGATTCACCATCCAATTTTTTGACTGTGATTTACTTTCTGGAGTGTAGTGATGTATCCAAGTTTCATTCATAGTAATAAGTCATCTCAAAAATTCACTAGGATCTTTACGGTAGAGCTCCAAATTCCAAATAGAAACAGTTTTTCTTTACAACTTTTGATCAGGTGTCAACAAACGCGGCATCCATCTTGCACAGTCCTTGTGAAAACTCAAAAGATTACTTAAAATATTACCTGCACATTCTTTCGGTAGATTTTCAGCCTCTGCTGTCTCAAACAACTCTAATCTGCGGTCTCTCAGTACTAAACGATGAAATCTGGAGTTGTGACTTCCACAGGGTATCCAGAGCGAGCCTCGTAACTAGTGCTTGTACGTCCCATTTTAAACTCTGCAACCCACCGTTTAATCACTGTATATGAAGGGGCAGAGTCTTTTAATGTACTGTCCATTTCCTCCTTGATCTCTTTAGGCGGTAAGCCTTTCAATGGAGGTATTTAATCACAGTTCATTTTTCCAAATCCTCCATTTTCCTAAAACCTCTACACTTGTCTTGTTTAAAATGCTGTCATTCAAAAACTAAACAAGCTATTGACTTGTAACTATGAATACCAGCTAGTTAAACCATATGACGACATCGTCAAACTGGCCCAATGGCACCATCTCTATGTGAGACCCGGGACTTATCATTCGAACCTCGTATAAATGATTGTACACTCAATTCCTTCTATACATCAACACCCTACCACCCCTGCCACGCTGCTCGCTGTGTCTCTTTCCTGACGCTACAGCTGTCACCTCCACATCATCAGAGCTCAACCTGTGTGCTCGCAGGATTCAACAATATGCTGTCCTCCTCACCACCTGGTTCGAACGTTGGCGCCTACGCGTCCACCCACAGAAGAGCCAGGCCATCACCTTCTCTCGACGACGAATAGCGGATCTTACACCAATTCGCCCAGCTGGTGAGGACGTCCATTGGAAAACTTACGTTAAGTATCTTGGTGTTCTACTTGACATCAAATTGACATGGAGAGACCACATTACATACGTGGCTAATAAAGTTAGCAAAAGAATCGGTATGCTCTACCCTCTCTATAACCGACGATCAGTGATGTCTCTGCCTACAAAACTGCTCCTGTATAAGCAATCCGTCTAGCCATCACACACGCCAGTGAAATATGGGGAGTAGCAGCCAAGTCTCACCTACACCGCCTTGAAATTCTACAATCCCGATTCCTCCGCATTACCACAGACTCCCCTTGGTACATCCCTAATCTAGTTATCCGACGTATCCCCACAATAACAGACTACATCCATACGCTTTCACGTTCCTTGTATCAAAACCTCTCCAACACTTCAACTCCCTCATCCGTGGTCTAGGTGAGTACGACATCGATCCTGGAGAGCGCTACAAACACCCGAGACTGCTTCTAGGCACATAAAATAACACATCAGATGGCTTATATATAGCTCCAAACTCATCTTCTGCCGCATATTATCCTTCCATTCAAAACACTCCACTGCCAATAGAGGGCCTAGCCCTGATCTGGCTTGAGACCGAAGGTCTGACATTCAGATCTTCAATGTCCAGTCGTGCATGTGTAATGATTGTACAAAAAACTGAAGAGAGACCAGAATGTTATTCGGACAGGTATATTCGTATGTCGCGTTTTTACTATTTATTTCCCAGCATAGATGGTACAATGTTTGTATATGTTTCAGAGAACCAGGATTTATTTCTCGTTAAACTGCAGTTTCTCCCTCCTCCAATTTGTGAGCTTTCTTCTTATACATGTGCGCGTGTTTGTGTGCTTTTTTAATCTAAGTTGGCCTGTATCAGTACAGCCGCTAGACGGATACATGAACATAAGTTTCATATACATTCTATGAAATGGTGCATCAAAATAAGCACCGTTATATTCTGTTATATGTCGAAAAGACTTTTAAAAGGTTTGCAGATTATTATAGGATATCTGGTACTGCCTAGCAATGGTATCCAAGTATATCTTATAATTAAGGTATTTTCATCTTTATGCTCATAATATATAAAATGCCCTTAGGACACAGAAGCTGTTCAACGTTTCTGTTGATAATTCTTGGGGATTGCCTGTGCGCACACTTACACACACATCCATCTCCTGAGGTATTGTGTAGGGAAGTTCATTAACAAACGCAGCTTTCCATGCTACCAAGAAAAAAAACTTGAGCGCATTCGTTTGTATAATTGTATTTCTGCAACTAAGGGCCATTAAACTAGACGACCAATAAGAATTAAGCGTTCCATTCTTGCTAACAAAACTTAAAATGCTACCTAGGTTTCAGTAAAAATGTTTCGTTGTAATGAAAGTAATCATGGCCGACACACTAAACATTAACTGGTGACAAGTGTTCAAGGATGTCTTTAGAATTTAACACTGCGTTAATATGCATTTATCAAGCGAAACACGACATTGTGATATTGCCATCCAAGCTGAGAAATTAACGTCTTCGATAATTAATAACGAACTGTGCCAGATATCTATCAGATCATTTTCATCAACGGAATATCCAACTATTTCCTCCTCCTTCTTCCAGAAGAGACACCTTACCGCGAGGTCATTTCCTATTTCTCATGCCAATTACGCTGAACGGACAGCAGGAACCCAAGCCTCCCCAGAATGACGCCAAAGGAAATATCGGTCTCGTGAAAATCTGGTAAACCCACAGAATGTTTGTGGGATTATTGCTTTTATTTCAGCAGGCACACTCACGCGTAAAACAATAACGAATCGGCAGTTCAAAATTATATTTATGCTGCAATAAAAATGAAGGTGTATGAAGATGTCACATCATCTCTAACACCTGCAGGTCAAGTAAAAGCATTCACTAAACAATCATGCCTTTCTCTTACCTAGTCTTGAGAAACTTTGAAATCTTAGATATTACAATTTAATCCCATGTATGTTAGCAATGCTTCATTTTATGCTGTGTTTATGAGCCTCCACCTTTCTTACCTTCATTATATTTTCCAGCCAATTGTTTATTATTATTATTATTATTATTATTATTATTATTATTATTATTATTATTATTATTATTATTATTATTATTATTATTATTATTATTATTATTATTATTATTATTATTATTATTATTATTATTATTATTATTATTATTATTATTATTATTATTATTATTATTATTATTATTATTATTATTATTATTATTATTATTATTATTATTATTATTATTATTATTATTATTATTATTATTATTATTATTATTATTATTATTATTATTATTATTATTATTATTATTATTATTATTAATTATCCAAAACAAGTAACCCTAATTTACCAGTAAGGTATGTTAGAGTTCTAGTTACAAAAACACATAAATACAAATTTCAAAATAACAGAACATGATAATAATTATAACGTTTTAAAAAGTTGGTCATAAAGTGCTCAAAGGCTGAAGTGCAATATTTTTTAAGGAATACATTAAACAACGGTGTTTGAAGACCTGTATTACAATGTGAAAGATGTTGAATAAGATTATATCTCTTTTTGGAATGAAGATCGCGTCTAAATATTAAGTGCCAACACTTTCACATTTACAGAGGTATCCATCAGGAGAGTCTAGATAGAATCTTCGAAGGTAAGTTTTAAATTTCCCATGTCCGGTAACAAACTGGGTCAAAATAAAATTAGGTGAAAAGTACTTACAGTTTACACGATCATTAACAGTAGGAAAAAAATAAATTTCGAGTGATTTGTCCTTTATCGCTATTTATCCAAGTGCTCTTCCACATTTGAAAAAATTCTGTTTTCAATGCTTTTTTTAACAAATATGATTGCAGACTCTTTAAAACTGAATTCCTTTTGGGATAATGCTTAACGTTTAGCTCTTCTTCTGGACTACTTAAATTATAAACAAACGCTTGTGGGATTCCTAAAGAATGGCAAGTTCAAATTCAGTTCTAAAATAAATTTAATCTCATTGGCTCTGGCATGAAATACTAATTGCAATACGAGATTAACATTACATTAGCAAATAATATCCGTAAACAAGATCCAAAATTACGTTAATGAAATTACTGTAGCAAAATCTTTGATAACATTTCTCATTGTATTTTTTCTCTCGGCCAAAAACAAAATAAAAGGAAAAGAACATAATGGGGCCTTAAACTACCAAAAGGAACACAGTTATAGAAACTAAACATTCAGTGTATTCTACTCCTATGTGTGTTTACGATTCTAAACAAAGGAACAAGATGTACAGATTACGAGCTCTGGTGATTGTTATTAAGCTGTAAACTTGACGGCTGCTTGCTTCCAGATGTAACACATACATCAGCCGTAAACAGCGGAGAGTAATCAGCCTAATAGCTTATTTATGACAGCTACTACAAATACTTCATATTCTAGTCCCTACATCACAAGAGGAGAGACGAGCTCTTTTGAAATCACATCACGTGCAAAATAAACCCTGCAATTTCTCATGAATTCAAATGGTGGGCACATTGCCAGAGCGGTGAAGTACAGTTCACTTGCTCTGGGCTTAGACAATTGCTATCAAACAGGTTGCCATTTTTTAAAGTTAGATCTCATAAGAGGGGCTTATGGTTCAGATATGCTGTACATTGCAGAATTTATGGTTTTCATTTCTTACAAACCCAAGTTCATTTTGTATATCATGAGTAAAGGAAAATCAGTGGATATTCTGTACTGCATATAAAATAAGGAAGATTTTCCTAAAAATGATACTTTTGGGTGTAGGGAGAATCACAGTTTGTGCTTCCAACAAACGACATCGAATGTTTGGAGAATCCAATACTTCGATCGCTTAAATAAATGAGGATAAATTAATACGTTTCAAAACGAAAAGCAAAAGAGGGCCAAAAGAGAAAATAATTCAGAAACAGAGGAGAGTAACTTGACTGATCCCTGTTTAACCAGCAAAATATTTACAGGTGCTTAAGCGAGGTTGATATCAGTACATAAAAGGGCCCTGACAAATATTGGCTTATAGCTTTGGGTTCGTCACTACGGGGCACCTATAAGTATCGCTGTATCCGTTACCAATCAAAAACACACGAACGCTCTTTTCACTTATTTTGTCAATGTGCGTTGTATGAAACTGAAGGTACTTTATAATGTACGGGTATCTGAGAATACACAACTTTTTGGGAAATCGTTTCATATGAAGAGTTAAAATTTGAATTTGCAGAAAGTTTATAAACGTTGAATACAAAGTATAGATAATCTATATGTACAGCTTCTTAAAAATTTAAGGTCATTAGCGAAGGATGAAGTGCAGATATTATTATTATTATTATATCATGTATGATTAAATTTATTGACTTGTTGCTCATTTGTTTGCATATTTATGGCCAGTTAAGTAATAGCAGTCTCTTATAGTTTGAGATTTTTAGGATTACTTTCAAAAATATGAATTATAATAAATTTTCTTGGTCTTACAAAGAGTATCGAAAGTGAGAGGATTTTTTTAATTTATATCCTCCAACGTTAAGTCATATCGGACGGTGAATGAAATGGGTAAATGATGCTCAAGTGAGTCCGGGGTCCATGGAGCTTAGAGTTAGCGGACAGTCGTCTTTCAGGATAAGGGAAAACCCCGAAAAAACCTTATCCAGGTAACTCACGCTAACCGGAAATTGAGAGTGATTTTATAATAAAAATCAAGGTTTCTCACTTCACACATATGTTGTAAGTAAAATAATTATCTTCTCTTTCTCACGGTTTCAAAATGATTTCACACATTTGAATCCTTCGTGGGATTCAATTTTGCAATGTACAGTATTTTTCGCGATTCAACTTTTCCCACTGAGCCTTGTTTACTTTCTGTATTTAAACGTTTGTATTTTTTTTTAAATAATATTATTTTGGAAGAAGCATAATACACAACAGGTTTGTGTTTTGGAAAATATACCTACAAAAATAAAATAACTCCTCACCGAACGGGATGGCTCAGGTGGTTTCGTCTGCAGCCCGCATTCGGGAGACCTGGGTTTGATACCCGTGGCCAACCTACCTGATCCATCGGTTTTTTCTCGGGTTTCTTCCCGGGTCACCAGGTGAATGCTCCTCCGAATTTCCTGTCCCATTATTTCATCTCCATTATCATTTCACATCTGGTGGTTGCTTTCAGGGTAGAAGTCCCGGCGGTGCATGGCAGGATGATATGCTCTGAGTGAACCACTTCCTCCTCCAGTAGGTCGGTTGCCGGTCTCTGAATCGGCTGCTGAGACCGCTACCGAACCACAGTAAGGGGGAATGTCCGCTGACCTGCTCTACCGGGGGAAGTTTCCATCTAAATAAAATATAGGAACCCTGCCCTCTGCACTGTCGTGGCTCCTTCGGACGACCTGTCTCCTCTCGGCTCATCCTTCCTCCCGGGGATGCCCCACTTGGGGCATAGATACTGGCCGCAATTTCAAAAACCCTCCGTAATAATACTAATCCTAAAATAACTCTTTTCTCTCGCTTTTTAGAACTTTTCTCGGATTCTGTTGAACTTACGATTTTCATACCATTATGAGTACCGCTTCTTTATTTACACCACAAAACAAACACACGTGAATTTAATGCTACGTTTACTAAGAGCTATAGGAAAATATATCACGGAATTTGATAGAAGCTTACCTACGCTGGTACGATTCTCGAGATTTTGGTTATTAAGGAAGTTCATTACTATTTTAATCACGAGCTAGATTCCCCAATTTGTGAGCTACTACCAGTAATCGCATCAGGTGTAAATTAAATCACAGCAACGCGTTGACCTTCAAAATAATTGAATTTCTAATTGCAACATACCTAAGCTTTGGATAAAGTGGGTCATGGATTCATTACCAAGTTCGACTAGAACAACATTAAGGTTTAGGGCAAGCGATTTATCCGTGTTTCTCACAGCCATTCATTAAGCCAACCGTACATACGCCCGCTAAAAATATCCGTTTTGAACAGGTATGCCACTTGTTTCGCGGTTTAACCTAAGGGTTTGGTAAACATGTTTGCGCTGAGTGGATATAACAATGGCAATAAGCTGCAAAAAGGTTATATATATTTTGGGGAAAAGATTGCCTTATCTGTCATTCTGTAATATGCAATCGTGCCTTATTTGCAATAAATAATGTAATTCACAGAATAAACACTAGACAAAAGTATAATATCCATTATCCCAGTGCTAAACTTTCTTGTTTCCAGAAAGGTGTGCATTATGAAACTATCAAAATATTTGGCGCACTTCCTAATGTTCTTAAAGAAAAAATTGATAATTTCAGTGCTTTTAAGAATGCTGTTAGGGAGTATATTCTGTACAAGATTATCTGAATGACAAATTATCCTGATAATGCTTATGTAGCTCTGTAAGTAGTATCTAACTGTTCCAATGACAAATCATTACCAATAAATCTTTGATGCATGTTGAAAGTTTATTTTTAATGTATATGTATTTAATAAATAACAATGAATGGTATCCATTGCAAAAAGGTTGAGACGTACTGGCGAAGCCAAGTGAAAGCTGAATTAAAAAATGTTTGATTTTGTATCATATATAATTATCCCTTGCTTTGTTTTCCATATTGTTGTTCATATTGCCTGTATACTATGTCTTATGTTAACTTTTGTACATATATATGCTATTAGCCTTTATACCTCTGGACATGTCCAATGTTCACAGCCTTTTCTGGCTACAAGTGAACCTACTGAACGCAAATCAATTTAATCTATGGAAAAGGTGCCGCCGCATAAAAAGATGCACTGCAACATACATATCGTAATATATTTGACACCACTATTTGCTTGAATTTCACTGCTCTTAGCTCAGAAGACCTCACTAATATTAAGAGTACAGCAGTAGCAGCTCGCGCTGAAATCCACAAAGCCGAATGCCTTTATGTAATTTGTACATAAATTTACAACTCACTTTTTTAGTTTAGAATTTTAAGAAAGCCTTGAAAATTCTAGCACCTGCATTGTAATATACAAGAAGAATCGTGTGGGATGCGAACGGGATGGGGTACATTTCCTTGTTATCAGGCTTAGCAGATTGAAATTGATTTAATTTTTAAAAAAATTGTGATGACGAGGTGATGCAGGGAGATTTCATGCGCGGCACATAGAATCTGTGAACTTTTCTCGCACATGTGCGTTGTCCTCCCTATTGGGGCTTCTGTAAGAGGAGTTTCCATAAGCGAAATTAGATGAGGTCATCAATATTACTATAATATTGTCGCGGCGACAGGCAATAAACTTTCGGCACAAATAGAAAACAGACGGCGGATATTGTTTCAAGGTAATAAAGAGCTTGCGTAATAATGATAGCGCGGCTAGTGCAAACAGATACCCGGCAACAAAGATAGCTGAGATAAAAGACTTGCCGGCCCAGACAGGGTTTCACGTTTACGGAAAGTGATAGAATATTCGGATTGTCATTAGATGCCTTGTTTATTCGAGAAACATCTAGTGATTGTACAGAACAGTCTGGAATTCATGAATGGGTGTACACAAAGAAGCCATGGCTAGTGATGAGTCAGTTGTGTAACAAGAGTGTTGTTGTAAAGAGAGCTGATCAGAACGTTGTTTGTTGTGGTGTGTATGTGACGTAATGTTGTTACGAGAGACTTGATCAGTGTATTTATACGAAAATAAAGAACATTTAGGATTTCTGCAAATTGGATTTTTAATTCTACGAAGCCACAAAGTCACAATATATATATCCTAGTCTATATCCAATTATTAATATTATATAATTTACACCACGAGTATTTTTACGCATTGTATCCGTTTTTTAGAAAAAGCCTGCAAGAATATGTTATCATTTAGAACAATCAAGATTTACCGCATGGTGCTCAAAATTTGCCTTAATCTTAATGTTTAAGTGCATGAAAATTAATTCATTTTGTCATTAGAAATAGTTGTTTACAAATGCTAGGCTTTGACAATAAAGCCATTAGCTCTCTTGCTCTCCAATATTTCTGTGTAGTGGATCCGGCAGGTAGGGCTTCACAGGTTAAACGATATAACATAAATGTAACCGTTTTTTAACTGGACAGCAATTTTTTGCTTGTAATGGTGGTTACATCATCCACTCACTTTAACCCCCACTATGTCTGGAATGCCACACTGTCTTTGGTTAATGGGTCCATCGGACCTGGCCGGGAGGAGTTTTAAAGTTCATCGGCTTTTCTCACAAGCTCCAATTGTGGAACATTTGTACGCTGTGACAGGCCAGCGTTAAGAGATGAAATAGAAATTTCCTCTATTCCTGATGTAGTTATACCGCTAACGCTCGGTCCCCAGAGCCTCATTGGTAAAAGCCGGTTGCACCATGGGCAGGTTGAGGATGGGGTTTGGATAGGAGAGATTATGGAATGCACATCATATCCCTTGCATCCCTCATTAGAAATAGAAAATGGTGAATCAGCAAAATAAAGTCAAAATTAATTAAACTGTACCTTCTCATTTTTCTGATCAAATTCTAATCCTATAAGAACGCCTGTACCTTTTAATTAAAGGGAAATTAATTCCTCTGTAAATACCTGTTATATCGATCGAGATGGCGCTGCGGTATGTGAGTGAGTCTTTATTCAAGAATTTCAGGGTTGAAACCCTCGGGGCCGACTAATCTGACCACAGCATTCTTCTAGGTTTTCTCGGTCGCTGGAAAATGCTGGGTTAGATTATTTGACCCACGAATTTTTCTATCCACCCTTCCATCATTATATTTCATTTTTCTTCTTTTTCATCACCATACCAGGCAGGATTGGGCTGATCATCCATCCTGGATGTGCTATGATCCAAAGTTTGTTTGCTCCTCGACAGCCTATCGACCCTAGGATCCTTGTAAGTCCTCCAAAGAGGAGGGTAATTCCAATAAGAAGAAGTAAATACTTGTTAATCTTTTCTTCATTAAACTGCTATTGACCCTTCCATAGCTGTCTTCTGCACAACCTGTAGCTCATATTCGGCATTCTCTAGGTTTGCATTCCTTTCAGTTTTTGTTTTCTTACCGTTTTCCATATTCATGGTTTATTTAAATTACTTCAGAGACGATGGCTTAGAATTACCCGACATTCATCTTCCAGGATAAGGGAAAACTCTGGGGGGAAAACCCCATTATCCAGATAACTCACCCTGACCAAGATTCCAACTCGGAAACCTCTTGAATGAACGCAGACACGCTACCCCCTACGCTACCGAGGCGGGCAAAATGGTGGTGTAGAGCTATTGGATTTAAGGCAATACTCCTTCTATTTTAGGAAACTGGTAGGGGGGAAAACACAACATTGTGGCAATTTAAGAGCATAACTGATGATTGTAAAAACTACTTCTTTTATGTGAAGTGCAATAGGTTAATTAAATCTGAAGTTGTAGTATATTCTTCCACTTAACGTTTTAGGGCCGGTATTACACGCGTGGTTAAGCATCCATTTTCACTGAAACGCTCACACAAACATGTTCATTACTGCTTTGTACCGACCTACAGTTTGTTTCAAGCTCATCGTCCTTTCAAAACCTTAATGAGAGAAAACAGGACAGTTCATACATTTGCTTGACAAAGAGCATTTCGCACCATATCGCCGACGCTGGTTTCGTCACGAGCTGCTTTTACTCATGTCTTCTCTTCCGGGTGAAAGAAAGCCATTTACAACAAAACAAAGGAGTGACAACTTGACTTCCGGTCAATAAGTGTGTCCGCCTTCTTTTCTAATCGTGTCATCTTTCAAACCACGGATCAAATACACATGCTAAAGAAAACAACAGAACTCCAGCCTGGTTAGATTTCATCTATAATACACATTTTCTAACGAATTTAGGTGCAAATCACTTTTTGTTTGTTTGCAATTTACGTCCTCCAACGTTAGTCATATCGGAACAATGAATCCAATGGATGAAATAATGCTCAAATGAGTCCGGGATCCATGGAGCTTAGAGTTACCCGACATTCGTCTATCAGCATAAGGGAAAATCCCGGAAAAACCTTATCCAGGTAAGTCAACCTGACCGAGATTCGAACTCGGGACCTCTTGAACGTGAGGCAGACACGCTAACATCTACGCTACCGAGGCGGGCAAATCACATTCATTATTTGTAGCTATTTGTATATATTCACATTAATCCACTGATCTCTATCTATTCATTTATTAATGAAAGTTCATTAATTCATATTTTGCCTTCTAAATTAGCTAACTATTTTCAATTTTAACACAGCGCTTAATATGAAACCTACAGTTTAAACGTCTTGTAAAACTCGGTGTCCGTTGGCGGCTAGTCTCTGGGCTAGTGCCGAAATTTGCAGGGCTCAGTTATTTCAGCTCTACAGAGGAATCATTTAACTATATCAATATTCCTGGTAAAAGTGCTACTGATGAGCTATTTTCACAGAATTCTATTAAGACAAACACGTCATAACTAGAGATTTTAACAAATACAGAACAAGTACATAGGTCTAGCACAAGTTAATTTTCCCTTTCAAGTGAAATAATTCCTATTGGGCTCAATAAGACATCTTTGTCACACCAGCTTGTATATCCATACAACCATTCAACAATTTCTCATACTAGGTATTCCTAAAAGCGTGGCAATTCTATTCATTACGTTAATTAGGATAAATACACTCCTGGAAATGGAAATAAGAACACATTGACGCCGGTGTGTCAGACCCACCATACTTGCTCCGGACACTGCTAGAGGGCTGTACAAGCAATGATCACACGCACGGTACAGCGGACACACCAGGAACCGCGGTGTTGGCCGTCGAATGGCGCTAGATGCGAAGCGTTTGGGTACCGCCGCCGTCAGTGTCAGCCAGTTTGCCGTGGCATACGGAGCTCCATCGCAGTCTTTAACACTTGTAGCATGCCGCGACAGCGTGGACGTGAACCGTATGTGCAGTTGACGGACTTTGAGCGAGGGCGCATAGTGTGCATGTGGGAGGCCGGGTGGACGTACCGCCGAATTGCTCAACACGTGGGGCATGAGGTCTCCACAGTACATCGATGTTGTCGCCAGTGGTCGGCGGAAGATGCACGTGCCCGTCGACCTGGGACCGGACCGCAGCGACGCACGGATGCACGCCAAGACCGTCGGATCCTACGCAGTGCCGTAGGGGACGGCACCGCCACTTCCCAGCAAATTGGGGACACTGTTGCTCCTGGGATAGCCGCGAGGACCATTCGCAACCGTCTCCATGAAGCTGGGCTACGGTCCCGCGCACCGTTAGGCCGTCTTCCGCTCACGCCCCAACATCGTGCAGCCCGCCTCCAGTGGTGTCGCGACAGGCGTGAATGGAGGGACGAATGGAGACGTGTCGTCTTCAGCGATGAGAGTCGCTTCTGCCTTGGTGCCAATGATGGTCGTATGCGTGTTTGGCGCCGTGCAGATGAGCGCCACAATCAGGACTGCATACGGCCGAGGCACACAGGGCCAGCACCCGGCATCATGGTGTGGGGAGCGATCTCCTACACTGGCCATACACCTCTGGTGATCGTCGAGGGGACACTGAATAGTGCACGGTACATCCAAACCGTCATCGAGCCCATCGTTCTACCATTCCTAGACCGGCAAGGGAACTTGCTGTTCCAACAGGACAATGCACGTCCGCATGTATCCCGTGCCACCCAACGTGCTCTAGAAGGTGTAAGTCAACTACCCTGGCCAGCAAGATCTCCGGATCTGTCCCCCATATAGCATTTTTGGGACTGGATGAAACGTCGTCTCACGCGGTCTGCACGTCCAGCACGAACGCTGGTCCAACTGAGGCGCCAGCTGGAAATGGCATGGCAAGCCGTTCCACAGGACTACATCCAGCATCTCTACGATCGTCTCCATGGGAGAATAGCAGCCTGCATTGCTGCGAAAAGTGGGTATACACGGTAGTAATGCCGACATTGTGCATGCTCTGTTGCCTGTGTCTATGTGCCTATGGTTCTGTCAGTGTGATCATGTGATGTATCTGACCCCAGGAATGTGTCAATAAAGTTTCCCCTTCCTGGGACAATGAATTCACGGTGTTCTTATTTCAATTTCCAGGAGTGTATGTAAAAATGGTTTCAAACTACACATTGTTAGAGGCATGATGGGGAAGGTACTCAGTGTAACAATCGCAAGTCAAATTATGTTAATAAAGAGCCCATCATGAACCCAGACGGCTATTCAACCACAGAAAACGTCTACACAATAACGAATATTCCGTAATAATGCTACAAAATGTTATTTCACAGGAACTTTTTATCTTAATGGACCCAAGATTTGTTTCTATTGCATTTTTGTTTCCAACATTGTCTAATTCACCAAGAAAGAATACTTCATATGTTATTTTCAGAAAATGTATAGTATGCCATTTATTTTGATAATAATATCGTAGACACATTCTTTTTTATTTCAAATATGGATATGGTCCATACAATGTATATTTAAAAAGAATAGGGAAGAAGAACTCAGGTTTTTGTGAGCAATGTAACTGTTTAGATTCGCCTGAACATGTTATTTTTGAGTGCAATAAATATAGTCAACTAGTAGAAGACGGTCGAAGGAAACTTCAAGGTAAATGTTTATGGAACATCTTAAGAGATGCAGAAGATTATGTACATTTAGAAAATATGTCTCAAATAATATCCGTTAAGGCGTTGGAGGAATATATGACCCGCGACAAATATTTCAAGAAAGAAATGCAACAACATTTCAATCTATGAGAAAAGAATATAACTTATGAGATCGTCGGAGGGAAATAGGACCAAGAGAAACTGAAGGTACAGATTACCAGACTTGAAGACCTGATTTAAGATGCCAATTATAGACATCAGAAAGAAGACAGAAAGACCATGCACAGAAAGAGAATAGCAGGAGAGAGAAGATATATATGGAGAGCATCAGAGCGGACAGACACAACTGATTATGCAGAAGCGGAGAGATGACTACCCGGATGTCTGGAACTGACGAACCAGTTCCATCTACTGATGCCAGTTCCTTTAGGAGATGGATACCAGTAGGAGGAAGCTTTGGATACCAGTTGCAGAAGAGCATATTTTAAAACTGTAGGAAACAGTCTTTCGTAGCTTGTTATAAGAATTAAAGCTGCAGTAGAAATGTAGATCTGATTTATATTGTTGAAGTAGAAGCAAAGTAGAAAAAGACTGTTTTAGATAGATTATATTTGTAAGGTTACTGGAATCCCTTAATCTTTAGGTTTAGTTAGTTCGTTGAGGTAGAAAGTAGATAATATCTGCAAAATTTGTAAATTGTTTTGTGTAATATGATTTAAAAATTAATAAAGTTAAAAATTAAATTTGCATAATAAGGCCCGGTACAGATTCCAGAAACCAGGCTATTAGATATGCAGATTTTATTTTATTTTAACTTTTTATTTCATATAATTGTATCAATTTTTGGAGGGGAAGGAATAGGGGTAAAAGGCTCAAAAAGAATATTAATTCGACTTTGAATAACTTGTCCAATAATTAACATAGTTCTGAAATGACAGAGTCTTTGGAAGCTTAGATTTATTGTGTGATTTATTTATTTATTTTTATTTGTTCCATTTATACCCCGCCTTTAACTCTAAAGGTCATATCGGCGGTCATTCTCCTTTGAAGGTGTTAACTCGTATTCGTTGGGTTTTAATCATTAGATCACGCACACATTATTATTCTCATTCATACTTCCAGACTCTGGGAAAGATGAAAGATGAAGATGAGGACTCTGAGGATCTTTGTGGGAGAAAAATCCCCACCCCCACCACCGGGAATCGAACCCGGGACCCTAGCACGGCAGGCAGGTGCTCTACCGAATGAGCTCGGAGGCGTCTGTGATTTAGTATTGGTTATTATGGAATATTTATTATCAGCCAACAACAACCGTTCGATTTTTTTTTTTTTTTTTTTTTTTTTGGCGTTGGAGGGTGTCTACGGTTAAAATATCCCAAAACCCCTACATCCTTTTCACTGCCTAATTCCTGCATTGTTCTTTAAGCCCAGGAGGTAGCAGGCACGACCGCCAGCGCCATCAATTACCACTGCGATGATCGGTTTCTTTTGTCCTGCAAGGTTTTAGTAGGGTGTTCAAAGCATGAAATGAATCTCCGCTATATATTATTCTATTGAAATAAAAGAAAAGCATCCCGCCTCAGCTCAGGCGCTTATAAATGCAGGGAATGATATATTTCAAACCGTATTAAGTATGCTGGTGCTCCTGTTTGATACTTGCCGTAATACACACGAAACCTTGCGTTAAGAACACATTCTTGTGATAACAAACTTTTAAAATCTAGAAATGGAAATGTGGGTATAATCAGTCATTGAACGTAAACCGAAACGACTGATTAGAAAAATAAATAATAAAAGAAAATGAATTGTCCAGGAAAACGAAGCCCATTACATAAATCAAAATTTATGTTAAAATCCAAACTCGAATCTGCAAAAACAAAACATTATATTCAGCCATAAACCTAAGTGTATGAAACATAAGTGCTTAAAGGGTAAATTAAACACCAACTGTTAATTTTCGAATGGAAAATTCCGAGGACTGTCGGCCCAAATGAAGGAGACACTTGAAAATTAAAACAAGTGTAGAAATATATGAATTCATTATAATCCAAAACACCATTAATTTGTGAGAGCAAGAAGATTTTTTTTTTTTTTTTTTTTTGAGTATATAGAGAGTATGGATGAACAAAAATTGGTTCAAAATGCGTGTCCATGGTAACAAAAGAGCAGGAACAGCAGTGGGACTAAGGAAAACTCCAAGTGAAGATGAAATCATGGACCACAAACGGAAAAGAACTAGGGAATTCGAGAGGGCAGGAAGGAATGGAATAAAATTGTTCAGGACGTCAAAACATTCCAATGTGAAGCTATGCATGCTATTTATTATTGTTATTTTTCTTCGGAGCGGATTGGGCACTGCGACCAGTTTTGGTCTATTGTACCTTATAACCCCAAGTGGGGTATCCCCGGGAGCAAGGATGAGGTAAGAGGAGACAGAAGGTGGCCGTCTCCAGGAGTCACAACAATGCAGAGGGCAGGGTCTCTCTCTCTTTTTTTTTTTTTTTTTTTTTTTTTGCAAGTCAGGACAACAGACATTGCCCCGTTCTGTGGCTCGAAGACGGTCCCAGCAGTCGGTCCGGAGGCCGGCAACCAACCTACCGGAAGAGCAAATGATTCTCTCCGAGCATATCATCCCGCCATGCACCGCCGAGATTCCGCCGACACTTCTACCTTGAAAGACTGCACCAGATGAAAGATGATATGAAATGATAATGGAGATGAAATGGAGGGATAGAAGATACGGGGGATGTAATTAACCTACCCAGCATTCACCTAGCGAATGAATGTTGAACCTTTATTAATGTTTTTAACAATTAATAATTCAAATTCCTCATAAAGTTTATTAATAGATAATTAAATTTCATAGAATTGTGCTTCAGGAAGGGATTAATCATAAAGATGTGGGAATTAATAAAAGTCCAATAAAAGTTCTTAATCAGTTTATTGACCTGGGTAAAAACCCAAAAAAAAAAAAACTTGGATCAGGTAGGTCGGCCACAGGAATCGAACCAGGGCCTCCCGAATGTGTGCCACAGATTTCTGCCTGAGCCATCCCGCTCGGTTATTATTATTATTATTATTATTATTATTATTATTATTATTATTATTATTATTATTATTATTATTATTATTATTATTATTATTATTATTATTATTATTATTATTATTATTATTATTATTATTATTATTATTATTATTATTATTATTATTATTATTATTATTATTATTATTATTATTATTATTTCAAGTAGGTATATGCTAAAAATGGAATTCGCCGGTAAAAATAATATAGAACTTCCGGTTGATTTTGGAGATGCCTAGTTCGAAACACATTGAACAATAGGGCACTGCGTTGTAGGCGGCTTCTCCTAGATAAGCAATAACGCTCAGACTTAGATGAATATGCAGAGATGAATCGTTAATCATTGGTCGGGACAAAGGACTGTTTTACTGCGCCATGTGCCGGACGGTTCCTTGTAAGGAATGCTCGCATCTCTGTAGTAAACTGAAGCACATTCAAATTCATCTCACACAGGGAAGGAACAGGTTCGTGCATGGAAATGTGAGTCCTGGTCGAGATTTCTGCTGAACCCAGAGTGGACTAGTGTATACCAACAACTCAATACGGCCATCTACAAAATATGAATGTAAAATGGCCAGAGAGACTGGGTCACAAAGATGTGGCTGGCTTCCAGAACCATCATAGATTTTAGCAATGCTAGTCAACAGCAATTTTTAATTCTGCATGGACACAATACTTCGCATGTCGTGCTAGGGGTCCCGGGTTCGATTTCCGGCGGTGGGAGTGGGGATTTTTCTCCGACCAAGATAATTCCTCATCTTCCCCAGAGTCTGGATGTATGAATGAGAGTGCGAATATGTGCGTGATCTAATGATTAAAACCCAACGAATATGAGTTAACACCTTCGATATGTTCCAAAGGAGAACGGCCACCGATATGACCATTGCATTTAAAGGCGGGGTATAAAATGGTACAAAAAGAAAAGAAAAGAAAAGAAAAGAAAAGAAAAAAAGGACTTCGCATTCTTACCAAATTCCTGAAGTTGAAACCCAATAAACTTGCCTCGTCCAACAAAGCGTAACACTTTCGAACTTATATTGCTTTTAAAATAGTAAGACATTCGGTGCAAATCTTTTGTACATCTGCCTGCCTTATCGTCTGGAGGTTAGTAACCAAACATCCAAATCCAGAGTTCGGTTCCCGATTAGAGGATGGACATTTTTCTTTACTCAGAATTATTCCTCGTTCTTTATAAAATATGGAGGGTTTTTTTCTTGTTTTTTTTTTTTTAATTTACGTCCGCCCAAACGTGTAGTGATATCGGACGGTGAATAAATTAGGTGAAATGATGCTCAAATGAGTCCAGGATCCATGGAGCTTAGAGTTACCCGACATTCGTCTTGAAGGATAAGAGAAAACCCCGGAAAAACCTTATCTAGGTAACTCACCCTGACCGAGATTCGAACTCGTGACCTCTTGAACGTGAGGAAGACATGCTACCATCTACGCTACCGAGGCGGGCAAAATATGGAGGTATGAATGAGAGTAATAATTAATGCCACAAAAATTGATTTTACAATAATTGTGTGGTTTAAAGAGATGTGCTGATGTTACATAGGTAGCAAGATTTTGTCTATTTCTTACGGTTCTCTGGTTATGCAAAAGTTATTAACAGTGAACAGGACTTCAAGATACTTCCAGAAAATTAATATACACAATTTATTTATCATGAAAATAACTTCTTAAAGATATGGTATTTAATGAAAATCGTTAGAGCAAGTTTTGAGAAAATCAAAATGTTTGCAAACATGTTTTATGTAGAGGGTTGGGGGATTTTCTTGAAAATAATACTGTTACAGCATTGGAAGATGCTGAACTTATATGTCAAGCTTGGTATTGGATTGTATTGGACTACGCCCTGGAGGTCCAAACTTGGTCCATTGTACCTATGACACTAAGTGGTGCACCCTGAGGCAGTCCGGCCCGTAGCGAACCACGTCGAGCTCTCCCTTGTGCTCAACGACTCACAATTAAGGATTGGTGGCGTGAGGAGGCTAAGGAAAGGGAGATTGTAATCGGTTCGAGGTGACTTGTTGCTCCCGCATGAGAACTCTCATGTGTACTTCAGGAGTGGGTGCGTCCTGACTGGTTGTGGGTTAATGATGACACCTCGAAACTGGTAGACAGAAGTTTATTGTAGTCCTTAGGCTCCTTTGCTCGCCACCGTAAAGTCGTCGTCGGTGTGGTTACTGTGTTTAGCGTCACTGTCAATATTGTGATGTGAAGCACTGAGGCAGTAGCACTGCGTAGTCGAACTGGATATATTTATCGTCTTCCCTACATGTTACTCTTTATGCTAACTCTCACTGTAGAGATTGTTAAATATTGCACTTTGTTTCTGTGCAGGGCGCGGAAGTGTACTTAGGCGGCGCCGAATACGCGTCCGTCTCACGTAGAACTCAGGACCAAGTGCTCGTACTAGAAAAACCTACTTCCCGCCATCACTTTGAATTACCCCCCACTGTAGGTATTTCTCGGAGTTTGCAAAATCACATGAACAAATATCAGTTTTCTATTGGCTCTTAACTATCCCCACTTGAGATCAGTGTTCAGAATTTCCAGTTTCAGACCTGATATCAGAGACGCTTTCTCTAACGGTCCGCGTGCAAAAATTTATGCGGAAGCATGCGTTCTGCGCGTCGGTCAAAATCTTATAGCCTGTTGCATGGGATTTTAACAATGAGTTGGTTTCCGACTGGAAGGCACCAAATTTGTTTTGAGGGCAAAACAGACAGTAGAGTAGGGTTGTTTGTTTACAGGGATTGCAAAGGGAGTTTACTGACCTTCGCAGAGTAGCCTTGTCACTGTGACGGTCCCCGGAGTATATGCTAGCATTATGGCATATGTCTATTCTGGTATACGTCATTTATTTATATTTATTCCTTTGTTTGTGTTAGTGTCTCTGATATCAGGTCATATGTCGTCTCAGTGTTCCTAGGTGACAGGGGCTGCGTCAACCCCAGGGAAGAAGGATGAGGCAGAGGGCGGCCGTTCGAAGGAGTCACGACATGCAGAGAACATATTCCCTACAAATGAACAGTTGGAAACTCCCAGGCGGTCCAATGCAACCACCATCACATCCAAAATGGTCCGGACACGGCCCAACAGGTCGACCCGAAGACCGGAGACACCCTACTGAAGGAGGAAGTGTTTAGCAGGAACATATCATCCTGCCATGCAGCGCCGAGACTCCCGTCGACACGTCTACCCTGAAAGAGACCACCAGTTGAAAGATGATGTGAAATAATAATGGAGATGACATGGAGGGACAGGAAATTCGGGGGGGGGGCAATTAACCTAACCAGCATTCGCCTGGCGACCCGGGGAAACCCAAAAAGCCCACGGGTCACGTAGGGCGGCCATGGGAATCGAACCCAGACCTTCCGAATGCGAGCCACGCGCGTAAACCATCCCTCTCGGTGAGTTTGGTATTCATATTTATCTCACTTTTCGTTGAATTGTGCTATTTATACAAAGACAGACACCGATACACATACACACACGCACGAGCGGAACTTTTTCAAAAATGCTTTAAGGATCGACTTAGGGAATGTCTCAAAACATGTATTTCTGATGAAATATCGATATTGAACGACTGGATGGAATAAAACAGGCCCTTTCTCTACTTTAAACAGGTACGTAATACAGAAAGTAAAAGAGAATAATAACCAAAGATAAACAAGAAATAGCAAATAAATCAAGTCCATATTAATCAATAAATTGTTAATAAAAACTAGATATCTTCAATCAAAATAAATATGTTAAATAATGACATCTTTCAATACCACAAAAGAGTATGCAATAAATACGTAAAGTGAGTAACAGTATGACGTAAACTGAAGAAAGCTTTCTTTAGGGAGAGCAGAAAATAATTAGCACTAGAGGACAATTTTTAATCCAAATTGAGAATCGAACATAGGATTTCTGTAACACATAGACCTGTAGACCGTAGAAGCCGCAAGCAAGAAATTTGTGGAGCCCAATTCGCTTGCTTGAATAGCGGACATTGCCCCGGGTAGTGTTTACGAAACAGCGTAATCCAGTCTGATGTTTCTACTCAGCTTCTAGCGACATTTAGCTACTCCGGAACATTGACCTCACAGATTTGGAAATGAAACGACATTGTAAAGCCGGATTTCAACTATATTCCTACTCCAGAAGTATTTTTAGCCAGCGTTATGTTTGTAATTGTAACAGATGCTGAGCATTAGACTGACCTTCGGAACAGCTGTTGCTGTAAGTGAAAGTTTACACAGAACATCGTGCGTACCACGTCAGTCAATGCCACCTGTAACACAAGGTCTGACCACTAATATCAAAATCATTCATCAGGACCTGGAGTCTGCATTCTGATGACATTTTAGTAGTGCCATCTAAGGCATTGCTAAAGTGTTCATAAATCCTTGCCATGGATTCCAGATTTTAAACATTCCAGCACTTTTCTACACATTAACCTAACACAGGTATCCATTATTTATTATATTCTCTGTATACAAGGCATTCCTCCTTCCTTTAATCGCGATGAAAAGGTATGCCAGGTATTTTGAAATAGTCTGTGAGATCTTAATTACATTTCATAATTATTGCCTATATAAAAACTCCGAAAATGACAGTCAAGCTATTTTATAATTAAACAGGTTTTCTTTCTATGAGCTCATTTGAGAGAAAGAAATATGGCTATAACAAGGTTCGAAGGGCAGAACTTAGCACCTGGATCTTGAACATTTTATGCCTGTGCCGGTAACGGGGCACCCTCCGGGTGAAAATAAGTGTGATAGTTTTTATCTGTCAAGATAAAAAAAAATTCACTGACAATCTTGGCAATTAATACAAATAAAAGAGAAATGAGTGTCCTCTTTTGCAATTTCCAGGGCTACTATTTAAATGTTTTACTTAACCGTGTTGTCAGCTTGTTTACATCTCATAGACAGTTTTACTTTTCATGCATGCCTCCACTTATACGAATATCCACAATTTTAACAAACTGGTGAAAATGTCTTAACACATTTCAACTGAAGGGAAAGGATCCATTCCTATCACACGCACAGAAATGCAATTTTTTATTTTTATTTAAACAATGCAGCTCAGAAGAGTGAGTATTCCTATGCCACTCTGATGCAAGGTGTGGGGCTCCCATTCGGAAGGACCGGCCTTCGATTCCTGACAATCTCACTTTAACCATGTGTTTTTTTAATGGTTTTGCTAGGTTGGTAGGCGTATCTCTGGCGATTTCTCAACTCCCATGAATTTCCTGTCCAGCATTTCCTTCATTATCAGTTTCAGGATTGAAAGACAAGGCGAGAGTGTTAGGTATATTGCGGCTGGGCGGTGATGGTGTACTTTGTAAAGGTTTCTCCCTGGTGTTGGTTGGACTCGGCTTCTCTTAACCCTTTCTAAGGCCGTGGGAAGTATGCTTCCCACTTGCTTTATCATGTTAGATGGGCCAAGAGAAGCTTGTTGCTGGCATTAGCTGAGGATTCAACAAAACCAGGAAAAAATTGAGTGCATCCTAGTGTCACTTCTATGAATTCATATAATAAAAGAAAATGACAGATCCTTGAACGGGGCGTGGCTGTGCCTGCTAGTTTCAAAACAAAGTAATTTATAACACATATGTAATTGGCTTTAGTGTTTTGGTTCAGTTATAATACTTCAAAATATAGAGGTATGTGATAAAAGAACGTGGTGCATATCCAAACTTACAATTTATCTATCCCTGCTTTAGAAAGTTTCATGGAAAGTACTGATGGAATAAACTACAGGAGAAAAAAATGGAGGAGCTCAGTTTAGATTATGTTTCTATTTTTTGTAATTCTATTATAATAAAATACTTACTAATATGCAGTATAGCACAGGTGAATTTCGTAAATGTTTAATGTAGCTTGAGAAAGCTTTTTGAAAATACTGAAAATAAAAATTTGAGAAAATGTTTATGTATACTATATCCATAAACTATTATTATGCATACAATTACAACTATGCCACATTCATAAATAAAAACGGCCCATGAAAGGGTTAAGTCACCTCGGATTCTCCAGCCTTAGGCATAGGCGTTGGGTAATGGGTTCAATTTGGGATCGTTAGAGGCGCATGTTGTCTCTTGGTTCCTGTCGCCCATCGGGACTCTCGCTCATCCGTTACTCCCAGAGATCGTGTTCGAAACACCAAAGAGGACGACCTACACGCGGGGCTGAGCCCCGGTTTCGGAGGCCCTCCGTGTTAAGTTTACTTTTACCTACAACTATGAATGACGGAGATATTGCTTTCCGGGGGTCGCTTCTTGGTTGGTGTAGGAACCAGGGAAGGATTTAAAATATATTTAACGTCAGAATAGTGTCTTAAGTTATATCATCTAAGATGTATCCTTTTTTGTGTTTCTTAATCCATACGTAATATAAAACGTAACCCAAAATGTTAATTTTGATTTCGAATGAATAATTGATAGGCGTTTAAAGAGAGAGACGCATGTGTTATGGAGAGAGGAGAGAGAAAGTGAGCTATTTCGCATACGAATGCCAAACCGACTGTTAATGAAGCTCTAACCTGGTTTAATGGGAACAATACAGAAACAATTGTCAATTTAAATTGATACTAGATAATATCAATTGAAAAGTTATTTTAAAAGCTATGACATTCACGCATTCACAGAAAGCAGTTATTTTATTATAAACGAAGTCAAATAATATTACAGCATCGCTATACAATTTAGAAACCGCCTTTCCGAAATTTGTGTCTACTTTTGCGGAGTACATCTGGACTCTGCAAGGCAAAATATTCACAACCATGCAGAAACATCTCCCCTCTGCTACAACCCTTAACAAATATTATGTTTCAGCTTGTGCAGCGCGAATTATTTTTATTATATCTATTTTCAATAAAATACAAGTCATTTCCGTGCTTACCTAGAGTAGATTAGTTTACGTAAGAAGTCTGGCGCTGGACAAACACGTGAGTTTAACCACTGTACTACAAGAAGTCATAAGGCATATGACCGTGTGAAAACTTCACATGAAATACATCTCTCCGTCCTTTATTCTTCACAATCTCTTAATCTTTTGTTTTATCTGTCCTCATATCGCTTCATTCTTGTTGATAACTGGCTGATGAAGATATGTATGCCATACGACAGATGGTCGACGCCCAGTTGTGTTTTTGTCTCCAAGATTGCTTGTCGATGTACATTTCCTTTATAAATTTGACAGCAATATCAGCTTCTCTTTTATTTCCTTTTATAGGTGGCTATGTGCATGGACATTCTTTAACCTTTTGCAGGATATTCCTTGTGACCGTCGTTAGTCGAAGAGAAGACAAACCTAACAAATGAAAAAACACTGGTCCTACTCTATGCAGAACTCATAATGCAACTAGGACACAGCTTAAACACTGCGAAGTCCACGAAAACAGTTGTCGGAGGAAAAGAGACTTAAGGTCGGATTGGGAGAAAAGTACTAACCCACGAAGATAGAGTTTGTAAACGACTTCTGTATACTTGGTAATTCGAAAGCGATAGACAAAATCTTACTGCTCAAAGAATTAGATCTGATTAAGACACACACTTTTTGGGTCATTAACCATTTCCGAGATATTTTTGCATTTAATTAGAACTTTCAAATACATAGCTATACTTTTTGTTTTCTCTTCTACGTACTACAGTAAATAGAGTAAGTATTGTATTCCATTCAAAAATTAGACACCAAGATTTCACCGGAAATGCATGTTTTCAGTCTCCTGCACGAGCGGCGCCGTGGTAATGTAGTTAAGACCTCTCGCCTCTATCAAGGCTCCCAGTTCGATCTCAGGGAATGGCATGTAAGATTTCTGGTGGACAAAGCGGCGTGTGGGCGGATTTCCTTTGGCTTCTTCTGCCATGTATTTCATCAACTGCTCTATAATCATCCTTTCTTCCGTCGAATTCCTTGACATTTCATACCTCACTTCTTTACCCTCATACGAGGTTATCAGGCTGCTCCCCCTCTCTGGACCATCTGTCTAATCCAAAGTTTCTCTACTCCTTGACAGACGTCTGACCTGCGGGGTGCATGTCCTCCGTATGAGAACGATAGAAAAAGAAATCTCCCTAAATAAACTGTGCGGTTCAGACTGAACAGCATGACTCAAAAATCAAATGCCAGTTAAAATCCGAGTTTAGTATTTAAGTTCAGCATCTTCATGTAAAGAAAGGAAAACACCTCTCCACACATTAACTTTCACATTACAATTTTGTTTCGGAAACGTTGATTTTCTCAAAAATTTATGCAACGATCTTGATTAAAATACGATGTTTAATATATTTTCTCGACAAATGAAATTTCTATCTTGGGTTTTCTATAAATAGTTTCTGAAATGCTCTTCAATAGGAATGACTGTTGCAGAGCTGGTAAAGCGTAAGATATACAATAAAAAAATGTAGAAAGCACACAATTTATGGTAAATTTGTGGACCTAAGAATTCCCGAATTAATCCTTATTAGTTGAATTTTCAAATACCAAATTCAAGCCATCACATATCAACCAGCTCTTAAAATATGCCTATCTCTTAAAGCCTACTGTAATCCCTTATTCCAACTACAAGAAGTAGTTGTTTGTAAAAAGAGTTTGTACAATAATAGCGAAAGTCACCAGGTTTTTGTAAGTCGCTACTCCATCAATGAGGATGGATGCTATTCCATCAATTTATAGGCTTTTTAGAAATCTGAACTATTGTTTTAATTTAATGATTCCTTTTTGCAACTACAACGAATATAAAGATGTAATGAAAGCTTGTTCCAATTAACAAGAGGCCAGAAGATTAAGACGCGCGACCCCGCGTGGATGGTAGCATGTCTGCCTCACATTCAAGAGGTCCCGAGTTCGAATCTCGGTCAGGGTGAGTTACTTGGATAAGGCTTTTTCCGGGGTTTTCCCTTATTCTAAAAGACGAATGTTGAATAACTATAAGTTCCATGGACCCTGGGCCCACTTGAGCATCATTTCACCCATTCCATTATTCCATTCATCGTCCGATATGACTTAAAAGTTAAAGGACGTAAAATTACACACACACACACACACACACACACACACACACACACACACACACACACACACACACACAAAGATTTTGCATGAATAGTTTATAGAAGCGCTGAGAAAGTCATGTAAATGTATTAGTTTTAATTGAATGCAGGTTTTTAAAATACAAATATATTGATTATATTTTTAGGCCACAGAAAATTCCATTCTTCTTTAAATATTCGGTTTCTTTGGTGGGGTAATCTAACAGTTGTTCAAATCCGCGTTCCGCTACAGCAGGGGGCAAGGGGGGGGGGGTGAAGGTCACCTAACACGCAGTGACATGCGGGTCAAGAACACAAATACCTGTTCTAAAAGAACATAAGTCAAACTTGAAATGAAAGAAAATTGAAATAAAAGACTTCTCGATGTTTACTGAACTGCAGGAAACCAACTTAATTACCTATTCATGTTCTTTATTTAAATGAGTGACTACTCGTCAACTAATGTGGCACAATGATGACCAATCCAATGTCAAAATTCATTAATCTTGGACTAAGGTAATAACCTATTATTTAGAAAGGTAGAAACAAACAGTCGACATATGAACCACGGATCTTCCGATCCCCAATTAATCTACCACGACATTATGCCCGGAGACCACAAACCTCCTCAACTGACTCAATTTTTTTCCTCAGTAAACCACAAGTGGACAATATATTTTATGTCATAAAATCCAAATTCCGCCTGACAATAGTTTGGACAAACATTATGTCTGTATAAAATCACTGCTGCTGACAATAGTTTGGACAAACATTATGTCAGTATAAAACCACTGCCGCAGACAATAGTTTGGACAAACATTATGTCAGTATAAAACCACTGCCGCAGACAATAGTTTGGACAAACATTATGTCTGTATAAAACCACTGCTGCTGACAATAGTTTGGACAAACATTATGTCTGTATAAAATCACTGCTGCTGACAATAGTTTGGACAAACATTATGTCTGTATAAAATCACTGCTGCTGACAATAGTTTGGACAAACATTATGTCAGTATAAAACCACTGCCGCAGACAATAGTTTGGACAAACATTATGTCTGTATAAAACCACTGCCGCAGACAATAGTTTGGACAAACATTATGTCTGTATAAAACCACTGCTGCTGACAATAGTTTGGACAAACATTATGTCTGTATAAAACTACTGCCGCAGACAATAGTTTGGACAAACATTATGTCTGTATAAAACCACTGCCGCAGACAATAGTTTGGACAAACATTATGTCTGTATAAAACCACTGCTGCTGACAATAGTTTGGACAAACATTATGTCTGTATAAAACCACTACTGCTGACAATAGTTTGGACAAACATTATGTCTGTATAAAACCACTGCTGCTGACAATAGTTTGGACAAACATTATGTCTGTATAAAACCACTGCTGCTAAAATTGCATTACTGTTACAATTTAACTTAACTCGGGAATGCAAATTTATTGTTACTCAGTCAAAGGCCTTACTTTTTTCATGAGCATTTTCTAATTTAATTGTTAATTTATTTGGCTTTGCGTAAAAACCATGGGTCCTGCGTCTCTTTCGCCGATATTTATAGTTTGAACACGTTCGCTATAAAACTATACCAAGGAGCCAATAATGTAAAAGAAACTGATATAGAACAGAACTTTTGTACAGCTGGTGAGTTTACCAAGTTAATGATTTGCCATTTGTAACTATATAATGTCTTACAATGTAAATGTGATGATGACAGAAAGCACGGTACAAGCTTGGAGAAACCAATTAAATTATTATTAGCTCCTTACCAAATTATTAAATAAAGCAGTAAATGGATTAAATAACAATTTAATTAATAAGTAATTATTTAATTATATGTAATAATTTAATTAATATAATTTAATAACTAAGTAAAATACTTTTTGCTTAAGAGTGTGCGACGATTTCTTGAAAATATCGATTAAAACATCGATGACACTTCTCTGCATTGAATTCTCGCAAATGGCATCTCAGGATGCTATCATGAAACATTTTAGATTAGTTACAATTTCACTTATGTGCTCAGATTAATAAGAAGCGTTTAAACCCACTAATTCAATTAAATAGTTTACAAGTATGGCTAGAGCAGAAAGAACACTCGTCATTTCCTTTAAAGTTCCAATAAGCTTTCTCCTTCCTCTCCGAATGTCTGCAATATACGATAAATTCAATCTGTACGCAAGAGGTTACCATTCCTACTGGAATTAATTATCTCGTTATCGAAAATGACTTGACTTTTGCAGCAAACTAAAGCCTGAAGTTATAATGAAATTTGCAGCATTATAAACAGCAGATCTCCATCTTACGGAAGAGAAAGTGCTATGGAACTGAACGTTTTGTAGAAGTGGGTGCGGAACTTTAGTATTTTGGAACGCAAAGTTTGGAAAAATAAATAAATAAATAAATAAATAAATAAATAAATAAATAAATAAATAAATAAATAAATAAATAAATAAATAAATAAATAAATAAATAAATAAATAAATAAATAAATAAATAAATAAATAAATAAATAAATAAATAAATAAATAAATAAATAAATAAATAAATAAATAAATAAATAAATAAATAAATAAATAAATAAATAAATAAATAAATAAATAAATAAATAAATAAATAAATAAATAAATAAATAAATAAAAGGAAAACGGGTGCTGGGGTAGTGCAGTGGTTTCGTTCGTCGTTCCCGCGCAGAGTCCCGAGTTCGACTCTCAGCTCTGGGGTTGGCGATTTTAAGTCGGCCCTATCCGCGCCTTCACCTCTGTCTAGCACATGTGCAGTGTCCCCTATACCCAACGTGATTCGGAGAAATGGGTCCGGTCATCACGTGGTGGGGCGAAGTTACCCCGAAGGCCAAGGCTGCCATGTGGGAAGTATTGGTAACCAACCAAGTTTGGAAAACTGAAAAAAAAAGTCCTACCGATGAGGCAGCTACCGTTCAAGTGCCCCTCAATTTTACTTACCAGTATCCCCTTTACATCAATTAATGCTATGCTGTATTGACCACCAACAAAAATACTCAACATGCAAGTTCCTATCAGGTTCCGTATTCTGATGCCATATTATCTTCTAATTATGCATCATAGGCATTACCATTAATCAGTATCATGGATCCCAGATTATGAAAATACACATTTTAGGGCGTTATTTTGTCATTATCTTTCCCTTGAGTTTTTATTTAGTAATTTTGCTTTCAGATTTTGTATAAGTACTTAATATTATTGACATTTTCACATACAGATAACTTTTCCAACATCAGAAATTTCAGGGTTCGACTGAGAAAAGGAACAACTTTATACATCGTTTATTCGCATTCCAGAAAATAATTCCACATAATAATCTGAAAAGCATTGTTTGGGGTGGAAGGAGGAGTACGTTCGTTTTGAACTTATGTCCTAAACTAATGCTAAGACAGCTCAGTTTTCTCTTCTTTCCCATTAACAAGTGCGAACATTTAGGCTGCTTTTGTCTTTGTGCTGTGCCATATGCTGTGAAGTACTCTTTATTCGTAATCAACTTTGTAAAGTCTGAAAACTTAAAAAGTTGTACTACAGTTTTAAAAATCCTGCTAATTTTAAAATACCACATTTGTTTACTTTTCTCTTCAGATTCCTCAAAGGATAACGCGGATCAAATATATTTCAAATCAATTTTAAAATTAATTACAAATTACTTTTAAATCTACTTTTCCTGATTTTAATGTAATTGGTGTATTAAGTTGTAGCTCCCTCTGCAATCATTTTAATAAATTTATCTCAGTTTTAAGTCACTTTTTATAATTATCATGTCATATTAAGAATATTTGGCGTACTTTTCTCACTTTTCGAACACATTTAGGTCATGGAAATACGGCCCAGGTTATCACACAAGGATTGATTGACCTGAGAATAAAAAGGAAGTCCACTGGACTGAGAAAATATGAAAAAAATCATAGCTGCGACAGAAAGATAGAATATTTGCTACTACGCATTTGGACCTTTAAGGAAGACAGTCCGCATTCTTTATTTTATAATCCTCTGTTGCTAAATAAGGCGACTTCTTCCTCGAAAACCACAAGAAGAGGCACTAAACCACGCATGCCCTAACCAAGAAACATTTTAGAGAGGTCCACAAAGCCTTGACTAGTTGCAACAAACATGTCACTTATCCACCCACTCGTGTGTCTGTAATGAGCAATAAACAGGACTTTCCTTAAAAGTCCATCCGTGGATAAATGATAATTATTTTGGGAGGTTTTCATCTCACTGATATCTATTCTTGACTTCTTTCTTTAGGAAAATAAGGTACCCAAAATTTGATATGAAAGTTCTAAAGTTCTTTTCCTTGAATATTTGCCTTGACAATTCAAAAACTAATAAAGGGGTTTATATAATACATTTTGAGCATGCTATTGTATACAATATATATTGTATTCTGATAATTTTTGTGAAGAAAAAAAATTATGAAATGTTGAAATAAATTTTCAATATTTTTATGCAGATAGAAATTTAATTCTGGTCATTTCCTTAAAACAAAGCTCAAGATTTAAAAAAATGAAAATCTTTAAAAATAGTATGTTAGGGAAAATCTTGATTCCAGCTTAGTGAGCAGCAGCCATTTTGAATAAATATATTAGTTATCTGAATTAATTTTTGGAAATCGAAATTAGGTTCATATTGCATGAAAAAAGCATGTTTAATGACATCAACAGCAACCTTGTATTTGTAAAGAGATACTGGGTTTGAATAAGTCAACGCCAAATGGAGTAGCTAGAGTGAAACTTGGAAGACCTTGCAGGAGTGAGGTAATTATAGAAAGATGTTTAAAATATTGGTGTAGCTGTATAAAAAAGGATGATGATAATATATTAAAGATCTGTCTAGAACATCAGAAGAATTCAACATGTAAGAACAGCTGGTGGGCAGAGCTAGAGAGAACGCTGGCTAAAATAGGGATGGGGAATATCTGGCAAGAAAGTGAAAGAAATGTGAAAGGTTTTTGGACAATTATTAAGAATAGGATAGAGGACATTGACAGACAAGTGACGTGGGGAAATCTGGTAAGTAAGAAACCACTAAATGTATACCTGAAAATAAAGACAGAATGGGGAAGGGAAACATATATAGACATATGTGATAGATATGAGAGGGAGGGTTTAGCTTGGTTAAGGACAGGAGCAACATTGAGAGGGGGTTCACCAAAGGAGTGCATTCTATGTGGAAAGAAAATAAGTTTAGAACATTATGTAGTGGAGTGTAAAGAAATTGAAAACTGGAGGAAATTAATATGGGATAAGAACTGGGATAATATGTAGTAACAATAAAAATGCTTACGTTGAAAAGTGAGAAAAGATTAAGGGAGGTGGGGAAATTTGCAGACAAAATCAAAGAGAAATGGTTGAGAAGGGTAAAGAAATAGGAGGTAGAGAAATGGAAGACACAATCAGAACATTAGGTCAAGGTTGTATGAGGGCTAGGATAGAGGTTAACGGCCAGGGTGCCTACACTAATATAACCAGCAGACAAATTTGTACCTAGATTAGAATTGTAAAACTTGTAATCGAGATTGTAAGATATGTAAGTACAAATAAATACAAGCAAAATACCTTATATTTCTGATCCATACAGAAAAATTAATTATTGAATATTACTAATTTTATACCCATTAAGCTGTACCTACTGTCTTAAAGAACAACAGCTTGAAACATTCCAACTAATAATATCGAATATCTCCGAAATGGCCAATCTCACGAAAAAATATTTGAAATAAACTGTATGTTTTAAAGATGTATACATCTTAAAGTTTACCAGTCATACAAAATTTCTTCGAATGAAATGGAAAAATATGCATTGGATTGAGGTGCGAGGTGTACATAAAAGCCAAATTTGATTTTTATTAGTTTTTGAGTAATTACGCTGATCATAGATGCAAATACTCATATACTTACCACTCTCCCTGATCCCTCTCTTCCTCTCTGCCTCTATCAAACCTTTTTCTTAAAGTTTCTTTTAATTTCTAGGGGGCCGGTGAAATCTCTATATGGGAGTTGTAGATTGCAGTGCTTTCTGTATTTATTACATATGGGTTAGAAAGAAAATAAGAAACAAAACTCGGATATGGATATTAGCTTCAAAAATATCTCTAAACTTTCAAAGATTGTACTATGTATAAGAAATCCACTGCTTAAGAAACATTTTTTTAAGTAATATTCGAGTGCCTGAGCTACAAGTTTTCGTTCTGTCACTTTGGTAGTACGGCATAAATAGTTAGTGGTTTAAATTGTCCATTGTGGCAATCTCTACAGAGGGTGATACAGCCATTTGTTACTTTAGCCTTCAATAAAGCCGTTATCCTGGATCAACCAATAGTCAATATTATTTATGGACTGTAACCTCCATTGCATGTGCGTGATGATGAAAACCATTGATATGACCAAAAACTGTTATTTTCAGTGGATTTATTTTTGTGTAGGTAAACGATTCACTAGGGCAATCAATGTGATAGAGTCAAACTCGAATCGTTGCACATTTAAAGTTGCCCAGGTTTGCTCAAATATAGCAAATGTTCAAAGAGCATAAGAACGAACTGTTGACATAACAAATGTGAAAATGAGCTAGGGAGTATGAAGCGAGTTCCCCACTCTTTGAGGTTGAAGATTTGAGCTGTTTCTCAATCGTACCACTCAGAATTGTAACTTTTGAATTATATATACTAGCATCACACGCATCCAGACTTTATGGTTTAAAAATAACTGTTTTCGTAACCATGCGAATCATTCATTGCCGTTAGACCAAGAAATGCTAAGGCGGAAGGTTCCCTGGCAGTGACCGTTAAAAATAATAATCAAAGACGGTTCTTAAGCACTAGGATTGCCAATAAACTATCACAGTAAATACTTCTGTAAGGCAATAAAAAAGAAGAAAAACCCAGATTTCAACCAATCTAGGTTACCCAGGAAGCAGATGGAAGAGAAAGTACATCTACTTCAACAGACTACTGGTAATCAGGATTGTTCCAGAAACTGAGATAGAGGAAGAGGTATATTTGCCACAACAATCCAACAGTTCAACTTCTTCACATCCAGAGATGAAGCAACTCCAACATGTTAATATCACAGGTGACGACCAATCATCTGTGTCCAGCTCCAATGTTCCAGTCCCAAATGTTGGTATTAAAAATCAGGACATCTTCAAGGGGAGGAGGGAGAGCCAAGTGTGCGTCCGCCGAAAGTAGTTGAAGCAGCATCCACTGAAGATGGTCTGAAGCAAAGACCGAAAAGCGCTTTTGGAAGAAATGGTGAACACCTGACCAGTCTGAGTGAGTAATCTTACAAATTAAGCATGCCAGCTACTCATATTTATATAAGAAGAAAAAGATTAATTTAACCACTGGCGCGACAGTCCCACGAGAGCCAAGGCCTACCAGCCCGACTGCCGGCCTAACGCCCACTTACGCACGGCAGAGGTGGGCGATCATCCAACCGATAAGGGAAGGAGATGTGGTCAGCATCTCGGTATCCCCCAGCTGGAACGTTGGTTTTCGTGGACAGGGCCGCTTACCTAGCGTAAGCTGCTCACTTTCTTCACGATGCTGAGTGGCCACCGGTCCTATACCCATGGGTGAGATCAAACCCGGGCCGTTTTCCGTGGACAGGTACCAAGGCATGTTGCCCTAGCCCGCTACGCTACGGCGCAGGACACGAAGAAAAATGTACGATGTATAAATTATACGCTTTTTATTGACTTAGGCAGGATCAACGATCTTACAATATGATACCAAATCTTAAAGCTGCTAATTTGTATTTGAAAGACATTTTTTACTCTGTGACTTTGCTCAATTCTAAGAATTTAATTTTCATTTAAATTTTCAGAACTATGCCAACGTGACTTAGTTATTACACCTCCCGAACATATCTGTAATTCGGGCATCTGACCTATAGTGGTACTCTTGTCATTTGAATTACCCAGAACCCTAATTATCTTAGCTACACGGGCGGAACTAATTGTCTTCCTGGACTCATAAATTGCATCGCTAATGGCTCTATCATGACAAAATTGCGCCTTGTTCTTCTACCTCAAGCATTGATTTTGAGATACGGAGTTTATCTATTGCAATTATTAATCAATCTCTCAGTCATTTCTTTATACAAATAGCAATCTCACAAATCAGTAATTCCGGTATCACAGCGGATCGACTGCATTTACAATTAACAAGCATGTCTGGGGAATGAAACCGGAACTATAAAAAATTCAAACATCATACGTGAAACGGAAATATACGGATACATCTATAACAGATCCAGGTCAGAACCATCTACCCTGATTTCAACTCGGAATGTGGAAACTACGAAGAGATTCTCTTCAACGAAACATTCCTTAATTACTGTTCTTTTAAAACTTACGGTCTTTAAGATTATAGGAGTCTTTTTGTCTTTATGCGATTGTTTATTAGGCGCGTAAACAAACTAATATATTTAACATTTAACATTAAGAATTCAATGATAAAAATCCTGGTATTGAAGTACTTAAAATAGTAAGTCGTCACAAATGTGTATCTCGAATATGAGGACTCTAAGGTGGTTTTTCTGGAAATATATTATGAGTCAATTGGAAAATTAAATATCGCGTCGGCATGTTGGCCATGGTAGCTCAAGGGGTTAGAGCGGAAACCACGAGATCCGTGGTACAAATCAAATGTTTCAATTGCCTCTAATTAATTAAAACATCCATATGCAGGAGTTGTATTTAAAAGGATTAATTCTGAATGGATTAATTCCTCAATATAAATGTAACATTAAGAGTTAAAAGATAAAAATCCCCGTATTTAAGTACTTACAATAATAAGTCACCACAAAAGTGTATCTCGAATATGAACACTAAGTGGTTTACCGGGAAAATATAATGAGTCAATTGGACAGTTTAATGTCGCGTCGGCATTGGTAGCTCAAGGGTTTATAGCGACTGGACGGAAACCACGAGATCCGTGGTTCAAATCCCGGCCGTGGCATTGAATTTTTCAGTTGGCTCTAATTAGTTACCTAAACTAATATATTGCTAGCTGCAGAAGAAGGCCCTGCTGGACAAAAGAGAGCGTGCTTTCACATTACGGGGGTGTCGAGAGGAATGGTTCAGGCGGTAGCGTACGTATTCCATATTCTGGAGTCGTGTCACCACTTCCTTCCGGGGCGCCCCGTTAGGGCCACAGGTGCAGATCTTCTATACGTCGAGGTGCTAAGACCCACTCCAAACAGAGGATGGCTCTGTAGGTTTCTTGTGTAGCCCACATTCGGAGGACGGGTTCGCTTCTAGTGGCACGTCCTACCTGAACCATGGTTTTTATCGGGGATTTTACCGGGTCACCAGGCAAATTACATTCTCCAATTTCCTATCCTTCCATTTCATTTCCATTGTCATTTCACATCATCTCTCATCTGGTGGTCTCTTTCAGGGTAGAAGTGTCGGCGGGTGTCTCAGCGTTGCATGGCAGGATGATATGTTCCTGTAAACACTTCCTTCTCCGGTATCCGAGTTGACCTGGTGGGCCGTTTCAGAGATGCCGGTACTGACCTGCCTGAGAGTTTCCAACTGGTCAAATGTTGGGACCCTGCCCTCTGTGCTATAGTGACTCCTTGGGATGATTGTCTCCTCTCGCCTCATCCTTACTCCCAGGGTTGCTCCACTTGGGGGCATAGATATCTACAATATACTAAGTTTGAATCTTTGTGTCGCTCTCCATAGCATAGTCCAGTCTAATCCAGTCCACCTCAGTTTTGATTATAGAATTATGAGATTTCTGTTCTACAGGTAGAGACCGAACGAAATGGCTTATGGTACGGTGTAAGGCTCGCATTTAGGAGATAGGTGTTCAAATCCCGCCAAGACAGTCCTCCCTGTTAAATTTCTTCTAGGTGTTTCTCAGTCCTCATAAACGGCAAATGATGGGGTGATGCTCTAAACCTAGGCCTGAGACGCTTCTCTCACAAAATTCCTTTTCTTGCATGTATGAACAGTGTTCACCGCCTGTGGTGCCGTATATAGTAAGAACGTGCTATTATATACACTTAGAGACGGCTGATTCACCTAGATATGAAGATGCCCGAGAGTGGTAAGGCAAGGGGCAGGTAAAAAGCATCCCGAACGATTCCATTGATAATCGTTTCTCAATCTGGTTCCGTCCAGAAAAGGTTTCGATTGTTTTGTTATTTCAAATCAGGAATAACCAGGTACCGTTATCCATTACAACTAATACCAGTTCTGATGTAAAAACTGGTTCAGCTATTTTTCGCCCACTTGTATGCAAACACAAACATATGCAAGCCGTTGGCGTAACTGTAAAAGGTCATCCGCGGGTTAAAACATGACTCACCTCGTAAGGTTGTTCTGTAGACAGACAAAACACTTTCTCCTGTGTAGGTGATACTTGTATGTTAGCACGCGCTTGGTGAAAATCCGACTTGGGATGTAGAGTGTGACCTGACCAAGGTGATCTAGCATTTGCATAACGATGTGGTTTTCATTCTCAATTATTTTGTTCTTCAGGGCACTATACCAAGTTATGTAAAGAAGTAATTTAGAACTCAATGTACGTGCTAAGGGCGGTGTGAATAAAACCAGATTCAGTTATCTGCCACACTGAACGTCCATTACAATTGTGCTCTGTTAGAGATAAAGCTGTCTCCTATTCATTTGCACAGATAAGGGAGAACAAGAGGGTAATACGAACATTTGTAGAAAATCAAACAAGGATTATTATAGTTCTTATAAAGTAATGATTTTGTTGTTTTTGAAAATATTTTCCTTTGGAAAATTGAATAGAATAGATTGAATTATAGAGGGGATTCGGCACTGTGGCCAGTCTTGATCTATTGTACCTAAGCCCTAAGTGAAGGATGGATGAGGCGAGAGGAGGCAGAGGGTGGCCGAACCAAGGAGTTAAGACAGTGTAGTGGGCAGGGTCCCTACTATTTACCAGTTGGAAACTCCCCCGGCAAGCCAGCACAACTGTCACATGGCCCACCAGGTCGGCCCAGAGATCAGAAACCGTCCTACCAAAGGAGGAAGAGTTGATCAAGAGCATATCATCCTGTCATGCAGCGGCGAGACATCCGCTGAAAATGAACACCAGATCAGAGATGAGGTGAAATTATAATGGAGATAAAATGTAGGGACAGGAAATTCGGGGACTCGGGAAAATCCCCGAAAAAATACTCAAGAGTCCGGGTCTCCCGAATACGGGCAGCAGAAGAAACCGCCTATCATCCTGCTCGGTATATTTCCCTTTAACGTCAACATGTTTTTACGTCAGATGAAATGAGTCCTCAAAGCATTGTATCTCTTTTCCTGAGGCACTTAAGAAATCAGGATTTTACAGTATCCCACTGAGGAACAGCGATTCCACGCATTTTATCATTTATTTTTAGGGGGGGGGGGGGAGAAAGAAATCACGAGGTGCTAGGTCAGGGTTATATGGTAGAAGGTCTACGGTGCTGACCTTTGAGCTGACATTTGACATAGATACCTAGCTTTCATTTTGGCTGTATGCGACAATGAATTGTCATGATACAACATTATTTTTCATTTTGGACATTTGTCACAAATTTTGTCAAAAAGAAATTGAATAAGAAAGAACTCGATAAATGGATATTTGTGTGCGAATTAGTAATTTATGGATGTTTTAGTAAGGGAAAAAATGTACTAGCAACCAACTTGTTACCAGTACTGCTAATTCTTCGGTCTTTTGTAGCCTAAGATTCTGTTTCAAAGATCCATTGATAAATCCAACATTTAACACAAATAAGTGAAAAGCCGTCGTAGAATTTTTCCAGCTTTTTGCAACAATCAGTGCGTTGCTTTTAATAGGAGTCATTTTATGCGGAATACATAAAAAACAAAGTTTTTTTTTTTGGTGTCCATCTCCTGGTGTTAAAAGTTTTGAATTTGAATCATACCAAAATCTAAAGTCTACTGAATACATTCCTAAGACCATCATCGATCTGCTTCAAACATTCTTGAATAGCGGTAAATTTTTTTATCAGAAACAAGTCACTGGGCGACCTCTAGGAAGTTCATTACTAAGAAAAAATCCATCTCTCTTGAATTCACTGTAGGTGTAAATTCCCCGTAGGGGAGAGGATCCGTCCCCTTCAGCTGCCGTGGTGCGGGCGCTGCGGACCCCTAGCACTCGTGGTACCTCTGACGTTACTAGAGGAACCTCGGGCCGAACATTCGAGCCCCTCCCTGATTGGGAGTTGTTCGGATTGGGTTGGACTCGAGGGGGCAGTGGTTCTCGATACCCGTGGGAGATCGGGTACGTCTCCGGACGGAGTTGAGGGAAGTCATTAATATTCTTGCGTACTAGCCAGTATAGCTAATAGAAGGTGTGCTAGATCACCTGGCGGACCCACCGAGGTCATATCGGTAGCCTTCCCATTCTGGAGTTGGCGCGTAAGTGGCGTATCCACTTCCATCCCTTCTTGAGCCCACAGGACCAGATGGGGGGGGGGCCTTAATAGTCTCTAGGTCTTGCCCTATGCAAAGCCCCACGGAGCACCCGGCTGCCCTTTTGGGACAGCTCGGTAACTCTCTGGTCGAAGGAGGCCCGGGTCCTTGGTCCTGCGGATCCAGGACTAATGGGAGTAGAACCTCTGGCATTACATGTAGGTGTCAATTATTAATTGTCTTAAATGGGACGCACTTCGATAACGATTTAAAATAGTAAAAATCACCACTCGGAAATTTTCTCTAGTCAACTTTATTTTCGGTGAAGAGAGAATATTTAAATGATGATATAAGAGCAAATCGAATAAATTACACGGAAATTATCTGGAAAAAAGTACGGGTCTTAGGTGTCTTAGTTGGTTACATGCTGGCTTACTTATTCTAAGGCCGCGGACTCAATCCCGCCTTAAAAAAATGCTTAAAAGAAGCAGCCCCAGTCAATACATTTACTGGCATGTAAAATAGTTCCTGTGGGGTGATACCGTCCCTGTTAGGCGTAACTTTAGCACATTAAATGCATAATTACGGGCGGATAGATATCACACTGTGAATTAAGCTAAATTATAACAAATATAGAGGATAATTATCTAATATACAGGTGCAGAAATTAAACGGGCAATACCAATACATATATTTTTATTGCAAGCACGTGAACCAAACGAGTAAAGAGAGCCGGGAAAATGAACACTTACCCTCACAAGAATGTTGCTTGTGTTGAGCTGACAAAGAGGCATTGCTCGAGAATCGCCCAAGGCTAGACCCAAGCTACAACTCGTCGCCTGTCGATGCTTTGATTTGCACATGATACGTGATGTAGAGAAAAGACACTGTGATTTAAGCTACGCTTTTGCATGCGTGATGTTGCATTAATTACCTAGACCGTTGGTAAGAGAAAGTTGCATGGAATACATGCCTCAGAAACTCAAAATTGCGATGAAGCTAAAGATTACGGATGAAACACAACCTATAAGGAATGAGTAACGGGTCACATGGCCCCTAAAGTGACCAAAAATCGGCGAAAGGAAGGGAAAATTCGTGCAATGGCGACGTTTGATATTTGCTAGGGAAAACACTCTGTTTTGGCGAGTGAAAGGAGCAACACCTCCCGAAAGTTCATCAAAGTCCGTGTTCGCGAATGGACGGAGCAACACATATTAGGTCGTTATCAAACATTCTGTGTTAGCGAGTGAGAGAAACAGCACACATTACATCATCAAGATTCTACCAAACTCTGTTTTTGTATAATCCTCCAGAAATACTCTAGTGAGCGAAGTAATGCTCTCGCGACGTCCAGAAACGACAACGCGTACACGGCTTCATACATCACTCGGCGCGTCCTAGAAATTTACAAGTTCACTCGCGACTGTGATTCAAACTAGCCCTCATGACACGCGCACAGCAACGGGCAAATCCTAAGCCTCGCGCCTAATGTGCGAGTTACACCAACACAACAGTGACGAGTGGAGAGGGCGACTTGTGTAAATAAACCTGCCATTCAACGGTCGTGGTGTCTTCTGGGTGATAATACGCCTACACTGTGAGGACGCATCCCCTCCCTGAAACCCAAAAGAGAGAATCCATGTAGACCTACCCTGAGAAAAACCCGACCTGTTGTAAACCTCCCATCCGTAGCCCTCACCCGTCACATATCCCATCATATGAGGTTTTGAGTGCCGGGAAGGCTCGACGGAATACTTAACGGGCAAGTACCGCCTAAGGGACAAAACTCCGGCTTACTGCAGCGCTGATTAGATCTTGGTAATTGACAGCGTTAACAAAAACATTAAATATGTCACTCGCAAAACATTAAAAAGTAGCTGTTAAATATAAATACATTTAATTGTATTTAGAAACAGGAATCCTGAACATTTTTAACATCAACTCATATACAGTCTCGACTCAGTGTATACAGCAACTGTCTACTATATAAAAATTAATGGTTAGTAACCAGTAATAGTGCTGTTAGCGGAAAATAATAATGATCACGAACACAATAAATAAGCCTAAATACTCCTGCTTTTAAAGAGAAATCCCTACAGGAAAATTCAGTTCCAATACTGACAATGAATCATTCATTACTCATGTATGAATAAAGGCATATTGATCTTTAATAAAAGGCGATAAATTGGTGTTGTCGCTGACTCGTACCTAGAGAGAGGTGCTAATGAAATTATAAGTACTTCCACTACGAACCAAACATATCTGCATATATTTTTACTACTGTCCAGTTGCCTTTGTTGGTTGCACTCACTGCTAAGACTTCTTTACAGGTGTTAAGCGCTAAGCACAAATACTGACGCAAATTCTGAACAGTAGGTGTGTCAAAATGCATTGAGTATGTAGACTTATTAATGTAAACTCATTTCGATATCATCGAAAAAAATAAACCAATAAACTGAACGAGATTATTTAAAAGTATTCATATTAGGTCAATGTTTTTTATGTTGTGTAACCAACATAGCGTAATAACATTTTATTTTTCTTTCCTTCTATTGCACACATTATTATTGTTATTATTATTATTATTATTATTATTATTATTATTATTATTATTATTATTATTATTATTATTATTATTATTATTATTATTATTATTATTATTATTATTATTATTACATGTGACCCTTGTGGAATTACTGTACTTGGTGAAAGACCCAACCAATGCGGTCGAAAACGTGAAGGATAGCAAGCACTACCAACTTTATTTCGTGTTCAGAATGTATCCTTACATTCAAATAAAGCTCAACGTATTAAAAAAATCCCATTTTCCTTCAAAGCTTCAAAATGTCCTTATTTATATAAGTAGTTTCCGAAATCAAGAGCAAATTTTTTCCAATTAAACAACACTTTATCTGGTATTCACAATTATTTGTGCAATTTATACGAACCACTGTTGCTTCAACGTTTGCTAACCTGAGAGTTAGATGGCAGTCAAGGTCATTTTTAAGCGGAACAGACCATAAGTCTATATAATTATGTAACTACATAGTACACGGCAATGTTACCTTTGGTCATCATACGTCAGAGGATCATTGTGTGATCAATGTGTTTCCCTTTCTCGATTCCAGCAGTCGTACAATACTACCAGGATAAGTATAATCTGTTGTTCTTGAAATTTAGGCCGGGGTGGGAATTTATTTTCCAAAATTGTCAATCTATTATCGTTTTCCATTTCCGAATTTTGATCGTTTTCCATTTCCTAATTTTGATAGTGCTAAGGCAGTGGTTAAGTCTGGGTAGTTGATGATTAATATATTTTTAAGATTTTTTTTAAAGAATCCCTGTTTGTTATACATAGATCTTGAAGAGAAAATGATCACTTTTATGATTAATCCATACAAAAATTCATTTCAATCCGTAAAAAATGAATAACCTATTTCCCTGGCGCAATATATTCATTATTTGGTCCTAAACAAAAACCCATTTGTTAAATACTATAATGCAGTTTACACTTCTTTACACTCAGTATTTTTTAATAACCAAAACGTTAACAAAGTGCTGGAGAGAACATCATAGGAAAACGTGTAGTTTCTCAATATTTTCATTATGAGTAGAGATTCGAGTTGTCTTGAAGAATCAAAATGGCTCACAATGCAAAGTTCTAATATCTTCAGTATGCCATAATTTCAAAAGCATTTTTGGTAAAGAAAATGAGCCAATACATTAACAAAAGCTTGCCGGTCTATACGAAGGACATGGAAATAATTGAGGTAAACTAATAGTGAATGCCCTTAATCAAATTAAAACCGACACATCACCAAGTCCACGTTGGGGCATACTTCCAGCATTGAAGAAACTATATACACCCAAATAATGTACTTTGGCAGCCGAGCGGGATGGCTCAGGTGGTTTCGTCTGTGGACTGCATTCGGGAGGCCCGGGTTCGATTCCCGTGGTTGATCTACCTGACCCTTGGGTTTTTACGGGTGTTTTCCCGGGGCGCTAGACAAATTCTGGGTAGTTTAATTACATCCCCCGAATTTCCATTATCAATTCATATCATGTCTCATCTGGAGGTTTCTTTCATGCTAGAAATGTCGGCGGGAGTCTCGGCGGTGCATGGTAGGATGATAATTATGCTCTGAGGAAAACGCTTTCCCCTGCGGCGGGACGGATTTCGATTTCCGTGCCGGCCTAGAGGACCGATTCAACAACGCGGCAGGCGGGATGCCGGTTGTGCAAGTCTGTCTGGAGTATCCTGCTCTGAGGAGGCGGCCTCCTGTCTCCGAACCGGCCTCGCGACTTTCGGGGAGACGGCAGGTAGGATGTCGATTGTCCTAAACCCACCGACAGTGAGTTTCTATATGGTAAAGTGTGGGATCTCGCCCTCAGTACTGTAGCGACTCCTTGGAGTCAGCCGCTCTCTATCTCCTCTCACCTCCCTCCCGGGGGTATCCCACTTGGAGCATAGGTACAAAAGACCAGTCTGGTCGAAGTGCCGAATCCTCTCCGGACAATCCAATCCAGTCCAATGTACTTTGGCAAATGCAAAGCTAAAGCTTCGTAAACGTTCAGCTACGTTTAAAAAAAGTGAAAACGTTTTGATTTACAAAATAAGAAACCCTGAAGATAATTAACTGACGAACAATTTGGATCTTTCCTGTAATTAGACGCGTATACTGAATAAACTACTGATAGGAAATGTAGATTATTTCTTGAATTGCCGACTCATCAAATTGGTTTTATGCAATACCTGGATGTCATACTATCATTAAATTATTAATGAATGCCTAAAAGTATGCATGTTGGACATATCCAAGACCTTCATAACGTAGCTAATGATTTAATATCATACTAATATGCCAAATAATTTAAGGAACTAGGTTACTGATCTCATTTAAGGTAAATGTGGACTTAACAAAACAGCTGGAACTTATTAGACTATAGGTATTACTCAAGGTTTACCCATATCTTCTATTTTACTTAGATTGCATAATCGAAGATTTAATAGGCCATGAAACCGAGAAAACAAACTATCAAACTAACCATGAGGTTAAGAACTTTACCACAGTATCTTAAAATGAAACATCTGTTCATTAGTTAATTGAATATGGCTATCAATGATTTACCAACAACGTTTTGAATGTGAACTTATTAAATGCAAAGTATTAAACATCAAAGATGTCAAAGTAAATGGATCGTGTAATATCAGAACTGGATCAACAACCATTTCAAGTGTAAAGAAAGGAAAAGTGTAAAATTCCTTGGCGTAAACTTAACCGATGAAAATCGATTAGATAGAAATAAGATATATAATGAAAAACTCGTAAAAAGACCTAAATTCACCATCAGTATCCAATGTGCTGAGAGCTGATCAATCATGTCTCTTTTTCTACAAATTCATTTTCAGAATCAAAGTCACGTAAGTTTTACTTTTTCTGATACTTGGATTATTGGTGTTTCTAAAGCCAATTTCATTATCATATACCAATTTTCGCAGTTTTACTATAAATTAATTTTAGGTTCAGCAGTTTTAATTCCTTTCCTTCTGGAATTTTCTTAAAATGATTATAACTGTTGTCACCTTTCTTGACAGTTAGGTCACCTTTCTGTACAATCACAGTTGTTGCAAAAAAAAAAAAAAAAAAAAAAAAAAAAAAAAAAAAATTGCTTCTTAATTAAAATAACACCATTTTAGATTAAAAATGTTACTCACTAAATGGTTTTCATAATCCTTTATTTAGGCAATACAGAACGGACGTATTTTCATGTGTGTAAATTGTATATGTATATACATCTGTTAAGTAACTCCACATACTTTACTTCTTACTTAACCATACTTTTGTAACAGGTATAATAAAATAAGAGTTAAGTTTCCCTTTAGCCCAACCCTTACAGGCGATAGCTGGATCACAGCTGGATCACATAAACAGTAGGAACCTAGTTACAATTTAGAACAGTAATACCCGATTTCACCAACAGATGTTAAGACTTAACACGAGTTTAGCAATGGTTAAAACATTTCACCAACAAGTGACAGCTTAACACTCGTGTTAAATCTCTTGTTAAACTAACAAGCCAAATTTCTGATGTTAAATCCTTAGCAATTGTAAATAGTCAAGATGGCGAGCATGAACTCAGCTGTTGATGTCGAATTGCTATATTTAAGACCGTCTAAATAGCATTCGTAATAGAGTACGGCCTCTGAGGAGAAATGATTTTGAGGAACTATCCGAAGAAAATTGCTTTACGAAGGTATAGATTGTCGAAACATGTTGCTATGAAGGTTACTGCGGAAGTACAAGAGAGGTTAGAACATGCATCGAAAGGAATATGTCGATCTCGCCTTTGCTTCAAGTATTAATAACCTTGCGATTCTATAATTCACCGAATTATGTGGATAATACACTGTCCACCTCCCGTCTTGAAACGTTCAAGTCACTTGTCCTTCTTCGCACCTCGTTTTAAATGTACGTAATATTGACAAGTTGTTTGGTGCTTGTAGTAGTGACACATGCATTTGAATTAAATTCGTTTCCAATATCTTTCCCCGTGACATCTTTCTCTTTTACATTCACCGCATCCATCCTCTTATTTTCCACGATATCCTTACACTTCGTCACCAATTCAATTAACAATTCTTTCTCCATCGATGAGAAATTTGTCTCACGGCTTTGTTTATGATTTTGTTCATCCGCCATTTTTTCGGCTTGTGCAGACGAAAATGAAAACAAAAGCGCATCGCAGTACGTTCAGAAAATCATCCATAGCTGTGATATTTACAAGTTTCTTGGCGTTAACACAGGTTTGTTAACATTTTCAGAAAACAGATTGGTGAAATGCAAAAAAATTAACAGCTTTGTTAGCGCTGTGACAATTACTACGTTACATTTGTTAATGTCGATTTTAACATCTGTTGGCGAAATCGAACTTAGCAGTGATTAGCGAAACCGTTATACTTCAAGCAACGTCACTGTACTACTGTAAAAATAGCTGTTAGCGATATTCATTCCAGAGATATGAAGCAAGTTCCTGTAATAATGTAATGCGAGCTCTCATAATTACAACTGTGATTCGCAGTTGTACTCGCTGTACGGAAATGTCAATGCTATAGCAGGTTATGCCAGTGTAAAGCTTATTACCGCCCAGGAAGATAACGTCGCAAGCACAAGGCAGGAAGTGCACTGCAGGAAATTGTAACGTAAACAGAACACTGCGCTGTTATCTGCCACGTGACAAGTCATTTAGACAACACTAACCTGGAACAAATACTAACACTCGCAACCATTTTAATACACAATACATAAAGCCTAAAGACATATGGTGACACGTCACACATGAGTTTATCTACTCTTCAACAAATTATCAATTTTTACTATTTCTTGAGGCTCGAAACGGTTACATTACACATTTACACACTAATTGTGGATATAAAAGCAAAACGATAGCCATATTTTTAAAAAGCGAAACATTATGTGATCATTTTCTAATGTCATGGTCTTTGTATGACTGCCAGAAAATAAAAAAGGAGATGAAAAAAACGAACAGAGGTTTACTGTCTGAAAAAGTACATCATTGAAATTTCAAACTAATAATAAATGCTTAACGCCGCAGAAAGTTGTGCTTTGCGGCAAACCCGCATACCAGTGTTAAATTGATTGGGTTCTAATTGGAGCTATGAGTTCTCTTATCCTCAGGTGAATGGTTGTAGGAAATGGATTTTGGTGGTTGTTGTCTACTCAGTCGTATTAATAACTCTTTGTTGCAGATTTATTTGGTTTAATTCCCACTAAGTTTGCTCATCGACTTGGATCGGTGACCACCTGTTAGTAAAATTCCTAACATAAATTCAATTTTACTTGAAACCCTGGATTACTTGTTTAAAGTTACTTCCGCGCGGTTTCTATTTCTTCTTTATACGGCGACTACTTTGCTCTAATAAACTTCTAATGCTGCTTCCATTTACGCTGGTTGCGCTATTCTTAACTTTCCTGCATTTCAGACTTATAAATCTTCGCTTCTCTTCTTAACGCGCATGAACACGTCCTTCCTGTCGTAGTATCATCAACTTTTAAGTAAGTTTTGCTTCCTTATTCTGATCCCCTCTCTTACTTTATCACATGACCAAACTAGCTCACCCTTCTCAAATATTACATTATTGTTGTTTTCTCATTTATTTCGAATTTTCGCATTGGTTTGCAAAACTCATCTAACTCATTGACGTTCAGTTCGTATCTCGGTCAGGGTGAGTTACCTGGATAAGGTTTTTTTCCGGGGTATTCCCTTATCCTGAAAGACGAGTGTCGCGTAACTCTAAGCTCCATGGACCCCAGATGCATTGAGCATCATTTCACCCATTTCATTCACCGTCCGATATGACTAAATGTTGGAGGACGTAATTTACAACAACAACAACTCATTGACGTTCAGGCCACCCTGAGTTGGGGAACAACTACCCTGAGTTGTTTGTAACGGTATACATCGTTATCAAATCAGCGAAGTAAATCTCTTTAGCGTTCATGCTCAACTGCATTTTGAAAGCCTTTTGTCCCAACACATTCCTGGCTGAAAGTATACAATAGTTCTCAGACATTGAACTTTTACTAGCACAAAAAAGGTAACGGTCCTTCCTTCCTGTCTCTCCGACGTGTACAGATTCTTACAGGAATGTTTTCTTTTCCTTGCCTGGATGCTAGTATATATGTTATATTAAATTATATTCTTCCCTTCTTATTCTTTAAGTCAACTGCTATTTTAATCATTACTCTATCCATTCTAATTTCATATTATTATAACTAGATTTTTATATGAATTTAGCAAAGCATTTTTACTAATTTATCTTGTTTTTTTAATTATCTGATTTCGATTAATTCGCCGCCTCCTAATCGCAGCCTGATACTGCTGTTACAGTTTGATACACATTACATTCATGAACAAGATCTACATTTATGAAGATCTTTTCCATGTTTTGCGTTTACAAACTATACAAAAATTATTTAGAATTAACAGAATGTTAGACGACTTTTATAAAATTCAAGATAAATATTTTATCTGTCATGAAAATATCTTAAGCATGGGAAATTAAAGTCATTTTTTGAGAAAATAGCACATAACTAAACATTTTCCATATAAAAAGCAATTTCCTTTCGCAATCTTCAAAGAATCTGAACTTAAATATCAAAATTCCTTTGAGTTGTGTCACACACACACGCACACACACACACACACACACACACACACACACACACACACACACACACACACACACACACACACACACACGCTAAACATAGTTTTTAGATTCATGTTTACATATTTCTAGTGAAATCTCATTATCAATGGTCGAAATAATGCTTTCTCTATTTTCAATAGATAAATAGTGGGAAAAGTAGAGGATCTGTTTTTTAAATGTATGCTTAAAAGAGGAATTCTATTAACTCTTTATTTATTTAGATACTGAGGGGAAACAATATCTTCTATAGTTTTGTCTCAGTGCTATGCATAATGTTTTTAAAACTAGTTAGAATTTAATTTTGACACAAAAAAAAACTCTTATCTAGAACTGCAATTAAGTTAACTTAATATGCAATAAAAATTTAACTGCATATCCATACATTCTCTAAATAACTATTAAACACACACACACTCTCACACACACACACACACACACACACACACACACACACACACACACACACACACACACACAAACACACTTATACATAGCTAAGTTTCCGTTTTTGCTATATTCATAAGTACACTATACATGTGCACGCACATCTCTCCCTCTCCCCCTCTGACACACGCACAGAGAGAGAGAGAGAGAGAGAGAGAGAGAGAGAGAGAGAGAGAGAGAGAGAGAGAGAGAGAGAGAGAGAGAGAGAGAGAGAGAGAGAGAGAGAGAGAGAGAGAGAGAGAGAGAGAGAGAGAGAGAGAGAGAGAGAGGCAATTTTATAAAAGTGCTTTTTTTCTTTTTTTGGATCCAGGAAGTTTAAAACACGTACTTTCAGGTGAAATAGACTTTTTAGTGGAATCCAATACTCCCTCTACTTACTGTAACTAGGTGGTACACAAAGTAAAGAAGACAGCAAAATAATGAAAGCTGACAAGATTATAAGTGCTGCTTTCATAAACCATACATTAAAATTAATCGACAGCCTGGTTTGGCTGCGAACTAGCTAAATTGATGTTACTCGCCATATAAAGTTTGTGAATAGCACATAATTACAGAGGCAAGCACAAGGCTCTTAGAATGAAGGTCAACACTTTCATTCTCTTCACAAAACTTAACAGGCTGTTGAACCTCGGCCTGACATCATATTTGTAGCCGTTGATGTAAATCTACATCATCACTGAAATCAAAACCTAAAAAGGCAATGGCAGATGAAATAGTAAGCCTTTCAAAATTTTGACCTCATAAAAACCACAGATGGAGGTAGTATTGTAGTTCAAGGTCAGCCTTTGCGAGGACACTGGTTTATTTTGTATTTTTTTTTTTTTTTACTTCCATTTATACCCAACCTTTAACTTCAGTAGTGATATCAGTGACGTTTTACCTTGAAAGTACTGCAATATCAACAATGTGTTAACTTGTGTTATCAGCTGTCATTTAATTATTTTGGGTTTTGTACGTTAGATCTCTCTGGCACACACTTCCAGGAATAATTTTAGCTAGAGACTATTACCCGAAACTGGGGATTGAACCAAGAGTTTCTTATACAGCAAAAACAATGGGGCACTGGTTTATTATTTAAGCAGTAGAGCTGGCCTATTTTCCTTGATTTCCTGTTATTAATCCTTTTTCATTTGAGGATGTATTTTCATTTAATGTAACATTTTCCCATTAAAAATAAATCTACGGTGTAACAGGCATGATTTGCCAACCCGACTGCCGGCCTCACGCCCACATACGCAAGGCAGAGTTCGCTGATCATCCAGCCGTTTCGGGAAAGGAATGTGGTCAGTATCTCGACACGCGCAGCCGTAATGCTGGCTTTCATAGACCGGGAGACGCTACCTATTGCAGTTCCTCAAATTTCTCTCGGTGCTGTGTGGGCACCGGTCCTATTTCTGGAACTTAAAATCCACACCTCAAAGTTAGGATCGAACCCGGATGCATTCCGAGGCACAGAACCAAAGTCAACGTTCTAGCCCACTAAGCCACGCCTACTAGTGCCGGACAAAACTTTCTCATTAGTAGGATTTACTGTTCTAAAAACACCCTGTATGTGGCCTCTATTAATGGTAATGTACCACTCATTGTTCCAATGCAATTAAAAAAAAAAAACAGGTGACCACCTGCCTTTAGTCATGAGCAGGCAGGTAGAAATAAGTATTATTGAAAACTGATTAATGTGAATGTAATCTTTTTGCAAAAATATTATTCACATATATATTTAACTCGGATAAAGAACACCTGTTTTGCCAATCAGTGTAATGGCTCCCAGGACCTGAAAACTCGGTTAACACTTTACTGGCCATTTTTCATCGTTAACGGATCGAAATCAATGTTAGCAACCGAAAAGAAAAATGGCCCTCAGTGAGTAATGGAATTGATAATGGAGAACGGTGGATATTTAGGTGGTATTATGAATAGGTATATATTTTCGAGAGGAACAGAAGAATTAGGTAAACAGAGGACCAGAGAGCGAAGCGTTTATTACTTCAACAAAGATATATAATGCTGAAGCTTTTATAACATTACTTAGGTGGTCAAAGTGGTCATACAAGCTTTATAAAGCAAAGCTACCGAGTTCAGATCCCACTAAATTGAGATTTTTTTTTAAAAAAAAAAGTTAGATATTGTTCCTATCCACCCAGAGTCTTCAAGTAGCACTTGGGAGTAATTGTGAGAAAGTTTCAAAATTAAAATCCAGTGTTGGCAGTTGCTTTCCCATTGAATGTCCCCAACAAAACACAAAATTATACGGAGATATACAAACGCAACAAAAGGCTGTACTATATTTTGGAAGGAATAATCAAGAATTGCAATTACTAACCAACATATAAACAGCCAAGGGATAGGAATTTCATTAATTAAACATTTTTTCACTGCAGAATCTACAATAATTATTTTTTTCGTCAACACACCTAACCTCCATTTCTATACTGAATCATTTACTATCACTCCCGGTAATGTCACACTACTCTATTACGCACTTAACAGTAAGAGGAAAAAGTGGTTTATTCCGCCAAAAAATCCCATGCCCAGATTTCGCAAAAAAAAAAAAAAAAAAAAAAAACTGCCAGAGTAAAAAACTGCATTTTAAAAAAGCACCATTGCATGTCTCAGTGAGCAGGTTAACGAAAAAATTAGGTTAAATATCAACTTTGCATTTAAGCTGGGTTTTGCTGGGATTCGAGATGATTAAAAAACTCCTCCTTCCCAAACTACCCTTTACAAGAAAGTTTTCCCAACATTTCTATTTTCTCAAAACGGCAATACCATTTTAATTAAAATTCATGTCTAAGGTAGTTTCACGAGAAATGAAATATAGAATTTTTAAGAATAGACTTTAAAGTTCTTTTCGTTCTGAATGGCTTTTGTATGTCATAACTTTTTTCTGAGTTACCATTTTTGAGATATAACTTATTTGTTTTAATTTTCAAATGTTTGTACTCTTATGGTGCAAAGAAAGGGACTTTCAAAGACATCACATAGGGATCTGTTATTAACCGACTTAACTACTGCTTAAGCCTATTTCCTTACTCCCATATACTCAAAACAAAGTATGTAAAACAACTATCTCTGCACATGTTTATCTAATTAACTTGAAGAGGATGGATGGGTAGGTCAAAAAGTAATGCCTATTGTTTTCCCCCTTAAACAAGTCAGTTATGTGTAAACTTTGAATTTGGCGCAATTCCTCAAACCTTCTTCTCCAATCCCCTGCAGTAGTAACCTCCTAAGTCAACAGGTGACAACACTGCATCCTCTTGCAAAATGGCTGACATAGACATTCGTATTAGAGAGCGTTCTGCGATTGAATTTTTGACTGCGGAAGGTGAAACGCCAATTCGCATTCACGAAAGGCTAAAAAATGTGTATGGTGATGCAACAGTGAATGTCAGCATTGTTAGACGATGGGTTCGTCGCTGTAACGAAGCTGAAGGGCAAACACCATTGGCAGATGAAAAGCGAAGCGACAGGCCGGTGACTGCAGTGACTCCATGCAACATTCAGCGAGTCGATGACATCATTCGTGGTGATCGCCGGGTAACAACAGTTGAATTGTGTCGCATTACCACCCTCAGTAAAGGCAGTGTGATGACGATTATTCAACAACTGGGTTGCTCTAAAGTTTGTTCACGTTGGGTACCAAGAATGTTAGCCGCCCAAAACAAAGAAACAAGGAAACCAATAGCCTCCGAACACTTGCAGCACTTCAATTTGGAGGGAGGGGTTCTGGAAAAAAGAGTTTCTAGAAACGAAACGTGGGTTCATTTTTTTGAACCCGAATCAAAGAGGCAGTCAATGTAATGGCATCACACGTCACCAACAAAAAAAAAATTCAAAATTCAGCAGTCGGCAGGGAAAATTAAGGCGACAGTGTTTTGGGATGCAGAGGGTGTGCTTATGATTGATTTTTTGGAGCAGGGATGCACAATAAATTCTGTCCAATACGCCAGAACTCTCAAAAAGCTGAAAGCACGTCTTTGCCGAGGTCGCCCAACAAAAACTATGGCGGATGTTCTTCTTTTGCATGACAATGCAAGACCACACACCAGCCGTTACACCACTGCAGAAATTGAGAAATTGGGATGGCAAGTCTTACCTCGCCCCCCATACAGGCCTGACCTGGCACCATCAGACTTCCATCTCTTCGGGCCACTAAAGGAAGCTCATCGTGGGATTCATTTTGAAGATGAGGAGGCTGTGAAAACGTCAGTGCGTCAATGGCTTAGGAAGCAAGACCGTGTGTTTTACCACACTGGAATAAATGCCCTAGTTAAAAGGTGGACCAAAACTGGGCAAAGGACGGAGATTATATTGGGTAGTGACAAATTAAACGTCAATGTTGTAGTTTTCAAGCTATGTAAATTGGATTCAATGTGATCAGGCAGCGTAGGAACCACAGGTGTGCGAACCTCAAAAGTTGTTATTGGGACGCACCGGAAAAACATCACCTCTTGTTCTTTATCAGTGACCCTAGCCCACCTTTCAGGTATTGGGACAAATGGCAGTTATTTGTGCAAAAATCGATTAATAACTCGGACAGTTGCAATGTTGTTCTTCAGTGTAAAACTACACATTCCGTCCGAACAGGGAGGAGTTTTCGCGTACTCAGATAGCAAATCCAAGCAATATGGAGCGCTATACGAACGCCGACATGACGGATATGGTTTTGATGAATGGAAGAGCTGAAGGGAGTTTAACGAACGCACGACTAATTTAGTTGCATTAAAAATAGGAATTTTAAAAATAGTAACATCGGTTATAATATTGATTTGTTTAACTTCAGAGCATTTTGTTATCTTAATACTTTCAACCACTTCTGTAAATATATACAGCTTCCTTTTCGGTTACAAATGCTTTATTTAGTATTATCCAACAAATGAAATAAAATGCTCGTCTCATTGTATAAGCCATTTAGTTCTGTTTAATTTATCTACAGCTCTTTGACGTTGTTTTCTGTTCTGTTTATCATTTAATGCTTCCCTCCTCAACCTCACTAACATTAACTTTCCTCTAAAAGGTATAAGTTGCATATGTCCACCAGCTTATTTGCCATCATGGACTGCTATAACGGAATTTTGGAACACGTTTAACACTCATAAGCAATAGCTTCTTTATTGCTGTTTCATAAGCGAAAGAAATTCTTAATAGTGGAAGCAAGCTGTTGCGGAGTATGTCGGTATGTTTACAAACAGTTACAGCACGCGGCACGGTGTGTGACCTACATCTGGGAACTCCGACTGTGTGAGGCATGCGTTGTTGTTCATATCACTGCCTAATCCACATTCATTCTGGAGCATTTTTAAGCGACTCTACTGGCGGTAAAAACTCTCTATATGTGTCACATAGAACCTGAGCAACTACTTTTATATGTTCGTTCCATGTCGTTTTGAAACACTCTGTATATATATATATATATATATATATATATATATATATACACACACACACATAGTTTGTACAAGAGTGAACTGGAACTGGATTTTTTCGGATGGAACTCGGTACGAAGGTCTAAACTTGGCCTGTTGTACCTATGCCCTCAAGTAGGGCACCCCCTGGGAGGATGGATGAGGCGGAGAAGATAGAGGATGGCCGTTACAATGTGCCACGATAGTCCGAGGGCAGGGTCCCTGCATTTTACTTAGATGAAAACTCCCGTACAGGTCAGGACAACATACACTCCACCCTACTAATTTATAGATTGTGCTGGTTACCAGTACATAAGTTGGCAGGATTCCGGCGGCTTTAGATAGGTAGATTTACAATTTGTTTGTTTTTAAATAACCGGCTATCCGGTTAATTGTTTACTGGATACCAGTAAAATATTAGTTTAGGTGGTTTTGTTTTATTTTGTTAAATATTCTCGTAGATGAATATGTCCTGTTTTATATAAAAAAAAATATAAAATTTTAAAATGTGGATAAAAATAACTTTTGTTTTTAAGGTATTATTACTGTATATTGATTTTTTTGTTTTGTATTTTATCTGTAGAATTATTTTTGTAAAATTATAAAAAGTTAAATAAATGTAAATGTTTGGAATATTTATACCCCGGCTTAAGAAATTAGGTGCCGGGGTATGGTATTGCAGACTTTTATTTATTTATTTATTTTTACTCCACCCTACTGTGGTTCGGAAAAATTCCCACCATGAGATGTGGGTTCGGAAACCGGCAAAGGTCCTACCGGAGGAGGAATTAGTTTGCTCTGAGCATACCATCCTGCCATGCACCGCCGAGACAGCGGCCGACACCTCTACCAGATGAGAAATGATCTGAAATGATAATGAAGATGAAATAGAGGGACAGGAAATTCGGGGGATCCGGGAAGACCCCCGAAAAAACCCATCGGTCACGATGGTAGGCCACGGGAATCGAACCCGGACTTCCCGAATGTGGGCCAGAGAGGAATACAAGAATGATTAGAAAAGATTATATAAGTGCAACTTATTCGAATTTTCAACAATTTTATTGTATATTGGTATATAATAATTTCGTCCCTTTTTACAATATTACAGTGCTCCACGTTATGTTTCTAAGGTTTAAAACGAAGTTAAAATCTTAAAAAATTCTCTGATACCAATCATATGTAATGAGTTAATGGACTAAAGTACTGATAAACAGATGAGGTTTGTCATTCCGCAACGACTTCTACTCCACAGCAGGGATTTCGTGACGCCCTTGACCAGCTGGGTATCTCAAAGAGGACCAAGGTCACGTGTAGCCTTATGTACGCAACACCAAATTATCCACGCTACTTTCAAAATGTTACCTGAACATCTGGAAGCCTCTAGGATAATACTGCCCTGTCACTGTGTAAATGTGCGGCACAAATTGCATTGTTTGAAGCCATAAAACTAGATCGCAAATGTACGCATAGCGTGGAATTACAGTTGGTTGTACTACAGCGGAAGCTGATGCAACTTGGGCAAAATGTATTACGTTACAATAGACAAAAATCAAACACTTGTCATGTGACCAGTTTCAACTGAATCCAAAACTTGCCAAGACATATTTTATTTAAACATAAAATAAAATAAGATGTTAAACTCCGCTGTCAACTATCAGGATCATATCAACGCCGCCGGTGTGCCGGAATTTTGTCCCGCAGTTCTTTTACATGCCAGTAAATCTAACATGGGGCTGTCGCTTTTAAGAATATTTAAAAACCACTGGTTTAAGACGTACATGAACCCGCGATCTTGGGATCAGTATCAAACTATCTTATATGTGTAGGAATAGTACTACACTTGGATATAGAACATAAACTGTTTGATTGTAAAGAAACGGAGTTGTGGAGGAAAGAATGTCAAATAACAAAGATGGACAGGAGAATTAGCTTAATCAAGGTTTTAAACAAAAATTATAAAAACATAGGGCAGTTTATAAATAAGGTAAAAACAAGTGATTATGGATTGTAAAAAGTGGGAAGGAATAATAGGTGCAACACGTCTGTAAGTATACTCCAATGGAGTGCCCTGTGTAGCAGTGTCCTGAGCCAAAGACACAGAGCAGCCCGAAAATTGTAAAAGCTTAGTACCTTAATAAGTATTATTATTATTATTATTATTATTATTATTATTATTATTATTATTATTATTATTATTATTACTACTACTACTACTACTACTACTACTACTACTACTACTACTACTACTACTACTATCATCATCATACACATATGTCAATTCCTTTTATTCTGTTGTCAAAACCAATCTCTAAAGAATACTTTTGATTCGTTTCGACTACAAGATAGAAATAACTTTGGTCTCATTACTGGTATATTTTAATTGACATTTTAATTTAATAACTTTTAGCTTTTCTATAAATAACGATAACCTTTGTTGGCATAAAGAATTACAAAATTATCACGTGAGTTTTGTTGGTATGCTGTTCTCTTCGGTTTTTGAACCTGCAGGTGCTATATGCCATGCTTCATCTCACATCATACCATCAGCGTAAAGTGCATGGTTCACTGCTTCTGGACAACTTGGAACCAAATTAAAATGTTCCAATTACTGATTTCTGGTTTCAGTATTATTCAGTTATTTTTTGTATACTTTTATTCTTCTTAAAGTACTAATCATTTTTTTTGCGAATTTTTTGTACGAATAATTACTGAAAAAGTAAAATATATGCATAAATGCACTAACCCTTTAAATATGCATTTATATGCACCATAAAACTTCCGTAATAAGCGCTTTACAAAGTGGAATAAACTTATTACTTACATGCATATGTTTAACTAAAAAGGAATAAAAGATGCAAATATGGAAAAATTCGAGCTCCAGTGCGCGCGGGCTGTGCACACAAACACACACATCTGTTTTATAAATGCCAATTAAAGAAATAACATACGATATATATATATATATATATATCATTATAAACAGGGTCGCAACAGCTAGGTGTACTAAAAAGACAAAAAATATAGCAGTCAAGATATCAGAAAAAAATTAAAAGTAGAAGCAATAAATATGATTGCTAACAATTAAAATCAATGGAGAAAACATGTTCAAAGGATGAAAATAACAGAATAAAGTCTGTTTAGTTAAACTCATGTGCAGTCGGCCGCTGCCTTTGACGAATCCTTATAATCGTTTTACAACTCTGGCCCTCCTCCTCGCACACCTTTCTGCAAGGTTGCCACCTTTCTCGATACGTCATGGGTATCGTACGAGGTTTCGTTTAAATAAATTATCTTATGTCCATTACTGCAAAACTTTCTTAGTTTTGACAATATATGTCGCCATGCTACAATTCTACTGGATTCCATAATAACCCTTATCTTATTCAAAGTGCGGTATTTGAAACCCAGCGCCTTTAAGAGACCGCGCAAAGTGCATGCCCATAAGGAAAGTCACAAATTTCTTGCAAATGTGCAACCAATTCGTCTAAGGTGGGCGCTCTCCCTTTTGCATAGAATCTATAAATTTCTCGACGAATTAAATCGCATGTGAAATTATCTACTTTAGAGAAACGTTTCCTTTTGTTTTCACACTTGATCGGCATCTTTGGTATTCCTTTCGTCACAATTTCTTACTGTATTTCTGTGAATACCCAGAATTTATCATCCGGTTCATTGCATAACCCCTTACCAAGATTATTTGTCAGCAAATATTTATATGTGTTCAAAACAAGTGCCTGAATTTGCCTAGAAACAGTTCCCGTTGAAACTTTTGTTTTTTGAGGCTTTTCCAGTAATATAACTCGGCCCAGTTATTCACACTATTGTCTTCACTTTGATTATTTTCACTTGACTGAAATTTATCTACTACTGCATTTGCATTTACCACTGCATTTCCCTCCCACGGTCTCCACATCGTGACACACAACGAATTTCTGTACGAAATGAAACAGATCAACTGGAAGTTGGAACTTTGGCAACTGAGACTCCACATGGAGTAGACATGCGGCTGTCACTTCGAGAAAATCAGGATTGTTATTGGTCCTCAACGACAGTGTTCCATTTCTGAGGTGAGGAGATAGATTTATGACGGTCATTAGTGGGCGGGAAGGTCAGGTCCCTTGAGGTCCCTTTGAGTGGCAACTGCACACACGTTAACTAAACAGACTTTGTTAATAATCAAACTATGTTGCTGGCAAAGCCTAGCTTTTACTTTTACTTATTTTTACTTTGCGTTCTCTATGGTGTACAAAGTTGACTACTTTCTACTCCATGACTTCCTCAACGAAAGCCTTGTAAATCCTTTTTTATTCTTAAACAATTTCGAACTGAAATTAGAAAGAGTCAGCCATATAATCAATGTTGGAAAAATAATTTAAAAAAAACAAAATTCCCTGTCATTTCCAAATAGTTTACGTGTGTTCTATTTTTATAGTGCTTTAAAGCTGTAAGAAGATGAGTTGCACAGTTGCACAGTTCGATGTTATGGTTTTTTAATATCAGGGGATAGGTTGAGCCTGCCTCCTATATTTGCCCCAGCTGGATGACTTGTTAATCCGAACTTTGATGACCTCATCTTATTGGTGCATTCAAGTTAGATTATAATCGCAGGAACAATACTTCTCTGAAAGCGACTTTATCAGAAATTCTGTTGGTATTTTACAATTACTCAAATATAACATGATTTCAATCTACATTTTTCAGAGTCCCGAATGACATGGGCCGCATTACATCTATGGTTCAACTCTTAATACTACAGACAAATCAAAATCTCCAGCCGAAATGCTGTTAAATGTCAATATAAAATAACCTCATACATATGCGATAGTACATGAAAGAAACAAATGGTGGCATTTATCAAATAATAAATATTTCACCTAAATATTGGGTAATACGATATTTTCCACGTTTCAAAATGCTACATTTTGCACACAATAAGATAGAATAGGTAGATCACATATCATATAAACGTTAATGTAATAATTACCTACCAACCACATAACATTTACTATACCTAGTACTTAAACTTTTCTATTAATTTACGTGGGCTGTTCAATAAGGAATGATCATAATTTTTTACGGTCATAATATTTCGCACTAAAATTCAATCTTATTATATTCTGCTAGCTTAATGTGAAACAAATATGCCGTAGTAGATTCACTGTTGGTACTTCTGGTTCCCGCCTGTGAGAACCAGGCAAGTTCAGATATGTTCAATATCGCCTACCGCTGCAATGCAGGAAACAATCGAGAAACAACATGCGGCTTTGAAATTCTGCTTTCGTTCTCAACAAATCTTCAGTTGAGGCCTATACAATGTTACAGGAGGCTTATGTAGAGTCTGTTCTTCCCTACAGCACAGCTCGAATGTGGTTTAAAATGTTTAAAGAGGGGAGACAATCAATTTTAAAGTAAGGTGGACCCGGTGCTCCAGTTACTGCTCTTACGGAAGAAAACATCAACACTGCTGCTGCCATCGTGAGAGAGGATTGAAGAATTACCTTAAGATCACTTTCTGAAATACTGAACATTTCATTGGGTGAAACACACGCATTGGTGACAGAAACTTTACACATGAAACGTGTTTGTGCGCGATGGGTTCCAAGACTGTTGATTCCCGAACAAAAGAACACAGTATGCAGTTAAAGTTGATGTTAGAGGAAGATCCGGAGTTCCTTTCAAACGTAATCACTGCTGATGAAACCTGGCTACATCATTTTGATCCTGCGAGCAAACAGTAAAGCTCAGTGTGGAAATCTCCTTCATCACCAACTCCCAAAATCATTCTTTGATATTCATGGAATGGTTTATCAGCATGTTGTACCTGCACACACATCAGTAACTGGACAATACTACAGGGATGTCCTGAAAACATTGCAAATCCATATCAGGCGCAAAAGAGCACATTTTCCTGAAGCAGGCTGAATGCTGCACCACGATGAGTGGCGGCATATTGCAAATGTTGTTGCTGAATATCTTGCAAAAATCAACGTGCAGTGCATCACTCACCCTCCCTATAGTCCGGATTTAGCCCTATGTGACCTTTTTCTATTCCCTAACTTGAAGAAATGCCTTCGTGGGAGGCATTATCCATAATCAGGAGCAGTGGTGATGGCTGTGAAGGCGATTTTGAAGGATCTCTCAAAAAATGGTTTCCAGCATGTCTTTGAAGACTGACAGAAACGCTGAGACATGTGCATCGCATTTAGGGGAGACTATTTTGAGAAGGAGCATCAAAATTATGAGGATGAGTAAAGGTACGTTGTCAAAAAAGATTGTGATCATTCTTTATTGAACAGCCCTCGTACAAAGCCTTACTCTGTTAGTATAGTGATTATGATAAGAAAGAACAACGGAAAACTACTCTATTTAACAAGCGCTAACCTTGAAAGTTATTCCGTAAAGAAATCGATCTACTACAGCACAAATTAGGTACTTACCTTTATCTCGGAGAGAGGTGTTATTTCTGTTAGGACATGCGCTGTGGATTTGTTTTCCTGTGAAAGAGAAAGATAAGTATTAACTCTTTTTTAATTTGTTCGTTGAAATAATCACAATATATATTTTGTATAAAACTTCGCAAACATGAGCAAGATTCGAACTGGGAACCAGACCTAACCACATAATAATAATAAAAAATAATAATAATAATAATAATAATAATAATAATAATAATAATAATAATAATAATAATAATAATAATAATAATAATAATAATAATAATAATAATAATAATAATAATAATAATAATAATAATAATAATAATAATAATAATAATAATATTATTATTATTATTATTATTATTATTATTATTATTATTATTATTATTATTATTATTATTATTATTATTATTATTATTATTATTATTATTATTATTATTATTATTATTATTATTATTATTATTATTATTATTAAATGGTAGAGCCAGACTGAAAAATTCAATGCCATAGCTGGGGATTTGAGCCACGGGTCTTCCGGTCTCCGTCTGGCTACTCTTAACCTTTGAGCTACCAGGTGAGGTACCAGCTCCAGGTGTTTCTCTTTTCTTCAGGATACGAATGTCGTATAAGTTAAACTTTAAGTTAAATGGATTTCGGGCTTACTTGAGCAAATTCCATTCATTTTATGTCTTCACCGTTGAGAAACAATAATTCAATGAGTTTTCATTTGACTGACTTATAAAAGAGTAATGCTGCCTTTATCACTGCATTAATGAATATTATATGAATGTCTTCATATAACTACATGTTTATTAAATCTGCCAAAAGGTCTTTTATATTAGTTTTCGTATACACATTACCACCAGGAAACGAAGTAAAAAAGAATATAGCTTCTATTTTTTCTGTTCAGTCCTTTTACTTTTGTTTACCTAGAGTGTGAACCAGACAGCTGCATTGTACTATTCTCAATTGCGCTGGATTTTTATATTAGTTTTACACTTATTTTAGTGTAGAGCTCACTCAGTTTGCTCCACATTTTTTCTTCTCGACTCTGCACAAGCTAGGGAGATAATTTTAACTAAAGAAAAAATACAGAAGCCGGCATAAGTATTCGAACGTAAACATATTTATTACTTATATTAATTTAAAGCTACGTAGAGTAAGCATACATAAATACAACTGGTACAAAATAAACTTGAGGTTTCTACTAAGCATATAAACTTATAAATAGCAACTGAAACTAATTTGCACTAGAAGGAGAAAAAAAGGTTTCTTTACATCTGGACATAAGTATTCGAACAGAGAACAGCTAGTATTTAGTTATCCCCTTTCTTTGAATTACTGCTGATAATCGTTTGGGCATTGTTTGTATGTGTTGTTTAGTGACTGCAGAGTCCATATTTCTCCACTCTGTTTCAAGAAGTTCTTTCAGATCTTCTTTGCTTTTGATGTGATGCTTTCTCACATACTCCTCGAGTTCCTTCCAGATGTTCTCTATAGGATTTAAATATGGAGATTGGGGCAGTGTCTTCAAAGTGTGAGGAGTGTTGTACACGATCCAAGGCCTTACAATTTCAGCAGTATGCTTCGGATCATTGTCCTGCTGGAAGTAATAATCATTCCCTAATCCCAGCTTCTCTGCACTCATTTAAAGATTGTTACAAGAATGCTCTTGTATTCAAATTTGTCCATGATCTCATCTATAAACACCAGTTCCCCAAAGCCAGATGAAGCTATACAGCCCCATACCATCACACTACTGCTACCATGTTTCACTGTAGCTACCATGTTCTTAGGTTCCCATTCTGTATTTGGCAGTCTCAACACTTTAAGACGTCCATCACTGTTGTATAAGCAGAATTTGCTCTCGTCTGACCAGAGATCCTTATCCCAGAATTCTGTTGGTTTCACCACATACTGTTTAGCAAATTCTATGTGCTTTTTCTTATTCACCTTATTAACATATGGTTTCTTCCTAGGAACGCGGGCATTGTAACCAGTATTATTTAAAACACGTTCAACTGTTCTGGTGTGAACCACAATGCCAGAATATTGCTCAAGGCATCCGTTAATCTCAGATGCAGTGACTTTCGGATTCTGGTTCACTATTTTTATTATTTGCCTCTTGTCTCTGGTGATGAGTTTAGAACGAGCACCATTTCTAGGTTTATTTACAACAGTATTTGTCTGTTTGAAGCGTTGAGTTATGCAGAACACTGTAGTTTTGCTTCTGTTAATGGTTTTGGCAATTTCAGAGAGAGATTTGTTTTGTCTTTAGATATTTATCACGATATTCCTCTCTGACACCGTTGTCTCCTTGCCTTTACGTTCCATATTACCTGTAAGTTCACAATCGGCTGCATAACTTTGAGGACACTGTCTCGAGGCATAGCATAAACATAATTGCTATGTGGTAGGGGCGTGTAGGGCTCGCACGTCCAACCACCTTTCTCTCTGTTCAATTGGGTACGTTCGAATACTTATGTCCTCCAATAAGAGGGACAATAGAATAAATACAGTACAGATTGTGTAATAAATACATGCAAAGTGATATGTTAAATATTGTTTCCGAGACACAAAAGGTTAATGTTTACATGTTTAACAATTCAACGCTGCCAAATAAATATTACAGTATTTACAGTAGGTGCAATGTTACATGTTATATTATTCGAATACTTCTATGGGGCTCTGTACATCCGTCATCTTCAGGTATTCAAATAGATCTCTCGAGATTGAGAAGAAAGATTGCTGATAATTCCACTGCAGAGTCGAAACTCTAATTATCCTAATAAATAAATAAATAAACCTAACATGATCACAGCATGACTTTGTAGTATCTCTTACCTATCGCGAAGCTAGTATCTACAGATTAGAAAGTAGTTTCAAAACCGAGGACCGAAGAAAGAGAATGTGTTACAAAGAACACTAATAAGTCTAAGCAAATGCATTGACATATAATTAGTGCTCAAACAATGTGTAACGCATAACCAGAATTCTATAACTAGCAAACTGTAGTAGAATAGCGTAAGGAATAATTTTATAATACTGATGTAAAATCATTAAGTTTGAGTTAAACATAGATTGTAAATTGCTTTTAGCGAGAGTCCAAGAAAACGAAGTAATGCATACGAGAATAATTGAGAAGAACAAGTTAAATTGTTCTAGTGCTATGCTATTTGTTGAATACCCGATTTTAGAGGCTTCTTGTGAGATAGATTCAACATAGTGTGCTGTCTACACACTATTTGTTTCTGTGAATGTGCAAATGTAGCAATTTCTTGTACATATGTTAATGGATGAGGCACAGTAATATAGCAATCCGAAATGTGTTGAATTTTAAAATCTACATTTGGGACACATCCACCTTATATACTGTGGATCTGGTACCCCACAAGAGTTCCCGTAGGGGAGGGGATCCGTCCCCTTCAGCTGCATTAGTGCGAGCGCTGCGGACCCTTAGCACTCGTGGTACCTCTGATGTTACCAGAGGAACCTCAGGCCGAACATTCAAGCCCCTCCCTGAATGGGAGTTGTTCGAATTGGGTTGGACTCGAGAGGACAGTGTGTTCCCGACACCCGCGGGATATCGAGTACCTCCGGCCAGGCCTCGGCCGCCCGGAGGGGGCAGAGGTTTGTCTAAAAAGTCCCGGGTACTAGCCTGTAGAGCTAGTGGTGTGCTAGATCGCCAGGCGCCCCCCCCCCCCCCCCCAAGGTTTTCGGTAGTCTTTCCTGCGGGGTTGACCCGCGTAAGTGGCGTATCAACTTCCATTCCGTCTTGACGTTGTTGTCGATGGGGAGGGGGGCTTTTTAGACTCCAGGTATTGCCCTCTGGAAAGAGCCCCGGAGTTCTCCATCGTCTCCCGGATGATAGAGGCCGAAGTCTTCGGACTCTCGGGTAGACCTCATATTACACACCCCACAAGGATATTTTTAGAAAAAAAAAAAAAAAAAAAAGAGCGCCATGCTTCTTTGAACACAATAACTCTGAAAAATAAAATCGAATACATACTTGGTATTTTTTATCATCTTCGAAGAGTACGATACGAAGATTTCGAAGAAAATTTTCCACCCATCCAAAACTACCCTTCAGAATTTTAGATGGGAAAACTCTCAAATTAATTGTTCAAAAATAACTTTAATGGGTTTGTTTAAAATACATGTTTAAAATAGTTGCAGGATATAAAATGGACATTTTTAACTTTCCTGAATAACCTGTCATATCTTATAGTTAAGAATGCTTTTTTGTAATGTGTACGTTTTATAATTGCGAGTCAAGGTCCACTTACCCTGATTTATGTTGTTGAAAAAAATGGTTTTGTTTTAAGTGAAAAAACTCTATATAAATCTTAAATTGCTCAAATGTATAATTAGCAACTCTTCATTACTTCACAAGACAACTGTGTATTAAGACGGACTGCTACAAACTGTTTTCCGAAAGGATAGTTTTACCTGTACTTGCAGGTAGGTACTCCGCGAGTACCAAAGTACACAGCAGGCAGAAGATAGTTCCAAATACAATAGAAACTTGTAACAAAGGTTAACGGTAAATGACTAACCCTCTGGTCAAACATCCTTCCACAAGGTCGCAGCATTGCCAAATTATTGACAGTGTGCAGATCCTATTGGTGTGATAAACTATTTCTGCATACGTTTATCTCCATTAGTCTGAAGGAAATAGAAGAAAAATAGTTTGCCGAAACAATTTTAAAAGAACTCGATGGTAAGAATAATAATCTACTATTACATTTTTATTGTTTCATTTTGTTTAGTGCCATACATTTTACGATAACATCGGAGATTTTGACTTTAAATACAACAGATGTTTATACTTCGTTCATGCAGTTTTATGTTATATTAATTTAGACAGGGAAATACTCTATCCATTCCCTCATTCACGCTTTAATATAGGAATAATTTTAACAAAAATAAAGGAAAATTCCGCTCTTTCAAGCCTGGAACCTTGGGTTGCGAAAACAGAAAGTTGATTACTCCAAAAGAGACAGGCATGAAGTATTTACGCTAACACTAGCATGTTTCATATGAAGTATATTTTTAAAACATTTTTCCGGTTACAGACATTGTTTTCCTTCTTGTTTTAAGAATGAAAAATCTCCCACGAACAAATGCACGGAAAGGTTTAATTATTACAATCATATACCAACGTATTTAACTAGCAAAGTTGGTCTCGTACAAAAACTTCTGTGAGATACAGCGCTACAGAAATATGTGGAAATTCCATTCTATGTTTCTGTGTGTCTCGGTATGAATTGATGACATTTGTTGACTGCCAGCTTGCTATGTATCTAAAACAAAAAAGAATGTAAACGCTCTCCGAGGCTGTAGGTTCCTCCTGCGACACATGCATACCGGTTAAATTTGTGAAGCTATGTGGCTCTACGCCAAATCAGACACGTGTTTTTGTGTAGTTGAAGAGTTTTCCAGCTGCTGGAAAAACAATCAGCCCGAGGAGAGACGAGAGTGCAATTTCACGATTCACCAACTTGGAGTTCGCGCAGGTCTTATATTACAGAAGAACCTCCATTATCCGTTATAATGGAGAGGGTGGGGTTGACGGTTAACCGAAAATAACTGATGCGACATCTTATCCAATATAAACAGGTTTAATAAGCAATTACACAAAAAAATCACTAAACACACGGGTCCTATGTTACATTCTTAGTATATTTAGAAACATGAAATGAAGGTCACTGTTGTCAGGGCTGCGGGTAAGAGATAACATAATTTTGTTACGTAAAATCGATGCAAAATGCGGGGCTTGCTCACTCGCATTCGTTTTTGAGTTTGAAGATGCATACCACATCGCTAGGTGACAACAATATATTATGATCATCACAATTATCTGATTACATGAAGACTTTGTGATTGGACGCTAAAAGTTAGTACAAATGAAGGCATAAGAATAACTTCTTGACAAGTTACATGCTTATTTTGTTTTCAGTTTGTAACATTTATCTTCCAACAGGAATGCTATCGAGTTAAGCGCATATTCTGTACTGAATACTGCATAGCAACGCGGATTCACATCGAGAGGAACCTTACATTCGATCTTCTTGGAAAGTAGCACCGGGTCGAATTTTTGTTGTACAGAAACTCCTGCCGTATTGAATAAGTCAAAAGGGTACTAACTTCTATTGTACTTAGCAATTCACCGGTTCTTGTCTTTTCATTTTTCTGCGATTACGAAACAACTGAAGACATTTTGTTGTCCTATAAATATGGCCCAAGCTATGGGAATGAGTTTAAAGCTGTTATGGCTGAATCAAAAGTTTCTAACAAATCTTCCTTCCTAAATGAAAACGGGTTAAGCCAAAGCACCAATCTTTGTATACATTGTTTTTTAATTCAACATACACCTCATGTTTCATCTATTTCTTCTGAAATACTTAGTGTTGTGTACTACAATTTTGGTTCTGCAATTTGGGCGAGAAAATTGTCGTTAAACAACAGGATCGTTTTTACCATTTTCATTTCAACGTCATATATTCTTCACAAAACCAAATTACACTATATAAGCCCCCCTCGGTAGCGTGGTGGTAGCCTGTCTGCCTCACGTTCAAGAGGTGCCGAGTTCGAATCTCGGTCAGGGAGAGTTACCTGAATACTATTTTTTCCGAGGATTTCTCTTATCCTGAAAGACGAATGTCGGGTAATTCTAAGCTCTATGGACCCTGGGCTCATTTGAGCATCATTTCACCTCTTCCATTCATCGTCAGGCATGACTTCACGTTGGAGGACGTAAAATACAAAACAAAACAATACACTATATAATTTTGAAGTTTTTACCTAACACACAGAACAGCAAACATTAACGTTTAACAGGTTCTCCCCTTGCTAAAGATAAGTCTATTTTACATATTCACATCGATCTCAATATAGATTGAATCAAAATGGAAACGCGGATTGTATTCATCATGGAATCTGTAATCAAATACAGTTCTCCATGGAATTGCAGTAATTGCCGTGCTCGCACCGCGTTAACTGATGCAACAGACATCTATTTCAAAATATGTTTTTATCGTACACAGAGAATTTTCATTTCAGAACGCACACAAAAGCGACAGCTAATGAGCCGAACGGTGAAGCGATTGAAGGATAATCCAGGTTGTTGTATTTGAATCACATTCTTCTAACTACAACTTCGCTTGCGTTAACTACAGAGATTCTTCTCTCTCTTTCACCCTCTATTGTATCATGCTACATAATTTATTTTCTTCCTTGCTCTCTAATTCTCCACTTCTTCATTCTACCACTCCCTCTCTCGCACATGGTTTCACACTTTCTTTCAGTTATTGCTTTTCGTTCTGCCTTTACCCTTTCTCTCCCCTAATTCCGAACTAATCAATCAATATCTGTGAAGGTCCCCGTAGGGGAGGGGTTCTGTCCCCTTCGGGCGCTGCGGACCCCTAGAACTCGTGGTACCTCTGACGTTATTAAAAGAACCTCGGGCCGAACATTCGAGCCTCTCCCTGATAGGGAGTTGTTCGGATTGGGTTGGACTCGAGGGGGCAGTGGTTCCAGATACCCGTGGGAGATCGGGCACGTCTCCGGACGGGGTTGAGGGAAGCCATTAATATTCCCGAGTACTAGCCATAATAGCTAGTAGAACGTGTGCTAGATCGCCAGGCGGCCCACCCAGGTCATATCGGTAGTCTTCCCATTTTGGAGTTGGCGCGCGTAAGTGGCGTATCCACTTCCATCCCGTCTTGGGTCCACAGGACCAGATGGGGAGGCTTGTTAGTCTCTAGGTCTTGCCCCAGGAAAGAGCCTCGGAGGCGCCGGACGCCCTTTTGGGACAGCTCGGTAACTCCCTGGTAGAAGGAGGCCCGGGTCCTTGGTCCTACGGGTCCAGGACTAATGGGAGTAGATCCTCTGGCATGAATTGAAATCTGTGAAGGTATAGATGATTAATCAATATGTATCAACTGTGACACCAGTAAGGGCAGTGAAGGTTAGGTGAACTCCTTCGCAGCTCTTTTGTTGGATGAAATGATCTGCAAGTTTGACGCCATTTTTTTAAACCTTAAGAGAGGATTACTGTAAGCTTTCAATATTGTGTGCTGAGTTTGTGACATTTGATTGTCAGTGCATTTATCTCGTTCCTGTAAAAGCATCTTGGTTAGCAAAAGGATTCAGTCACAATTAATGTGAAACAGGGCCTTTTACTGCAAGCCAGATGGATGGAGGAACTACACGTGAGCTGAAGAATTTCATTTCAGAAATGCTGTAAGCGTTCCCCAGGAGTTTCTTACTTGATCCACGGCTTCCTGCTAAACTCGGCATTCATAAAGAATTCAAATGAGCAAGCCAGAAGTTTCAATAAGGCCAATTTGAACCGCTGACATACACAAAGTGGTGCACTGCCATTGATTAGTTGCGGTTCCAGTCACTGCATCACTCCGCCAGCAACGTTCCTGACCTTCATAGTTGAGCACTCGTCGATATTTTGTCGCAAAGTCTAACCCACATCGTTTCACTGAGTGAGACGTTTGTTCGCAACTATCTGAATGTGAACTTTATCTTAGTCACATGTTTAGACTTCCCTTAATTTTATAATTATTAACAGCAACGATGTTAGGTTTCTATCAGATGATTCATGTTGATAAGTAACTCCTGTCACCACGAAGCCACTTCTTGTGGCGAGGAGCGAAAACAAGTCCAAACTTTTCTCGTAAATATGAGTTGGCGTTCTCTAAGGTTACCGTGTTATGAAATAAAAATAATACAATCCCCGGCGCAACAGCCTGAATCGGGTCAAAGCCTGCCAACCCGACTGACGCCCTCACGTTCGGGTACGGAAGGCAGAGGTGGGCGATCATCCAACACATACGGAGAGATGTGGTCAGCATCTCGGGACCCCCAGCCGGAAATTTCGATTCGTTGACTAGAATAGGATAGCTTTTGCAACTCCTCAAATTCCTCACAACGTTGAGTCGGTGCCGGTCCTATATTTAAGATTTAACATCCACACCCCATAGGTGGGGTCGAACTCGGGCGATCACCGTTACAGCGAAGAAAATAAGCGTTGGATGTTTTAATAACCAGAATTGCCTTAAACAGTGCCTTTGCATTTGTTTTGATGACACGACGATGTGTTGACAATTTCATTGCTAATGACCTTAGCAGTTGTACGTCCCAGAAGCCCTATTACGGTTTCAGTTAGTAATGTCAGTTTATTTACAAATTATAGTGCAAATTAATTGTTCTTTCACACTAGCCGTGTGTAGGACACACTATAAAAGGGTAGAGCCAGACTGAAAAATTCAATGCCGTAGCCGGGATTTGAACAACGGATCTTCTGGTTTCCGTCCAGCCGCTCTAACCATTTGATAGCGGTCAACTATAAAGCCAAACTATAAAGCCCGGCCTTAAAGTACTTACAGCATAGTAAGTCACCATTAAGGTAGTTGTCTCATGTGTTTATGAGAACTCCTAGTGGTTTACCGGGAGAAGCACGAGTCAGTTGGAGAATTTAATGTCATGTAGGCATGTTGGCCATAGTAGCTCAAATGGTTAGAGCGGCTGGACGGAAACCAGAAGATCCGTGGTTCAAATCCCGGCTATGGCATTGAGTTTTTCAGTCTGGCTCTACCCTTTCAAATTATAGTGCAGTCAAGCAGGTACTGGCATCTTAAAAACAAAAATTTAAACCTTCGGCACCTGTGAGAAAATTAATTTTGTAACGTGAATTTCTGCCATTGAAGATTTTGAGCAGTAGTCTATTAAAACCTTTATTTTTAAAATTATGATCCTATTTATCGCAGAATCTTATTGAATTAGGACGCGTATTTTCAACATTTTGGAATATATTACTGGCTGGAAACGTTTTAAAAATGGACCAACTTCTTTGACAGATTTATAGGAAGAAACAATATGCATAATAAATATTGAACCGTTTGTAAGTAACAAAAGCTGTTTCAGGATAAAATGATCACACAATATTCCAGGCGCAGCTTTGGTACTGATCGAGTTGGATCAAATTGCTTCCTGAGTTCTATTTCAGGTGTGTTGCGTGTGATTGATCTTAAAAAGTGATACCTAGAGCTGAGGAGTTTTTTAAGAGAATGTTCCAAATAATAATTATAATTATTCATTCTCTAGTAAATTATAAATATCTAAAAACAAAATTGTGTATTCGAAACTTCGTGACGCTTAATTATAGTTTCAAATCATCTCTTTACATGCTCTAGAAATCTTGTCACTGCATGATATTTACAGAGAATATAGAATTTAAGAAGCACACGGGCAACTTGATTATTGCACAGTTGTTAACAAACACACTGTAGCTAACACTAACCGTATGTAGCCACTAGGCTAGAAAAAGTTGATTCAGGTTTGAAAAACTACTACTGCAGGGACTCGAGCCAGTCTTCCAATCCGATTAGGGAATGCAGAGCGCGCACGCCTATACACCATGGTAGCTCAAGCGGTAAGCGCATCCGGAGAACATTTTCGGATCCCGGCAACGTCACTGAATTTTCTAAATTTGATCCAGCTTATCAGTGAACAAGTAGATGCCTTACGTTACTGGGTAGAGATGTAATGCCGTAATCATGACGGATAAAATCAATCATTTCATAAATAAATGACAGGGAGAGAGGTAAGTAATTGCAATATATGAATCCCATGTGTCAAACTCAATGCATAATAAGTACAAACTAGATTTTGTCAGTAGAATAAAGGTTCATTAGCTAACAAACGTATTAAGAAAAAGCAGTTATGGCACAGTAGCTAAGGCAATTATACGGGTCCTTCATTCAGCTAAGCAAACTAGTCGCCAATCTAGAAAGTGATTGACATTTCGTGTGGAGAGAGAGGCGACGTTGCCGCTTATTGCTCCCACGTGGAGAGCGCGATAGGATTACGCCTGAGAAGGTGATTCAGTTGCGACGGCAATGGGTATTTTATTATTATTATTATTATTATTATTATTATTATTATTATTATTATTATTATTATTATTATTATTATTATTATTATTATTATTATTATTATTATTATTATTATTATTATTATTATTATTATTATTATTATTATTATTATTATTATTATTACTATTATTATTATTATTATTATTATTATTATTATTATTATTATTATTATTATTATTATTATTATTATTATTATTATTATTATTATTATTATTATTATTATTAATCATCATCATCATCATCATCATCATTATTATTATTATTATTATTATTATTGTCCTGCGCCGTGGCGTAGCGGGCTTAGGTAGCATGTCTTGGTCCCTGGCCACGGAAAGTGGCCCAGGTTCGATCCCACCCATGTGGTGGGGATTTTAGGTCCCAAATATAGGACCGCTGCCCACTCAGCATCATGAGGAAAGTGAGGAGCTTACGCTAGGTAAGCGGTCCTGGTCAAGGAAACCAACATTCCGGCTGGGGGATGCCGAGATGCTGACCACATCTCCTCCCCGTATCGGCTGGATCATCCAAATCTGCCATGCGTAAGTGGGCGTGAGATCGGCAGTCGGGTTGGTAGGCCTTGGCCCTCTACGGGCTGTCGCGCCATGGGTTATTATTATTATTATTATTATTATTATTATTATTATTATTATTATTATTATTATTATTATTATTATTATTATTATTATTATTATTATTATTATTATTATTATTATTATTATTATTATTATTATTATTAGTAGTAGTAGTAGTAGTAGTAGTAGTAGTAGTAGTAGTAGTAGTAGTAGTAATTATTTATAATACTGTACACAAAAACAGAACAGTTGTGGATCTACACGCAAATGCTAGAACATGCAAGAACACATCAATGTAACGAAAGAGGCATACATTTTTATGCTTATTGAAGTGGGGAAATGCTGCCTACATACTTTTTGACCGGGGGTTTCTAGTTTAGACCCTGATGCCGGACTTTCTTCTTTAAAATACTTTTCTTACCCAATCTTAACCACAGTGCTCTTACTGATACCTACAGCACGTGAAGTCCTATCAAGCACCTTAGAAAATGGACTAATAGGCTCCCCTTTCAATTTCTCCTCTTCTAAGTATTCTCTCACGGAGCATATTACTCGTATTTCCCGTGTCTGTCCTTTAATTGGAATACCTTTACCAAATATAGTTTTATTTGGTTCCCGGGCACATTCAGGTTTTCGCTTGTCACTATTTTTATGCATAATTAAATATTCATTAAAACACAATTGCAAATGATCACAACACGCGCAGAGATACACGAACTCACACACGCGTAAACCAAGGGAAATTGTCACAAAATGCAAAGGAACTTTGTTGTAACCTTATATAAAATAACAGCAACATATGTACACGTGAAGGCATTCTGTTTATGCAGCGTTATCAGAAGAGAAACAAAAATCAAGGTATTGTGTTGACTGCAGCGTTTGCGTAACTCGCTCGCCCGCAGGTCATGCTAAGCACGTGTTAGAATATCCGCAACCAAGGTTTAGCGTCTAACATTGTCATGGAAACGTCTCGACTCTAATGGTTACTATGACAACCGTTATGACGTACTCATCCCCTCTTGTTTATTTACAGCGTTTTCCCATGTGCTTACTGTCAATCACATTCTAGTTTGGCGACCAGTATAATTACTAGCTCAAGCACAGGTACGTCGAAATCGACTATGTTAGAAGGTAGATCATGCAATTACTCACGTAGACAAAAGGTTCTGAAAATTAGAAAGCTGAATACATTCTGAGAATTTGGCAAGACATCGTGTGAAAAATTATGTTTGGCAAATGAGAAGCTTCAAACCCGGCACGTAATGTCTGGACTGCCTGAAGACAGCGTTCGGGTCACAGATTTTGTGATCTCCTTAAGGAAACTTGCAACTCATGTTAACTTAAGCTTATTATTTATTTATTTATTTAATGATGATGATGATTATATTATTATTATTATTATTATTATTATTATTATTATTATTATTATTATTATTATTATTATTATTATTATTATTATTATTATTATTATTATTATTATTATTATTATTATTATTATTATTATTATTATTATGAAAATAGCTACTTTAAATCGTAAGTATTGAATACGTCAAAGGTTAGAAGATTGTTACAGCAACCCACGCTTACCTGAAAGAAAAAATATCTCATAGTTCGCCACTGGAACTGCTTGTAGCAGATTCATGGAAATCCGAGAATCACGTAGATATTACACTTAGACGTTATCAGAGTAAAATGATATTACACGGCAGCATATATACTGGGCAAGGGTCTATTAAAGAAGTTTGCGAGTTAACAAAAACACCATCTAAAGACGAATGGAAGTGAAGAGGAGAAGAAAGTAATATTGAGAGATGTTCTTTCGAGTGTAATTATAAGCAAACAGCAGCTGAGCTTAAGGTTCACCTTCTCCCCTTTCTTTTCCATCTACAGAACGGCTCAAGACATATATTCTCATTATATCTGACATCACCGTAATTATGACAGGCAGAAAAAACAAGTTCCTATTTACATCCTTTCAGGCTAAAGGGAATTCAAATGTCACTAGGTAATTCAGATGTGGATTGATAAATGTGAAGTATGAACAAGGGAAAAAGGCAATATACAAGGAAAACGGCCAGAAGAGCAACGCTAACAGCAGTAAAACGTGGACTAGCTTGCCAGGAAATACATTTTGACTTTCTCTATAGCATACGTACTTAAGAAGTACTCCATTCACCCAAGAATTCTATGTGGAGATTTTAGCAAAATACACGTTTTCAGAGACACAACAAAAATTGAGAGACACGGAGAGAGAGAATAACACAACCCAAAAGCGAAACATCTAAACGTCACAAGGTGTAGTGTTCACTTTCGCCATGGCCGCGCCGTGGCTCAGTGGTTAGACTGCTTGGCTCTCACCAAGGCGGCCCGGGTTCGAGCCCAGGCGACCGCAAAGCGAGATTTGTCGTGGACAACACGGCGCTGGGGCGCGTTTTCCCCGGTATCTCCGATTTCCCCCGCCATCTCATTCCACCGGTGCTCCATCTTCATCTCATTTATCATCAGTGTCATCGCCTGCGGTGCCGAATATAGTACAAGCGGGCGTTAAACACTACACCACACACACACACACACACACACACACACACACACACACACACACACACACACACACACACACACACACACACACTTAACTTTCGCCATAGTTTTGCTGTAAATGGTCCGGTCTGGTAAAATACTTTTTTTCACTCTGTCCCTTCCTCCAGATTTTCATTAGTCTTTGTGACTGGAAAATTCCGGGGAGGTTCTGGAAAGCATTAGGATTAGGATTTCACTACAGAGGGATTCGGTACGCAGGGCACCATACTGAGCCCATTGTGCCTATGCCCCAAGTTGGGCATCCCCAGGAGGAAGGATGAGGCGAGAGGAGACAGAGGGAGGCCGACCAAAGGAACCACGACATTGCATTAGGGCAGGGTTCATACAGTTTACTTAGAGACTTCCCTCGACAGGCCAGGACAACGGATACGCTCCCCTATTGCGGGACGGCAACGAGCCCAGCAGCCGAACTGCAAAGGTGCCTGGATGGCGGTCCCGCAATAGTCCCATGAGAGGCGCGGAGACCGGCAACCGACCTACCGGAGGAGGAAGTACTTTACCACAGAGCATACCATCCCGCAATGCACCGCCGAGACACCCGCCGACACTTCTACCCTGAAAGAGACCACCAAATGAGATGTGAATAATAATAGAGATAAAATGGAGGGACAGAAAATTCAGGGGATGTAATTAACCTACCCGGAATTTGCCTAGCGACGCGGGGAAACCCCGAAAAACCCCATGGGTCAGGTAGCTCGGCCACGGGAATCGAACCCGGGTCTCCCGAATTAGTTCTGGAAAGCCTGCTTAATTTTTTCCCCAATTATCCTTTCATTTATCACCAGTACCACCGACTGTAAGTACTATTGTAAGAACATTAGCTAAATAGTACCATCACTACAACAACAAAAATGCAATCAGATTGTTTCATTTCCTATGCTAGAGTACACATTAATGTATGCAATCCAGACTGCGCAAAGCAAATACTGTTTCGCAACAGAAAATTAATCGTATTCTAACTCTAGCGAACAGATCCCACTTCCCAAAATGCCCAGGGGCATTTCATCTTCAAGGACGTTGTAGACGTCTCTTATTTTGCATGATAACACAGACGAGTTTACATACATAATGGGTTTGAAAATCCAACACCAGAATATAGAGTCACAGCTCAAGGTTTAACAAAAGGCTAAGATTATCTTTCTTCTCTTCAAGGGCCAGGGTACGGCCTCTTTATTTACCCCCTTGGCTTTGTTTCTGCTGAAGCTGATACCTTCTGTGGGCTGAAACTGAGGGTCGCTTACCACCCTTGCTTAGAAACAAGGCTCTCATATTTCCTCTGGGGGATAAGACAAAATAGCAATACAGTCTAATGGTGGTGGCCAGCCTCTACTTTGTCCCTGCCGTTAGTTTATGAGTTAGTGAAAAGATTATGGTAAGAGAAGTAGAAAAACACTTCTGAAAATATATCCAAAGAGCATAAAAAATATGTTTTAACTTGTTTCAAACCAGTTACATTTATTGGGCTCTAATGATTTATTAACTTATATTGCATTACACACTACTTTTCCATTTTTTTTTTTTTTAAAAAGTATACACTGTTGTCTGAGCTCTGTAAATCCTTATAGAGAGAGGAACTCTGCTAGACATCTACCCAAACCAATGTAGCTTACCTTGTTAGCACTAGAAAATGAAGTTGAATTTGTCTTTAGCAAATCAATCAAGTTGTTCCTAACATTATTGATTTTATTTTACGTTCCATTTCGTTCATACCCTCTTCTTTCAATCTCTGAATAACATCAGGCAAATACCTACGTAGCTATGCACTGTAAAAGGTTCAACTCTAGGCCTTTGTTGTTGCTGAATGTTGATGGCTGCTGCGTCCTTGAGTATAGGACATTTAAGAAACATTTCTTTTATCCCAAGTGCACCACCTTGTGGAAGATGAAGATCAGTAGCTTCTCCGGTGCAAATCCTGACAACTAGAGCCGTCAAGAGCTCCTCAGAGCAGCAATGAAGCCACTTACTCTGCTATACTTTTCCCTGTTATGTACTTTTACAAATACAATGTAGTCCACTGCAACACATGTTTTAATTAAGATCAAGGTTGGGATATTTATATATGTCCTTCAATTGCTGGAAAGCCGAAACTTGGATCAGTAACCAGAAACCTGACCTTTTTATATTGTATTCTCCTGCGCAGAGGTTCATACACGAGTCATTGAATGATTGCGTTACTGTTCAGGGATTTCTCTTGATTTGCTGCATTTTATAAAACATTAGTTTCATTCATATATAATTTGTTCATCAGCGGTTTCATCTAAACTGAATTCCACTTTATGTTTGTCGACCTTCTCTTGTATTTTCTTGAAGACGTCCTCATAAACTGTCCTCATAAATTGGCTGTATGTAACTTTTGAAACAGTTATTTTATGTTGTCCCCAAAGAGTTTCAAATATTGTATTATGTGAGGTTAAGTAGAGTGAGTCATGCACAGAGAAGCTATGTAAGTGGAAATGACGTCACAAAAGTGTTGAATATCAAACTTATTTGTGATTGGTGTGACGCGTATATCGTAAAACGTGGACCAATCAGATATAGAAGATTTTACGTTGCCATGGAGGATATTCAATATTCCTCTAGAGGGATCGAACTATTAGCGAAATGCTAATGTTTAGAAGAAGCGGAACTGGTTATTCTTCTCCTAACAGTCGCCGTGAACGGATGTAAGGTTCTCTTCTTAAACGCCGTTGTGTGCGGAAGAGTATAAGTTTATTCTCGTAACAATCATCGAGTATAACTAGATAATCTTTACATTAAATATCATCGCTAGAAGACACACAATTTAATTATTATACACGGTAGTGAACAAACGTATAAAACTTTTGATTCTTGCACGCATCCAGATAAACGCGTCACATCAAGTGAATCTTGTGTAAGAATAGTGTTATAAATGTTGTGTCATACATTTTGTTCGAACTGGTGTTAATCGAAGTAAGGAAATAAAAGTTTCTACATTATTTAATACAGAGGAAAATGATTACTCATTTTACGTAAAAATTTCCTTCCGCCGTACCACCCCTGTAAAAGAAGATATCTTGCTCAACCGACTGAAGCCACGCCGAGGTAAGCTGGGACTTCAAGAACCATCAATTCCAACCCTGTTCCAAATGGTCACCTCAACGAGGGGTATAATTCACCATCATTCTATACGATTCGACCGCGATCCTGTTCCAAAATGGCGCCCAACTGTATGGCTCGAATAGGCAGAAGGAGGATTACACCACAGGAGAATAAATAGTGTAATGGACAGGTAACTTCGAATCAAGAAAGAAGAAAGAAGAAAAGTGAGTACGGAAAATCTTAATAGATAATTAATAGAAAAAGTGACAAAATTATAATTTTCATTTTTTTATGTTATTAAGAAAGGGAAAAATATTACCTAAAATGGAAGGTAAAAAATTAACAGACAATAAGAATAAAAATGTTGGGGAAGGAGTGGAAAGACTAGTTAGTGATAAGAGAGCAGAAATACAAGAAGTCAGGGAAGTAGTGGAAGGAATGATTAGTGATGATGCAGGAACAAGTAGAACAGAAATTATGCAGAGTAAAGTTAATGAAATGATAATAGACAGGTTAGAGAAAATGATGAGTAATTTTGATGCTAAAATGGATAATTTAAGACAGGATATGAATCAAAATTCAGAAAATTTAAATAGTTTTAGACAGGAAATAAGACAGGAAATAAGACAGAATTCAGATCAAAATTCAGAAAATTTAAATAGTTTTAGACAGGAAATAAGACAGGAAATAAGACAGAATTCAGATCAAAATTCAGAAAATTTAAATAGTTTTAGACAGGAAATAAGACAGGAAATAAAACAGAATTCAGAAAAGGCAGATCAAAATTTAAGGCAGGAAATGAGTAATTTAAATGCTAAAGTAGATCAAAGTTCAGAGAAATTAGAAGCTAGGATAGATCAAGGAAGAGAAGAGTGTAGAGAAGGCATAAAATCTTTAAAACAGAAAATAGAATCTCATGATGGAGAAATGTCTAAGTTAAAAGAGATGTTTCAGGAAATGAAAATAAGTCAGGAAAATGTAGTAAAAGATATAAGAAGTGAATTGGCTAAGGAGTCAGAAATCCTTAAGCAACAACAAGTAGAATTTGTAGAAAAACAAAAAGTAGAAATAGGGGAATTAGAGAATAGAATAAGACAAGAAATAGATGTAGTCTTATTAGATAATTCACGGAAATACCATGAGGAAAATATTGAAATACAGAATAATTTTGTAAGAGAGGTAAATAGTATCAGAAATGATGTTAAACTAATGGCTACTGAGGTGCAAACACAACAAGATGAACTAAAAGTTAAATATGATGAAGTCAGTAAGTTGAATAGTGAAATGATTACAAGAATAGATTTGGCACAGGAAAGTTTTGAGAGAGAGAAAGAAAACATTAGCAAGCTGAATCAAGTTGTGGTTGCATTACAGGCAAGCAAAATTTCTGAGAACCAGAGGGTAATAAAATCTAAGAATATTACATGTATTGACTCACCTGGTAATTCAGGTAATATTGTACAAAACTTAGAGAATTATTTGGAGAGTGACGATACAGAATCTTTGTCACCTGATTGTGAAGTAAATGGTAATGGACAAATACAAAACATGCACACACATACACAGTTACACAGTCAAGGTAACACAAATTGTACAAATTATTTGTTGCATGACATAAGTCCACCTACTTTCGAAGAAGAATCGGGAGACAATCCCAAAATATTTCTAAAGGAATTAGAAGAATATTTTAAAATTAAAAAGATTCCAAATGAATTTAGGATGATGATTGTTAAAAGGTGTTTGAAGAAAAATGCTTTAGAATGGCTGAGGTTAACACTAGCATCACATGAAACGTATAGTATGTTTAGGAATGTGTTTATAAATAGGTTCTGGGGTCCAGAAAGACAGAGAAGAATTAAAGTCGAACTGGCCACTGGTAAATTCGAGTTCAAGAAGGGTGTGTCCATGACTGAATATTTCCTAAAACTTGCTAACAAAAGTAAACTTGTGAATCCAGATATGTCGGAAACCGAGATCGTGAATATGCTAATACGACATTATCCACCACACATTAGAAACCACCTAATTGTGGCTAAGCCCGTCGACTTTACTGATATGATTGAGTTATTATCAGAATTTGAGGCTCATAACCTTAATTCTGATTCTACTCATAGTCAAGTTGATCCTGACAAGACTCATATAGAACAAAAGCAAGTAAATAGACAGGAAGTAAGACCAACATTCAGGGAAAATCACAACCATACTAACCAAAACCAAAATAGTTTTAACCAAAATTGGGGCGGGGCACGTTCAAGAGACAACTATGAACGAAGAGAGTACAACCCCAGAAAGACATATGAATCGGTAGTGCCAGGTATAGGAAGGAGAATACCAAATACTCCTAGGAGGAATTATAATAATGACCAACCTGTGGGAAATGTGAGGATTAATCAGGTGAATCAACTGAGGTTTTACAGGGGAAATAACTTAAGAACGGGTTATCAAAGTAGAGGAAGAGGAACTAGCATCGAAGACTCTTCATTAAGAGATTTTAGGGGTCCTAGGTTTGAAAGGGCAGACAATAACCTAGAAAGGACACCGACTCAGGGAATAGAAGGAGAAATAAATAACGGTAGTACCAACCCAACTGCTAGTGTAACTACAGACCGCACTAATGCGGAAAACTGAGTACCAAATCATTTTGTGCCTTGGAAAGTGGTTCGGTAGAAATGACACAGGGCAAAATCAAAATTCAAAATTTACCAGAAGATAAGCTCACTCTCTCCAGAAGTAAAGATCGGGAATTAGTAAATCCACCTCAGATTAACCTTCGTATAGGCGATAGCGAATATAAAGTATTGATAGACACAGGAGCTAGTTCATCAGTAATAAGTGAGAACTTATTCAAGGAGTTACTATCCAAGTTTAGGATTGAATATTTAAACGTGTGTAATGTATACTGTAGCACAGCTATTGGGAAAAAGAAAGATAAAGTTAAATATCAAGCGTTAATTCCTGCGCGAATAGATGATTGGAATTTCAATTTTATCGTATTGGTAATACCAAACTTAGCTCGTGATATTATTATTGGCAATGATGTATTGTATGGTTGGCAAAGTGTGATAGATTTCGAAAAACATGAAATGAAGGTCAAAGGAGATAATGAAGTAATAAAAATAAATTTGTTAGAAGAAATTATATTAAAAGAGGATGAGAAGGATAGTATAAATAATGATAGGTTTTTTGTAGAAAATATAATATTATACAAAGAAGATATAATTAATAATGAAGAAGATGATAGTGGTAAAGAGAATTTACTTTTAAATAATAAAGAAAATGAGACGTTTGACCTTGGAGATCATTGTTGCCAAATAAACACATTAAATACCGACACCGAGCGAAAACAAGAAGAGGAAGAAATGATATTCCAAAGAACTTTGAAAGAAAAGTTAGGGAAAACATACAATTTAAATCACGCGCAAAGAGAACAATTGAGGTTATGTATACTAAAGAACAGGAACGTTTTTAGTACGAAACCTGGATTGTGTAATAAGTACATACATACATTTAAGGTGAACGACATTGCTCCTTATACTCATAAAAGTAGACCTGTGCCTATCACTATTAGACAACAAGCATCTGAAGTAATAAACGATATGCTAGAAAATGGAAATAAAATTTTAAAAGATTGGGTACCAAAGTATGGGCCAATAAAGGCAATATTATCAGACAACGCAACGGTTCACCGGAGTAAATTGTTTACTTCAGAAATGAAGAACAATAACATTAAGATGTATTACTCTTCAGCATATTTTCCCCAAGGAAATCCTTGCGAGAGAGTGATGCGTGATTTAGGCTTGTATTTCAGAATTCTGTGTCATTCTAACCACCGAGGCTGGTACAAATACTGCCATATTATTGAGAAAATCATTAACAATACCCCAAACTCTACTACCAAATTTTCACCAATCGAATTAATGACTGGACTACAGCCTGAACCTCTAGTAATAAAAGCACCAACAACCTTAAAAGTAGATGAAATGGAATTGAATGAAGAAGAAAAGTGTGCTGAAGCATTTCGAAGAATAAAAGAAAAAGCAGAGAAAAGATTATCAAAGATACAAAGAAAAGGAGCGAAATGGAATCCTGAAATAAATGATAAAGTTCTCGTAAAGACATTTAATATCTCCAGTTCTAAAATCAAATCCTATTGGAGAATGAATTTGTTATATAAAGGTCCATATAAAATAGTAAGAAAATTTGGGGATCATACGTACGAATTAAGAGACGATGATAATAAAATGATAGGAAAATATCACAAAACACTTTTAAAACCATTCAAAAGCCTTGACACTCACAAGAATAAATGATTAAAAAAAAAAAAAAAATAATATTTTTATGAATTACTGAAAAATGTTTTGTTTATTATTATTGTGTTCGAATAATTTCTGATTTTATATTGTTATTTTAAATTGTATTAATTGTTCATTGTTGTAATAATGTTTAATTATTGGGGCATTCTTCAGAATATATGGAACAATATTATTGGAAGATTTAAGTTAATTTTCCATATATTCTGAAGAGGGGCATCTGAAACAGTTATTTTATGTTGTCCCCAAAGAGTTTCAAATATTGTATTATGTGAGGTTAAGTAGAGTGAGTCATGCACAGAGAAGCTATGTAAGTGGAAATGACGTCACAAAAGTGTTGAATATCAAACTTATTTGTGATTGGTGTGACGCGTATATCGTAAAACGTGGACCAATCAGATATAGAAGATTTTACGTTGCCATGGAGGATATTCAATATTCCTCTAGAGGGATCGAACTATTAGCGAAATGCTAATGTTTAGAAGAAGCGGAACTGGTTATTCTTCTCCTAACAGTCGCCGTGAACGGATGTAAGGTTCTCTTCTTAAACGCCGTTGTGTGCGGAAGAGTATAAGTTTATTCTCGTAACAATCATCGAGTATAACTAGATAATCTTTACATTAAATATCATCGCTAGAAGACACACAATTTAATTATTATACACGGTAGTGAACAAACGTATAAAACTTTTGATTCTTGCACGCATCCAGATAAACGCGTCACATCAAGTGAATCTTGTGTAAGAATAGTGTTATAAATGTTGTATCATACATTTTGTTCGAACTGGTGTTAATCGAAGTAAGGAAATAAAGGTTTCTACATTATTTAATACAGAGGAAAATGATTACTCATTTTACGTAAAAATTTCCTTCCGCCGTACCACCCCTGTAAAAGAAGATATCTTGCTCAACCGACTGAAGCCACGCCGAGGTAAGCTGGGACTTCAAGAACCATCAATTCCAACCCTGTTCCAAATGGTCACCTCAACGAGGGGTATAATTCACCATCCTTCTATACGATTCGACCGCAACCCAGTAACACTTTCCATCCTCTCAAAGTACTCTCCTTGGCCCTTACGTAAACTTCCAAGAAATTATAGAAATGAACGATTGTTTACCTTAATGGCATGGCGACATACGCATAGACTCATCAATGACTGATTTTTAGACGCTGAAGCTGAAGTACATGTCAGAATAGTTTACTTAGCTTTTTTCGGCTTGCAAAGTTCAATATTCTTTACATGTTTGCTATAAGGCTGTGCTGGTTTATTCTGTTTCTGTGATATTTGATATCGATTGCAATATTATTTTCTGGAGGCACAACTGGTGAAAACAGTTTCGATAAACTGCTTCACGAGTTCTTCCGAAAGTGCATGGGTACAACTTCTCCTTAACTTTCGCCACAGTTTTACTGTAAATGTCCGGTCTGGTAAAATACTAACAGAGTCAATAGGTTACCTACTTAGTCGACAGATAGGAAACAATAAATCATCGCAGTGTTAACTGAATTTACTTTAAAACCATCGCAGCAACGTTTAAATTTTAATTTTGAAGGTTGTCCATTCCTGCCGAGGATGACTATTGTTGCTGTCATACAATCACGGTGGTTTCAATAAATAATTTAATATTTATTTATTATTGCCGACTTTTAATAGTAAAAAATTTTTAAAAAAATTATTTATCAAGAGGAAAAACAATTTCTCTCATTTTTTATAAATGCGGATAAAAACGGCGTGCTGAAGTTGAAATAGGAAGAGAATGCTGGCAAAATAGCCTAATCTCACAAAGGTGCAACAAAATGTGCTTATTTAGCTTCATTTTCTGTTCTCAAATACATACACTGGCGTGAAAAAAATGCAACACCATCAAGAATTGCTTAATTTTAATGAAGAGTTAAGTTAAAGGCAATAATCATGATAACACCATATGATAATAAATATGGTAACTTCATTCGCCCTCAATATCCATATACTATACCCAAGTTTCAATGAAGGGTGTTGCATTTTTTCTGCCAGTGTATATTGCTTTGCTGTAGGAAACTAACTACATTGTTGGTGCAACTTTAAATTCTCTTCTTTAGCCATTGCGGTTAAATATTAAAATAAGGAATGCAGACCCTTGGTCTTCTATAGGCCATGATAAACCTTACAAGAAACATTAAGTCATTGTACTTAAAGTTTAAAAGCCTGCTTTAAAGACAGGTTCATTTAAAATTACATTTGCAATTAATATGCCGAATGCTGGGTTTTGCACCACTTCGGTCAACCTGATGTATGCACTCACGTAATGTAATCTCAAGATTTAAGATCACTGATTGGAGAACAATCAACGTATTTTATTTGCGGTGAAAATATCTCAGAATTATGTTATTTTAATCACAAATAGCAATCTTTTTCGAAAAATAAAAATGAACTTCGACATATATAAGGCTTTTTAAAGTGGGGACATTTACTGGAAATCTTTTTTCCTAACCTCATACCTACCGAGCGGAATGGCTGAGGCAGTTTCGTCCGTGGCCCGCATTCGGGAGGCTCGAGTTCGATTGCCGTGGCCGACCTACCTGACCCATGGGTATTTTCGGAGGTTTCGCCGGGCCGCCAGACGAATGCAGGGTAGGATAATTACATCCCCCGAATTTCCTGTCCCTCCATTTCATCTCCATTATCGTTTCACATCATCTCGCATCTGGTGGTCTCTTTCAGGGTAGAAGTGTCGCTGTCGTGACTCCTTGGGTAAACCGCCATCTGCCTTCTCTCGTCTCATCCTTCCTCTCGAGGATGCCCCACTTGAGGTTTAGGTACCACAGGTTTCGGCGCCGATTACTACTCCGAGTAATCCCAATCGTAACCTCATACGTATGTAATTTATAGTACTTTGCTTTAGTTATGTCTTTCACTTATCACTCACTCACTTACTCGAGGGAGAGTGCATGTAACACCCTGCAAATATAAGGGCGTTTTTCTATATTCTACATTTTCTTTTCCTTCCTTCTTTCTACTTCTAGAGAAATAACTATCGAATGCAATATTTTCATGTTATATAAAGAACAATCAATGCAATAAAAGTCTTAAACATTACCTCATTACTGATGTCCATAAACTGACAACACTTACAATTAAGTTAGACTTGTAACACTGTGTATCCTTTCTGTAAAAGTAAACCAACTGGATCAAGGCGTTTGCAAACGGGATTCTCGCCCACAAGAGGCGTGCTGACACGATCAGTGCCCTCTTAAAGGCACAGTTCCAATTACACTGCGCATGGAACGATCCAAGGACTATCCAAATAGAAAATGCGGATGTCCAATTAAAGTCAGACGACAGGCGTCCAACATGATGATTACTTTTCCAGTGCAGACAATGCACTCTCAAGGTCGTACAACGAGAATAATAAACGGTAATTACATAGGAAAGTCTGTTGTGCGTGGGCCATCAAGTCAGCAGCCCAAACTCGGCGGTTGTTGTTTGCCTTTCTTTCTTAGTCTGGCTTGCACCTTGATATGCTTATGAAACATGTTGTAGAATTTAGTTCAGTAGGTGTATTAGACAAGGGCATAAATGCAATCCGTCCCCGGTGTTGTGTGTCACAATTTTAGAATTGCTATCAATGCCGGAAACGTCATAAAACCACATCCAAGTTGCAACAAACTAATATTTCCTTACTTATTTGGGTGATAAGATGGGTACAGGACCGAAGACTCCCGCGGTCAGTAAAATAACCCCAAAGCCTCCCGGACTCTTACAGGTCCCTAATTATACAGCCCCCCAAGCCTACCGGTTCCAGTCCCTAATTACATAGGCCCAAAGTCGCCCGGTCGAAACAAGTACAATTCCAGTTTGGTGTTTATAATATTTGATGAAGCATTTACATTCATACTTCTAGTTGAAGATGTTACATTCTTTTCTGCGCTGAAGATTAATAACAAACACTGCTGCAGTACCAAAAGAAAATGAACTTTTAATACTTAAATTTGAATTAGTTGTTCCAGTTCGTTTAGCGTTACCC
>CM060947.1:67406796-67571796 GCA_030765055.1 Mantis religiosa | reverse complement strand
AAGTTACATCACATTAATGATTACCAGCAACCGATTCCCTTTGTTTGTTCTTTGAAAAAATCTTACATACCTAATCCTTGTTTCACATAAGCTTGCCACGTGTAAGGTCACGTGACCTTATCACCTCTCATTGGCTGCTATAGCAGTATAGACTGTTGCGCGGTAACTCACCCTCATCGAGATTCGAACTCGGGACCTCTTGAACGTGAGGCAGACATGCTACCACCACGCTACCGAGGCGGGCTACCTGTCTTTTCAGGTGTATTTTGCAAGAATTAAAGCGACATAGCCAAAGCAGGAATAAAAAATTGTTTAACCGGCAGTTTTACCTTTTCCTTTTCTGTTAGATTGCCTTTTCGGAAAAAGAAATAGTGATTTTGGGGCACTGGATGGGCACTGTTGAAACAGGTTCGTCCATTAGACGCCATTCTGATAGGTTTTGTTGATAATATTTTCGTCTATCTGTGAATGTAATATAACATTAATGAAATAACATACTATCAAATTAAACAGTAGGCCGAAGTAAATAGTTCCTCTTATAGAGATAACTTCCACGTTGAGTTAGCTACATGTCGAGTATGTCATCGGAGAGGTTATGGGAGATAATGAACACGAATTATTGTGCCTGCTTCTTTACGTGTAGATAAACTGTTAGTAACGGCTATCCGAAAGTGTGAGTGGCCCTTCCCCTTCGTACGTTAGCAAAACAACTTACAAAAACATTAGGTGGAACTGGTTTTCTCTTTAGTTCCCTCCTATTTTGCGCTTTGGTGGCTACAAGGGAAAGAGAATTGTCGAAATGTCTTCGCACCTGGTGAGTACTGTTGGTCAGGTGGGGGCTATAATGATTTAAGTAGAGGGTACTTAGCTGCAAATATTGTCACCACGGAGCGGCAGGGAATTAGCGTGTGCGGACCCGATCGGCTACCTGTGTTAATAGCCGCTCCTCTTGAATTAACAATGGCCAGTGTGAAAATCTCATTATGTGCCATAATTTTGTATCTTAAGTAAATACTGCTCCAGAAAATTCATTTAAGAACCTTCCTCTTCCTCGAGAGCCTTCCTTTTCCAGAATAATCTCTTATATTTGGGCCTTACATAACAAGTCACATAGTACCTAGCATGCAGTCTTTTAATAGACGGAGACACTGAACTTAGTAGACAGTATCGTGTGCAGTTCAGTGTGAGTTGTAATTGGGCAGGACACTTCAGTTTGATTCTATTTGACGGATCCTTTGTGTTTGTGTGCATCAGTGTCTTAAGTGTAAGGTAAAGTATGATTGTCACAATATGACAAATGAAGGCATTTAATTATTATTATTTTATTAATGTACATTGTATTTAAAATAACAAAGACAGAATTGTCGGTTTAAAGGATCAACCTTATTTCAGCTACATTCGATATTCATACATCAGGTAAATTTTACAGCATTTTTACAGAGTTTATACAACATAAAGGTGAGCCTGTTTTCAGCTCTCTTTGATACACAAAGGCTCGACCTTCGGTGAACTACCATTTTAAAGCACTAAATTAGGAATGGTGTATCTCAGAATCATTTACCTTTGTACGAACTATATCAATTTCCTGGCCGTTATTACAAATATTTATACACAGCATACACTGTTATCTGACCTCTCCCACTGAGCGAAGTACAAGTGACTTACCTATCACACAAGATGACGCAGCCCCTGTCACCTAGGAACACTGAGACGATATATAACCCTATATCAGAAAGACATTGACACAAACGAATAAATATAAATAAATGATAGATTTATAAATACAAATAAATGACGTATACCAGAATAGACATATGCCATAATGCTAGCATATACTCCGGAGGCCGCCAGAGTGACAAGGCCACTATGCGAAGGTCAGTAAACTCCCTGTAAACAAACAACCCTGCTCCATTGTCTGTTTTGCCCTCAGGACAAATTTGGCGCCTTCCAACCCATTGTTAAAATCCCATGCGTGCTCCTGACAACAGGCTATAAGATTTTGACCGTCGCGCAGAGCACATGCCTTAGCATAAATTTTGCACGCGGACCGTTAGAGAAAGCGTCTCTGATGTTAGGTCCGAAACTGGAAATTTTCAACACTGATCCCAAGTGGGGATAGTTAAGAGCCAATAGAAAATTGATATTTGTTCATGTGATTTTGCAAACTCCGAGAAATACCTAGAGTGGGAGTAATTCAAAGTGATGGCGGGAAGTAGGTTTAGCTAGTAGGGACACTTCGGTCCTAAGTTCTACGTGAGACGGACGCGTATTCGGCGCCGTCTAAGAAGTACACTTCCGCGCCATGCACAGAGACAAAGTGCGATATTCAACAATCTCTCCAGTGAGAGTTAGCACAAAGAGTAATATATAAGGTAGACGATAAGTATATCTAATTCGACTCCGCGGTGCTACTGCCTCTGTGCTTCACATCACAATATTGACATTGACGCTAAACACAGCAACCACACCGACGACGACTTCACGGTGACGAGCGTAGGAGCCTAAGGACAATAATAAACTTCTGTCTACCAGATCCGAGGTGTCATCATTAACCCACAACCAGTCAGGATGCACACACTCCGGAAGTACAGATGAGAGTTCTCATGCGGGAGCTACATGTCACCTCGAACCGATTACAATGTCCCTTTCCTTAACCTCCTCACGTCACCGATCCTTAATTGTGAGGCGTTGAGCACAAGGGAGAGCTCGACGTGGTTCGCTACGGGCCGGACCGCCTCAAAGACCAGTATCAAAATCAGTCAAAAATAAATTAGTGGATCTGTATAACCACAACAGCGTTAGGCTACATTTGTAGACATTTCTAAAACCAAAACTGCTTATTGTACAGCCCTGTCACACAGAAATGTAACGTGCGTTTAATATAGCGTACTAAATTGGGTCAAACTTGATTAGTAACGTCAAAACGTCTAAAACCTTAAAGCCGCACTGGAGTACAAACCATTTAGTATGCAGAGTAGAGCATAAAATGCGCTGCCGACCCTCGCTAGAGCGTATGTCTCTAGCGTTCCGGCGCGTAGAGGGTCTGGGTTCGAGTCCCGCCTTCGGCATGGGTGTTTATGTCTATAGTGAATATGTATGAAACTAAGGAAAACAGATAAGCAAATGAATAGAAATAATGAAAACAGGTTAAAAAGGAAAAGGAACAATATATTTCTATGCATATATACACACATATATATATTTAAAAAGTTTCAAAATAATTCAGTGATACAACAGCAATTAATTCAAAGTTTACATAGGTACTTATACTGGCGTTTTTTTCTCTCTATAGTTTGAGCAACAAAGCAGCATGTTTCAAGAAGAATATGTGTACATTAAGACCCCTTTCTCCCTACCCCTGACCCTTCATTCTTTCTTCTTTTTGACAAAAGAACTGATTTTTTGTATAAGAATATAATCTTATCACGGTTCATTTAGAGACTTGTGAGTTATGAACTTTATTTCATTATGGTTACGTAAATGAGTAGTTTATCATATGATGAGATCAGCAAAGATAATGGACTTATAAATAAAAGGAAGAAACCCATTAGATCGAAGATAATAAATGGGAGCATAATTGAACGAAAATCCCATTTCTGTTATCCAGAATATAGTAATAGTTTTAAATTAGAAAAATACATTGAAATGAAAGTTAACAGATTTCAAACCCTTTGTAAAAGAATTAAAAGAATTTTTAAAGAAAAACCAAGAGAGAAACATATTAAGTTATATTAGATATGGCTATGCCCAAACGGAGAGATGACAGGGAGGGAGGGAGAGAGATCCCGCATACAGACTGCAATGAGTGAGATACATAAATAAGAAGGTGCACTAAAGCTGATAAAATAAATGAAATAATAATGACATATTTACATATTTTTACACTTAAAATTCATAAAAACAAAACAAACTAGGAATATTGGTCCATAGAATGGCAGATGACAAATTACTAAAGATGACAATTATCAACCAATATGAAAAGAAATTTAGGTATACCTCATAAGAGATGCTTTAAGGCTAGAGACTGGAACTCTGTAAGTTGCACAGTTCACCTGGTATGTCGTGTGTGTACCTAGATATGAGTAAGAGCACAACACTGCATTTACGAATAGGGAATCGTTCAATGTCATTAGTGACACATTGTGCTCTATGCAAAAATGGGCAGGTACGGCCTAATATCGACCTTGTAGCTGAGTGCAATATATTGACCAGACAGACTGGCAGACAGCTGGGCGCCCACGCCGCTATCTACAGAATTTTGACCGCAGCGCCCCGCCTACTCTGCTCAGCCGATAATGCGTGCTGGTCACACACATAGTCGGAAGTGGCCTGGGAAACGACCGCTGCCGGTTAGGAGTCATCTCCCGCTACACCAACACATCCTCATTCAAGGTTACGCATGACAAGCAGCGATGGGTTCAAACGACTGAGTGGGTTCAAAACCACCGCAATGAACATGCGTAGCGTTAGCGGCGAACCACTTAGCAAATACGTCTAAAAGCTTTTGGTGGGGCAAGTACTTAAGTAACTTTAATTCAGACTTCCCTTAAACAGAGTAAGGTGGCTCAATTTCCTCCGAGGTCGACGGGGTTTGGAGGTCTCGGGTTCGATCTCCTGTTCTGGGTATTTGTCGTTGTTTTCCTGGATAGTTGGCGAATGAAAGATTTCAAACTTTTCTTTCAACAAACATCAGATGCAGTTTGAATGAGTACAGCCAGACTGAAAAATTCAATACCATAGCTGGGATTTGAACCACGGATCTCCCGCTCTCCGTGCGGTTGCTCTAACCAACTGAGCTACTATGACCGAAATGCCGACATGACATTAAATTCTCCAACTGACTCGTATATTTCCCGGTAGACCATAAGGGTTCTCATATGCTATGAATGTCTGCCTCACGTTCAAGAGGTCCCGAGTTCGAATCTCGGTCAGGGTGGGTTATCGGGATAAGGTTTTTCTGGGGTTTTCCCTTATCCTGAAAGACGAATGTCGAGTAACTAAACTCCATGAACCCCGGGCTCATTTGAGCATCATTTCACCCATTCCATTCATCGTCCGATATGACAACGTTAGAGGACGTAAAACCTCACGGAAAGCGGGAGATCCGTGGTTCAAATCTGTCTCTATCCATTCAAACCTTAGCCTACACAGGTTAGTGTGGAAGAAATTATTATTTCCGTCAATTTACCTGAATAACATAGTGCTTTAACTGTGAAGCCTGGGACTTAAGTACTTACAGCATAGTAAGTCGTCACAAAAGGTGTGTGTCACATAGCATAAGAGAACCCTTAGTGATTTACCGGGAAACATATGAGTCAGTTGGAGAATTTAATGTCATGTCGGCATGTTAGCCATAGTAGCTCAGATGGTTAGAACAACTGCACGGAGAGCGGGAGATCCGTGGTTCAAATCCCGGTTATGGCATTGAATTTTTCAGTCTGGCTCTACACATTCAAACCTTAGCCTACACACGGCTGTTGTGGAAGTAATGATTATTTCCATCAGATGCAGTTGAATATATTTTATTTGAATTTGTGAAATTTGCTGAAAATATTTTTCTAACGTGCACAAAATCTGTTTTTCTCCTCTCTCTGGTGCAAAGAACCTCAATACAGACAGCTATATCGAATTTCTGGGTCAAGGGTAGCTGATGCTAAAAACAGGCAAAACATGTGTCTTCTATGCATTTTACTTTCTACATTGTAACGTTCATCCCTAAAACAGCTGTATAGTCTCGCTTCTTCCGTCTCCCCTTGTGTATATCCCAGCAACAGCTGCAGGAGCCCACGCTCCATCTTCCCAGACATATTCCCCTCCCCTATCCTTTCTCGGCCTTATATTGAGGGGAGACAACGATATGGGTGCTGAGTACACAAACTCTGTCCTCTATAACTGCGATGACGAAGCCACAAACACGCATTCTCGAACTATAGCTCTTGTTATTAAGCCATAACTCACAATTATTAATTCCAGCTGTGAAACGAGACTTATCGAGACAACAGGTCTGCTTCTTTGTATCTCTCTGGATATGAGATATGTTTATTCATATTACATGCGTCATCAATCTTTCTTTCTTTATTCTTTCTAGTTTGTCACATCCAGAACTACTCTGAAACAGTTGCCTTTTATTGAACTAGCAACAAATGGAATTAAACTTTAATGCCCGATTCCACCAACCGATGTTAAGACTTAACATGAGTTTAGCAATAGTTAAAACAAAAATTGCATTTCCCCAACAAGTGTTAGTAGCACTCGTGTTAAATCTCTTGTTAAACGAACACGCCAAATTTCTTATATTAAGTCCTTAACAATTGTAAATAGTCAAGATGGCGAGCATGAACTCAGCTGTTGATGTCAATTTGCTATATTTAAGACCGTCTAAATGACATTCATAATAGAGTACGGCCTATGAGGAGAAATGATTTTAAGGAGCTATCAGAGGAAAATTTTTTACGGAGGTATAGACTATCGAAACATGTTGCTATGAAGGTTACTGCGCAAGTACAAGAGAGGTTAGAACATGCATCGAAAGGAATATGCCGATCTCGCCTTTGCTTCAAGTATTAATAACCTTGCGATTTTATAATTCACTGAATTATGAGGATAATACATTGTCCACCTGCCGTCTTGAAACGTTCAAGTAACATGTCCGAACCTCGTTTTAAATTTACGTAATACTGACAAGTTGTTTGATGCTTGTAGTAGTGACACATGCATTTGAATTAAATTCGTTTCCAATATTTTTCCCGTGACATCTTTCTCTTTTACATTCACCGCATCCGTCCTCTTATTTTCCACGATATCCTTACACTTCGTCACCAATTCAATTAACAATTCTTTCTCCATCGATGAGAAATTTGTCAAGGCTTTATTTATCATTTTGTTCATCCGTCATTTTTCAGCTTGTGCAGACGAAAATGAAGACAAAAGCGCATCGTAGTACGTTCAGAAAATAATACGACTCTTCCATAGCCTTCTATAGCTGAGATATTTACAAGTTTCTTGTCGTTAACACAGGTTTGTTAACATTTTCAGAAAACAGATTGATGAAATGCAAGAAATTTAACATTAGTGTTAGCGCTGTGACAATTGTTACGTTACATTTGCTAACGTCGATTTTAACATCTGTTGGTGAAATCGGGCATAAGAATGCTGAAGTCTTTATTTGCGACAAGCAAAATGAAAGCAAATACAGTAAAGCCTTTCTAAAAGGGAACGCAATTGTTCTGGCATTTATTTTCCGTTTACACAGATTTCCGTCTTATAAAGGATTGTGTTTGAATACAAAGAAATTACAGATACTATAGTCGTATAGGATTACAGTGTCGGAATAATATGAAATGAAGTAAGCAATAATAGGCTGGCATGTAGTTTGTATTTTCAACTTGCATACAATAATTATGGTTTATCGTCTAATCTCTATTTCATATAACCTTGCCCCGCTGACATGTATCTCTACGCGTGCAACTACCTTCCCCCTCACCCTAATTGGTTAATGCTTTCGTGCCATAGGCCATAGGCGGTGCCTTCCCGTCACATATAAATCTGCAGTAAACGTCATAATAATTGCCAGGAAGATAGATAAAATCATACAAGTAAGGATATGAAGGCATGCAAAAATACAAGTTTATAATGAAACTGAGTAAGTTGAAACTCAATGAATGAGCAATGAAACTGAAACAAATGTATAATGAAAGGCCTTCGGCCTTTTCCACTGGGATTTTCTAAACCAGCACACATACCTTGCAAAACTGCTTGTCTTTCAGTCTTAAAAGTCGCGTCACGCCATACTTGTCGTGTGTTCTTCATTCACCCAAGTCTCGTCAAGCGATTTGTATCCCTGTACAATCTGATTGTCCTTAAATAACGTCTTCGCCACACAGCAATATCGCCCCTGGAGTGATAAGTTTTCCTGTTGTCTCAATTTCACGTCGCGATGTTCCTACGAATCTAACACTCACACCTGTAAGTTCAGAGCACAGCTGTTCGTCTTCTCTCACTGACAAAGACGGATTCTTCTCTGTGAGTGCATTAAACACATGCACAATTCTTTTTTCGCCGCTTTGTAAATGTTTTCCCTTGCGATGCTTCAGCGAAAAACTGGCGGTAGACTCTGCCATTATACAAGTACACGTGCAATAAACGACCTATAAAATAATTTAGCTCTCGCACTCGGCACAACACACCTTCGAGTGGCGATATATGACTAATCCAGTTCAAAACAAGGTCAGTGATAAAAGTCATATAAACAAATATGTCATCACTACCGCTAAATCACGTGCTATCGTGCCATGTGCTTGAGGGCAAAGGAACCTCCTCTTTACTTCGTTTAAGAGTTAACATGCATTTCAGATAAATCAACTCTGTTGCGTAATATATTTAATTCAAACAGTTACGAAAATATAAATTTGACAATTCTCTTCCAACATATAAAGATATATCACCATGTTAAATAACGAACTAATTTTTACCGCACAACAGTCTATACTACAATAGCAGCCAACGAGAGGGGACTAGGTTACGTGACCATTAAGAGATACGGGGCAAGCTTATGTGAAACAAGGATTAGTTTCCGTGTTTTCAATTCTCCCTTTCCAATCTGCAACTGCCTCCATGTCAACTCATTTGCTTCATCATTTGCTTCACCACACACAATGTTATGGTGATGTTTGAAACACTCGAGGCATCCACTGGAAGCTCTGTAATTGTCTTTGCTTAATTTCCTTGCTGTCTCTAAAGCTTGAGTCTGAAGCAATGGTCCAGAAATTGTAATTCCTTTAGCGCGCGCAAACACACCACTCGAACACAGCACGATTTAGCTCGCCCTACTCCGTGGACTTTGTCATGCGTTTGACAGGCCCTGCTGTTCTCTTTAGCCAATCTCTTTAGATTTTTTTTTCCATACTGTCACAGATCTTAGTTTTCCCCACTTTAAAGAACACAGTTTGTTCTTTTCATGTTCTTCAATAACCTTCATTTTTCCTCTAGTAATGTCTTGTTTAGAACTCCTTTGGTACTGGCGCTTTGAATTATGCAATAATAATTTTCGAAGTCGACGAATGAAGACATATTTTAATGAAGATAATAAATCATATTAGCTCTGTACAAATATTTCAAAACATTTTGTTGCTGGCAAGAAAAAAGTCGGCTGTGTCTGGATATGCTTAGAATAAGAGAAAAGGCATTTAAAATATCAAAAAAGATTATATTACATAGCAAAGTCATAATACCTTAGTTTAATTTCATGTGTGAATTTTAGTCAAAGAATAACTCGAGTAATTACATAGAAAATGAAGCAGTGAAACGATGTCTTCGAGAGAAGGTGATGGCCTGGCTCTTCTGTGGGTGGACGCGTAGGCGCCAACATTAAGTCATATCGGACTGTGAATGAAAGGGATGAAATGATGCTCAAATGAGTCCAGGGTCCATGGAGCTTAGAGCTACCCGACATTTGTCTTTTAAAGATAAGGGAAACCCCTAGAAAACCCCTATCCAGGTAACTCACCCTGACCGAGATTCGAACTCGGGACCTCTTGAACGTGAGGCAGACACTCTACCATCTACGCCACCGAGGCGGGCATATATGTTTCTTGTTTATCACAAAATATAAACATTTTAATATATATATATTTTTTTTTAAATTATTTAACAGCACTAAAATGTTTTATAAACAATTTTTGTTTTGGGACCGAACACAAACAAGGGCCTCAGAATATTTTCAGAAAATTTAAGATATACATTTTATTTGGTATGAAAGTATCTTAAACATACTTTTCATTTTAAATTTACGTTCTTTAACTTTTAAGTCACATCGGACGATGAATGGAATGGATGAAATGACGCTCAAATGCGCCCAGGGTCCATAGAGCTTAGAGTTACCCGATATTCGTCTTAAAATATAAGGGAAACCCAGGATAAAACCTTATCCAGATAACTCACCCTGACCTAGATTCGAACTCGGGACCTCTTGAACGTGAGGCAGACATGCTACCACCTACGCTACCGCAGGCATACGGTATTTTAATCAATATCGCTACATAGAGCCAATTTTTTTTTTTTTAGAAAATCAAAGTTTTATAAAAATTTCTACGTAAATGGATGCTGGGATGAAGAGATTTTCGTCATATATACTTAGTTTGGTGCTTAAGTCTTTTCGTTTTTGAATTATTCTGTTCGCAAGTACACCAGCGCGTGCTCCGTTCTTTTCTCAAATATGTTTTCATTAATTTATCCATAGGACTTTAAAACGTATATTTCCAGTAGAATTGTTGGCTGGAATTCTATACCTACCCACCTACTATAAACGTAGCACAGTAAATAAAACTGAAGTATGTGTTCTAATGGAGATAATGATAATCACACATTAGACAAAAGTCTCGTAAAGTTTGCTCAGTGCCTTTTCGCAGTACACAGAGAGAAGGCATCGTGTATGTTGATAATGAACAAAATTATTTGTGTCTATTATTTAATTATTTATGAGTATGAATGATACGGAAGTTTGTGAAGCATGATCACGTAAAACTTTTCACTCTTTCTTTGTCCAAAAACAAACTAAATTGACATTAACGAAAATATACTCTTACAGAATCGTAGTGTAGGTAAGTTTTTGTTGTTTCAGAAAAGTGATAAACACACATTTAACTTATTTTTGGCAATATTTACGTACTAGTACTATTAACCATATTTTCACACGTAACGTATTCGAAACAGGCAAATTGTTTCATAAATCTTTTTGAAACAACTTTCTCAAATAGAATTAAATGGACCATTAATCGTTTCTCTCTCTCCATTTCTGTGTTTCTCTCTTTCTCTTTCTCTCTCTAACTCTAACTCTTTCTCTATTTCTCTCTCTAACTCTAACACTTTCACTCTTTCTTTCTTTCTCCCTATAACTCTAACTCTTGCTTTCTTTCTTTCTTTCTTTCTCTCTCTCTAACTCTAACTCTTTCTCTATTTCTCTCTCTAACTCTAACACTTTCACTCTTTCTTTCTTTCTCCCTATAACTCTAACTCTTGCTCTCTTTCTTTCTTTCTTTCTTTCTTTCTTTCTTTCTTTCTTTCTTTCTTTCTTTCTTTCTTTCTTTCTCTCTCTCTCTAACTCTTTCTTTCTTTCTTTCTTTCTTTCTTTCTCTAACTCTTTCTCTCTCTAACTCTTTCTCTCTTTCTTTCATTATCCCTCTAAGTCTCTTTCTATCTTTCTTTCTCTATCTAACTGTTTCTCTCTCTCTTTCTTTATTTCTCTAACTCTTTCTATATTTCTCTCTTTCTCTCTAACTCTAACTCTTTCTCTCTTTCTTTCTCTCTCTAACTCTTTCTCTTTTTCTTTCTTTCTCTCTCTAACAATTTCTCTCTCTCTTTCTTTCTTTCTTTATCCCTCTCTTTTTCTCTTTCTTTCTTTCTTTCTCTCTTTCTTTCTTTCTTTCTTTCTCTAACTCTAACTCTTTCTCTTTCTTTTTCTCTCTCTAACTCTAACTCTTTCTCTCCCGTTCTTTCTTTCTTTCTTTCTTTCTTTCTTTCTTTCTTTCTTTCTTTCTTTCTTTCTTTCTTTCTTTCTTTCTTTCTTTCTTTCTTTCTTTCTCTCTCTTTCTTTCTTTCTCTCTCTTTCTCTCTCTAATTCTTTCTCTATTTCTCTCTTTCTCTAACTCTTTCTCTCTTTCTTTCTCTCTCTCCCTCTAACTCTTTCTCTCTTTCTTTCTTTCTCTCTCTCTAACTTTAACTCTTTCTCTCTTTCTTTCTCTTTCTCTAACTATTTCTCTCTTTGTTTGTTTGTTTCTTTCTTTCTTTATCGCTCTAACTCTCTTTCTCACTTTCTTTGTTTCTCTAACTCTTTCTCTCTCTCTTTCTTTCTCTAACTCTAACTCTTTCTCTCTTTCTTTCTCTCTCTAACTCTAAATCTTTCTATTTCTTTCTTTCTTTCTTTCTCTCTAACTCTTTCTTTCTTTCTTTCTTTCTTTCTTTCTTTCTTTCTTTCTTTCTTTCTTTCTTTCTTTCTTTCTTTCTTTCCTTCTCTCTAACTCTAACTCTTTCTCTCTTTCTTTCTCTAACTCTTTCTTTCTTTCTTTCTTTCTTTCTTTCTTTCTTTCTTTCTTTCTTTCTTTCTTTCTTTCTTTCTTTCTTTCTTTCTTTCTTTCTTTATCCCTCTCTAGCAGTGCTAGAGTGTGAAGTTTCTCCTGGTATAAGTGACCATAACTGCGCAGTGGTTAAAGTAGAAGGAATTCGAGCCCAATGCCATACAGGGGAAAAGAAACACATTTACTAATATTATAAAGGAGACATTCCAAGGCTGCAACAATTCCTAAGAGATAGATATTCCTTGTGGTCCCAAACTGGAAGTTCGGTTGAAGAAATATGGCAAAATTTTAAAAAAATCGTTGTGGAAGCGACAGATAAATTTATACCCCGTAAAACACTCACAAAAAACCCTGACCCAGAATATTACAACAAAACAGTAAAACGGCTAAAGAAACAAGTTAGGAGAGCATATGGGTCACGTAAAATTAGTACTTATCGCGCAAATAAATTCCATGTTTCATCAAATAAACTTTTATTAGAGAAGATTACCGCTGAAGAGAATTTTTTAAAAAATATTCTCTCGTCTAACAGAAATAACTGGCAGCAGTTTTTTAAATTCGTGAGAAGGCGCAGGGGAAACAAGGAGGATATTCCGGGTATAAAAAATGGAAATGTACAAGTTACCGACTCTTTGTTAAAAGCGGAAGTATTTAATCAGCAATTCGCTTCAGTGTTTCAGGTAAAGAGCAATGCCAGTATTAAAAGAACGGAGGGGCCCCCTATGATCGTGAAACCAAGCGACATTCGAAAAAGATTATTTAAATTAGGGAAATATAAATCAGTCGGTCCGGACGGCATTTCGGGTGACTTTCTTAAAATTGGAGGGGAGGCAATCGTGCCATATATAATGAGGCTATTCGAAATAACGGTAAATAACGGAAGTATACCGCAGGATTGGAAGCAGGCTATAGTCGTTCCTATTTATAAAACAGGGGATCGAACCAAAGCGACAAATTATAGGCCAGTTAGCTTGACATCAGTAGTAAGTAAACAAGTCGAGCATCTTATAGAGCAATACTTAAGACGAGAATGGGATAATTCACACTGGCTCTATGAAGGACAACATGGGTTTCGGAATGGACACTCTTGTGAGAGCCAACTAGTAGCTATTTGTCAGGATGTAGCTGATCCACTCGATGCAGGTGGTAAAGTGCATGCAATAGTTATTGACTTTACTAAAGCGTTTGACCTTGTACCTCATGGACCACTTATAGAAAAACTTTGCAATATGCAAATAGACAACAGAGCGATTATTTGGATTCGGGAATTCTTGAGCGGACGAACCCAAAGAGTGCGCGTCGGAGATAGATTATCGTCCCCTACCGAAGTAACCTCAGGTGTCCCCCAGGGTAATCGGGCCGTTGCTTTTCTTAGCATATGTGAATGACTTATAGAAAGGGATAACATCACAAATTCGGCTTTTTGCGGATGATTGTATAATCTATAGAAATATCAAGACCGAAGGTGACGTTAACAATTTACAAGAAGATTTAAACAAAATTCAACTCTGGGCGCAATCCAATCAAATGGAGATAAATCCAAGTAAATGTAAAACAATTATATTTTCAAGGACAAGAACAGAAGAAAATGTGATGTATAAATTAGATAACAAGAGAATACCCAGGGTAAGTAGCACTAGATATCTAGGTGTAATAATAAATGAAAGATTGGAATGGGGGGAACATGTAAACTCGGTCACTGGAAAAGCCTGCAAAGCATTACACTTTGTAATGAGAATATTAAAAGGCAGCAATGGGAAATCGCGAAATTTAGCTTACACAGCCTTAGTCCGACCAATATTAGAATATAGCGCGGCATGCTGGGATCCATATCGGGTTGGTCAAAAACAAGCACTCGAAAGAGTCCAAAAACGAGCAGCTAAATTTGTTGATAGAGGAATGCGATTTGAAAACCCTACAGGCACTGCTACCTCCTGGGAATCATTGGAGAAACGTAGAAAACGGGCAAGGCTATGTGCAATTTTTAGAGCATATAAGGGGGAACCTGCATGGAAAGATATAACAAAGCGGTTGTTGAAACCATCATATAGGGGAAGGAATGATCACTCTAAAAAAATAAGAAATAGGGAACAGAAAACTGATATAGGTAAATTTTCCTTTACCAATAGAACAATTAATGACTGGAACAATTTGACTGCAGAATTACTGGAGACTTTGCCTCCAAATGTAAATAATTTCAAAGAGAGGTTAAAAAGAAATCCTGTATAGTTACCATAGTGCATGAAAGGAATTGTATATATGTTGTAAGGAATTGTATATTATATTGTTACCATAGTGCATAGTCATAGTGCATGAAAGGAATTGTATATATGTTGTAAGGAATTGTATATTATATTGTAAGGAGTTGTATATTATACTGTAAAGAATTGTATATCATACTGTAAAGAATTGTATATTATATTGACAGCGCTGCCACCGGGCCATGCTCTAAGCAGTGAAATAAAGTATCTATCTATCTATCTATCTATCTATCTATCTATCTATCTATCTATCTATCTATCTATCTATCTATCTATCTATCTATCTATCTATCTATCTATCTATCTATCTATCTATCTATCTATCTATCTATCTATCTATCTATCTATCTATCTATCTATCTATCTATCTATCTATCTATCTATCTATCTATCTATCTATCTATCTATCTATCTATCTATCTATCTATCTATCTATCTATCTATCTATCTATCTATCTATCTATCTATCTATCTATCTATCTATCTATCTATCTATCTATCTATCTATCTATCTATCTATCTATCTATCTATCTATCTATCTATCTATCTATCTATCTATCTATCTATCTATCTATCTATCTATCTATCTATCTATCTATCTATCTATCTATCTATCTATCTATCTATCTATCTATCTATCTATCTATCTATCTATCTATCTATCTATCTATCTATCTATCTATCTATCTATCTATCTATCTATCTATCTTTTCCTCTTCCTTCCTTCTTTCTTTCTCTCTCTCTAACTCTTTCGTTCTCTCTTTCTCTCTCTAACTCTCTGTCGTTTTTCTGTTTTCTTTCTCTCTTTTTCTCTCTCTCTCTCTCTTTCTTTTTCTTTCTTTCTTTCTTTCTTTCTTTCTTTCTTTCTTTCTTTCTTTCTTTCTTTCTTTCTTTCTTTCTTTCTTTCTTTCTTTCTTTCTTTCTTTCTTTCTTTCTTTCTTTCTTTCTTTCTTTCTTTCTTTCTTTCTTTTATATTTACTTTAGAACTATTTCTCTGAGTTGAACTGGCTCCTGCACAAAACGCCTCAATTAACGTGTTTACATGGAAGTTCTCCGATCTCTCACAACTTTTTATGTTCCGTTGGTTGCAGTGCTAGATTCGCTAACATGTCAAAACCGGTCCAAAACGAGTTTGGAATATTATATGTAACTCTCCACTTCATGAGAAAACAAACGTGTTTACAACAAGAATTTCACAATAATGTTACCTCTGCTGGAAATGCAAAAACAAGGACGTTTTATATATAATTTATAGGGATTAAAGGGAAAACCCTCAGATTTTCCTCACGAGTTCTGTTTCTATATAGGGAAGAAAAAAGAAGTAAAAATCCCGTTTACCTTCAACAGTAACCTTTTAGCTTCATAAAATATTTTATAGGCAACATTACAAAATTATACTCGAATAGTTTTATTATACGCAGAGAATAAATATAATACATAATAATTAAATGTACATCGGTAAAAACATTTCAAACAGGTTGTCTTAGAAAGATGGTAATACCAAAACTGCATTGAAAATATTCAGGTCAACGTACAATAGTTGAGAAGAGTTTGAAAATATCCTTTTCTAAAAATTTAGATGCTTGGAAGACTCAGTTATATTTTCGTAATTCATTTAGTTTTTTTGAGTTTATCATAGTAGTGGCAATTAGCAGTATAGGTTCTCCTTAGACGATATTTATAAATAAAGGTTCCATTAGATAAAACTTATTAATCCCGCAGTCCTCTTATTTGGTCGCTTTAGTAAGGGATTTACGTTCCGTGATGCCGTTCTCTAATATCTTTAAAGTTGTCTTTCTAGGTTCGAATTCACTCCCTCTGGTAAATTGTCATCGAATTTATTTTTTAATTTAATTTGTTGTCCTTTAACCTGGAAATAATATCCGACGAGTTAGATGAAATGATGCTCAAATGAACTGGGGATCCAGAGTTTAAAATTGTCCATAATCGCATTCTAAGGATAAGGAAAGACCCAGAAAATCGTATCCGTGCAATTCACACTAATCGAGAATAGATCTCGTAACCTCTTGAAATTGAGGCAGACATATCACTCCACCCATTGAGGCGGGCTGTATGTAGGTAGTCGAGTATAGGTCACTGGATTTGCATTAGGCTATGCGAAGTATGCAGAAACTAAGGGTGGAACTATAAAATACACAAAATATGGAATATCTCCAAGCTTACTTGATTTTATGAGCAAGAAAAGTAGGTGAAACATTCTTGGGGTTTAAAATGAAGTTCTTAGCCTACTGCCCAAGAATATCTAGAATAGTCAAATCTCACACATTAGATAAGTAACAATAAGATAAAATTAATTAGAACCAACTGAAAAATTCAATGCCATGGCCGGGATTTGAACCACGGATCTACTGGTTTCCGTCCAGTTGCTCTACTCCTTGAGCTACCATGGTCAACGTGCCTTCCTGACATTAAATTCTCCAATTGACTCATTATATTTCCCGATAAAATTCCTGGTAATTAAGTACTTATAATAGTAAGTCACCACAAGTGGATGTCTCAAATATGAGAACCCTAAGTGGTCTACCGGGAAATATAATGAGTCAATTGGAGAATTTAATGCCAGGAAGGCACGTTGACCATGGTAGTTCAAGGGGTAGAGCAAATGGACGGAAACTAGTAGATCCGTGGTTCAAATCCCGGCCATGGCATTGAATTCTTCAGTTGGCTCTAATTAATTAAAAATCACCCATATACCGGAGTAATGTATTTAAAAGGATTAAGTATTTAAGGATTAATTCCTCAATATAAATGTACATTAAAAATAAGATAAAAATTACCACACTGTATGATATGGAAGAAAGAAAGAAAGAAAGAAAGAAAGAAAGAAAGAAAGAAAGAAAGAAAGAAGGAAGGAAGGAAAGAAAGAAAGAAAAACACATAACAGAAATCGAAGAGTTCTTTTACTCGAGATGTAGCCAGAAGCACCATTACGTACCGCATAACCGTTTTGGTGCTTTGTTTCGTATATAAAGCGCGACATGGCAGCCAAAGATTTTTTTTTTTCAATTTATGTCCTCCAACGTTAAGTCATATCGGACAATGAATGAAATGGGTGGAATGATGCTCAAATGAGTCCGGGGTCCAAGGAGCTTAGAGCTACCAGACGTTCGTCTTTTAGGATAAGGGAAACCCCTGGAAAAAACATTATCCAGGTAACTCACCCTGACCGAGATTCGAACTCGGGACCTCTTGAACGTGAGGCAAACACGCTACCATCTACGATACCGAGGTGGGCTGCCAAAGGGTTGTTCACACTGAGTAAGATTTATCTGTACAGTACATATATTCTTAGGGATCATGTTTATTGATTCTGCTCTCATGATGCCCACATATAAACAAATAGCTGTGAAGCGGTTTAAGTAGTTATATTAAATTTATTTTTTAATAAAAATTAGTAAAAGAATTATTGTTTAAATGTTAAAATTACGTCAAGAAAAATGTATTTAAAAGAGAATGACGATGTAACGTAGAAAAGTTGAAAGATGTTTAGTTGTCGTTATGGCAACGGCAACGGCAGGAATATAAAGGCTGAGGCATTGAAGCCATTTTTTTTTTTCCTTCTGCAAATGGACGTGAAATTTGAAGGTGTATTTTGCGTGTATCTGCATTTCTGCAGAGTTTGTGCTTGCATTAGAAAGTGGAAGTGTTATAGGATTGCACACGCTAGTGTACTATCAACGTATATAAAGCATTGAAAAGTGTAATTAATAGTTTGAAAAGTTTCATTTTAATTAAAATACCAATTTTTATAGAAGAAAGGAGGGGCTACCATTTCATTTTATTTATAACTAAATTATCACTTCCCATCTGAGACCGCCCCTGAAAATAACAGCAGAGCAGCCGTGGAACTACTAGAATCCAGCAACTAGATCTTCAACGAGGTTTATCATCATCTTTTCCTCCACAACTTACTTTCAGCAACTCCAAGTCGTTGCAGCTGTCACAAGAAAGTGCTTCAAGTAAACATAAATAAAATGGAATGTGGAACGAGGTGAATAATATGATTGCAAAATTAATACAATAATAATAATAATAATAATAATAATAATAATAATAATAACAATAATAATAATAATAATAATAATAATAATAATAATAATAATAATAATAATAATAATAATAATAATAATAATAATAATAATAATAATAATAATAATAATAATAATAATAATAATAATAATAATAATAATAATAATAATAATAATAATAATAATAATAATAGATGGTACTTCGATACCATCGATACTTCGATGCTCTCTGGTATCGAAGCATGTCTAATACTTCCAGATAAACATCCGATATACGAGTATTTACATTTTTAAGTTTTGTATTATTGGAAATTCTGTTTAACTTCACACTGCATAAAGAATAAAGGAGCCAAGACTTCACGTTACTGCTTTGCTGCTGGACCACTTTTCTTGATACACCCTGACTACATTTTCCTGTGCGTGAGGAATACAACATTTCATGGGTCATGTCTAAATGAAAACATGCAAAACAATGAAGGATGAAGTAGAAGTACTCCAGTAATATGCAGCGCTAACTGGCCACTTTTGTGCAATAGTCTGGTTCAGTGACTCACTCTGGGCCTACTATTGACCTACTACAACGATCAAAATCTGTGAATTCAGCAGAAGAAAATCAGAACATATCACGTGAGATAACAAAGCGCATGGAAATATTCGTTCATTCCTTCCATCTGTTAGTTTGCGTTGTACAAGTCAAACTTGGGTCCGCGACCATACCCTACGGATGTACCCTACAGCTAAATTTCTGTAAATATTTTGTTTTACCAGTATGTAACGGTGATATTGGATAAAACAGGGTGAACTATTTTGAATTAGATAGTACTAATAATAACAGAACAGTGTGTAAAAGTACGCAGATATACATTTTCGGGCGGTGTTAAGTCACAACACCGAATAACGTTTACATAAGTTCTGTGAGAAAAACAGTGTAGGGGTTTCCCATCGCTGTCAGACCATCATGAGGAAAATCAAAACCGGTTACATACGTTTATAAACAGAAAACTATCAATAAGGACATAACTCAGAGAACAAGCTTATAGCCTGTACAGAAGTATATAAATTATCAAGTATCAATACTTAACAATTAGTGTACGTGTTGAGTGTCGAGAAAAAGTAGTACAGTCCCATTACTAATAATGACGATGGTGATAGTCCATGGCGTATTCGCTTTCCTTTCTATGTTTTCTCAAAGTAAAAGCTCACAATGAGATGAACCCTTTACATATGAATAGGTCATTTGGTATTTAAATAGGGAATTCGATTGTATTGTGTATAACATATTTCGCCTGCTTTGACATTCCGAAATATCCTCTGAAGTGGCAAGGTAGAGAACCAAGTGCTGATGCAATTCGATAGATATTAGCAACAAAGGAATCAAACATTGCAGCCATAGAGTATAACTATTTGTATTGCCGCATGCTTACACCTCTTACAGGAAGTCAGTTGCAGTTCTCATTCCTTGTTATTACCAACGCTTTCTCTTTGCCCGTACGAGCGGCACCAAATACATAATATTAAATGACTACACCTTATTATAAAAAATACTAATTAAACTAAGTTGTTTATTCTGAAAGCGAGAATTACTCCGTTGAAGATCATCATGAGAGGTTGCATTATCTCCGTGCCCATTCAAGAACATGCGCTGGAGATGTTCAGTGTTTGTTGGAATTCATACACATTAGATGGGCGTGGTTCCGCATGAGCATTCTGGTTAGTAGCGCCAGCGAGCGTGCTGGCATGCATGTTATCTGATAGCTGGGCGATATTCATATTACCACCTGAGTGGCGCCAGTGTCTGTGTGTGTGTGTGTGTGTGTGTGTGTGTGTGTGTGTGTGTGTGTGTGTGTGTGTGTGTGTGTGTGTGTGATTGTCATTGTTTTTTCTATCGCTTATTGGACTTCCTTAGCTGTTTTTAATACGACCTCCAATGTGATACCGGACGAAGAATGTAATGGGTGAAATAATGCTCAAATGAGCCCCGACATTCATCGGTTTCTCTTAGCACATAGCCTTGCTAGGAAGAGCAATGGCATGTCCCGAAAGTTTGGCAGCAGAATCGTCGTCATTACTTAGTTGGTTGCCGGAGTTTTATTGACAAGGGCATGTGAATATTTATTTGAAAGCGGTGTCCAGAGACGTTAGTTGCCACTGAGGTTAGAAATTCACAATCCATTAAGTACGGAAGAAGCTTAAATGAAAAATATGAAGTGATAAATGTGTATGACAAGCACTATGTAAGTGCCGATTCGATGTGTATATACAGAGGCAATTTTGTCAAAGATCTTTTAATGAATAACTTAAAAACAAAATAAGACCAGAAACTTTCCTGGCGACGAATATATTCAGATATTCCTGGATACAAGCCAGGTGAAGAGACGATTAATAACATTTCTTATTCATTCATATGCTGATGATGGGAGCGATGTACGCTCCCGAAACGTCGGTTTCTAATCGTCTTTTCACATGGCTTGTATCCTGAGAACATCTGAATATAACTTTAAAATATTTTGCTCTCACGCATAATGAAACAAACGCTCCACTGTTATTTTTAAGGCTATATCCCCTAATGAACATGTACTGCAAGTTTCCTTCTGTAATTTCTAAAGCCTGGGTCTGAAAATGTAATTTGCATGAGGCAATTACTTGACAGAAATGGCCTTAGAACTGAATTCAATCTTTAATCAGTGAATTTAAATTGATCAGATATTTGCAGCAATATGTATCCCTTGGGTCTACCCACTCCCTTTCTTCCCCTCGCGATCTGCGCAGCTCTGCAGCATAGACTTCTGAGATAGAGGGTAGCTTTTCAAATTGTTCACCTGAGGTATTTAGTTCTGCGTGTTCCTTTAAGAAGTTAGTAAAATAAATTGCAAGGTTTGCGAAAATGCAATTATTAAGGGCAGTCTGAATAGCAAACCTTGATGACATTTTAGTTTTAGTGACTTTTAGATGAAATTTTGACTTGGTGATTGGTATGTCTCATTTAATTTCAATAGATTTCATGATACTGCGAGCACAACATTTACATTTTAAATATGAACACTTAAAAGGTAGTGCTGTGTTTGTCATTTTGCAGTGGGAATTTTAAATCACTTCATGAGGGAAGGTACACGATTTCTACAGGCTTTGGAGTGGAGAGTTAATTTTATTTCAACTTTTATGGGAAGATTTGCTCTGTAAGTTGATACCTTTTTTAAGTACGGCAACTTCTGTGTGCTCAGGCCATGTATTTTCTTTCTCTACAAATAATGTGGGCTTACTTCCTCAATTTTTCTTGATACAAAATTTGTATTCAAAGACATTTTCTAGTGAAAATGACCCATTTCTTAGAAATGGTTAACCATAGTTGAATAACTTTTGAGAATGATTAAAATAGCCTTAAGGACCACTTTGGAGCTACATTGGTGTTAATAAGACGATTCTTTAATTGTATAAAATATAATTTCTGGAATCAAATGATGGTATAAATCGAACTCCTGATTTCCTTATAAAAAGTTTATTAGATAAAAACAAATCAGTAAATTTAGAAGTCAATATGTAACCATTTGAGTATAAATCTTAAATAATTTTTGAAATATTAATTCAGCAGGCATAACAATCATATGGGGCCTTAAATTTACGTTTAAAGCACAAAATAATCCAAATGATGTTTAACAATGAAGGCAGAAATTGCAAGGATTTCCTGCACTGCAGGTCGCCTTTGAAGTACGGTATCTTTAATATTATATATATATATACATATATATATAAATTACTCCCATACTTGAATTACATGAGCGGTAGGTGCTTCGATGCAGAAAATAGAAGTTTCCTTGTTTTGAGTCCCGACTTGGTATTGAATGTTTCGAATCTGATAATACTTCAGAATACCTACTCATGTAATTGAGGACGGACGATAATTATAACAAAACACTTCTCAGGTGGACTAAACTGGTATTAGGTATAAAGTTCTTTAGTAATAGAACAGAAAACTGCGTTTATTCCGCAATGAATATCTAAAATGTTTCCGACGTCGGATAGGTCCATATCTTCAATGTATGAAAGTTACGGAGGTTAGGTAATAAATCCGTTGTGATTTGTATTACGTTCATGACTGAACTATTACTAGGTTAATGTTGCAATTCACTACATTAGAATCCACTATAAAGCCTAAATAAATAAATAAATAAATAAATAAATAAATAAATAAATAAATAAATAAATAAATAAACAAATAAATAAATAAATAAATAAATAAATAAATAAATAAATAAATATTGTCCTAGGCATTGTTGTGGTGCTGCCGGCCCGCGCACGAAAGAGACATACAGAGCGGCCGGCGCGTGAGCACAGCGCTAAACGCTCGCCGAGAGAGAGCAACAGAGGGAGAAAGAGACAAGAGATAGTACCATTGTGTTCTCGCTGCGCCACGAAAGCCCTTGAAGCGTCGACAAGTTTCTGGAAACAATGAGTGGAGGTATAAAAGAGCCGCGGCTAGCCAGTCGGTGGCTAGTTGAGATTTGATAATCGTGTGTGTGTGTGTGTGTGTGTGTGTGTGTGTGTGTGTGTGTGTGTGTGTGTGTGTGTGTGTGCAGCTGATTTGAAAGTGAACTCTTTTGTTTACGTGTGGTGAAGCAACGAGAGACCTTGGAGATTGCGTGTTTGTTTAACACGTCATTTTTAGAGCCTGTAAGGGTTGTACAAAACGTCTTTTTGCTGAAATAAAGAGCATTTTAAATTTTTTCAAACAAGACTTTTAATTATACGAACCCACAAAGTTAAAATATTTTGTTTGTTAACAACAATGTCAATGGCCAGAATAATATGTGTGCCGGAATGTTGTCCCAAGTTCTGTTATATGCTAATAATTCTATTGACATTGGGCTACCGTTTGTAAAAACACTTAAAAGTCATCGGTCTAGGCCGAACCCGACCTTGGGATCAGTAGGCCAGTGGCCAACCAAAAGAACCATCCAGGCGACAGTGTAAAGCATCAGCAGTTGTCACCATTTGGTTCAGATTTGTAATAATGCAATGAAATGGTTGTTCACCAATTGACTTTAGACAGAGGTTAACATACTGTTGAGGGATACCATTAAGTTCTCTATATGAACTTTATTAAGGGACTTTTTTAGGGCTATCTGAATTCACAAACATATCAACATAAACGAATCCGATGGTTTAAATAATACGTATCTAACGATTTAATTGCAACAGAACACAAAATAATCATTTTAGTATTTCCACAACCTACATAGGATTGGAGTTTCCAGCCGGAAATTAAATCCGGGACCTCTTGGATATGGATGTCAGAATGCTAATCATTAGATCGAGAGGCATCATTCAGTTTGTCATGACACTTGTTAAATTCATCTTGCTATGGAGTACTGTCCAACACGCTCTTCACATGGATTATTGTAAGATCATAAGTCGAGTTTGTAGCATATCTGATGTAACTATGGTGCAATGAAGTTGAATGAAACTCAGTGCTACTTTTATATAACTCTTCCTTGTATGAAATAAAACGAACGTTTCTAACAATTTGTGGTTTGACACACCCGTAGAGTGCAAATGACAGCTTATATTGCTACTTAATAAATGCTTTAGAATCCGAAATACCATTTATTCAATGGAGTAGGAATGTAAATAGATCATCAAATCGTTTCGAAAGACAACATTAATTAGAAGCATTACTTGATGTACATGAATTCACAATACGTCGGTCTGGATAGCTCAATTGGTAGGTACTGGCTTACTGATCCCTAGGTCGCGGGGTTCAAATTCGGCCCAGAGCGATGGTCTTTAAGCGTGCTTAAAAGCGACATATTTACCAGCATGTAAAAGAACTCCTCAGACGAAATTCCGGCTTACTGGCGGCTCTGATATGTTCCTGACAATTGACATCATCGTTGAGAAAAAAAAAAATTCAAAACGAATTTGTTTAGTCAAATTCTATACGCAAAATTAGGTTTGGCAGTATAAGGTTAATTACAGTGAAACAGAAGCGTTAGTAAATAAACCAAGATTTACTGTTTAAATAACACCGTAAGAATATGGTTTAGAAACAGAGGTTTTCAGCACTGCGATCAAGGCTGGACCTACAGCGCAAACTGAACTTTCCGGAAGTAGGAATGAGGCGAGAGAGTACGAAGGGAGGCCATATCTGATGATCTAGAGCAAATAGGACCTTAACTTTTCTAGTTTAAACAACCTCGCCTTCACTTCACAGATGGGTTCGAAGCGTAGATTATATGCCAAGGAAAAAACAGTTCTCTCAAAGCACAAACATCGCTTATACCGAACACCACCATTCCGGCTTATAATCCTCATATCCTGCAAGATGGACATTAGTGGAAGAACATAATCCTCTCATTATTCGCCCACCAATCTCGGAAAAACATGACAAACATCCGAGAACGCGGTGGCCAGCCCAACTTCAATCGAACCGGAACCTCTATAATGCAATCTCCCGCTTAACAACATAGATAAGTATGAAGTGAAACAAACATGCTTTAAACTTTCTTGTTCCTTGAATTAAGCTTTATTCTCATTAAGTTCGCTTTCATCCTGTAAATCTGTAGTGTTCATGGTAAAGCCAGCGCTGTTGTAGAGCTGTCAGCTTCATTAAATCCAGAGATGTGAACTCACTAGTGGAGATTTCATGCAATGATAAAGTCGTACAGCATGAATCACCTCTCATTTACACGGGAATTAACAAACCGTCGAGGGGGAACATATTGAACCGCCAGTTAGAATTTCATTCAGCATTTTCTCTGTTACACTTCTTTTGCAACTACACTAATGAAACGTAGTAGCTTGCGCAGTTGCCATGCCTAAGCCCTTTACAATTGAGTTATGTTGATGTTATCAAAGGTACTCTGCATATTGTGATTTACAATTACTTCTCAACTAAATTCTCTTAATATCTGCTGCATTAGGGCTAACATAAAGACCATGCTTCTGTCACGTTTGATTTTGATTACATAATTTCATGTGTAATGGAATATTTCCAAATCAAAACCGGTATATACAATGCTAAACAGAAGGATAAGAATACAATATTATGAGTAAAACGGAGACTTTGTTCTGCTGGCATTCAAAAGGAGCATTTCCCCTTTTTTTCTTCTTTCTTCCCCCCCCCCCCCTTTCTTTCTTTAAAGAAAGTATTACCTGCTCAAGTTTGAAGTGAGCAGACTCGAAATGAAGAGTTGACTCAAAAAGCTTGCTCAGTCACACGCTGTCTTCAACAATCCTGCCGAACGAGCCAAAGACCATATACTATAGCTACTTTGTTATTCTGTTCAGCTTGATGTTTTGGTGTAATTCAGCTGTTTGACAAAGAGGTAAGTACTATGAGAGGAAGGTGAAGCTTTATCGTCACTCGTCAACATTATTAAATATTATTTAAACACTTTTAAGCCAAAAAACGAGCAGAGACTATAGGGCACGAGATTTAACTTGGTATCTAGCTTTTAGAAAGAGAAAGAAATAAGTACTCAGGATCTCTTTCTAACCCGCCCCTCTTTTATGGCCAGCCAGGAAAGGAGACATGACGGATGAATCAAGGAGAATACTACAAAATTACTACTTACTTGCGCTTTATTATGTTCTTTAAATATTCTTTTTACAGTACGAGATGAAACACCTGTAGGTGCAGCAGTTGTTTGAATTCTGCTCGACACAGATAAAGTTGGCTTTCCGCATTTTAGGGCACCGCATTCGTCTGTAAAAAAATGTTGGACAATGATCACAATTTCCCTACCATCTGATCTTAAAACTTTTTCCTTTCTTCCCACGCCTCCTAGAACTAACACAGACCATGGCATTATTCTTAAGAGTATTGCCACCAATTATCGGAAGGCACGACCAACTGGAGCTGGGTAGGGGACAGGAGGTATTTAGACCACGCCCACCCATTTATCTTGTAGCGCTAACATAGGGGATGGTTAGGAAAGTGTCACTAGGCACTGTACCGTCTCCTTCCCCTGACGTCTGGAACAGTCGGGATGATGTTCCGGCTCGCGAAGCTTCCAGAAACAGCGATCTTCCTATATAAGGGCTGCAGTGGACGAGTCAGTTCAGTTGTTGGCGAGCAGCCGTGAAGAGCGCAGTGCTAGCGAACGGACTGGAAGACTGCGTACGTGTATCAGAGGAGTTGTACGTAATTGCGATTGTGGAGTGGACCTGTTGGTGAATTGTAATTGTGTGCGCTACGTAATTCTATGTAATCGGCAAGTGTTCCAACTGTAATTCGGTGGAAATAAAGAACATTTTGAGTTTGTGCAATTGGACTTTTAATTCTACGAACCCACAAAGACACAATGTGCTTAAAATAATTACAAAATTCTCAAATTGCAAAGCCCCTTTTCAAGTTTCCAACACGAAAATAACGATACTTCACTTGCAAGAGTTACAACACCATGGTGCCTTGCTTGTGCTTACCCTCATACCACAGCAGGTAATTAAGATATACGATAGCGCTTTAAAGGGGACTGACCATTTCAAGGAAAGAAACCCAGCGCCCTTGATAGACAAGAATAGTGCAGGAAGTCCCAGTTAAATATCGTGCATTATAGCTTCTGAATTTGCAAACATTAGAGAAACATGAGAAATGAATATATCCCAGTACGAAAACCATACTGAAAACGAAATAGATCTGAAACAATATAAATGGACAATCGATAACATTGAATGACCGGGAATGTTATGCGATTTAATAGATGTGCGTTATCAACAGTGTGTTATGCAACAACGTCGCGTTTAATAATAATAATAATAATAATAATAATAATAATAATAATAATAATAATAATAATAATAATAATAATAATAATAATAATAATAATAATAATAATAATAATAATAATAATAATAATAATAATAATAATAATAATAATAATAATAATAATAATAATAATAATAATAATAATAATAATAATAATAATAATAATAATAATAATAATAATAATAATAATAATAATAATAATAATAATAATAATAATAATAATAATAATAATAATAATAATAATAATAATAATAATAATAATAATAATAATAATAATAATAATAATAATAATAATAATAATAATATAATAATAATAATAGTGTAATAATCACTCCCTGGCCCCGTAGCTCAATCTGTAGAGCACTTGCCTGCCGTGCTAGGGGTTCCGGGTTCTGGAAGTATGAATGAGAGTGCTAGTGTGTGCGAGATCTAATGATTAAAACCTAGCGAATGCGAGTTAACACCTTCGATATGTTCCAAAGGAGAACGGCCGCCGATATGACCATTGCAGTTAAAGGCGGGATATAAATGGAACAATTAAAAAACAAAATACTGTACTGTCCGAGAGCAGATCCGACTCTTTGGCAATGTAGTGGGTGACACTCATGACCACCCAAGCACGCACAAGGTGTCCTGTGGTGATTTATCGTCTTCTACAAAGTTTTGAACATAAGACTAAAGTTCTCCTATGAATGAAAACTTCTCTGAATTGTCCTGGAGCAATGGGACCATACGCAATTCAATCGGGAGTGTTGCTTCCGACGCCAAAAATAACGACGACGACGACGATGAAGATGGAAGTTTTGCAGAACACAAGCTTCACAATATGTTGTTGTTTTCAAATGCTAAGCTTTGGCAATGAAGCCATTAGCTCTCTTGCTCTCCAATATTTCTGTGTAGTGTGTCCGGCAGGTAGGGCTTCACAGGTTAAAGGATGTTCTTCAGTCATTTCCTCTTCTTTGTTGCACAGAGGACAATTTGGACTTGTATAAATTCCTATTCTGTGTAAGTATTTGGCCAAATAATCATGTTCCGTAAGTAATCTAAAATTTGCTACTGCAGCTTTACGTGGGACTTCTGGAATAATTTCTGGATTTTTAATTAAAATGTTCCATTTTTTATCTTTGGCTCTGTTAGACATTGAATGGTTTTGTTTGTTTTTATATTTGCTTTTGATTAATCCTTTTATGGATGTAAAGGGTAAGTTTTTACTTTTGTTCTGAATTAAATTTGCACCTTTTTAGGCAAGAGAATCAACTGATTCATTTCCAGCAATTCCACAATGTGCAGGTATCCAGTGTAATATAATTCTTTTTTTGTAGTTTTTGAAGTTGTTGGATCATTTTGTGACATTCTTTAATTTGGATTGACCTCATTTTATACGAACTTATTGCACATAATGCTGCTTTAGAATCAGAAAGTATGACAGCATTTTTGAACTTATCTATTCTGTATAGAAGGTGTTGGAGTGAAATATGAATAGCCGTTACTTCTGCATCAAAATTTGTTGTGTGGTATCCTGCTGGTTGATAGAATGAGAACAGTGCACACTTAATTCCTGCTCCTGAGTTGTTGTCCAAGTTAGATCCATCTGTGTAGATATGTAACCATTCTTGGGGTTGGTATCTATCGTTCACAGTTTCTAATGCTAGTGTTTTTAGTACGGGTTTGGAAGTTTCAGATTTTGTAACTATTTGTTCTAAATCTAATTGAATATTAATTGGTTCAAAAGTCAGTGGGTTTTCTTTGATTAAAATTGTTTCTTCAGAATTAGGAAGATTCAGATCTGTTTTTAATTCCATAACTTTGTGTAGGAAACTTGCTGTGTTGATTGGTTGTAGTAATCTTTTCCCCCATTTTGTTGTTTTTAACCGCAACATTTTTTTCATGTTGTATTAGTGCCTGCTCCTCTAAAGTTAGATATATTGGATGGTTCCGAGTTAATGCTTGCATTGCCCTGACTGGAATTGATTTTGCTGCAACGGTTATTAGTCGCAGGGCCTGATTTTGGTATACTTCTAGGTGATTTATGTTAGAACTGTTTGCTGTAATTATTACCTCTGTATTATAAAGAAGTATTGGCTTGAGGAATGTTTTGTATGTAGTGTTCAGTGTCTCCCGATTACTGCCCCACTTGACTCCAGCTAATCTTTTGAATATCGAAATTTTGTTGTTGATTTGTTTACTACTGCTTCAATATGATGTCTCCAACATAATTTTGAATCAAAAATTGAAAAAATAACACATGAAAAAAATTTAAATATGAAACAAAATATTTAGCTTCAGAATATCCAATGTCATAAACGGAGGAACAGTGTTATCGTTATTAATTTTATATTATGATTATTTATCACTGACTCGAGCACACAGAAAAAACTCCATCTCGTGTTAGAGATCTATGTCCGAAACAAATAGACTTGAAATCAGTCAAAAACGAACTTTTGTGTTCCAGTTGTAGTGAAACTTGAATGCTTCTTTCTATAAATATTAATTTACAAATCGTTATTTTAACCTTAGGTGTTTCAGAGGATTTTCGTTTTATTTAAAATATGCACATACGCAATTGAACAATCATATGTCCTTGGGTGTCCTGATTAGTTTCTCGAAGCTAGTAACTTGGCCGGTTGATGTGGTATTTAAGTTCCTGATGTACCCAGGGGGAGATTTCTAAATATTGCAGGCCTTCATCTGCAGAGCCTCACGTTCAAGAGGTCCCGAGTTCGATTCTCGGTTAGGGTGATGTGGTATTTAAGTTCCTGATGTACCCAGGGGGAGATTTCTAAATATTGCAGGCCTTCATCTGCAGAGCCTCACGTTCAAGAGGTCCAGAGTTCGATTCTCGGTTAGGGTGATGTGGTATTTAAGTTCCTGATGTACCCAGGGGGAGATTTCTAAATATTGCAGGCCTTCATCTGCAGAGCCTCACGTTCAAGAGGTCCCGAATTCGAATCTCGGTTAGGGTGAGTTACCTGGATAAGGTTTTTTCGGGGTTTTCCCTTATCCTGAAAGACGAATGTCGGGTAGCTCTAAGCTCTATGGACCCCGGACTCATTTGAGCATCATTTCACCAATTTCATTCATCGACCGATATGAAAACGGAGGATATCAATTACAAAAATAAATAAATAAATAATAAATAAATAAATAAATAAATAAATAAATAAATAAATAAATAAATAAATAAATAAATAAATAAATAAATAAATAAATAAATAAATAAATAAATAAATAAATAAATAAATAAATAAATAAATAAATAAATAAATAAATCTGCAAAGCAGTGTGTGTGAGACGATGTGCCTTTGTAATGTTTTTTTAGGACAATCGCAATGTGCAGAGAGGGAGGCTTGTTAATTCTGTGAAGGCAGAGCTGAACTACATACGGCACCACAGGCGATGACACTGATGATACATGAGATGAAGATGGAGCACCGGTGGAATGAGATGGCGGGGGAAACCGGAGATCCCGGAGAACGCCCCAGTGCCATGTTGTCCACCACAAATCTCATTTTGCGGTCGCCTGGGATCGAACCCGGGCCGCCTTGGTGAGAACCAAGTGGTCTAAGCACCGAACCACGGCGCGGCCACAAAAAAAAAGTGGGTATGAATAGTTTGGTGTAGACTGCAACTTTGTAGTTAACATATATTAAGCTCCAGAAATCTATTAACCAAATATGTATCACACATTTGGTTTCCCTGCTTGCAGTTCATTGTCCACTGACATGCGTATTCAGGAAATAAGAGTAATTCTAAACATTGTAATTGGCGTGTAAACCTTGTCTCACATTGCCTATTCATAAGCATACATTCATAATACATTTTTTTTTTTTTTTTTTTTTTTTTTTACTATGTAGTTAAGTACGATGGGAATGAACGAATTACATTTCCTTCTCCCAGCAATGAAAGAACAACATTCTCACAAAAACAAAGGTAGTGAACAAGAGATGCCTTGGTTCACACAGTAGCAAGCTGGCAATGGGCAAGAATAATCATTTCCGCTGCTGTTAAAGAATTGGTGAAACTTTCACAAAAAATTCCTGATATGAGTAGTTGAGAACAGAAGATGATCTGTTATTTAAACGAGCTTATGTGAACGAACAGATACATCTAGTTTCACTTTCCTAGATTCTAGTTTCGAGTTTGAATAATTGAAGCTGTAAAGAGGAGCAAACCAAAGCCATGGTTTGGGATGAAGTAAATAGGGAAGTTCTCCAAACATTAAATGGAAAGCATTTGTGAGGAAATTGTTCTGCGATCAAGAATTGTATATTTGGTAAAAATATACAATAAAAAAGGCGATAATGCAGGAAGTTTAATTTTCCAAAAAGCGTGTATTGTCAATTTGATTCCCATAACCTATTGTTTCAACAATAAAAAAATATACGAAAATAGTATTATCTGCGTGCACGAAATGTGCAATTAGTTTGAATTTGATATAGATTGCGACTTTTTAATAACTTCGACCCGTAATAGAACTAGATTGGAGAAATGCTAAGCAATTTGGTAAATAGCAGCCGAAAATAGTGATATAGAAATTAAAGGATTGAAATAAGTAAAGAATTACGATGGATTTCAAAGGAATGTTTGTTCTTTGTTACAACACATGCAGGGGCAGTTGAGTCGAATAGCAGTTGGGGTGAATAGTTTTAACAAAAGAAACGTAAGAAACAGTGTCCTTAGCAGAGTTCTAAAGGGTAGCACTTGACTTTGTTTGAATAGGGCATTCTTCGGACCCTTAATAATGGCATGACATAATAGTCACAAAGGGAATCTTTGGTTGAATAAAGAGCTTCGAGAAAGTTAAAGTTAGACTCACCAACGCGCAGCTGTGGAGGACATTTAGTTGGTGGCTTGGTCGAGGGCAGACTAGAAGCGATGAGAGAAGATATTTGTCGGTTCATATAGACGTGAAGAACGAATTAAGTTTTATCAAGTAATAAGCATTTCACATATAGTAACTCCAAACAGTGATATTGGTAACCCTTGGTCGGCAACTTTGGGTTTAATGTAATGATAAAAAGAAGCAGTCATTAAACCAGTTTGAAACGGGCATTCCAGGGTCATTAAAACCATCCTTCTCATACATACATACATACCCACACATACCCTGAGAGGAACCTCATTGCTCAACCCTGTGCTACCCTTGTTACTGTATCAAACAGCAGTGTCAACGTGGAACTGTGCGCCACCATCCTTTTCTGCTTCAATAGTCACCCTACTTTTCGATTTGGAGCTCATAACGTTAAACAAAATTTAAAATTATAAATGCATGCAAACACAAAAAAAAATGTTAAAACAAAAACACCTATTTAAGCGTACATCTAATTTTATAATTTAACAATAGATACAATAAATAAAATGAAACACAAAATAGAGCGATTATGTATTTTAAAGAAACATTTTATAAAACCCAGTTTGATAACATTATATTTATTGCTCATGCCTTCCTTGGCTAAAGCCCGCCTCTATGGCGAAGGTAGTAGCGTATTTGCCTCACGTCAAGAGGTCCCGAGTTCGAATTTCGGTCAGGATGAGTTATATTAATTTTTACTCGGGGTTTTCTCTTATTCTGAAAGATGAAAATCTGGTAAACATAAGCTCCATGGACCGTGGGCTCATTTAAACATAATTTCACTCATTTCATTCATTGTCCGATATGATTTAATGTTGAAGGACATTGACATTGACTGTCAATATCAATGACAGCTGATTTCTGTACTTAAGCAAAGGGAATGACTGAAATATATGGAACTTGCGAAGTCTGCCGTTAAGTGTACATGCTGTTACATTAATTATACTAGAAAACGATGCTATGCCTTTGTTTATTACTCTATGGATACAGAACAGTTATTTATAGCGTACTTATGATAGATTTAACACTTCGCCGATGAGTAATTACAATTTGCTTATCTGAGAAACAGATTAGCGCAGTCAGATAGTTCGGGCAAAGACCTTACAGAGCTATGCAGATTTATAACCACCTTGCTAGAGTCTGGAGAAATTGAAAGCTCTCGCGCAGGTGAATCTGGAAGGAATTTATCTGCTGAACTTAACAACCTGTCTTGGCGCTGATGTATGGCTGACTATGTAATAAGTTTTGGAGGTGCCAAAGCTGCATTGATCGTCTGCACAACGGTACCAACCGCCGGAGAATCGATTCCTATAACTCTTTTCATTGCCAGCCAATAATAAACGGTTCCTCCTCTGAGTGTATTCAGGTCTCGGATCTATCGCTGAGGACACCATAAGCATATTATATAGGTTCGCGAATTCTCTTAATATTTATTTCATATAATTGGAAGATAAATCCCTACGACAGAACAGAAAGGGAGAACGAAAGCAAAAAAGCAAGTAAGCAAATAATATTAAACTTACTTTGAAGGCAAAATTATCTGACACCATAAAGGTTTTGGATATTGCAGTGAAAATAGATTTTCACCACTGGAAATAAATAGCAGTTTCTTCAGATTTTAGTTTTATAGCTCATTCTTACAAGGATAATCAGAACTTTAATTGTAAAACTACATTTAAATACTGGTATTTACTTATATATCTGTAACCCTAGGTAGTATTAACATTTAGATCCTAGGTCAGTATTGATAAATACATGAACGAAAACAGGATAGCTCAGTAATAATCCTCAATAATTAAGGAATTTTTATGCCCAAAATTTTGTTGGGACAAAGTCATTTTTCCCACCTAATGGATGTTGCTTACATAAGAGAAACTAATACTATATTAAATAGTCGCTAAACTGGATCATTGAGATTTGGCTTGACAGATGCCTCGACTGTGCTTTGTGACTTAGGATCCTCGATCCTTCGGCTACGCTTTGCTAAGTCTAGAGTGCCAAAGTGACAAAGATGGTGGTAGTAGAAATGCGTCAGGTGGGATGCGTGTAGTGGCTGTACTGAGGCTTCTTTATAATAAGGAACTAAAGTGGATACACGGTCAAAATAGGTTATGCTATGTGGATTGTTAGTATTGTGACTTTGGGGTTCGTAGAATTACAAGTCTAGTTTGTACACCCCTTACAGGCTCTAAAAGTGACGTAACACACACGAACGCAATCTTCCATGTCGTCTACATACTGCACAGTTCTCGACTGCTCACTAGCAACTAACTGCACCACACTGACTGACTTCTGACAGCCGCGCCTCTTATTTATAACCGAACCATCGTTTCTCTAAAGTTGTTGAAGCTTCAGGGCCTTTCACGACCGCAGGTGAAGGAGAGAGAACTGTCCAGACATGTCTCTGGCTCTTTCTCTCTCTCTCGGTAAGCGCCCAACGCGCGCACCACTATCTATCTGTCTCTTTCACTCCCCGCCCCTCTCTCTCTCGGCGTTCGCTTATGCGTGACATAACAATGCCTGGCGACGGTATACTCATGGTCTGTATTTGCCATAGTTATATTACTTACAATAAAAGGACGATACATACGGGAGGGCAAATCCTTGATATTTGCGGTATTTGTCAAAAATATGCATTTTGCTACTAAAATGAAAATGAAAGTCTGAACTTGCTTAATTTTTACAATTTACATCACTGAAAAATATTCTCACATTCTCGAAAGATGCTACAGAAACATATTGTTTCAAAAACATTAGAAATGACATAGCAAGTATAGAACAACTCAAACGAAGATAGCTGGAATCAAAATCGAGTTCCTTTCTTTGGTAGATTCTCTTCTGTAAAACATGCAAGGTATTTATGTATTACAATAATATTATCTTTTGCGTTATGCAAGTGAGGATTTAAATTATATATTGGCTATGGAAATGTACTCATTCGGAACATCTATTCAAAGTATATTCTATGTACAAAGATGTCGGCCATAATAATACCTGTATTTCTTTAAACTGACGCTTGCTTTCCAGTAATTGGAAATAAAATAAATTCTGTCGTTTTCCCATTACTGTCTTTCGCAATTCCAGCGAGCTATCTGACTAGAACTTCAGCTTTCTTTTTTTTTTCTCCCCCCCCCCCCAATGGTTATATCGGCGGCCGTTCTCCTTTGGAACATATCGGAGGTTTTAACTCGTATTCCTTGGGTTTTAATCATTAGATCACGCATACATTCGCACTCTTATTCATACTTCCAGACTCTTGGGAAGATGAGGAATTATCTTGGTCAGAGAAAAATCGCCACCACCCCCACCCCGCCGGGAATCGAACCCGGGTCCCCTAGCACAGCAGGCAGGTGCTCTACCGACTGAGCTACGGGGCCAGCCTTCAGCTTGTTCTTTAGGCTCTGCGCAGCCAATAGCGTGGGGACTTGAACAGGGGTTTGCTAATACCATGGCTCAGTTATTGATATTTGAAGTCACCTATAAAATAATGCATGTTAAAAGACATAATTTAAAAATGTAGCTAAAATTCACATTTATTTAATTTATTAAAATTAGTAAAAATTAATTCATCCATAGATATAACTGCTATACAAGTTCACAAGTGGAGACAATGATAACGAGATAAATTACAAATTAATATAAATATACACACATGAGTGTTCTTGCTCGCAGAACCCAAACATATATTTAAGAAAATTATTTTTAAATCACTTCTTACAAAAGTGCTGGATTAACTCTTTTGAGTGCTCAAGTTATACAAAATTCATAGTTAATGAAGATGTCTTCATATTCTTTGACACGACATAAGGATATGGACAATAACTGTGCTTATTCAAAAGATACCTGTCTCGTTCCTCGTTTGAGACTTAAACTGATTACTGAAATATGCCCGCCTCGGTAGCGTAGATGGTGGCGAGTCTGCCTCACGTTCAAGAGGTTCTGAGTTCGAATCTCGGTCAGGGTGAGTTATCTTGATAAAGTTTTCCCTTATCCTTCAAGACGAATGTCGGGTAACTCAAAGCTCTATGGACCCTGGGCTCATTTGAGCATCATTTCACCCCGTCCGATATGACTTAAAGTTGGAGGACGTAAATTACAACAAAAACAAAATAATTAACTGAAGTAATTTTTGATCTCTTGATAATAGCTATCCCTACACCCACAATGATTGTTTATCATTCTAATCCTAGAGTAATTCTAGAGTCATCATGAAAAACTCAATGCCATGGCCGGGATCTGAACCACGGATCTCCTGGTTTCCGTCCAGTCGCTCTTACCCATTGAGCTACCTTGGCCAATGTGCCGTCCTGACATTAAATTCTTCAACTGACTCATATATTTCCCGGTAAAACACTGGCTCTCATAATCGAGATACGCCGTTTGTAGCGACTTACTATCGTAAGTACTTAAATTCAAGGCTTCATCATTAAGTCTTATTATTTGAGTTAATTTATGGAAATTATTCATTTGTGGTTCAAATCCCGGCCATGGCATTGAATTTATTAGGTTGACTCTATCCAAAACCTTAGCCTATGTACGACTAATGTGAAGAAATGAATAATTTCCATCAACTAACTTAAATAAAGGACTATCATGTTTGTTGTTTTTTTCTTTCGAGAATGCAAGAAAGAATGGTGTTGTCCAACTTAAGCGAAAGAAGGAAGGACGGGTTTGCCTCCACCTACCGTCCCGAGCTAAGACATATTCATAGGACTCAAAACAAACCTAATACTTCGTTACCTGAGTGAGTGATGCGGAAATACCTAATGCACAAAGCAAAGTAGGTGAGTAAAGCGACAATGTGACGTTATTTGCTCATAAAAGAAAACACTGGGCATTACTATTTTTAATACTCTTATATCTCAGCTGAATATTAAAATTCCTGATGTTTGAAAAGTTAAACGTCAACAATATAAACTATTTATATACTTATTATAAAAAAAGAATATGACTACCAAAATAATGCCTAAAAGTAGATGAGATAAAATCACCCAATAAATACCCACTATCGTAACTGAGATCCATGTTACGGATTTAAGCACATATTAGCAATGCCAGTGAGTATCTGTTAAAAGACAAGTTATCTGCATCTGGACTCTTGATTGTGACTGATAATATTCGATGAATGTGAGTCTCGATTGAAATATGAAACCACGTACAAAAACGAAGTGTAGCTTCATTGGTAAAGGAATCTTTTTAACACATAGTGTATCTATTCATAGCGCTCTCAAGATGACGACGTCGGTGTTAGTGATAATAATGGCATACCATTGTACTCCCTGCAGCACTCCTCTTGTGTTCTTCTTGCCGCCCTTTGTTCTTGAAATGTGGTCATTCCAACAAAAGAGTCACGAGGGAGGTGTGGGTTTCGAAAAGCCTCGCTGGTGTTCTTAAGAACACAATTGATCCGCATTTTTCGACTACGGTGCCAGTTTTCTCCGATGTTTTCATGTTCTTTCTTAACAACTTTTGCATAAAGACGCGGAAAATTACATTCATCAGTTAAAAGATTTGACAGCTATGTCGGTTTCTCATTACTTTATATTATTATTCCACGTGAAGAGCCAACATGACTCACAGAGGGAGTTAATCTAGTGAAATACAACAAAAAAGAAACCATAAAACAAGAGAACAGGACGGAGCGTGACATAAGATGATGAAAATCAGCGGATATCAGTAGAAATGTGTTACACAATTCACCGTAGAGTAAATCTCTATTTTCCAGTGCCCAATAATTCGACAAAACACCTCTTTTAATAATTTTAATAAGATGTGTGTTGATTTCATTAAGTACAAATTCATGAATAGAAGCATGGATATGTTTAGAAAGTAATCTACTTTCCTTTATTCCTCTACTTACTTCCACTCCTGCCATCTATACAATCACATAATTATACATTTATACTATGTCAATTTATACACTGTAAGTGTACAAAAAGTAATTATTTTGTCCAGATGTGTTAATGCCAATTAATATCTGTCTAAAAATTGTTCAAGTGAAGCAATTTTATTTATTTAATGCTCAGCTTTCTAGTGATTTAAGGAAAATAGTAACAAGTTTATACAAAGAGGATAAAATATTCAAAAAGTTCATTAGACGAAACACATGAGCATAGAAAATTGTAAACTTATTTCGGAAACTATTTACACTATAAAATGTCATATTGCAATACAAATGGGGTGACTGCACGAAGAAGTTTTCACTTTCAAGTTTCAGCAAAACGTTCAATCTATGTGTATTGCAGAATATTTTTTTTTTTTTTTTTTTTCAACGATAGTGAATAACTCAAATACTTACTCGAAAATAGAAAGCAACTTTTCAAAACCAGTTTCAAGATCCAGCACGATAGCCTCAACGAACTGTTGAACGATTAACTAATTCTGATAGTGTTGGCCAACTAACCGAAGGTGGTAAGGCTCATTGTATATAAAGGGTATCATTATTTAAATGCTGCATGAATTAAATCGAACGTATGAGCAAATATTTAAATGTTAAAATTCAACTGTCAAATGGTTATAGCATGTCTGTAATAATAAGTATACTATCAATAGCTAGAGGATTGATAAATTAAAAGGTCTACAGTAAAATTGTAGAGTGCAGGAATTTCAAATGACCAGGCATAAAAGTGCGAAAAGATAAAAATGCGGTAAGACCCCTTTTTAAAATTTTAGTTATAGTTTAATAATAGAGAGAAATCTTAAACAAATTATTTCAAGATAATTCTAACTTGCGCCTTTATCGTCAAGGTAATTCTAAAATAAATGCGACTATCCAAATCATTAGAGCTCTTTTGAGAAAATTAAAATAGTAGATTTTCAATATAAACGGTTCTCTTTCTTCTATCAATAATGTGTGATTCAGCTAAGGTTTTTTTCTTTTTTCCGTAAGGTTTATTTTCGTTTTTCCTTTTTATTAGCCATGCTGTTCACTTTCCCACCTTTCTATATAAAATTATATATATAAAATTATATAATTAAAATGAAGTAGATTTTCAATATAAATTCTCTTCTTCTACCAACAATGTGTGATTCAGCTAAGGCTTTTTTTTTCGTTTTTCCTTTTTATTAGCCATACTGTTCACTTTCCCCACCTTTCTATATAAAATTATATATATATATATATATATATATATATATATAAAATTATATAATTAAAATGAAGTAGATTTTCAATATAAATTCTCTTCTTCTACCAACAATGTGTGATTCAGCTAAGGCTTTTTTTTTTTCGTTTTTCCTTTTTATTAGCCATACTGTTCACTTTCCCCACCTTTATATATATATATATATCCCCTATCCCCTCTTTCCTATGTATGCAGTATCTTTTCTATACAAGAATCAGAAAACCCGTATTCTTGGTATAACTTAATAGTGAAGTTTTGGCTGGGATGCGAATGTTTCTGTAACTTCAGTAAGAGAATGTTAGAGAAAGTAAAGCAGAAAGTACGTATATCGGCAGGTGCCTGGCATTTCTGCACAACCCTTCCACGGGTAGTAGAGGTATTGCGCATTGGGCAATAAGTACCTAACTGTGAAAAAAAAAAAAAATCTATTTTTTTAAAGTTACTTAAATAGGTAGAGAAAGTATTGTAATTCACAAAAAAAAAAAAAAAAATTGTAATAGGTATTGGTCCCTCTCAATAATAATAATAATAATAATAATAATAATAATAATAATAATAATAATAATAATAATAATAATAATAATAATAATAATAATAATAATAATAATAATAATAATAATAATAATAATAATAATAATAATAATAATAATAATAATAATAATAATAATAATAATAATAATAATTAATAATAATAAATAATAAATAATAATAATAATAATAATAATAATAATAATAATAATAATAATAATAATAATAATAATAATAATAATAATAATAATAATAATAATAATAATAATAATAATAATAATAATAATAATAATAATAATAATAATAATAATAATAATAATAATAATAATAATAATAATAATAATAATAATAATAATAATAATAATAATAATAATAATAATAATAATAATAATAATAATAATAATAATAATAATAATAATAATAATAATAATAATAATTTCACAATGTAACAAAACTTTGTTTAAGTTAATTTTGTTGTTGTTTCTGATGCAGTGTGCTTGAAAAAAATATGTAAACACAATTTTGCGTATGGGAAATTGTTTTTAGGGAAATGGCATTAATGTTCTTAATTTCAGGAAAATGCATTTATTTAGAAAACAAAGAGTGGAAGTGCAACTACCACATACATCATGTGGTGTCCCGTACTTGTCTAGTTCTCCCACAGGCATACCAAATTAAGTGCTATACGCTAAGCACAGGTTATTAGCATCCTTTATTCTCAACTTTACTGCTTTCGATCCCAGGAAGACGCCACACACAACAAAAACAGTATGGATGATGCTTACAAAAACGGGAAGACGTAATTATGCATCAATAATGTCAATCTGAGATATTAAAACAGTGTGGAACCGTTATTTATCTCATATATAAAGTTTTCTTAACTACTATAATTTTAGCCTATTGATTTTATATTAATGGACATAAAAAACAAAGAAGCTTATATAAAAGTAGGAATATTCAGCTGTTTATTTAGTTACTTGTGACCTGATTCATCCAAAAAAGCATAAAACTCCCTTGAACAAGAAAAATAATAATAATAATAATAATAATAATAATAATAATAATAATAATAATAATAATAATAATAATAATAATAATAATAATAATAATAATAATAATAATAATAATAATAATAATAATAATAATAATAATATTAATAATAATAATAATAATAATAATAATAATAATAATAATAATAATAATAATAATAATAATAATAATAATAATAATAATAATAATAATAATAATAATAGTTTACTTTATGTTTAAACTTTTCTTTAATTAGGGCTTTACTTTTTCTGTTAAAGGTTAAAGTGTTTGTTTATGAACTGTGGTTATCAACTTCAAAGACTCGAATAATATAGGGTTTTATTCATTTATTATTACTACTATTATCATTAAAATTTGGCAAATATCCATGTGTGTATTGGTCGTCTTTGTAAACAGCAAACTTAAAAGCATACAAGAGTTATTTGATTTTTTTAACGAGATATATTAACTATTCTACATTCTCTAGGGCTTTTACTAGGTAAATACCAACGTTTCGAAGGTGTCCGTCATCTTCGTCTTCGGGGTAAAGAGATGGCCATTCATTTACCTGGTTAGAAGTCCGAGAAAATTTTAAGATACAGTAGAGTCTCGATTATACTACCAAAATGGCCCTGGACAAGGTCGGATAACCGAAAATGTGGGGTAATACAAAATACGTTGGAAAATGGAGTAAAACATGGTAGGTATACTGTATTATTAAAACAATTGTTGGTTTTGCGGTATTTACTGAATAATCAAACCAATTCCATATGCAATATTGAACAAAAAGAAACTTTTCAATGAAGTCTGCTTGTCTGCTGAATGACGTTTTCTTGTTGCGAGATTTCGCCATCGACGAAACATCAATATCTCAGTTGCACTTGCCTCCGGCTGTTGCTCCACATATCTTAATGTCATCTCTAAAGCACTCAAATCCTCACCGTGACTCATTTTCTTCTCGTTTTGTTCTTCAATTTCCCGTTCTGTTTCATCCTCATTATCATTACCATTCAAAATCAACAATATCAGAGTCTGCAAATTCAAACTGTTGATCTTCTGCATATCAGCTACTCGCTTCTTGAGTGGTGGGGTCCTCACAGACAGGAATGCGGTTCAGTAAGGGAACAATGTCACCCAGGTCTTCTTGCATTATCTCTTCTTTATTTTCATCATCATCTAACAGTATGTTCCAAGACTTTGCTAATGTCTTCGTTTCGATTTCTTCCCAATCCTGAGCCACACAGTATGCAACGTCTTTCATGTTGATAGATCTTAACTTTTCTATCATGTCCTTGTGGTCCATTTCTTCTATCAGGGACAAAAGGAGTTGTCGGTGATCTTTTCTTTTCAATGTTTCCTCAATGGAAACAACCACTTTCTTCCTTTTACTTGCCATATTGTACTCACAGGAAACGAAAACAATATCGTCTGCACCCAAGCTCACTGAAGGTTCGAGGATAGACATCCTGCTGACCAAGCACTGGTGAGAGTATGTCGGATAATGCGGAATGTCGGTTTATCGACGGTCGGATAACCGAGACTCTACTATATATTATTTAAAATGTAAACGAATTAAATGTGTATCTAGTACTTTATTCAAAATCTTTAGAGCCGTTTTCTGAAGGGGAAAAAAAAAAAAAAACATTTCTAAGCATCTGAAAATAAAGGACACTTTGGATTGGTGACATTTTCTTGCGAATTTTCTTACCGCATCTTTGTGGGAGAGTGAATTAAAAAGAGTGTTTATTTAACAAGCGGGATATCTCAGGCATTAGTGTTGTGGCCAGCATGGGGTCTTACGGAGTGTTTTTTTCGGGGTTCCTCCGATGGCTAGTCGAATGCTTTGAAGAATAATTATATTTCTCGAATTTTCTGTCCCTCCTCATTTTACTTCATTTTTCATAATTGCTTGGCTATTTCAGGGTTCTACGTGTCGCGATAGATTTGGTGTGTACGGCAGGGAATTTGTTCTCGTAAATGCTCGTGGTACTTATGGTGGATCACAGGTTCCCGGACGCCGCAGAAGATGTGTAAGCGCGTCGGGGAGGTAAGCTAATCGTACTCCCACCAGGAAGTTTCAATCTGTAACTTTTGAGGATTTTTATTTTGCTATCGTTTCTCCTCAGGCCTGGCGCCCTTAGGATACTCTCTTTACACACCTCCACGCTGAGGTAAAGCACGAAATATCTTCCACAGCTCGAGGTGTTCAGTCCCAACTTAGAACCTACGCACAGAGCTATAAAGACTATTTATCGAGGATTTCTTTTAGAGTTATGCAAAATACACACACACATGGAGTTCATTTATTGGGTCATTGAGCATCAAAAGCTCTTCTCAACATCAAATTTTTGGGTGGAAGGCAATACTTCCTGTTACTCACTAGGTGGCAGAGGAAGTAAAAACCAGTCAGTCATGGAATATCCTTAGAACGAGTGCATTTTCAGGGAAGGAGCACCATAAAACGCACACACGTGTGGGGGCCGTAACACACGCAGCTGGAGCTTGTTTTTATGAGTGGTCTCCGTTTCAAGACTTTTTATTGCGTTTATTCAAGGTTTTCCAGAACTCCATTTCTATTAATGGCTCACAGTAATCCAAACATCCACCCCGACCGTTACAAGCGAACACTTTATTTATTTTAAACCTGATGGTTTTAATTCGTAACTTAATACTTCCTTAATTTCAACAGCTCTGGCGTGCCACTTTCTCCAGTCACCATAATTACTTTTTGTATTACTTCTGCAAACCAATCTTAGAAAACTTTATTTTTCTGCATACGATACTTCATGTTAATGGAGAGTACTTCTACTTATGGGATACAGCGGGCAGAATGCAAATACTTTCGCTTGTTTTTAAATTTCACGTTCTTCCCAAGTCATCGTGAGAAACAACTAATTATCATACATATGACTTAAAAATAAAGTATTGAACTATTCAAATCAATAAGGTGGTATATTTCGGAAATGTCTAACGCCATCACGTACCCCACGGAATGTGTGCTATAAGATGTTTACATTTTTTACAGAACGTTTTGCCTATTCCTTATAGTTTATCAGTTACGCAAAATTTATATCAAATTATCCACACTATCGAATGCTGTGAGCTCTTGTATAGCGGGCAAGTGTTTTACCGGTTGAGCTAGCAGCCCAGATCAAGGTTCAGTGGCTTTGAATATGACATGTAATCTGTATTTAAAAGTGATTAAAACAATTTTATACAACGTCCCTTGCTTTAGCATACAGGTGAGCTGTGATAAAATTAGCATTTGCATCGAATTTTAACTTCTCTTTTAGGTTTTTAAAGTGAACAGACGGAATATTGTATTCCGGCTAACAGTATAACTGAAAAATCTAATCAATACTAAACTACTGTTTAACTTCAGTGAGATATAACAAAATTTTTATAAAAATTCCCGATAGCAAATTACCCTTTACATAAACAATGTTCCGAAAAGTTCAGTTTCCTCATATTGGCTGTAGTATTTTGGTTAAAGTAGCATGTTTAAGATCATCGCTTGGCTCTCACAAAGGCGTCCAGGATTCGATCCCAGGAGACCACAAATGGGACTTGTGGTGGACAACTTGGCGCTGGGATAGCTTTTCTCTGGGTCCTCCGGTTTCTGCCGTCAGCATTCCACCAACTGCTCCATTGTCATCTTCCCTATCATTCATTTCACCCACATAAATATCATCCACTTCCTTTTCTTCACACCAGGCATTGGGCTGATCACCTGTCCTGGTTCTCTATCGGATCCACAGCTTCGATTCCTCAGGCCCGACCTTAAGGGATAGAGTAACAAGAATCCCCTAACACCACAATAGTGGTACAACTAGGGAAGTTGAAGAAATTTAAGATTATTACGTCACATACTCTATACTTATATGTTGAATTTCCTAGCAATAGGTTGCGAAACTTCCTTCATTCGAAAGGAATAGTTAATTATAATTATACTGGATAAACCATAAGAAGTATATAAAAACCTTCAAGAAAAACACGTTCTTTTAATACGCACAATTCGTTTTAAATAACTTTGTAGATTCGATATTTCGAAAATATGGGTTATTATTTCTTTGAGTTTGTCAACACTTTGTCATTTTCTTAAGGATGCCTTTGACTGAAAATTCGAAATCCTGATTTATACCTCAAATGTAACTTAGTGCAAATATGATACAGCCCAAATTTTGTCACTCTCGCTTTGATAGTTTGGAAAATATGGTAAAATTCATTTATTTTTGGTTACGTCACCTAAAAAGTCTCTTGCAGCAAAATAACTTAAATTTTGGTCCAACATGTTAACAACAGGTTCCCAATACATCCACTTTTTGAATTTGCCCTAGGTTTCTCTGTGTCTCAATAACTTTAGGCTCCAGAAATTTTTAAAGCTATGAATATGGCTTTCTTGCTCAAAATTTGAAATGTTTGTGCTTAAAATGCATCTCACAATAAAACCCAGGGCAATCTCTATTTACTGTATCTCTATGAACGTGTGTAGCAAGTTTCATTAATCTAATACTAAAACTGCGACGCAAAGAGCATTTTAAATGATGAAAAATGCTGAAATTTTCAATAGCGAGAAAACAAGGATAAAGAATTAGAATTCATATCTAACACTAGCATTCACGTAACTTTCAAACTACATTAAAACATTTAAAAGTGGCTTGCGGATGCTATATAAGCATTCTTTGGATTCAGGAAGGCTTACATGAAATTTCAGTCAAACATATCCTTAAAGAACTATCGCTATTCAATTGTTTAATATCATGGGAACGTTAATGGAAGTTCCTAGATCATTATATGCCAACTACATTTAAAAATCCGACGTAAGGTTTGCTCTATCTGCTTTTACCTACACCAATCTGAAATGAAACTATTTCTACAAAACTTCATTTCGAATAACTTACGATAGATAAAAAATACGCTTTCGTAGGAGTAGTCTGTAGGAGCTTTGTAGAAATAAACGATAATCAATAGAGAAAATCAAATGAATGTAACCATTTTTCCATAAAAGACAAGGTTGTTCGAGATTGGAATTGTCTATATTAACATAGGTATTCAGGTAGCTTAGTGTCGACGTTTAAAAGGCAATGGAAACGCAGGTAGTTAGGTGTAACGAAGGAAGTCCCATATATCTTCCCATTCCTCTGAGCGTGGAAGGGAACTGTTCGGCGAGACAAGTCGAATGAAAGTTTAATGAAACTCAAGGCAGCTTTCTTTCTTCATGTTTTAGTCTTCAGGTAAGAGTGAAAGAGCCGTCAGAATGTGGCTTAGTAATGTTTACACTGGTGTATGGACGCTGACCAGAGACCTCATAGCTTGTACCATGTGCGGGGCAATTTTCTTCTTACCTACTTGAGTCATAAATCTGAACAGGGCAAACTTTTTTTGTAATTTTCGAGTGCTTTCCTTTAAAGAAATATGTTAGGCTAGTTTAGCATAAGGATTCAAACCCGCACTGCCGTTTTGTAGCACTGGACGTAAGGTGACTAAATTCCTCAGGTAAGGAACATATAGATAATCTGAAATTATCAGAACTTTGATATAGAAATTATGGCTCCATGGAATAAGTTATAATCTAGATATAATAAAACTAATAAATCAGGAAGCAGTTATAACAAATAATCCATAATGAATTAATAAGGTATGAAGAAAAACAGAATCGCTCTAAATATATTTAGTTGCGTTACAATTTAAGGAGTTTTAGGTTTAGCAAGAGGTACATTAAAAGTAAACCTTGACTCGGGATAAGACGACATTAGATACGATAATTAGCGACGGTTGGGTTTTCAGGCTAATTTGCAGAATTAGCTCCAATGGTTACATGATGGAACGGATGTTTTATATGCACATTTGTCGGATTAGGTACAGCAGTTTAGCTTGGGATTCTTGGAAGGCCAGGTAGAATTTCTTAGAGATTTATAGACGGACTCAGGGTGGCGCACAGGGTCCCGCGTTGGCGCAACAGTTTGATGCACAAAGGATAGTTAGCGCAGGGTAAAGCAATGAGGTACTCTCAGGGTATGCGTGGATATGTATGAGCAAGGATGGTTCTAATGATACTGGAATGTCCATTTCAAACTGGTTTAATGACGGCTTCTTTTTATCATAACATCAAACCCGAAGTTGACGACCAAGGGTTACCAACATATCACTGATTAGAGTCAATGTAGGTGGAATGCTTATTACTCGATAATACTTAATTCGTTACGTATATATGAACCAACAAATATCTTCTCTCATCGCTTCTGGTCTCCTTTAACCAAAACAGAAGTGATGACCTTCTTAATGGCTTGTCAGCCACGAACTGTATTTCTTCACACTATACACAGCTGTGCGTGGGTGTGTAACTTTCACTTCTGGAAGCCCTCTTTTCACACAAAAATTCCGTGACTATTTTGTCCATTGTGATTATTAGTCTCGGTCATGCCGAGAATACCTTTTCAAACAGAGTCAAGTGATTAACCTTTAGAATTCTGTTTCTACCGTGTCTTTTGTTACAAAACTGAACCAACTGCACCTGTTCACGTCTTAACAAATATACAATACTCCTTTGAAACGCATTAAGATTCTTTTATTCATTGCAATTCTTAATTTTGGTATCAAGAGTTAGTACTATAATATTAGTAAAGTAGAAATGAGTGGCAACATAAATTTAGGAGCTAGGAGTGGGGATAAGAATCAATACCAAAGGGGAGGTTATTGGGAGTATTGTAAGCTTAATAGGATATAATTTAGGAACTTCTGGTCTGATTGCTGGTGGGTAAACAGGAAGCTCATTGCCCGCATCGATAGCGTGGTGGTAGCATGTCTGCCTCACGTTCAAGGGGTCCCGAGTTCGAATCTCGGTCAGGGTGAGTTACCTGGATAAGGTTTTTCCGGGGTTTTCCCTTATCCTGAAAGACGAATGTCAGGTAACTGTAAGCTCTACGGACCCTGGACTCATTTGAGCATCATATCATTCATTCCATTCATCGTCCGATATGACTTAACGTTTGGAGGACGTAAATTTAAAATAAAAAAATAATAAAAACAGCAATCGGTCGAGCCACCTCAGCTATTCAGAAATAAAGAAATCATTATTGATGTAGTCATTTATATGCCTTTATATCCCGGCCGTGGCACTGAATTTTTCATGTTGGCTATCTATCGAAAACATGATCATTATTTGGTAGCCGCTGTATGTAACCGTTAATGTGTACTCTAGCTGCGACAATTATAAACGTTACCCACAAATAACTGTAACATCCTTACTACTTACATTTAAGATATGAGTTTGTTTTAAACTTCTAAATAGCATGCTCATGTCATGTTTTAATGTTCTGAACTGTATTAAGCCTTTTAAATTTCTAACATAATCTTGGACTCATATATCATGTATGTGATTCTTATTCACGCTAGGTACAATCATTACAAACCAAGATAAGTCGCGGTACCCCTTAATTTCATTTTCTTTCATGATATGAGAACTGTATACATCAGTTTTACAGTCGTTTAGACCTGAGCAACTCAAACAAAACGCGTGGGTTTATCAAGGCTACTTTTAAATTTGACTTATAGGTCAAATCAAGGCCAGTAATTAGACACTCAATGTTAAGTGTCCTACTTTCCAGTCATTTATTTTCTTCCTTAATAAGTTGCCAAGCTATTACATTATAGTTTCTGAAATCAAAGAAAACACATTTGAACAGACAAGGTTTCACTTTTCCCACCACTTAGCCGTAACAAGCTAAGCACTAATGTGTTCCTTCCAAAGAGGGATATCCAGATTTCGCCGGAAATACATATTTTAAGATCCTTGAACCTAATAAAGCATTTCTAAAAACGCCGTGCGCGCTTTTATGTGTTGGCGGGGAGTCCTCGTTAATTACTAAAATTAGGAATGTTCGGTAAACCACTGCTTAATTGTATGAGTGCTCGCAAAAAACGCCGCCAAGCGACAATTTTCAAGATAATAACTTACATACTTCAATCTACATCATTTCGGTTAACCTTAACGGAATCTGTATGATAACTGATGAGGTACAACCCTCACAATTTATAGTAATTTACTGATAACGTGATACTTTCTTTTCTTATAGAAAAGTTAGATACCTTGGCATTTTAGACAGAAGGCTACGTAGAAGACGTAAAATGGATATATTGCTGCTTTATTTCTATGTACGAGGTACGTCCAGAAAGTAAGTTCTGTTTGGTAATAAAATTAAATTGTTTACAGATATAGAACAATTATTTATTGCACAAAATTTTACAACTCTTAAACTACTTTTCCACAAAACTGCCGAAATTTTGCAGGCATCTGTCATAGCGAGGCACAAGCTTTTGTATACCTTCTTCATAGAAGTTTGCCGCCTGTGTCTTCAACCAGTTGGAAACATTTTCTTTCAGCTCTTCATCATTGTTGAAGTGTTGACCGCCAAGGAAAGATTTGAGATGCAAAAAACAAATGAAAGTTGCTAGGAGCGACGTCAAGGCTGTATGGGGGGTGGTCAAACACGTCCCAGCCAAATCCCTGTATGAAGTTTGTCGTCGCATTTGCAGTGTGTGGTCGTGCGTTGTCGTGAAGAAACACAACACCTTTTGACATTGTAAATTTGCCGATAAATTTCAATTGGTTTCACTTTCCCAGCATTCAGAAAACGAATCACAGATCTGATTTCACAAGTGGCGGGATTTTCAATCAACACCGACATTGTAAACAAGCACAACAAAGCATACGTGGCTGACAGCGATCTCACAATCGCGCACGCTTCTTCTCCTTGATACAGAGCGTCTACCGCGCATGTGCGGAACTGCGATCGCAGCGCTGCAGCGGAGATGAATTGAAACAGAACTTACTTTCTGGACGCCCCTTGTATTTTAGAACCTACAGGGAATCTGCATTTGAAAAGTTGATTTTTTTCTGTTCTGTTCTCTGTTTTTGCAGGCGGACATTCAATTTTTTTCTTTCTTTACATTATTGCAATAAGTACAGGAAGTATTGAATTCCACCCAACAAATACATGTTTTGAGGACATCTGAAATCAAAGAAAGCATTTTTAAAAAGAGGTGTGCGGGGTATGTTTACTTTCTCTTGTTCGGAATTAAGCAACTCGCTATTTGAGGATAATTTTTTTTCCTTTTTTCTTTTCTTTTCCATTCATCATCCATATTGAGTTCAGATGTTGTAAAGGAATACAAAATTTGCCCTCCAAAGAAAGCCTTGCCATGTTGCTACAGTAAAGGAACAGCTTCTGTTCAACGTTATCTAGTTAGCTTGTAAGATGTGTCGTGCCTAGTGGACTTTAATGCATATAAATTGCTGGCTCAGATGTGTTACTATTGTTCCATGGGCAGCGACATAAATAAAGTGCTTGGGACTCATTCCTGGATAAACTGGGCACTCCTCCAGGAGGTATCGTGCTGGCATGCTGTAGAGCTGTAGCAGCAGTGGAGAAAATATCAGCTCGTTGGGGGACATGCCCGATAAAAAGAGCGCAAAATGATCCACAGATCCCTTGTGCCCCATTTTGTTAGCGTCCATGGATTAACTTCTGTATCTAAACTCGAGAAAATTTTCAAGCTGCAGATTTAATGACGAGTTTTTCAAGCCATGTAACAGAAATGGTCCAAAAGTCACAGTGGCTTACAGATTCAGATCATGAAAGTATTTTATATTAAGATTTGTTCACATAATGTACTCTTCTTGTTTATGTTTTCTCGTAAATTTTTTCAAATCTATCTTTATGTTTTCTTTCTATAAAAGGTCTAGACTTTACTTATCATTCTCAGAAACTCTGAAAACTTCTTGCCTTAAAAAAGAACGCTGCACGTGACGCTGTACCGGATGTCACCTCATCTAAGCTGTGTAAAAAATAAAGAAATAAAAATATAAAGGGAAAACGCAGATCTTTTAATTGCCTTTATCTTATATTTCTTGACGATTATCCTAAATCTCTCCCAAATGATCTCGCTGTCGACGGGTCCTAAAACTCCAAACTCCTAAATCTCCTACCTTAATAGCAAACACATACATGGCTTTCTATAATACGTTTAAAGACGCTTGCATAATTTTTCAGTGGTTGATTTGAGCAATGGAGGGTTATTTGTTACCACAAAATTTATTAGATATCCTTAAGATAATTCATACTCATGGAAATAAATTGTTCTTTCACACTAGCCGTGTGTAGGGCGCACTATGAAACGGTAGAGCCAGACAGAAAGAAAAATGCAATGCCATAGCCGGGATTTGAACCACGGATCTTCTGGTTGCCGTCCAGCCGTTCTAACCCTTGAGCTACTATGGCCAACTTGCCGACATGACATTAAATTCTCCACCTGACTCGTGTTTTTCCCGGTAAACCACTAGTAGTTCTCATAAAAACATGAGACAACTACCTTAATGGTGACTTACTATGCTGTAAGTACTTTAAGGCCCGGGCTTTATATAGTTCGGAGCACTATTAGGTACAACTAATGGAGATTAATAGTTCTTTCACACCAGCTGTGTGTAGGACGCACTATGAAACGGTAGAGCCAGACTGAAAAATTCAATGCCATAGCCGGGATTTGAACCACGGATCTTCTGGTTGCCGTCCAGCCGCTCTAACCCTTGAGCTAGTATGGCCAACTTGCCAACATGACATTAAATTCTCCAACTGACTCGTGTTTTTCCCGGTAAAACACACTAATTTCATTTCATACAAATTCATACTAATTTAATTAGATGCCGTGGCCGCCAACAGAGGTACAGCGTGTCATAGAAGTAAGCTTATCAATTTCAGTTAGATCCTGGAAACCAATACTATTTAAGCACATGAATAAAAATTCAATAGTCTATTCACCGAACAATAAACATTGGTTATTCTAAGTTTATCTTCATAAAAAAACGGGCAGAGATTGCAAAACACGTCAACTTTGATGTCTGGAAATAATTTTATATGACTGTATTGTTCAAATTTAATCTCATTTTCGTGAGCTCTAAAAATATTTACTATCTGAAATCTTTAATCCAGATCCTTTCTGCACTAATTTATTGAAAAATACATTAACGATTAACTTGTACTTATTATTTTTGTGTAGCCATATTTTTTATCATAAATAACTAAATTCTAAGTAGTATATAATGGTCATTTACCAACTGGCGATTTCTAAAAGCATTTTAATTACAGCTGCAAAATGATCACCATGTAATCAAACAATGACCACTCCAGCAGTGACAGAGAGAATGTATTTAAATTAAACCCTACGAAAATGAACGCCTGGATATACAAATAAGGAGGCTAGGCTAGATTTGATAACCAGAGCCTTTGCTTTGTCCCTCTCCAAGATTTAATAAAAGTAATGCATGTATACATTAGGCTGGTGAAGCAGCAGAGAAAGTTGATAGTTAAAGAAATGTTTACAATTAGTACCAGTCCCTAAACCCTGCTGTCAAATATTTTTAGATGGGAATCGAATTTAAATAACCTGGTTCCTTTTTGGTATTGTACTCCCTTCACTTGAATGTCAGACAGACACGCCCTCTTTAGCAATGGAGGGGTGGAACATGGAAGGAAGAAAGAAACGGAAACACAAATAGAAAAAGAATTTCAGTTAGGTCGGAAATAATTGAAAGTTTAATTCAACCGATCGCTCTTAGATACACATACGGTCTCTTGAAGAAAGCGTTAATGAATATAAATAGTTCGTAAGCAAAGCAACTGCTGGAGATGCGGTCTAGAGTGGGTCAAAGGGCTGCTCCATGCACACCAAGGGGTTTTAAAACCTGCGGCTCACATTATTGGGAAGATATGCAATAAAAATTCTATATGAATTAGCAATAAAAAAAGTTCTATCACCGCTAATTATATTACGACACTATCCTGTGCATCTCTCCAATATCATTTGAAGCAGTTTTTCTTATGAATGCAGACATATAGTATCCTAGGGAAAACTTTTGTCATCGCTAAGGTAATTTTACTATCGATTGGTGACTGCACGTACAGAACAGAAGATTAGATTTTTTATTGTATTCGATTTTCCCTTTGAACCAATTCCATAGCTCAACAGTAGAGCGCCTGTCTGCTGAACAAGGGATCTCGGGATGGATTCCAAGTAGGCTCAAGGATTTTTTTTCTTCCTTAAACGGGTTTCTGGGTATGCCCAGAGTATAAATGTGAATGAGAGAGTGAGAGAGAGAGAGAGAGAGAGAGAGAGACAGAGACAGAGTGTGTGTGTGTGTGTGTGTGTGTGTGTGTGTGTGTGTGTGTGTGTGTGTGTGTGTGTGTGTGTGTGTGTGTGTGTGAAAGTGAGTGGTTATTTAATAACCAATTCACTTTTAGCAATATCTCACGATTGCTCAAGGGCATAACCTTGAGAAAGGCGCCAATTCATTTAGTTATGATAGTAATAACAATCTGCAATGAGACAAGTATATGACACCCGCAGAATGGTTTGCAAAGTTGAATAAAAAGGATTCCTTCAAGTGTTTTTGCTATCATATTATTAGGTCATTTAGAAGTTCATTTGGCTAGTAATCACACAAATTTCAAAGACAATCCATGCTAGGGTTTCTTTTCTTTTTTTTTTTTTTTTTTTTTTTTAAGTAGACTTTGTTTAAACGAATCAAACCAGGTTCAGCTGAATATTTTCAAGTGAAATATGAAAAGAGCTCTGAAGCTCACTTTGCTTATAGTTAAGGATAAGAAACTAGCAGCTGAGCAGCAGTAGCAACTACGAATCAACCAGTCTTTATAACATCAACCATAGTATCTAATGCAATACTTAAATTTGAGAAGATCGTTGCAAAATTCGCAAAACCTATCGCTCTCAAATGACACAGTACCACTTGTAATTGATGAAGCGACACGAACTTCAAAAACAAAAGCAAGTGGGTAATAGAAACTTGAAAAACGTTTTCCCTCTGCAATGTGACGTGAAACCCTATATTTCAAAATACCTCCAGTTGCTATTTTACTGCAGATATTGTTGACGGAAGACGCTTCGTGGTGAACTATTTTTGTTGTTGTAATTTATGTCCTCCAACGTTAAGTCATATCGGGCGATGAATGGAATGGGTGAAATGATGCTCAAATGAGCCCAGGGTACATAGAGCTTAGCGTTATCCAACATTCGTCGAACTATTGTTTTCGCAAACTCTTCAATCACTAATGCCCGATTTCACCAACAGATGTTAAAATCGACGTTAACAAATGTAACGTAACAATTGCCACAGCGCTAAAACTAGTGTTAAATTTCTTGCATTTCACCAACCTGTTTTCTGAAAATGTTAACAAACCTGTGTTAACGCCAAGAAACTTGTAAATATCACAGTTATAGAAGGCTGTGGATGATTTTCTGAACATACTCCATTTTCGTCTGCACAAGCTGAAAAATGGCGGATGAAGAAAATCATAAATAAAGCCGTGAGACAAGTTTTTCATCGACGGAGAAAGAATTGTTAATTGAAATGGTGACGAAGTGTAAGGATATCGTGGAAAATAAGAGGACGGATGCGGTGAATGTAAAAGAGAAAGATGTCGCGGGGAAAATATTGGAAACGACTTTAATTCAAATGCATGTGTCATTACTACAAGCACCAAACAACTTGTCAGTATTACGTAAATTTAAAACGAGGTGCGAAGGACAAGTGACTTGAACGTTTCAAGACGGGAGGTGGACAGTGTATTATCCACATAATTCAGTGAATTATAAAATCGCAAAGTTATTAATACTTGAAGCAAAGGCGAGATCGGCATATTCCTTTCGATGCATGTTCTAACTTATCTTGTACTTCCACATTAACCTTCATAGCAACTTGTTTCAACATTCTATACCTCTGAAGAAAATTTTCTTCTGATAGCTCCTCAAAATCATTTCTCCTCATAGGCCGTACTCTATTACAAATGCCATTTAGACGGTCTTAAATATAGCAAATAGGCAACAACAGCTGCGTTCACGCCTGCCATCTAGACTATTTACAGTTGTTAAGGATTTAACATTAGAAATTCGGCTTGTTAGTTTAACATGAGATTTAACACGAGTGTTACGCTAACACTTGTTGGTGAAATGCAATTTTTGTTTTAACTATTGCTAAACTCGTGTTAAGTCTTAACATTTGTTGGTGAAATCGGACATAATTCTGAAGATTTTTTCTGTTCTGTGTAGCCTTCTGGCAGGTGACAATCTTCCTTGGTAAAATATTTTTAAAAAGCACGCACTACTAGGAACAGTAAACACCCTGTATCAGAAATAAATGTGATTTAGAGAAACTTCTTTTTGGCATACCTTTGGCTACACTTTTACTCTTTATCGTATACAAATGTAGCCCCTTCTGTCGTTATTTAGGAAATTAATTTTAACTCATATTTGACTTTAATTTTCGGTAGATAGTAATGAAAAGTATTTTAAAATAAATTCAATGAGACTATTCAGATTCTATGTAACTCGCTCGCTCACTCACTCACTCACTCTGGGATGTATTCAAATTAAAAAAAAAAAAAAAAAAAAAAACACATAAAAAGCTTCTAGAAAATATGAACACATGATCTTTATGAAATCATATTTTAACAAAATATTACGAAATTACTTCTTTCAAAATTCCTGCACTATGCATATTAAGATTGCTGAAAAACTTTGTTGTATAATTATAGTTCGGAAAATTTGCAAAATATAATATCCTACCGGTCACTAATTGAAAACCACCCTTCTTCTAAATCTTCCCCTATTTAGTGTCATGTTTATACTGTTCCTATATTTATAAGATCGTTCAAAGTCACTCTAGGATAACCTAACAATGATTTTTAGATAACCAATAGATAATTCGTAGTAATACGTAATAATCATTTTATTACCTGACTTATTCCCGGGTTCAAAGAACACATTTATGCCTGTGAGGGAAACGGTATTCAATTTTCCGATATAGATCTACAAGATTGCACAACCGCAACAGGCTGCCCTTTTGACATCCAAGTGCATTTAGCTACGAGTACTTTGCAATCTCGTTTTGCGGTTTTCCAATCAAACTACGGAAATTACTCGAAGTGTTCATTTATTGTACGTCCTCGAATTACTCCCATCGACCAATGTCTTTTGCTCTGTATGACAGCACTGCAGGAAAGGGAGAACTCGAGCAAAGGCTCTGTGTACAGAATAATAATAAGGATGTCTCTACGTGCAGCTGTCCTTGGACGGTCTGAAGTTCAATTCCCGACTGTAGTAAAGGTATTGTTTTCTGAATTTTTCCTGTCTAGACAGACTGGGGTTCATTCGATAAGATTGTTGTAATCACTGCCTCGAATTTGCGACAATTTAGTACAAATATGATGTATTGCACTCACATGATGTTTTCTACTCTTACCCCTCATCATGTTAATCTAGATCAACATTTGCAGAAATTAATATTATTGCTTTTGCCGATACTAGAATAATATGGGAAAACAGTAGACCTTAAGCGATAGTCAACTTTTTAAGCGCACAGCTCTTTGCTGTGTTATGCCTTAGGAATTCCATTCTCTTTTCATGATCAAAAGATAGGAAAATGAAATAATAATTTCCCATGAGAAAAGTATAAGAATTAGAAAAATTCAGACGAACAGATAAAAAGGGAATTTCCGGAATGGTTCACTGCACAAAAATAAAGCATTAGACATAAACTATGTGTTTTAACGAGCTGTAAATTCTTTTGTGGTGTAAGCTTATGGTTTGTGATTTTTAGAAGTCATTCAGAATAAGAGGACTTCTGACATATTCCCAGACAGTTTAACGTATACATTTTATTAATGTTAAAAGATCTTAAAAGGTATATGGTACTTTAATCAAAAACGTTATAATCATTTTGAGAAAATTAACGTTTCTAAAAATGTTCCATTTAAAGGCTAGTCTGGGGTGGGGGATTTTCTTTAAAATCTTCGTGTTTGACACTTTACTGGCTTTTCTTTTCTCACACATAAAAACATGTTTCTAAAAATGCTTTATTTTAGATTCAGATGGTTACAAAACAAGGTATTTCCGGTGAAATCTCGATATTAAATTTATGGGTAGAATACAACACGCAGCGGAGAAAGCAAAAATTGTTACAGCCCTTATTCATAAACAATTCCCTATAATAAATTATTTATGATGGGGCAAAGTGAACTTCCTTGGAAAGCTTTATCTTGCATGCTTAAAATATATCAAGTTTAAAAATATTTGTGCTTATCTTTCTTTATTTTTCTCTCACATTTCTTATCTTGCACTGTTCACAATCAAGCCTCAAGCAAGAAGGTTTATATAATTGAAATTTTGACCTTTAATCAATCACAAAAATACTCCTCAAATATGACATCCTGCGTCACTCAGCACAAAATGTATTCGCTTTACATAAAGTGCCTAATTAATGGAGGAAATTATATTTTGAATACATATTGAATATTTTAAGATTTTCTAGGATAATGTCCCACTGTGCAAGACCTACCTAAGAATCTTTCGTTCTTACAATGATATCATGCTGCGAAGTTCTGTATGACCTTTCGACTAAGTTATGTACAGTGAAATATTCTTTGATTTTAAAAGCATTTGAAGAGCTTCACAATTTTGATAGCACAAACAATAAACAATGCAGTTGACATGTTTTTAGCATTTCTTAAACTTTTTATTTCACACAATTTTTAATTTTTGAAAATTTGCCAATTTTTCAACTTCTAAAAAGTTGCATGTATTTAGCAGAACGTTTCTTTTTGTTCACATTTGAAAGTATCTCAAAATCGATTTCATTTGATAGACGAAAAAAACATTGAAGTCACGGATTCATTGGTTCCTTTTTGGAATCAATGGTTCAATGACATCTTTCAGCATGACAGATAAAAATCTCACTACTAAGTGTATATATGTTAATGTTTAAATGACTACACATAGAAGTTTGAAAAACTGAAAATAATTTCAAAACTTATTATAAAACCGAACCTGTTTAGTTGATATTAGAAATCGCCAGAATATGTAAACCACATTTAATTCTTTGTACATATAGGAAAAGCTAATTATTTGTACATTAATTTGGCTGCTAGACTTTCTAAGGTGTTTACTTTCTATGTGTTGACAAATTTGAGATAGTCCTTATAGTACAGCAGGTTCAGTAGTCAGCATGCGTCATTGTGCCCCCCCCCCTCCTTCTACACTTTTCCTTTGTCTTTTGTTCCGTTGGGTTTTATTTATCCAAATGAATCTACAGATTAGAAAAGAGCAGAATAAATAGAATGATAAACGGCTTTAATATAGCCCTGATTTGCCAGCTTAATTTGCAATATTCGCTCTGCTTTTCATATTACTTTTGAGCAATAATGGATGAAAAGAAAAGAAAATGAAAAAAGAAACTTCATTAACTTGGCGATGTTTGCACCCCGCCTGCTGTTTCCTAATTAAAATTGTGTCGCTGGATGACGTAGTCAAGAAACACTGTGTTCCACACGAACCTTCATCCTAGGTCGTATCTGTCCAGTGAAACAACGTTTCTTTAATTTGTAAATTCTCGAGGGTTCCAGTTTGCTTGGCAATACTAGAAAAACCTGGCATTAAACATTCTGAAACCTGATAAGAATTCAAAGCGTGAGTACTACTCGGTCACGATATGAGTGTGTTCGAATTCAGGAGTAACGGAACAAATGAACGGAGCATCGGAAGTGCAGTCAGATAAAGAAAACGTCCGACTTGCGTTTACTGGTAGGCTGAGGCCTGCAAATGCTATGTTTATACGTAATGTTTTAAGCTTTATTATCCATCGATCAGCGTGTATGCTTTACAGATGTTTGTTATACAGAAACATAGGGACAGGACAGCCGTGAACGGCTCCTCTAACTAAATATGACAGGATAACTGTAATACAAATTGATAACTTGAAGTCTGATAGTAGTAATCACACGTCTGTGTTGGAGACGTCATTCAGGAGAAAATGTTGTGGCAGTCTGCGCTTGAGGCGAGGTGGTTGGCGAGTGTGAGCGCCGAGATTGTAGATAACAGCTCCAGGGACCTCCTGGAAATGGTAAAAGGACGTGCCAGCCATCGAATGCCCTGGTAAACGGGCAGAACCAATCTCGTTTTGGAGAACTATGGAGCATTTGTAGCTATACGAAGCATCCAGTAGTGGTGTTTTTATGGTGTAACTATACACTTCTACCACTTGATTGAGTAGAGCCAGACTGAAAAATCCAATGCCATAGCCGGGATTTGCACCACGGATCTCCCGCTCTCCGTGCGGTTGCCTTAATCCACTGAGCTACTATGGCCAACATGCCGACATGACATTAAATTCTCCAACTTACTCGTATGTTTCCCGGTAGACCACTAAGGGTTCCCATGTGCTATGAGACAATCACCTTTTGTGGCGACTTACTATGCTGTAAGTACTTAAGTCCCAGGCTTCACAGACCACTGCTTTTAGGTAAATTGATGGAAATAATCATTTCTTCCACAATAGCCGCGTGTGGGATACGGTTTGAATGAGTAGCGCCAGACTGAAAAATTCAATGCCATAGCCGGGATTTGAACCACGGATCTCGCACTCTCCATGCGGTTGCTCTATCCAACTGAACTACTATGGCCAACATGTCGACATGACATTAAATTTTCCAACTGACTCGTATGTTTCCCGGTAGACTTACAGCATAGTAAGTCGCCACCAAAGGTGCGTGTCTCATAGCATATGGGAACCCCTAGTGATCTACCGGGAAACATACGAGTCAGTTGGAAAATTTAATGTCATGTCGGCACGTTGGCCATAGTAGCTCAGTGGTTTAGAGCAACCGCACGGAGAGCGCGAGATCCGTGGTTCAAATCCCAGCTATGGCACTGAATTTTTCAGCCTGACTCTACTCATTCAAACCTTAGCCTACACACGGTTATTGTGGAAGAAATGATCATTTCCACTCCTACCACTGCCTTGCAACTCACTTCCCTGGGCTTGATACCTTTGGTGACGTTATGCATTGTAAACTAAACTCGGTGCCTTCCTCCAATTGCACTCAGTCCATCGTCAACTATTATATAGTTCCTCCATTTTTGTTGATGTTTTGTTGTAAAATGCAAACTGTTTCTCTCTCTGTCTCTGTTGCTCCCAAATCTCTCTCACTCACTCCATAATCATAAATATTATATAATAATACTGGAACATGACTATAATAAAATAGAAAAGACTTTTCGTCATTAGTGACTAAATATAACGATGAAGGAATATTTTATGATATTCTTATATTTAATATGTACAGGGTCCAAAAATGAGGTGAAAGGAACTGAAGAAGGGCAAGAAAAGAAAAGGGGGGGATGTGACGTTGGCACCCTTGAACAGGAGACTTCAGGAGGAATTGAACGACATAGAAAATTAGGACAGACATGCTTCAGAAACTTGCAAACTGCAAAAATTGCTGTCAGCAGATGGCAGCAACATGAATGCTGGATTACAAGAACAAGTGCCCTCACGAGAGAGAGAGAGAGAGAGAGAGAGAGAGAGAGAGAGAGAGAGAGAGAGAGAGAGAGAGAGAGAGAGAGAGAGAGAGAGAGAGAGAGACATGTCAACCAAGTCAGAGCTCTGTAAGGGAACGATATTGACAGACAAAGCACGCAGATAAACCTGTCTTGATTCCGTTTGGCGCGCCAGGATTTCATTACGATTGGTAAAACTAGAAACAAATCGTCAACATGAGCAATACGTCTTCATTCCATTTATTGCAGCGAAATTTCATTGCCGTTGGTAACACGACACGTGGTAGTAATCACACTGAACATATACAATTCTTCCGATCCATCATACCAGGATGGCAATCTGCTCTGTGGTCTGTATGTAGTCTTCTCTCGTTAAACAAAGGACTAAACAAAGAAATTCGTTAATTTAGACAAGCATCAACCTCCGAAAGTTTCAATGTAACCAAACCGCTACCCTTGCAAAGCCCAGCAAGGAAAAACTTTCCAAATAGAACAAGGGTTGTTTGCTGTGCTTTCTTTTATTTACAAAGCAGATGCAAATGTTGGCTTACTTCTGCTACACCTTAAACCTGTAAATCATCTCATGAATGTTATAAGATGTGCCCCATTGTTAGAAATTATTTACGAAATCATTATAAGCTTTTGATTTAAAAAAAAAAAAAAAAAAAAAGTCCACTAGGAAAGTATTGGACAGATGCTAGCACTCTTGTAAGCTTTCAATTTTCCTCCTCTTTTGTTCATTCGTGCTTTCTATAGACGTGAGAATAAACCAGAGGCTGTAAGATGGCATGGGTATTTTGAAACTATATCACAAACATGAGGTAATCTTCCCAAGATATTAAAACGGTTGATGAATTACAGAACTGTGACTATAGAATCAAAAAATACCTTTCTAGGCAGAGATATGATGAAATGTGGATGAACTTTTGTAGACTCAAGGCTAAAGTAAGAATTTAAAACTTAAGTATTTTATCTACCTTCACTGCATGTATATTGGGGGGTGTATTAATGAGCAAAGAGAAGGTATTGCATGGTTTAAATTAGGAGTTTGGAGATTGAGAGGGTACCGAGGAAGGATAGAGGAACGTGTCTGTCCTATATGCAAGGGCAGGGAGGATGCAATCCATATTTTATTAGCATGTACGGGTACGGACATATGAAGGAAAGAGTTGATCCAGAATAGTTGGTTAAAACTGGCAAAATCATTAGTAATAACAAGAATATTCTGTAATCGGTTCCAGATTAGTAACTTAGGTGAGTTTTTGTTTAGAGTGAAGAAGAAATGGGTATGATCAGTTAAGTGAATAGGAGTGTTTTTTGTTGATTTCTTTTTATTTCAATTGCTCAGCACACTTAGTGCTATACAAATTGTGGAGCTATATACAAAATATACATAGTAAAATTAAAGTATACGGGGATAGAGGGTACTCATATTAGAGTCCTCAAGCAAACTGGTCTGATTAGTGCGAGTATAAATTAAATAACGTCTTCATTACATAATAAACATTATAGAAATAAACTGTCCTGTGGCAAGCGTGCCTTCAGTCTTGGTGCAGCATCAAGGCGGCGTACCAGTTGGAAGAATAAAGCACCTGATACATAAGGAAGGTGAGCTAGGAATCTGCTTGTCGTTGTAGAGATGTACTCATTAATGCTATGTCCAATTCTCTATGCAGCTGTGCATTGCGGATGTACCACGGGGCGTTCACAGACAATCGTAATATTCTGTTTTGAAACACCTGGAGTTGATGAATATGAGTAGGTTAAGCACATCCCCATACAGGACTGGCATATAGAAGATATGTGGTAGATATTGGCCGAGTTCTGTAATAGAGAGATCGCGTGGTAGGAATGATGTATTGACTATCGGTTGTTTGTTGATTGTTAAGTAACAATTATTGTATAGCGTTTGTGACTGGATATGACTGGCAAAGAGCCTGGGCTGAATGTCCAGTTATATCTATGATTGTAACTTCTTGGCACTAATAAATAAATAAATAAATAAATAAATAAATAAATAAATAAATAAATAAACCTTCACTGCTATAGACATCTACAGCATCAACATTGTTTTGTCCATCTTTAAAGTCAGAATTGTTCTTGTATCGCATACACCAAGTAATTCCGAACAGTTGTACACATGTACACAACATTTTCTATGCTTAGGAAAATCATGAGTATTTCAAATTGAATGGAGAAAAACCAAAAGCATTATTAAGAAAGGTGGTATAAATAAGTAAGACTTCTAATAGTTGAATATAAGATTTAGAATAAAGTAATAAACGAAATACGTCAAATGTTATTCATTGTATTTTATTGGAAGGCTTGAAATCTTCTACTAACACAGATTGATATATTTAAACAAGTTATGACAAAAAAGACGTAAGTTCAGTACAGAAGTTAACCCAGCTTTTGTTGATCCCGAAAAAATAAGTCTACTGAATAATTAGGAATAAACTTCAGTCATTTTGATATAAAAATTATTTTCAAAACATAGATAGATATAATTAAAATTTACTTCATACAATTAACTTAATATTTATGAAGATCATACTGTACAAAAAGTACAATCAAAGATCATATTTACATTAAAATTGATCTAAACAAACTTGTGCACTGGGTTTTATTTGCTCAGTGATTGATTGATTTTCGTTCAAAATGAGATAAATTTACAACTGACACGAACTAGTTTAACACATAATTTGGAAATGTATACATATATAAAACAGCCTGGCCAATAAACAACTAAGAGGGGAATCGTTAAAACGCTTACACAGTTATAAAGTACAGCTCTTTTGGATGCCATACCTTAAAAAATGAAAACAATGACAATCAAACTCAAGATTAAAACAAATGGCACATATTAACAACAATTTTAAGGGATAGAATAGACACAAATTAAGCTTTGTAAAACAATGATTTCCCAGGATCTTCTAAGAACAAAAATTCTAGATGTCAAAGAAACGAAGATTTAAGAGAAAGACAACATTTGTCATAAATAAAATAAAAACAAATATATTTATGAGAGAGAAACAAAAGGTGAAACCAGTGACATGAAGAGCTGAACAATAAAGACAGAATAAAACATTTAAGATGAATGCCACTAAAAAGAAACAAAGACAAATTACACTGGGCGACAAAAAATTAATTTTTGAATGTTTCGAGCACTTAATGAGGCAATTCCTACTAATTTTGGGTTGAGAAAAACAAATATGACAGTAAACATTTTTATTAGCTCTAGTTTCTATGATATACACAAGGTGAAAGTATTACATATTAACGGATTGAGAGAAAAGGATACATTTTAATTACATACATGCTAACAACAACAAAAGTGTATTTGATTTTTTTAAACTGGTAATTACATGATAAGAGTTCTATATTGCTGGAAAAACACTTCGCAGATAGTCGTGTCTGAAGAGAATCATGTGGAGGCCTATTCACTTCGTCGTCTTTTAGTTTGCCTCTTGTGATGGAGTTCCGCAGAATCCCTATACAAAGACCAACAGTAATCCGCAAGCATTACTTCATTCCAAAGGCCCTGATATCTTTGTTCCATATCTTTGTTCCTGATGGAATCTCTCCCCATGTTCATCACTAACAGCTCCATAACTAGGAGGGAAAAAGTCTAGGTGGGAGTGGAGAAAATGGATCTTAAGGGACATGTTGCATCCAAGGTTACGGTATTTTTGCAGGAGCACTGTCACCAAATGCTTGTAGTTGTCATCTACGGTATTTTGACAGGTGTGCCAACTCCAAAAAAAAAAAGGCTCCCAAATTTAAAATCTTCATTCTAAAAAAAATGAAATGTCACTTTATCTTCAAAGCAAGAGCTAATCTATCATTTTTATGGTGATTTTTTAATTCAGCAGATAGAAATACATGTAAATTCACTATTTTTAAGCACGAGACATTTTCATTGTTGCCCAGTGTTATGGTTTGCGTTTACATGGCAGGTTACAATAGTGAAAGAAACGTTCTTATTCTGAAACTTAAAAGCACTTTATATGCAAAACTTCCTAGAGTGAGCAGTTATTAGGAATAATTGCCAAAATATAATTGCTAACAAAGTTTACCAATAGTGCCTAATTATTACTGAAGCAAAAGGAACGCACTTGAAACTTAACGAGAGTCTGACTTCACATTTATAAAGGCCACGTAATTATTTAATCATTACAAAGGCACAGACCTTGACCATTAGCTTCCATCGTGTTTTACCTCTATTAATGTTGTTGTAGAAGTACAAAAACAGACACTCTTAAGCATTAGTGAGTATTATCACATGACTCATGGTGTATTATTATCAACATTTATTCTTCAGGGCTCAAGGATTTCTACTTCGTTCTTTTCATGGCCTAAAGAAGGAATACGGTCATGAATATTCTGTGAGGCCCATACAATGGTTTTGGAAGAACAAGGGTAGGGAGTTAAGGGTTCCAGCTCGTCCCTCCACTACAGGAAAGTTCACACTTCACACAGACTAGTGGATAGCCTATCCAAAGCTCCCGTTTCGATTCCCTGCAGGAAGGGGGTTCTTTTTCTCTCTATTAAGATTACATATCCTTCCTATGCAGTTTATAGAAATACGAATAACACAGTGTGTGTGTGTGTGTGTGTGTGTGTGTGTGTGTGTGTGTGTGTGTGTGTGTGTGTGTGTGTGTGTGTGTGTGTGTGTGTGTGTGTGTGTGTGTGTGTGTGTGTGTTTTGAAAGACAGGTATATTTTAATAACAAAAATAATAAAATTGACACATTCGTCAATAAACAACCCATATAAATAGATATTAAAGGCAAAACACAAATGGAAGAAATAAGCGCTTAAGAAGTTTTATTGTCTTAGAAGTACGCTGTCTTGATTTTTCCTGAAATTGCTAAAATCCACAATACTATTTCGCTTCATTATTGCACTACAGCATTCAGGATTTCATATTTAACATGTCCACCATATTTTATACATATTTTAAAGTAGTTTATAAGATATTGATGTTTAATATTACCATTAATATTGTAGTCACTCTTTTGAACCTTTATTCCATACGAAGCAACCAAGTTTTGGGGAAAAATAGTATTTTATAAATTAACTCATTAATAATGTATTAGCATAATGCACCGATGAATTTTTAATTAGCAATTTATATTGGGGCAGTATAAATGTCAAATATGAGACCAGTTTTATTTTTAAATTTATTTTATTTATTTATCTTTTGGACTTACAACATACTCAGTATGACTATTATTGTTTAATAATATAAAAAATCAGCATGTTACCAGAACTAATCGTTTCTTTATCGTGTTATTTATAAGAGAATATACAAAATTTCACTAATTTATACTGAAAAGTACACTGTGTGGACAAGCTGTAAAAGAGAAAGTGGAAAACAACGAAACTCCAAGAAAAGAGTTTAATCATTATAACGTTAAAGAAACACAGTTTCAGGCTTTATGCTGTTTAAAAAGCTTATAATGCACATAGAAGCCCTCTTCACCTTTTGCTGCTTCTCTGCAGCTAATTTATTATTTGCAGATTCTTGATTCTTGACTATTCTCAAAAGTGTGTTCACTTTAATGTAGACAAAACTTATCCTTTTTAAGTACAAGAAGCTTGGCTTACAGCCAGACATTTGCATCTCTATGTGATAAGATTTATACTCGTGAAGTAGAAGGTTTATAGTGTTTAGGAACACCAAAATCCATATTTTATGCATTTGTTAATTCATACTATCCTTACGAATAAGGGAGGATTAATCGAGTTTCCTTCCCTCCCTCCCTTGTAGCATTGTTTTTCTTTCTTTCCTCCTTCCTTTCTTTCTTTGTTCCTTTCTTTTCTTTTGTACTGATTATGCTATCGCTTAACAAGAGGACATTTACAGGGAGACACTTGATCTTAGAAATCTATATATGAGCTAATGTTTGTCGATTACAATCGTGGTAATAAACATTTTAAAAGTTTGTACTCTACATTTGGATATGCGTATACTTCTCTGGTGCTTATTATAATACCAGAGATCCGACGTACACGCTATCAATACAGTATTGTGCTGTTTCAAATTAATCACTCTGACATTTACTGTTAAAGTTCACTCACAAAACAGTTATTTTCAACTCTAAATTAAGGTGAGGTTGGGAAAAAATGTCGTGGAAGATCAGAAAAAAAAAACTAGTGTGTGTATATATATTATTTTAATATGTTTACTATTATTGTATTTTAGTGGTTGTTTTTTTTTTTTTTTTTTTTTTTTTTTTCCATTTCGAGCTCCGTAGATACGGTCACTGGACTATTAAATGGACACGGTTAACAATTTAAACAGTAATTTAAAAGTTGCAGTTTTCTTATATTTGCACTATTTCAAAACATAGTACACGTAACACTAATTTTACCATTGTGAAAAGACAGGAGCATGCTCAATATCAAAATTACTCTACAATATGTTTCTATAGGTATATTTACTTTAACTTGAAATTACATAAATATGTATTTTATAAAGTATGGAACAATTATTTAAATTAATTCTTATTTAACTAACAATTCAACTGTCATTTTAGATATTGTCTGTGATGAAACAAAATAAATAGGAAAACCTGATGTAATAAAGTATTTGGAATATATTATGCCGAAAAATATAAATTCGAATAAAGTTATACATATTTTTATTTTCTCTACTGCATACAGTTAGAAATTACGTTTTTGTAACCGAGAGACATGGTTCAGGCCCTTTCGTCTGTGGCCCGCATTCGGTTCGATTTCCGTGGCCGATCTACCTGACCTATGGGATTTTTAGAGGGTTTCCCAAGTCGCCAGGTAAATTTTGGCACTTAAGGGTACTGGGAGATCGATGGGCTTCAAAAAACCTATTTTTTGTTTTTAGTGTTAAAAATTATATAATTCTTCAGCTTATATGTATAACATAGGGTGTCAGCTGGTATTAAAGGTTTTAATCCATCAATTTAAAGATGGCGGCGCAATGACACGCCCACTTTCTGATGTAGTATGAAGGTAAAGATTCTTCCAGATGGCAAACCACTTGCAGGTCGTGGAAGACTAACAGACAGTGAGATTGACCTCCTCCAGCATTATTATGGACTAGCTTCAGGAGAAATACAGGTAAAACAATTGCAGAAATGAATTAAGCTATTTGGGCCATTTATTTTCATAACTTATCCACAGATAGTAATCCACAGCATGGTTTGTGTCCTAAAGGTGAAGATACATGATGTGGCTTTCAAAGAGCTCAGATTAGGAAAGAAATTTATAAACATAAGCTCTCTCTTCCAGAAGAGGTTCTTTTGGCAATTAAACCAGTATTTAGGGAACTTTCTCAAGATGAATTACTGAGAAAGTGCTTGCATGGTCGAACCCAAAACCCATATGAAAGTTTTCATCATATAATATGGGAAAGAATTCCAAAAACTGTGCATGTTGGCCCAAAAACTTTAACAATTGGTGTATACGATAGTGTTATTTGTTATAATGATGGGTGCAGTGGTAGGCATAAAGTAATGACAAAAATGGGTATAAAGGTTGGAGAAAATATAAGGGCAGCATGTCTAAAAAAGATGTGCGTCGACTCTCAGAGACAAAAAGAACAGCTCAGTTGCTTAAAATTAGAGCTAGAAGCAAGAAAAGGAAAAGAAAAGATGAGGAAAACCTAACTGAGCAGGAATATGGAGCAGGCATGTTCTGAGAGTATTTATAATTTAAAAAGAATGGTGCTTAATCTTTGATCGTGATTTCCCAAAACCTTGATGTGTCGTACTTAGGTGCATGTTTCTCAAAAACTATAAAAGATATTGATACAAAATTTTTAGTGCTTATTTTTTAATGTTCTCTGAACACATTAATCTAACTTTTATATCCATATGATTTATAAAATGGAGGGAAAATAAAATTCAGTCCTTAAAAATATTATCTTTTTTTTTCAACACAACTAAATAATTTTTCATGCGCATAGTATAAACTATGTATGATTTTTATTTAGTTTAGATTATAAAACTGTGTCTTATGCTATTTAGGAAAAAGATTGGTGCCCATAACTTTAAATTCCTACAATGAACCTAGACCTGAAGTATAGGGTGTAATACCTTTTTTCAGGATACGTACAGTGCCTAATGCCCCCTTTGCAAGGAACTGTATGAACCTAATGTAAATATTATACAGTCGTTAAATGCACACATCCTTATACCATAATCATACACAATTTCAATTTCATGCAATGTTTAGTTTTTTGTCCATTTATATTTTAATGTTGCTAAAAACTAGCCCTGTCTGGGTAAAAATAACCTCCCAGTGCCCTTAAGACATCAAATTGTCTTATTAAACTTTATAATTTACAAATATAATCCAGTGAATTAAAAGTTTCTTTAAGGTTAATTACATCCCACGAAATCCCTACCCCTCCATTTCATCTCCAATATCATTACACTTCATCTCTCATCTGGTGGTCTCATTCGGTGGGTGTCTCGGTGCTGTATAGCAGGATGATATGCTTCTGGTAGACGGTTTTCGGCCTCCGGGACGACCTGGTGGGTCGTTTCCGGACCACGGCGGGAAGGATGCCGGTTGTGCTGGCCTGCCGGGGTAGTTCCCAACTGTTGAATAGTAGAGAATCTGTCCTCTGTATTGTCGTGATTCCTTGGGTCGGTTATCCTCTGTCTCCTCTCGCCTCATCCATCCTCCCTGGGATGCCCCACTTGGGGCTTAGGTAGAATAAACCACAAGTTTCGGCGCTGAATCCCCTCCGTAGTAATCCTAATGCTATGTACCTAAAAATCTTATACTAAATTTCAACCAAGATATATATTTCGTGACCCCTAAATAACAAAATCGTAAGTGTGTGTTGGCCAAAGATGAAAGAAAAAAAAGTCGGTTAAATACGAAACTTGATACTTAAGTTCAATAATTTCCAAAGAAACGACACGAAAATTTTCAAGAAAATTCCACCCCAATCTATCCTTTACATCGGTCATTTTTAGGGTTGTTTTTTTCTTCAAAAATAGCTGTATTTATTTTCATTATAACATATAATTTTCATCCAAATGACATATTTATGTTTAATTTTCTAAGAACTCCCTGAAAAGGGAGTTTTTATTAATTTATATACTCCCTTTTATTTATTCAGTGACCTCGAAACACGTTATTACAGTACATCAATCTCGAATTTTGAGAGAAGTGTCACGGAAACAGGCATAAAAGTTTCGGCACAAATAATAAAACAGTCGGCGGATAAAGTTTCAGATCACGAGCTTGCATAAGCAGTTAATAATAGCGCGGCTATTGTAAACAAGCGCCGGCAAGCAAGATAACTGAGGTAAAGGACTCGCCGGCATAGATTAAGTTACTTTGGTTTCTTTATTATTCCCGAAATTTCTGAACTGATAGAGATTGTTCGGATTCTGGCTTATTGTAGAACAATCTAGAGTTACAAATTAGGTATTTAAGGACGTGACGGCTCGCAAAGTTAGTTGTAAAACAGTGAGTTAATTGTGAAACTGTTGTGAAATGAGAGACAGCCAGCTGTGTTATTGTAACGAGAGCTAAGGATGTAATCTGCTGTCACTGTTTGTTATTGTGATCGACCTTGGTAGACTGATGGTGTATGTAACGTAATGCTGCTGTACTCTATAAGAGTATTTGTGCGAAAATAAAGGAGATTTTTAATTTCTGCAACTCGGTCTTTTAATTCTACGAACCCACAAAGTCACAGAAGTGTAACACTTCCTCCACTTACCATAACTGCGTAGTGGGTAAAGTAAGAAAAGGAAAGCAAAAATTAATTCTAATTACAGAGGATCCAGCTGAATAAAGCGTAAAATATTTACATAATCTCGCAGTGAGCATACTCATTTATGGCGCTTTTCTTTCTTCTGTGGGACAATATGCAGATGAACGTCGAAATCATGTAAATATCGGTCCGATATTAACGTGCAAATTTCTAAAATCTATGCGAATGCCGCGTCGGACATATTTTCAACTATGCGTCGGTTACAGAACCTTGTCACTCCGTCGAACAAAAGGAATGAATGGCACATAAAGTATATATGTTTTTTATGATTATCATTCTGCGTTTCATGTGTATTCTCCTTTATACGAGCGTCCTTCAGTAAATAACCGAACTAATTTAATTGTATTTAAATAAACTGTCTTGGAGTGCCATGGCTGCTAGTGGTGGAAAGGTGAATCCTTCCTCTAGTAGTGCTGTGAGTGCCAGTCATGCAGAGTCAATCAGTTGGGGGTTAGAGCCCGATATGCGAGGTCGTGTTTACTGCACCCACCATGGAACTGAAATTGCAGGAACGCGCATCAATAAAGTTTTGTGTTCTGTTAGACAAAACTCCTACAGAAACCTATGAAATGGTGCAGCAAGCATACAAGGACCAAACTTTAGACAGAACACAAGTCGTTGAGTGGTATAAACGTTTCAAAGGGGGTCATGAAGATCTTCAAGATTTTCCGCGCCCTGGAAAACCCGTAACAGCAAAAACGGAACTTGACGCAGTTGTGCGAGAAGACTGTCGCATAACAATTTCGAAAGTTGCAGACATAATGCGTTTGTCTGTTGCAAGTGTAGACGATATAATTCGCAATGATCTTGGCTATCGAAAATTTGCAGCGAAATGGGTAGCTCACGTGCTGAAGGACGAACAGAAGGCTCACCGCGTCATGACATGTCAAGAATGGCACGGAAGGTTACGACGGGAGCCAGACTTTCTGAATAGGATCACCACTTGTGACAAGAGTTGGTTCCACCACTACGACCCGTTAACAAAGCAGGAGAGTTCGTAGTGGAAACATTCGAGCCCTAGGTCTAAGAAAGCAAAAGTTCAGAAAACTGCAAGAAAGGTCATGCATCTCGTATTCTTTGACAAACAGGGCATTCTGTATGATCATGTTGTAACTAATCAACGCACAGTATCTGCTGCTTACTATCGTGACGTACTGAAGGGCCACTGAAGAAAAAATCGTTGAAAAGCGACTAGATCTCGCAAGGAGTGGATGGATCCTGCATCAGGATAATGACCCTGCTCATCGAGCTCGTGCAACTCAAGATGTCATCGCAGAAATGGGCATTGAGATCTGCCTCATCCTCCTTATTCGCTGCATCTCGCACAATGCGATTTTCACCTCTTCCCTGAAGTAAAACAGGAGCTTCGTGGTCGCTATTTACAACGTGATAAGGAGTTGAACAATGTAGTTATGGGTATCCTGAACAGACTGTCCAAAAATGGGTTCAATGAGTGTTTCGAACAATAGGTAAATTGTTGAAATAATTGTATTTCATCACAGTGTGAATACTTCGAAAGCGTGTAGGTAAATTTTAGTGAAATAAAGCTATTATGTGTTAATTAAAAAATCAGGACCCTCGTACATAGTAGTAGTTCCAAGATCAATACATGTCAAATTAGTACAAAGTCTAGAATAGATGTGTACCTATATATATAAACTACACACTCATTCCACACCAATGCTTTTCGCCCCTTCAAAGCAGCGGAATACCCCACGTTGTGGGAGAAAAGTCATACAGTCATATTACACCCTCGTAGTACCAGGGCACGTGCGTAGATTCAGGAAATACAATTTCACGTGATAAAAGGGACTTTCCCCTGCTTGAATTTCGTATTGATCTGTACCTAGTAGCGTGCGACTGCGGGTGGAACACAGCATGCAGGCATATTGGACATTTTAATAAAACAACAACGACGATGATGATGATTAATAATAATAATAATAATAATAATAATAATAATAATAATAATAATAATAATAATAATAATAATAATAATAATAATAATAATAATAATAATAATAATAATAATAATAATAATAATAATAATAATAATAATAATAATAATAATAATAATAATAATAATAATAATAATAATAATAATAATAATAATAATAATAATAATAATAATAATATGCAATAAAGTATAGTTTAGTAGGTTATTTTGGATTGCATATACTTGTGCGTAAAATTGCGCTAGCAATGTTCATTGTGAAGATTTTTTTTTTTCCAGTTTTAAATACTCGCACAGAGGTTAAACGGCTTTAATAACTCTTACATTTCTTCATTAAGCCAAAGGCATTTCAGAAGATTAATCCTTGGTTTACATACCTGCTTAATGATTTATTCGCAACTTAGTTTTTGTTCGCAGCTCCTGCTCATCCTCAGGGAAATGATTCTATAAAATAATCTTATCACATGACTTTCTGTAGTCAATTTTCAAAAATACATACCTTCTTACATAACCTTATTGTTTTGTCTATTTGCTTTGCACAGGACTGGACTACGTTACGGAGGGGATTCGGTACGGAGGTCCAACCTTGGTCTAATTGTGCCTATGACCGCAAGTGGAGTACACCCGGAGGAAGGATGAGACGAGAAGAGACAGGGGTGGCCGTTCTAAGGAGTCACGACAGTACAGAGGGTGGCGTCCCTACACCTTACCAGTTGGGAACGCTCTAAACTCTCCAACGTCTCGTTGGAGTTAGTAAAATCTCCAACGTCTACATATAAGACACCTATTTTGAATCGTCGTAGTGAAATCATTATTGAGAAATTAATTTACTAATATTTTAGATACTAATACTGTACGTATGCAAAATGTCCCTTGCTGATGAACGATCGCAGATTTATGGCTCAAATATAACTTCTCAACCACTAAACCATATTTAAAAAATCTAACTAGGGCTTTTTGGGGAAATGTTAATTAATTTGATTCTAAAAATTCTTAAATGTTGTCAATATTTGCACTATGATACCGTAATTATTGGTTGATAAAATTAATAATTTCTTAAATAAATTATAGAGAGATAAATAATATTTCTATGTGTTAAGGAATTTTCACTGCTTGTGTGCTATCAGATGGCGGCACTCATCCCTAGCATGGCAGATCTGCGTAGCAAAAATGCATGTCACTATTTCCAACGCTTCTTTAATTACCATCAATGTGAAAATTAAATTAAACATATTTTAATATCAGTCAAATCTTTGTTACATTTCTTGTTTGCAGTATTTTCAACGAGAGAACAAAAAAGCTGGACGAGAAAGATTAAAAAAAAATAATTTGATGGTGTAACATCAGGATAAGTGAATCGTTCGATTCTCCTAAATGAATAAAAAGAGCATTAGAGATTTAGAATTTTGAATTTTAACAAGAAATGGCACCGACATTTATATATCATTTGAAAATATGTATTTTATTGTTTCACTGACATGCATTCCAAATATATTATTCACGAATCTCATCACTACGAAGACCTATTTAAAACGCTAGGATTACATAAAAATAATTTAAAAATTGGTCATATTGGACCACTGTCATTTTCTGGTACTTACCGATACTGTTTACAGCCCGATGAGTTCACCATGCCACGCGGTGTCTCCTTGCACTACAAACAAAAGAACAACACTGTTACTCTTTTCCACATAACTGTAATAGATTTATGACATTATCTACAGCAATATGAACATGCCTTAGCAAAATTAAACATAATAGACAACTGTTGACACTATAAACTAACGCACGCGAGTAATATCCTAAATTCATCTTCATAACTTGACCCTATCGAATGCAATAGAAGTTTCTGACACACTCCCCTTGAACATCGTTACGCTTTTTTGGTTTAGTATAAGCTAACTCATGCAGATCCTGATAAGCAAAAGGAGTATATTTTTTAGCCGTCTGGTGAGCTTGATTTGCGTTATGGTATTTAAAATACCCCCAGGGTCACATTTATATATGAATACACTTATTTAAGCAATGTACAGTTTTATTTAATTCATCACGTAGACGTTTGGCGCGTTCTTAAACGCAAAATGCTTCAGTGTGACACGCAGAATTCCACCGAAAGTCTCAACAGTGAAATGCATAAAATCAGCTTTGCTATTCTAAAAATACTCTTTCTTGTAATGCTGCACTAAGTTGGTATTCACTCCAGGAGTCCACATGAGTCAGCCACTGAAATTCATCCACTCTGAGTGTTCGGCATTAACTCTGAGTTATCACACTTGCTTGTACGTATGTTTCAGGCTTGCACGCAACTGATATCTTTTCCTCCCAAAAATTTCTGGCTATACTGAAAGTGTTTATATAGGCTTTGTACATAGATTACAATTAAACAGTAAGAAGATCATAGTTATAAATAACATTGACCGTAATGTGGTTTTAAAGGCTCAGAAAATGCATATACGTGGGCTATTTGAAAATAAAATCTCCCCTAGTTATGTCTTCCCCCTAAATTTATTACGTGGCAAAGGAATTTTTAAGCGCTAGGCTTTAAGTTAGCTCACCAAAACTAGTATCTATAAATGTATAGAATACACAGAGGGTGGCCAATGGTCACTACTGACGACAGGTAAAACAAGGTCTGATGAGTGACAGACACAAGCCAACAGACTGTCCGAGGGAAATTTCCTTTACCTGGCTTTAAGGCTTCGTAACTGTTACGCCTGGTTATTACAAATATTTCCCAAAGTTGCTGGTATGTTAAATGCATGTGAATAAGGTTTATAATAATGTATAAAATTAGAGGGTGTGTTACTTTAACAAACATACAATAAAGCCGTTGCTTTAAATCCTAATACCCGATTTCACAAACAGATGCTAAAATCGATGTTAACAAATGTAACGTAACAACTGTCACAGCGCTAACACTAATGTTAAATTTCTTGCATTTCACCAACCTGTTTTCTGAAAATGTTAACAAACCTGTGATAACGCCAAGAAGCTTGTAAATATCTCAGATATAGAAGGCTATGGATGAGTCGTATTATTTTCTGAACGTACTGCGATGCGCTTTTGTTTTCATTTTCGTCTGCACAAGCTGAAAAATGGCGGATGAACAAAATCATAAATAAAGCCGTGAGACAAATTTCTCATCGATGGAGAAAGAATTGTTAATTGAATTGGTGACGAAGTGTAAGGCTATCGTGGAAAATAAAGAGGACGGATGCGGTGAATGTAAAAGAGAAATATGTCACGGGGAAAATACTGGCAACGAATTTAATTCAAATGCATGTGTCACTACTACAAGCACCAAACAACTTGTCAGTATTACATAAATTTAAAACGAGGTGCACAGAAGGGCAAGTGACTTGAACGTTTCAAGACGGCAGGTGGACAATGTATTATCCACATAATTCGGTGAATTATAAAATCGCAAAGTTTTTAATACTTGAAGCAAAGGCGAGATTGGCATATTCCTTCCGATGCATATTCTCATTATTACGTAAATTTAAATCCAGGTGCGAAGGACAAGTGACTTGAACGTTTCAAGACGGCAGGTGAACAGTGTATTACCCACATAATTGGGTGAATTATAAAATCACAAGGTCATTAATACTTGAAGCAAAGGCGAGATCGCCATATTGATTTCGATGCGTGTTCTAAATCAGTATTACGTAAATTTAAAACGATGAGCGAAGGACAAGTGACTTGAACGTTTCAAGACGGCAGGTGGACAGTGTATTACCCACATAACTCAGTGAATTATAAAATCGCAAGGTTATTGATACTTGAAGCAAAGGCGAGATCGCCATATTCCTTTCGATGCATGTTCTAACCTCTTGTACTTCCGCAGTAACCTTCATAGTAACATGTTTTTCGACAGTCTATACCTGCGTAAAAATGTTTCTTCGGATAGCTCCTCAAAATCATTTCTCCTCATAGGCCGTCCTCTATTACGAATGCCATTTAGACGGTCTTAAATATAGCAAATCGACATCAACAGCTGAGTTCATGCCCGCCATCTTGACTATTTACAATTGATAAGGACTTAACATAAGAAATTTGGCTTGTTAGTTTAACAAGAGATTTAACACTAGTGTTACGCTGACATTTGTTGGTGAAATGCGATTTTTGTTTTAACTAATGCTAAACTCGTGTTAAGTCTTAACATCTGTTGGTGAAATCGCGCATAAGAGTATTAAATTAACATTATCTATAGCATGCTTTTGCTGAAATCCGGGATTTCCAAAGATCCTAGACAGGTCACGAAAAAGCCGGTACATAGGATTTCATTCGCTATGCCATCTGATCATGTCTCTGAGAGCCGGCAGATAGCGAAACGTTAGGTTAGATTAGGTAAGGTTTGCTTGTTACGTTCGAGCTTTATTATATGCTCCAATGTCTGTTCATGAAGAATTATCACAGAATTGTACTCTAGAACTTTTTAACAAACACTAGATATGCATAAGTCTTAGCGAAATGCTGGGTTTCAGCAAAAGCGAGCGACATCGCTAAATATATTCCGCTTACATTAAATTACGCGAATGAATGTTTAAATCAAATATCTACAATTTACAGAAAAATGCCTCTTCACTCTTAGGAGACTTTTCTTCATCAAACTCTCTTGTAGAAAAGCAATACCTAATGAGAAAAACAATCTGCAATCAAATTCGTCTTTATAATATTGGGAGTAAACATAATTTCATATTGCATCCTTTAACAAGAAAGATATTAGGAGGGGGTCGTTTATTATTTGGGTACATCTTTTTCAGTGAATTACATAAAATTGGTGTAATATTTAAAAGCTTTAACCAAAAGATGTATGCTGAAGAATTTAATATACCTATTCCATGCAGGAATTTATATGAGAAGAGAATTAGCTAGTGTTTCTAATGCAATTTAAAATTATTTATACACCTTTAAGGCCAGAAGAATTGTCTTAAGCAGATCACGTCATTATTATTATTATTATTATTATTATTATTATTATTATTATTATTATTATTATTATTATTATTATTATTGTTATTATCTTTTTTGTTTTCATTTATACCCCGCCTTTAACTGCAATGGTCATATCGGCGGTCGTTCTCCTTTGGAACATATCGAAGGTGTTAACTCGTATTCGCTGAACTGTATCATTAGATTACGCACACATCCGCACTCTCATTCATACTTCCAAACTCTGGGGAAGATGACGAATTATCTTGGTCGGAGAAAAATCCCCACCTCCACCACCTGGAATCGAACCCGGTATCCCTAGCACGGCAGGCAGGTGCTCTACCGACTGAGCTATGGGGAGAGCCATCAAGTCTTTATTCTTTCCTCTGAGGACGTTATCTAAAAATGATTTTCCCATCAGTTTGAAAAAACGCATCTTTGCTGTAGCCAAAAGATGAATTTATAAAATTGTTTAATTATCTTCTATTATTTTTCTAAAAACTTAAAACTAAATACTATTTCAAAGTATTTACTTTTAAGCAAAAGTCATATGAAGGAAGTCGTAATATAAAACATGATAATGATGATTATGATGACGTTTATGTGAATTGAATATTAATAATCTGTAGTTATATTTTGCAGTATGCGGGATGCGAGGTTAAAAGGCTGAGAAACAATAATTTCAAGATCATCAGTGTATTTGATGGTAACTTTTACACATTTAACCAAGGAAAGATGACAAATTTTGCACTGCAACTCTTTATCAATTCTGCTTTCTGCTCTTTTTATTTACCCCTTTTGAATTCTTGTTATGCTCCGTAAAGGGCATTTTCAGTATAAAGGTTTAAGTTTTATTTTACACGCCTGTTGCAATAAACAATATAAGAAACATTGATATGGTTATCTTACACAGTGCAGGTTTAACCCACATTATCTGCTACTTCTTATTGATGCGAAATATAGTTTCGCTATGATAGTTTTCTGGTTTGATTTGGAGAATTTCAAAATAAAAGTAGGTATACCAAAACATCCTAATCGGGGTACAATATTTTTATGCATAAAGTTGTCACTCTCATCGAATGACTTCAAAATACGTACCTCCATATAAATTAGCTACTGATATTTTTGTCAGCAATGTTAATAATTTACATACCTATGCTTATTATTGCAGATATATTTTTAAACTGTATTTAAATAGCTTCTTAATACCATTGATGCCAAGTAACAAGCCTTGAATCACTTCTGTCCCTTCTTTTGAGCTTATGGATATTAATGCATACATAGAAATAATATATATTTTTAGAAATCATAGTCTAAGAATAGATATTTTAGCATCGTAGAAAAAATCTAAAAGCTTTAGATTATCGCATTAGTGTCATAAAAATGTTATAGCACTCACTGTGATCAACTGTGGTATCAATCCAATCATATGGCAATAACGCTTTATATTTCCACATGGCTAATAATTAAAATTGGTTTTACTGGGTTTCACTTTTCATTATAGCATTTTACATAATTTTTCCATGGCGCTCCCCAGTTAATGTTCACAATAAAAATCATCGTACTTCAATTTATTGCAATTCGTTGTGTAGTTAACCTAATCTTTATAACATCAGCCTTCTGCTTTTTCTGATCTAAAACGTTATTCTTGTATCTACGCAAAAGTTAAATGGTACCAAATATGATTATGAAATAAAGAAATGGAAGAACCAAGTGAAATTACACAAGTGGCAGGTACAATAACATTATAGTTACTACCAAAAAATATTGTGACTTTGTGGGTTCGTGAAATGATAAAACGAGGTTACGAAACACAAAAACTACACTTTATTCTCCTCGAAATACACTGTTCAACATTACAAAATTGCTAGAACCTCAAAACTGTTTATTTTCTCAACTCTACATTCAACTGTCTCTCGCTACCGGTAACGATTGGTTCCGAAGTTTTCCGAATCTCTACCGGCCATCATTTTTCATCGGCTTCGCGAGTCTACGGCCAGGGTGACAATATAGCATTTAATCACGTCATTATCTGGTGTAAGGCAAAACATGTTCAAAATAGTTTCACTTGTCTTACTTATAATAGAAAAGTAAATTGTTGAAATTTTTATCATTAGGGACCAACTATTTAATGATTAAACATTATCTTAATGTAAATAACAATGAAAATATTATTAAGTTTGTAACATTTTTAAAGCAAAAGTTTAAAGATTATAGTCAGGAAAATTAGAAATTCTATGAAAACATTTGACATCATACTGCATACGAGGATTGATCTAGTTTTAACTCATTTCCCTTGTCTCAAGAATCTAGTTACATAGTAAGTTAATCACATTATTTCTCTTAGCTTCAGAAACCAGTATAATATTATGGCCATTTTACAAATTCGAGCGCTGTATAAAAAGTAGGAAGTATGTACCAAACATGTCTAAAGTGGTTTTATTTTGCGAGAAGAAACTTGAGCGAAACTAAGACCGTGGACCAGGTTAAAATAAAATACTAGTTTTAACCCTTGTATCACAATCCGTAGTACTATTATTTAGCGAAGGTCTCTCACCGAAGCCGTAAGACTTGGAAACCGCTATTGCTCACTAAAGCGCATTACAGGTTTAACCCGGACATTATAAGTGGCCAACATACCAGAGAAGATAGAGAAAGCCTGTTACTGACCACATGCAATGTGCTTCGCAATGAGTACACATTTGTGTTCCACTCCTCTCGGAGAATTCTGATTCTCCGCCAACTTACTTTTCTATTAGTCGGGAAGTATGATGTGGAAAAGGAAACTGAAGGAAAGCTACTTGCAAACATTTTTATGATGTAAATAGCTGCAAAGCATTGGTACAGTGTTTTAATCAAGAGTTATTTACATTTTGTAAGACTTTTTGGTTGTGAAATATTACATATCACGAACTTGGTCAAGACCGTTAGAATCCTAGGTTAAACATTTGAAACTATTTACATACTTCGGTTATGTAGACAGTTCAACTTTTAATGAGAACAAACACTTATTTTGGTAGTAAAAAGCTACCTACAACGCAGAGTTCTCGTAACCAGAGAAGAGCATCGCACGAAGGTCCTTAGGGCCTTTTATACTTCTGCCGTGATCCCTGGAGAAAAGATGTGGGAAAAGATCTGAAGGGCAAAGAGATTCGGTTGAATGACAAGACTCAAACATGGACGGGGCCCCTATCGTTTGCAGTACAAAAGCATCCTGCCATCCGTTCCCACTCTTGCAGACTTCCACCTCCATCGGCCTTGCAGCAGAGGGACACCCAACTGGTGCAGCCTCGGGCGTCACCTGGGTAAAAATCATAGCCGCCCACCCCCCACACTACAGGCTTTTTCCGAACCAGAGGCCGAACCTGAACGACGTGGGAGTTGAACTTAACGTTTAAATTCAGCAAACCACCATCCAGAAACAACTCGAACACCGTCGCTAGGTCCTAAACTCTGAAATGGATGAGCAGGGAGGAAACGAGGAATGAAAACTGCGGTTTGAGGACGAGAACTCAAACTTTCGCTTTCACTTAAGTGATAGCGGGTAAATCACGGAAAATCTAAGAGTGCTAGGTCGGAGGGAATTGAACGCACGACCTCCCAAATGCTGTATACGTCCTTCGTTTACAATGCCCTATATGACTTCAAGAATTCTATAGAATAGTGCAGTTAAAAGAAAAAAATTAAAAAACTATGTATTTGATGAATTGTGATAAAAGCAAGTCTCACTTATTCGCATCAAGAGCATCAGATAGCATGGACAAATCAGAGGACAAACATCAGACGTGCTTTACATTCGAAAATGAGTATAACAAGTATTAGCACACAGAAAACTTTTCACATGCACGTTGACGTTAGTACATTTTCCAGTACTATTACAGATTTAATGCTGGGCTTTGAATGTTTTCAAAACAGGGAGATTGAGTTTAGCGAGTCTGGCCATATAGAAAAGTCTAAGTATGATGAGGAAATCCCCAAGTACGCTATACTTTTACGACATTAAAAAAGAAGTCGAAATAATGTACTTGTTCAACAGTTAGAAACAGCTAGATCTTCTTACAAAGCAGTAACCAGCAGAAAATGTATTGCATTAGGACATAATGTTTCCTGGTTTCCTTATTTGTTTAATTAATTTGAGTCAAACTGAAAAATTCAATGCCACTAAGAACTTAAATACCAGGCTTTTTACTATTGAACTTTTAATGTTAAGTTTATATTAAGGAATTAATCCTTTCTTAAATGATCAGAATTAATCCTTTTAAATACAACTCCTGTATATGAATGTTTTAATTAATTTGAGTCAAACTGAAAAATTCGATGCCACGGCCGGGATTTGAAACACGGATCTCCTGGTTTCCGTCCACTCGCTCTAACCCCTTGAGCTACCATGACCAACGTGCCGACGTGACATTAAACTCTCCAATTGACTCATTATATTTCTTTTTTCACTTACTTGTATCTCTCCTTTTCACTATATACCATTTCTGCAATGTTTTATAGTCTGATTAGACTAGATTAGATTAGATTGATTTGCGTTCAGTAGGTTCACTTGTAGCCAGAAAAGGCTGTGAACATTGAACATGTCTAGAGGTATAAAGTTTAATAGCGTATATATGTACAAAAGTTAACATAAGACACATGTTATAGTACACAGGCAATATGAACAACAATATGGAAAACAAAGCAGGGATAATTATATTTGATACAAAATGAAACACTTTTTAAACCAGCTTTCACTTGGCTTATGCCAGTACGTCTCAACCTTTTTGCAATGGATACCATTCTTGTTATTTATTAAATACATATAGATTAAAAATAAACTTTCAGCTTGCATAAAATATTTATAAGTAATGATTTGTCATTGGAATAGTTAAATACTACTTATAGAGCTACAGAAGCATTATCAGGATAATTTGTCATTCAGATAATCTTGTACAGAATAAAAAGATTTTGAGCAAAGGTACTCTCTAACAGCTTTTTTAAAAGCACCGAAATTATCAACTTTTTCTTTAAGAACATTAGGAAGTGCGCCAAATATTTTGATAGTTTCATAATACAAACCTTTCTGGAAGCAAGAAAGTTTAGCACTGGGATAATGGATATTATACTTTTGTCTAGTGTTTATTTTGTGAATTACATTATTTGTTGCAAATAAGGCACGATTGCATACAAAGAATTTTAGGATCGAGAATATATACATGCAAGGAAGCGTTAATATCTTCAATCTTGTAAAAAGACCTTTACAGGAGCATCTGGTGTGGGTGTTAGTAATGATTCTTATAACCCTCTTTTGCATAAGGAATATTTTTTTTACTTTCTACTGAGTTGCCCCAAAATAATATTCCATACTCCATAATAGAGTTAAAGTATGCATAATATACCAATTTAAGTGTGTCAATAGAACTCACATTAACCAGCTCTCGGATAGCATAACAGGCAGAGCTAGGTTTAGGTAAGATATAATTTATGTGAGCTTTCCAATCTAAACATCTGTCCACTTGAAGGCCCAGAAATTTTATGCTGTCAATTTCTTCTAATAACATATCATTAATCCCGATTTCTATTTCAGTATGTGATGTACGACAGGTTATAAATTTGACCACTTTTGTTTTGTCTAGATTCACAGATAATTTGTTTGCTTTAAACCAGCATGACATACAGTTCAAAACATAATTCATTTTAATTGTACACTCGTTTAAATTTGTACTGGTCACCAGGACACTAGTGTCATCAGCAAAAAGAACTGTACTTGCAATGTCCTTTATATAAAGTGAGAGGTCATTTATATAGATAAGAAATAATAAAGGCCCTAACACGGAACCTTGGGGTACTCCATGAGTTACTATTTTCCAGTTCGAAGTTTGTTTTTCATAACCAATATCACTGACAGCTACTTCAACACTCTGTTTTCTTTCATTTAGATATGATACAAACCATCTTAAATGTTCATTTTTTATCCCATAGAATTCCAGTTTTGCTATAAGAATGTCATGATTAACACAATCAAAAGCCTTTGCCAGATCACAAAAAATTCCACCTACATGTCTTTTATCATTTAAGGCAGTCAACACTTCATGTGTAAGCTTGTAAGTTGCATTATTAGTCGATATTCCTTTTCTGAATCCAAACTGATCACTGACAAGTATGTTGTTACATTCAAGGTGTTTATACAGTCTGGTGAACATTACTTTTTCAAGAACTTTTGAAAATATTGGCAAGAGAGATATTGGTCTATAATTTGAAACATTATTGCGTTCGCCTGTTTTGAAAAGAGGTTTAACAACTGAGTATTTCATTCTGTCAGGGAAAATACCAGTCTTTAGAGACTCATTACATAAATAACTAAGGGGAATGCTAATTTGTGAGGAGCAAGATTTTAGGATTTTTGCAGTTATTTCATCATAACCGGAAGAATTCTTCATTTTTAAAGAGTCAATAATTTTATTTATTTCGGAAGGTGTAGTTAAACTGATTTTAAATGTAGGTACATTGTTTGTGAAACTTAGAAATTCTAGTGCTGCATCTTTACTTCCATAATTAATATTTAATTTTTTTGTTACATCCAAAAAGAATCTGTTAAACAATTCTGCAACTACAAGAGGTTTGGCAATTTCATGATTGTCAACATTGAGTGTTATTGGGCAATTTTCTGATGAGTGTTTACGTGTCACATTTTTTATTATATTCCAAGTGGTTTTTATTTTATTGTCTGAGTTTTGAATTAGTTTATTATAATGCAATACTTTAGCTGCTATTATTACCTTCTTTAGAAGTTTACAATATTTTTTGTAGTACTTTTTTAAATACAAATTGTTACTGATTCTAACTTGCTGATATAGTTCTCTTTTGTGCCTGCATGAGGTTTTAATTCCTAAAGTGAACCAGGAATTGTCTTTTTTAAAGTTAAATGTTTTTTTATACTTGGATGGGAAGCAGAATTCAAACTTAGTTTTAAAGCATTGAAGAAAGCTATTATATTTGTTGTTGGTTCCATTAACCTCATAAGTTTGTTTCCAAGATTCAAGTTTAAGGTTCTTACTAAATTCATTCAGAGTATTTTCGTTTATTTCCCTATATTTAATATATGTGTATTTAGGTTTGAGTTTTAAATTTATCTTATCAATCCTTAGAATTTGTGCATCATGATCTGATAGTCCATTAGTTTTTGATGAGACAGAGCAAAATTTAGTTATATCTGAATTTACAAATATGTTATCAATAGCTGTGGATGAATTATTTTGGATTCTTGTTGGAAAGTTAACTGTATGTGTCATGTGGTATGTGGTAAATAAAGAGCTAAGCTGTTCCCTTTGAAGACTTGATTTCAGATAATCTACATTTATGTCACCACAAATGATTATTTCTCTTTTTGTTTTAAATAGAAAGTTCAGAGCATATTCTAATTGATTTTTAAAAATTTGAAAACTTCCTAAGGGAGATCGATAAATGGCTACTATGACTAAGTTCAAATTACTTCCAATTAACTGAACTGCACAGAGTTCGAGGTCTTTTTCATAGCAAAATCTGGATAAATCTAAAGCTTTAAAGATCAGATCATTTCTAACATATATACAAACTCCACCTTTATGTAATTTTTTTCTACTATATTCTGCTCCTAAAGAGTACCCTTGCAATGAAATTGGCTTAAATTCCTGCTGTGTCAAGTGATGTTCTGAAATGCATAAAACATGTGGTAGTTGAATTTCAGTATGCAGATTAATAGCTAGTTCATCTAATTTGTTTCTTATGCCTCTTATGTTTTGATGAAATACAGATAGACAGTGGTTATTATTAATATTATTGATATTACTATCATTACTATTGTTCTTGAGAGGAGTATTTTAATTGAATTTATTGTCATGAAGCTATTAGGCATGATTGATTTAATTTGCCTAGAGTTACTGGGCTTATATTGGTTTAACCTAAAAAAGACCTTCTACTTGCAACAACAGGAATTTTGCCTTTAATTCTGTCAGCAATCAGAAGTGACAACTTCTCTTTGCCTCTAGAATTTAGGTGTAGACCATGAAGAGTGTAATTATCCCTGCTGATACTGTCAACATCTATCATACACATGTGAGAGGCTGCAGGCCCTAACAAGGCACGATCAAGTCTAAGATTCATGTCCCTCACCCTCCAATGAAGCTGAGGCTTGTCATGCCTATGGAAGAGACCCACTACCTTCACATTTGTATGGCTGCTGGTCTTACTGATGTTACTCAGGTCCTTTTCAATACAATAGTTACTATATCTATCCAGGCTATTCCCTGGCCCTCCCACTATCACTACATGATCCCTCTTAGTAAAACCAGAAGCAAGTTTTACCAGGTCTTCTGTAACATCAGAGAGCCCAGCACTGGGTTTAACTATACCAACTACATCATAATCACGGCCCAAATTCCTTTTGAGCAGGGATGCTATGCCCCTCCCATGACTGCTACCCAGCAACAAGACTTTGCTTTTATCACACTTAACAGGTTCATCTAAATCCTGCTCTTTGGAATTTGTGGCCTGATCAACATTCAGCGTTTCAAGAACACTGAATCTGTTGCTCAGTTGTACATGATGTTGGTCATCAGCTGAGAAACGCCTTTTCCTCCTGAGATTTCTCCTAGTTACTACTTGAAAGTTATTGGCCGAAATGTTTGAAGCTGAAACACTACTTTTAGTTTCTTTTTTGCACAAAACAAGCTCTTTTCTCAGGTTGAAAATCGTTTCCTCATGCTTTCTAACCAGTGCCTTATACATACAAAGTTCACAAAACCATTCCGTACAATCTTTTACTTTCTCACTAACGGTGTTCGCACACGCCCAATGAAACCAAAACTTACATCCTGCACAGAAAATACCCTGACTAACCCTTCGACGACACGCACCACAATTACCACTAAGATCACACGATTTACCACTCATTTTAGCACACTACACCGACAAACACAAATGGACTAGATACAAAACTGTAGGCTTATTCAAGAGTTTTAATAAAAACACCAAAACCGTAGTCTTAATTACGTTAAATTTCAACACAAACACGTGCACAGAGATAATACACTAGCAGGAATACACTGTAAACACTCCTACAAGTTTCACACAAATCCAATATGGCGGTCTGAACAGCTGATTCACTAAGACACAAAATAACTTGAATTTTCTTAAAAATTACCCTACACTGGAGGCTAACTTTATGATCACTATTACACAATAGGTTTATTACCTTCCTTGTACACTCTTTACCGGCCTGGCAATTAAGATTTCAGAGAAAATAAACAAAATTACTAAGTTGTATTATGGGGTATTTGCTCGGTGTATTGGAGGGAGATGTTTGCCATTTCAACTGCCAATAATTGCTTGTAATGAGGAGAAAAATAACCCCATCATAAATAGCTATAATCGTTACTTCCACCCAAGCTGATTTAATTGCTCACTACCACAAGTTACCTTTTTCACGGTTTGGTAGGTCAAACTCACAGTTATAATTATGATTTGCTGAACGAAGCTTCCAAAACATCCCTAACGTGGAGGTGGATACCAGCATTCTTATACATAGACAATTAAACATTCTCAGTACAGCGTTTAGACAAATATCCCATTGGAGCCCAAATTGCTTTATTTTGCTACTTTCTCCCAACGGACTGCACGTGAACTCCAGGAAGAGAAGACTAATAAGTCCATCAAGTTCAGAATTAATTTGAAAATAGTGATATACAGTGCGATCCATATACACCTGAACCATTTCAATAGGTCATAAGTTTTGAACCAATAATAGGACACACGTGCAACTTTATAATACACAATTGGGAGATTACATTACACTATTTACATCTCAGAGAAAATGTTGGAAGTGTCCTCCACCAGCATCCATACATGTTTGCACTCGTCTCACCATGTTCTCTGCAAAACAGTGCATTCTACTGTTGTCACCAATGAATGGCTCTCAAGACCTTTTATCGGATAAATCACTAGGACGATAAAAGTATTAAGTCAGTACAGAAATATCTAGTTGTGCCCTAAGGTGCCAAAACCACCCAATATTCGTCCTAATGACGGAGGATAAATTTTAGGGAGACAAGCTTGGCCCAATGGAGTTGAACGAGAGCCCACAATAGTGACGGTTTATTAGTGTTACGCTAAACATGTCGTGTTTCGTATATTAGTGCCGGGTGGTACAGGTTCGATTTAGTCAGTAAGCAGGCGCTGTTAGCGAAGCGGCTGTGTAAAGAATCACACTGAAGCCTCAGTTACAAACTTGATGTTGTTAGATTACAGATGTAACACGTGGGTAGGCATGTTAACAAAGTCTTGCAGCCAAGTGTGTAGATAGAACAACTGGAGGAGGGACTAAATGGAATAGCTGGAACTCATGTTGTCATTCCGTGGTCACTTTTAATCCTTGTTTCAGCCCCGTATCTCTTAACGGTCACGTGACCTTATCACCTCTCATTGGCTGCTATTGCAGTATAGACGCGCTAAAAATTAGTTCGTTATTTAACATGGTGATATATCTTTATATGTTGGAAGAGAATTGTCAAATTTATATTTTTCTAACTGTTTTAATAAAATATATTACGCAACAGAGTTGATTTATCTGAAATGCATGTTAATTCTTAAACGAAGTAAAGAGGAGGTTCCTTTGCTCTCAAGCACATGGCACTATAGCACGTGATTTAGTGGTAGTGATGATATATTTGTTTATATGACTTATCACTGACCTTGTTTTGAACTGGATTAGTCATATATCGCCATTCGACGGTGTGCTATGACGAGTGCGAGAGCTAAATTATTTTATTGGTCGTTTATTGCGCGTGTACTTATTATATGTATAATGGCAGAGTCTAGCGCCAGTTTTTCGCTGAAGCATCGCAAGGGAAAACCTTTACAAAGCGGCGAAAAAAGAATTGTGGTGCATGTGTTTAACGCACTCACAGAAAAGAATCCGTCTTTGTCAGTGAGAGAAATCGAACAGCTGTGCTCTGAACTTACAGGTGTGAGTGTTAGATGCGTAGGAACATCGCGATATGAAATTGAGACAACAGGAAAACTTACCACACCAGGGGCGATACTGCTGTGTGGCGAAGACGTTATTTAAGGACAATCAGACTGTACCGGGATACAAATCGCAAAATATACTACCTTGACGAGACTTGGGTGAATGAAGGACACAGTACAAGTATGGCGTGACACGACTTTTAAGACTGAAAGACGAGTATTTTTGCAAGGTATGTGTGCGGGTTTTAAAAAATCCCAGTGGATAAGGCCGAAGGCCTTTCATTATAAACTTGTTTCAGTTTCATTGCTCATTCATTGTTTCAACTTGCTCAGTTTCATTATAAACTTCATTATTTTTACATGCCTTCATATTATTTGTATGATTTTATCTATCTTCCTGGCAATTATTATGACGTTTACTGCAGGTTTAAATGTGACGGGAAGGCCTATGGCGCGAAAGCATTAGCCAATTAAGGTGAGGGGGAAGGTAGTTGTACGCGGAGTGATACATGTCTGCGGGGCAAGGTTATATGAAACAGAGATTAGAGGTTTTATGTAATTGTGGGATCACAGAACAGAATAACATGCTGATCAAATAAAGGATTTAATGAGTCAGTGTGATGAAGGAACGATTTATGTGACAGGCTTTAAGATTCCAGATGCAGCATATCCTGGCACCTGATCCCTAGGGCAACAAGACATACTTCGAGGAGGGAGGCCTCAACGCACCCATCAAACGCTTAGAGGAAACCTTTCCAAAGCACATAATCCACCGTCCAACGCAACACTGTATTAGTTGGTGCTTCAACCTTGAGGGAGTGCAATGAATTGAGGGAAAAGTTTAATAAATGTGCACACAAATATATGGTATGATGACTTTCCACAATAGCATAATAAAATCCTTACCAGCTCCCAATATTTATCATTGTTTTATTGTGTATCATATTTTTATGTTTTTTTTTATTAAAAGGTACAATGTGGAACAAGATCGAAAGCTTTCCTGGTGACGAATATATTCAAGATATCCTTGGGAAATAAGCCAGGAGAAACGATTAGATATCGACATTTCGGGAGCATACATCGCTCCCATCATCAGGATATTTTTAAGAAATGTAATAACCACTAAACAGATATAACACAAAAATCAACAAAGACAAAACACTACCAATACTCGCATCATTGAACAAAAGACTGTTTGCAGTAAATTAAATGCCAGGTCAAGAGATGGCATGATTGTAGAAAACTTAAGTCAGAGAAAAGTAACTACTTAATTTGATTATCCAGCTGTATACATCTGTGCTTCTTAAGTCAACTGATTTCCATTTTAAAGGTAGTTTCCAAGAGGAGCTGAACTGAAATCCAGCACCACGATTAAGCGTGCTCCTCTGGAGGAAATGGCCAAAGCCTCCTAAATTCTCCGCTCCCAGTAGCTGCTGTATTTTGCCAAGATGGTCGTCTCCCGAAAGTTGGCTCTATGGTCGTTATCAAAGCAACGCTCTCCCAGTCCAGGCTTCTCAGATTGCATTAAACGAATACTCCATTCATGTTCATTTAGTCTGGTAGCGATGGTCCTTCGGGTTTGTCCTATATACGGTGTCCCACATTCACGTCTTTTCACCTGGCCTATTTCCCGAGAGTATCTTGAATATGGGTACAATGGGTATATTAAATCTGCAAGTATATAACTCCAGAAATTAAAAAACTGAAACTGCACTTCTTTGATATCACCTTTTACGGTGTCCATAAGTAGTACTTGGACCTCTTAAGGCCTGCGAACATCCCTGCTTGCAGCACTGAATGGATAACAAGGAATTACTTCAAAGAAAATCTGTAGAAAGCGAAGTTTATGTCGTCTACTAGATGTGTCAAAAATATTTAGAAAGTGAATTGCATACTTATTCTGTAGACGTGTACTACTCAAACATTGGTTTTATTTTTTAAAACAATCGTTATATCACATTAGCTTTTTTTCCCCTCTCGATATTGGGAATGAGCGAAGGAAATACACAAATGAGCTCGCTAGTGGTACGAAAAAAAAGTTTAAAAAGTGTTAAATTGGTCCCAACCATTTGTGATTTTTTTTTAGACTTAGAGGATGAACTGGCCTTTTAAATGAACAAGAAGTGCAATTATGAGTAGGACAGGACAAAAGCTTCGTCCAGCTTCCCAAATTAAATAAGAACACCACCCTTGCCCTTGACGATTTGTTTACGTTCTTCGACGTTAAGTCATATCGGATGATGAATGAAATGGGTGAAATAATGCTCAAATGAGTCCACGGTCTATACAGCTTATAGATAACCAGATATTCGACTTTCAGAATGAAGGAAATCTCCAGAAAAACCTTATCCAGGTAACTCACTGTGACCGAGATTCGAACTCGAGACCCTTTGAACGCGAGGCAGACACGCTAACAATCCGAAGATCTTTAGGATTAAATTATATTGCAACATAAGACATGTGAATGTTTGGTTTATGCACATGAAGGGGAAGTGCTAATGAGCATTTGACCAGTTGTAATGTATACAATACAAAACCAAATGTATACTCCTCCACAGGAGAGTAAGTCTCCGAGGGATGATACGCACGGGGGTTGGCGAAGGTTCCCACACCCTCCCTGGACAGGTTTATGACACCCCATGTCAGTACAGTTACAGACCATTCAAAAACATTCTGACGGCTTCTGCTTTTGTGAATGGATTTTCTCGGTTTTAATGTAAAGAATGAACAGGGCACATGTTTTTAACGGCTCTGCTCCTTGTGCAGCATGCGTTCTCTGCCACACACATTCGCTGTCCTTGTCCCACTGTGTAAGGCAGCACATACCTTTCAGGGACCTTCTTTGCGTTGCTGGACTATAGCACCTCTAGGGGAGGCGTAGGTACACAAAGGACGTAAAGTGAGGTGTTAAAAACGGCGATATTGCTTCTACAAGAGCCAAATGCAGCAGACGATATCACGTGAGACTCGCATTCGGGAGATTGTGGATTCGATTCCGGCGGCCGACCTTCCTGACTCACGAGATTTTTCAAGGGTTTCTCCGAGTCGCTTGCTGTCCCTCGCCTCACTTCTCATTTCACTTAACCTTTCATCTGTTTGGTTGTTCTAGGGTTACAGGTGTCGGCGGGTGTCTCAGCGTTGCATAGCAAGGGAAAAGGATGCTCTCTGTAAACTTCATTATCCGGAACGCTGGCAGTCTACTATTCCGGGCCTCCCGTTGGGATATGGAGAAAGGAGAGCCTATTGTACTCGTACTAGCTGCCACCGGGGATTTACAACCTGCAAAACGTAGGAAGCTCTGCTCTGTCGACTCTTGACCTGTTCGCCCTCTGTCTCCTTTCATATCAACCCTCCCTTCCGGGTCATTCTGTAGGGCAAGGAACAAAGGATTTACCGAAGGTTGAGGCGCTACCTCCCCCACCTACTTGTACAGCATAAAAAAGGTGTTGAAAAATCCATTGACATGGATAGTATTCGAATTACAGATCTTAGGCTTTCCACAACTTCAGTGATTATGCTAAAAGTAGAATAAAATGCATCCTGGCTATTTATTTTTTTACAAAATAGGTTTTGATCTTTGAACGCAAGGACTGTGCCAGCAGGACGTCATATTTATATTAAATTCACATAAAATTTACTCTCTTTCTTATATCTCGAGAATATAAGCAGGATAGGAAACAACACTGGCTAAATGCAAATTTTAATCCCAACTTCGAATGAATCGAACACGGGACCTCAGGTTTTGAACGCTATATGTTAACCACCAGACTAAAGAACCAGTCTATCTTTTCGATTCCCCTCGTTGTTATAATCTCTTTTAAATAATATAATTAGCTTTAAAATTCATGCAGGCTGTCATTAAATAAGTATCATAATAAGCATTCATTAACTTCAATTAAATTACCCAAACACTATCAGCACTCGTGCTATTATGAAGATACGAGTGGTAGATATGTTTATGAGTTTCGCAGGGGAGGTATATTCCTGGCAACAGCTGTCACTGGTCCAACAACCAGAAAGGGAGCAGGTAAGGTTGCCTTTTCATACTGCGATTCCATGTAACCGTTTTCTGCATTCAGCTCAGGGAAAATGGCTGGTACGAGAAAGCAAACAGGGTTGCAGTACCGTATTGTGGTCAGGCTGTTCATCCCCATATACATCTTAACCTTCTCCACTGCAATATTCTTTCCTTGCTTACGGGTTCAAGTAAGTAGCCAAGGTTTTCCTTTCTTTTTGCCGCAACAAGCATAGGACATTGCATTCAATCCACAAAATTCTATGTCCAGAGTTCGCCAGAAATATATTTTTGGGACTCTCTGAATCTTTAAAAAAACTTGGAAAAATATCTATGTTTGTGTGTATGTGTGTATCTGTGAAAGAATAATTAAAAAACGAAAACTAGGCATCTTTCAAGGATGCGACACCAAGATTTTCAAGAAAATCTCCCAACCCATACTGCCATTTATATGGATCAATTTTCCAAAGTTTTTATTTTATTTTAAGTAACGCTAATGATTTCAATTATAATACTCTATGGGTTAGACATTTTCAGACAAATGAAATATATAACTTAAATTTTCTGGAAATGTTCTCAGAAATCTGGACTTATGCATAACTGGTAAAAGGTAAGGGATAGACAAAATCTTACTGTACAAAAAATGCACAAATGTTGCATGCAATATATTAAAATACATATTTTTCTATATTGAACCATTTCAGAGTATTTCTTATTATTTTTCTGAAATTTTCGAATACTTATAATTTACTCAATTGGGAATTCATTATTGTTATTCCTTTTTCATCTCTGCATTACATAGCAACCAACTCTTTGACGATTTAACTATCGCTTAAAGCCTATATGTATACCCACCTACAAGAAAATTAGCTAATTTCTGAAAATGTTTATCTCAAATAATGTGAATAGATATGGGAATAAAAGTTTCTAAGAGTGTTTACATCAGATTTTTAAAACAGTTTTTTATTTTTATCTGGCATCAGCTATCAATGCAAAAGAAGATTGTGAAACTTTTGTTAGGCTAAAGGTAAAACCGATGCAGAAATAAGCTCGGTAGAGTAGATGGTAGCGTGTCTGCCTCACGTTCAAGAGGTCCTGAGTTCGAATCTCGGTGAGTTACCTGGATAAGTTTTTTCCGGGGTATTCCCTTATCCTTAAGGACAAGTGTCGGGTACCTCTAAGCTCTATGGACCCTGGGCTCATTTGAGCATCATTTCACCCATTCCATTCATCGTCCGATATGACTTAACGTTGGAGGACGTAAATTACAAACAGAGACAGAAATAAAGAATGCCCAAAAGTGTGCCTGAAGTTATTTCTTGTCGATCACAGGAATGAATGATAGCATTCGACTGTCAGACAGGACGGTGAAATTGGTAGAAAATGTGTTATAGAAAAGGCAAGCTATTATAACTCACCAAAAGCCAACTATGACGTATTTCCACTCCGGTTACTTTTAGTGACATTCTGTTTCTTCCATTGGCATCAACACCAGTAACTGCCCTTAAAATGCACCAGTTGGAAAGATAATATGACCGTATTTTATGTTAATTGCAACTGTTGGATTAGCGATAAAGCATCTTGGAGGAGAAACTGTTGAGTTTAAAACAAATTAATCCTTGAAATTCATTGTTCTTTCACACTGGCCGTGTGTAGGCTAAATTGTGGAAACGTAGAGTCAGACTGAAAAATTCAATGCCATACGAGTCAGTTGGAGAATTTAATGTCATATCGGCACGTTGGCCATAGTAGCTCAATGGTAGAGCGGCTGGACGGAAACCAGAAGATCCGTGGTTCAATTCCCGGCTATGGCATTGAATTGTTCAGTCTGACTCTACGTTTCCACAATTTAGCCTACACACGGCCAGTGTGAAAGAACAATTAATTTCTATTAATTAACCTAATAGTGGTTAACTATTAAGCCCGGGCCTTAAAGTACCTACTTACATGTTGTAAGTCGCCATTAAGGTAGTTGTCTCATGTGTTTATGAGAACTCCTAAGTGGTTTTCCGGGAAAATACGAGTCAGTTGGAGAATTTAATGTCATATCGGCACGTTGGCCATAGTAGCTCAATGGTAGAGCGGCTGGACGGAAACCAGAAGATCCGTGGTTCAAATCCCGGCTATGGCATTGAATTTTTCAGTCTGACTCTACGTTTCCACAAACAATCCTTGTTTGGCTAGAAACTATTGCGTTCCAAAACTGCATATATTTAGAATGGTTTTAGTGCTTAAATATTCTACACCTTTTGTTTTTGCAACACAGGTTTCCATTACGTACACTATATATTTAGCACTGAGAACTGATTTAATCAACCTGTTAGCTTCTAACCAAAATTTTATTTATGACTTAAAACTAATAATTCCTATTGGAAAGTTGGCAGTCCTTTGATTTTTTAAATCTATTATTATTATTATTATTATTATTATTATTATTATTATTATTATTATTATTATTATTATTATTATTATTATTATTATTATTATTATTATTATTATTATTATTATTATTATTATTATTATTATTATTATTATTATTATTATTATTATTATTATTATTATTATTATTATTATTATTATTATTATTATTATTATTATTATTATTATTATTATTTGTTCCATTTATAGCCCGCCTTTAACTCCAATGGTCATATCGGCGGCCGTTCTCCTTTGGAATATATCGAAGGTGTTAACTCGTATTCGTTGGGTTTTTAATCATTAGATCACGCATACATTCGCGCTCTCATTCATACTTCCAGACTCAGTGGAACATGAGGAATTAACTGGGTCGGAGAAAAATCCCCCACCCTCCGTCTGGAATCGAACCCGGGACCCCTAGCACGGCAGGTAGGTGCTCTACCGATTGAGTTACTGGGCCAGCCAGTCCTTTGATGTGAAGTCGCTCAGCGAATTTTTGGATACTGCCATTAAACCGTTTCCCCGAACGGACATAACGAAAATATTATTATTATTATTATTATTATTATTATTATTATTATTATTATTATTATTATTATTATTATTATTATTATTATTATTATTATTATTATTATTATTATTATTATTATTATTATTATTATTATTATTATTATTATTATTATTATTATTATTATTATTATTATTATTATTATTATTATTATTATTATTATTATTATTATTATTATTATTATTATTATTATTATTATTATTATTATTATTATTATTATTATTATTATTATTATTATTATTATTATTATTATTATTATTATTATTATTATTATTATTATTATTATTATTATTATTATCATCATTATATTAACATAATTGAACATTGGTTCTTATGAAATAAAGAAACATAACTAAAGGGCAAATGCAAGCCAAAATGGCTGTAAATAAATATTATTTCATTATTTTTATTACGCTCGAAAGAAACTAGATTCCAGCACAACAGATTGAAATATTTGCTACCAGTGAAACCCTGGCTGTCAGCCAAGCAAGACTTAATCTCTTTCTTCCTCCTACCATATAAGAAAGTAATGCCTCCAACAACGTTTCTTCTAGTTTTGAATTCAAGAATTGTCCAGCTAAAGTTGTTATCTGCCTCTAAAGATTAGATAAACAGGAAATTTCTCTAAAGATCCTGTTTACACTTGTAGATGTAGGCAGCCACCCTTCACTTCTGCAGAAGGGTTGATCCATACTCGTTCTCTGTGACAGACAAAACTGCGTTGTCAGATATTGGATGTGAGGTGTCGTAGTTTTTATTCAAAGGCACTTCTCCCACACAAACTGTTTTTGTACCATTAAACCTGTTATGATTCTGGTAATCTTGCACTACATTCCAATACCATTTTGAAAAATAAATGCCGATACGTGTCTTCAAATTCAATGGCGTTATTCCTCACTTGTTAAAGGGAAACGTCCCCTGCCTCTGACATTGTAGCAACAGTCAGTTTAAATTGGGGCACCTGGAAATCAATGCGCTTTTCATTACAGCGGTAACACACACAGGTGGGATGTATTCACTAGAGAGGAAACAGAAGAGAATAGGATTGGATAAACCCTTTTCCTTTCCTTTCCACTATATCGTGTTAACACGAGCAGGGGATTTCAATTAAAAAGAGCAATGCCTGATTTGCCGTAATGAATCGTCAATATCAGTGGTTTTAAACTGTATCCAAGGCTTTCAGATACAACGTATATAAATTTGTTTGCCCTTTTTTTGGAAGTTATAACTAAACACAAAGTCACTTTTTTTTCTTTCTTCCCTTTTGGATATTAATAGTTTCCATAGGGAAGTTTCCAACCACTTCGGCTGCCGTGGTATAAACGCTGTGTATGTCTAGCCCTCGTACCTCTGACGTTACCAGGTACTTCGTGCAGGACATCTAAGCTCCTTCAGGAAGGGAGTTGTTCGGATTGTGTTGGACTCGTCGGGTCACGGGTTCCCGAACACCGTAACAGTTTGGATATGTCTGAAACAAGTGCTCTTTTATTTTTTATTTATTTATTAGTCTTTACCTTTACGGTTAAATTTCGCAAGTAGCTTATCCAATTCCATTCTTTTGTGAGCGGAATCAGAGACTTTTAGACTCAAGGTATTGTTCCAATAGAAGGTCTCATAGAATCCTAGGGAGGAGTTTGGTGTCGTTCCTTTGTTAAATAAGCAGAACTTTGACTCCGGGTAGATCTTCGACCAATATACATACTTGCTAGGAATTAATTTTTCACGCTTAAGCAGTGAGAACAGGTTCTGCAAAAATTACTGTCACATTTTAAGATAAAGCTAAATGCCGATATGTTTATAATTTCCATTTACTGCCCCCACTCCGTCAGAATGATTATTTCAACTCTGGTGTTTGAATAAACAATTTTAGGGGCAAGTGGTTTGAAAATAAATTTACAGTTTATTTACAGCATCGTATTTACAAAATGGCTTATAACAGATAAACATTCTTTACCATCATTTATTTAGCCATTCTTAGTTAAATTCTAACGAAATATAAATTATACTGCTAACGAAAGCGATATATTTATGGAGAACTAATTACACATTAGTAGAGGCTCTGACGATTTGGAAAAATAATGAAATAGCTTATAAATTGTCAATTATTTAAAAATGTTATGTCATTTTCAACATGAAGAGTAAAATACATAGGAGTCTTTATGCTCAGAAGTACAAAATTGCCTCCTGTTGAACATCTGTCCACCACTATGTAAACAAATTGTGTTATCATTTTGTAAAACAATAAATGAAACATTTTTCTTTTAGTATGGCAAAAGAATTAAGAAAAAGGTCAATTCATGATGAAAACCCTCTAAGGTTGCCCCCCGGAATAAAGAACTGAATGACTGATACAAAACTCCTTCGCAGCGTGTGACATCTAGCGAGAGATAAAGTAGGATCATCTAGCTTAGTTCCTCGCGCAAAAAGAGATGTTAAATTGTGGATGTTAATGAGGTGTGTATGCTAGGACTAGAGTAAATTAGGGAGATAAAAGCAGACAGGAAAATAAAACCTCAATTTCTTTTTAAAGCCACTGTGACATATTTTCCTCATATTGTGTTCTCTAGTTATACTTGGTGACATTCCGTCTGTTCATTTGATAGTAATCGCCAACCATAAATTAAAGTTTAGTACACAGAAAATACACATCTTATAATGCAAACAATTAAATTGCGAATTCTTTTGTTTACCGTGATATATTCACTGCATTAAAAGGTTAAGAGGAAGTACTTAACTCCTCGACCTATGACATTTTTGTGCTTACGCCCTTGATGGGGTTCTTCTCGGGAGGGAGGGGTGAAATGAAGGGGATACTAACGGTACGGTAGCCGGACCTCAGAAGATACAACAGCAGAGGGAAGGTACGGACTGAAACTTCCCAGTGGTGACTCGAACAACCAGCTTCCAGCCCAGAACCCGAAGAGCTCCCCCGATTCGTAGAACAAGGATTTACGAAAGCAAATTCTCTGCCATTCTCTGCCGGAACTCAACCCCTACTCCACTTATAACTTTGAAACAGCCAACCAGGAATAAAGTTGACGAAGTGAGAAATAAAGTGAATTGAAGAGATTGGAAATTAGGGGAATTAACTTATTAGCATTAGCGTAGCCACCCGGAGAAACCCACGAAAAATCCATGAGCAGGAAGGTCGGTCACGGGAGTCGAGGCCACGACCTGCGAATGAACCATCCCACTTGGAAATGTGATGTCATACAAAGAGCTGGAATTTCAATTCCCGGTTTTAAAGGTTTAATTATTGCTTGAGCTTTCTATATCCGTCTGTAACTTAAACGTAATGTGTGATATGAATCCACTTCAGCAAATCTAGCCAATATGAAGGTAGAAAAACAAACTGCTGCAAGAAGTTTGTAGTTTATAATCTATAAAATTAAGATAGTGGGTGGAGAAAGACGCGTAGATGCAAACATCTCCCTCCTCTACTTTTTATTAAATTAACGTCCTTCAATCACGTATCGACAGGTGATCGAATGAAATGCGTTAATACGTTCAAATGAGCCCGGGATCCATTGAGTTTAAGTTACCTAACATTCGCTTGTGAGTGTAAGGAAAATCCTTTAAGAAAAGCTTATTTTGGTAACTCGTTCCAATCAAGATACAAACTAGGAAGCTTTTGTATCTTGGGCCACAATATAGAGGTGGATTGATTCGAGTGCTGTTCGATGACGTCCACCTCAGCCTGATATCCAATAAATTTGATGATCCTATATAAACTATTACGAACACTTAATTATTTTATTCTATTGGAGATTATCAGCTAAAGGTAATGATTGTTCAGCGGATCTAACAAATATAGATACACAATGAAAAACTGATGGATATAATCATTTCTTCCACACTAGCCGTGTATAGGCTAAGGTTTGAATGAATAGAGCCAGACTGAAAAATTCAACGCCATAGCCGGGATTTGAACTACGGATCTCCCGGTCTCCGGTTGCTCTAAACCACTGAGCTACTATGGCCAACGCGCCGACATGACATTAAATTCTCCAATTGACTCATGTGTTTCCAGATAGACCACTAGGGGTTCTCATATTTTATGAGACACACGCCTTTTGTGGCGACGTACTATGCTGTAAGTACTTAAATCACAGGCTTCATAGTTAAACCACTATGTTATTCAGGTAAATTGACAAAAATAATCATTTTTTCCACACTAGCCGTGTGTAGGCTGGTTTGAATGAGTAGAGTCAGACTGATAAATTCAATGAAAAATGCCGTGTTCGTTACAGTAATTTTAAGTTCCAATGGGACTTTCTCTGGTGAAGTTTATTTGCTTTTGTCGACGATAGTGTTCTCTTTTTCATTTCTGTTTTTTATCCATATCACACTCATGATATCATGGACTGGAAACAAACTCCTACACCCAGAGAGTTTTACATTTCTACCGCACATGCTGAAACGTATTTAATCCTATTTCGTCCTCCAACATCCTTCATATCGGACGATGAATGAAATGAGTGAAATAATGCTAAAATGAGTCCAGGGTCTATAGAGCTTAGATTTATTCGACATTAATCTTTCAGAACAAAGGAAAACCCCGGAATAAACCTTATCCAGACTATTTCATACGTCACTGTCGTATAGAGCAATCAAGTACCTACTAGGATTCGTCAGGTATCGATCAATCGCTGATATCTAAATCGATAAATGTACATCATGCACAATTATCGCTCAGCAATTATCACATGTTCCTCTACTGTTGGGTACAACGATCACATGAGCAGTGAAGACAAGTGCGAGATTCAAACAGTAACATGGCGGCTGAAAGTTTTGGCTGGTTTGTTGTTTCAAATTTTCTTAAAATCAATCAGCGCTACCTGACGGCCTTAAGACCAAGGTTAATTTCACCAGTGTTCACTTGTGCACGGTCTGTAAGAACTATTAATCTTATATGCCGTGACTCGTGAGGTTAAATTTCATTCATGTGCTAATGTAAGTCCTTGTGATCTATTGAATCAAATATTTTGTTTTATTGCTTTTAAAATTTGTTTTATTCTGAAATAGTCTCTACAAATGCAACTCGTGGTTTAGAACATCCCTATATAAATTCCCTCACGACTTCGTCGCTGGTGAATTTATCAGTAATTTCAAATTTACTCGTGACATTACCTATGATAACTTACTCTGGACGATATTCGAACTCGCGACATCTTGAACTTGAGGTAGATACGTTAATTATATCGCTGTTGCAGAAATGCAATAGAATGTTTAACAGTTGAAGTTTAGCATTTAAATGCTATCCCCTTTGCTTCCCTTTATGTGTTAACATTTATGGTTTACGATATAATTATTGCAGTATTTAAATATAAGGTGGGAAGCAATCAGCCATTTCAGCTTCAATTAATGACTGGCTTGGTCAATACGACCAGGCATGAGTAACTGATTACAAATTCCCAAATGAATGCGATGTAACCCTGATCCTATTTTTGAACAGTTGACAGTCAATTTTATTTTCACGTAAATATTTGGGTATATATTTTAAAATGCATTTATAAGTCTGAAGTTACAAATAAAGGTTTGCTAATTGATGCAGGTTAACTTGTCTTTTTAAATTGTTTTTAAAATACCAACATTGAAGAATTACAAAAAAGTGAAAAGGTTCACTATGTTTAAAAAATACTATGCAAAAATGCCCGGCAAAAAGTTTTTCCATTTTTTTTTCACACTTCTTCGTCATTATGTAAAGCTGCACCTGCCACATACACCACAGTGAAGTACTGTGTATATATTACATACTTGCAGAATCCGCACCTCTATTCGCGCATTGTGCTGAAATTCTTCTCGGTATATCTCTTCCCCTCCATGTATCTTCATCTCTCTCTGTAACTACCTCCCTCATATTCTCTTCTTTCTGTCCCCCTCACATATTCTCCCTTCCTATTTCTCTCACTTATGCAATATTGCGATGTTTGAAAAACCGGCAGTAAAACTTTTTAATGTGCTTTGTGCCTTTTATTGTACTTGCAATGCAATTTCTTGTTGCGTACACGCATATTTTTGAATATTCATAGTGTCAAAATACTTTACTAAATAATAAAGCTTGTCGGAAACGACTTATAAACATTTGTTATAGACTATTCCTAAAAGAACTCAGTAAAATGCCAGATATTTGAATTCTTTTTTCGCATTATAAACTGATTACAATAATTAGACAAGCCTCGTACTAACAGATTTGGCGATTTTTCAATGAAACGTAAGTATAATGACTGGCCCCGTAGCTCAGTCGGTAGAGCACCTGTCTGTGTTCCATTCCCGGCGGTGAGGGTGGGGATTTTTCTCCGACCAAGATAATTCCTTATCTTCTCCAGAGTCTGGAAGTATGACTGAATACAAATGTGTGCTTGATCTAATGATTAAAAGCACCCAACGAATACAAGTTAACACCTTCGATATGTTCCGAAGGAAAACGGCAGCCATGTGACCATTGGAGTTAAAGGCGGGTTATAAATGGAACAAATAAAATATAAGTATAATTTTAAAAGTTCAATATTTCGTTATAGAATAGCTAATTAGCTATAAACACCAGAATTAGTTCCAAAAAGGAAAATTATCTGAAGAATTTTAGTTCCAGTTTTTATTAAATGTTCAGGTATTTTGGAATTATCAGAGTAGTTACTGAAGCGCATTTTTCAATTTTATTTTTATTTCTTTCGTCACAAGTGCAATATACATTAGTTTTCGTTCAATAAAAAGCCTTTTTACATTTATACACAACAATACTTGTAGTTACCAGTTTGGTATCAGGTCGCCGAGTAGCGAAATTTTGACGGTAGGAATATTTCAGATACCACAATAAATCTATTATCATTAGACCTTATTATAGCACCAGTGTTGTATGGTACTTAACTGAAACCTTCGGCATATAAAGTCAGCACTGAGTCAAGTGTACCATGAACTTGGCCCTGATGATGTTTCTATGCTCGTTGGCACGCACAGATACAGAGGCCGACATAAGTATTCGAACGTAAACATATTTATTACTTATATTATTTTAAAGCTACGCAGAGTAAGTATATGCAAATACAACTGGTACAAAATAAACTTAAGTTTTCCATTAAACATATAAACTCATAAATAGCAACTGAAACTAATTTGCAGTACAAGGAGAAATACAACGGTTACTTTACATCTGGACATAAGTATTCGAACTGAGAACAGCTAGTATTTAGTTATCATCCCCTTTCTTTCAACTACTGCTGATAATAGTTTGGGATTTGTTTAGTGACTGCAGAGTCCATATTTCTCCACTCTGAAGAAGTTCTTTCAGATGGTCCTTGCTTCTGATGTGATGCTTCCTCACACGCTCCTCGAGTTCCTTCCAGATATTCTCTATAGGATTTAAATCTGGAGATTGGGGCAGTGTCTTCAAAGTGTGAACAGTTTTGTACATAATCCAAAGCCTTACAATTTCAGCAGTAAGCTTCGGATCATTGTCCTGCTGGAAGTAATAATCATGCCCTGATCCCAGCTTCTCTACACTCTTTCTAAGATTGTTTTCAAGAATCCTCTTGTATTCAAATTTGTCCCTGATGCCATCTATGAACACCAGTTTCCAAAAGCCAGATGAAGCTATACAGCCCCATACCATCACACTACTGCCACCATGTTTCACTGTAGCTACCATGTTCTTAGGTTCCCATTCTGTATTTGGTAGTTTGCACACTTTAAGACGTCCATCACCCTTGTACAAGCAGAATTTGCTCTCGTCCGACAACAGAATCCTATCCTAGAATTCTGTTGGTTTCACCACATACTCTTTAGCAAATTCTATACGCTTTTTCTTATTCACTTTATTAACACGTGGTTTCTTCCTAGGAACGCGGGCATTGTACCCAGTAGTACTATTTAAAATCCGTTAAACTGTTCTGGTGTGAATCACAGTGCCAGAATATTGTTCAGGGCATCCTCTAATCAAAGATGCAGTGACTCTCGGATTCTGCTTCACTACTTTTTTTTTTTTTTTTTTTTTTTTTTTTAGTTTACATCCTCCATCGTTAAGTCATATTGGACGATGAATGAATGGGTGAAATAATGCTCAAATGAGCCTAGGGCTTAGAGCTTAGAGTTACACGACATTCGTCTTCTGGGATAAGGGAAAACCCTGAAAAAACTTATCCAGGTAACTCACCCTGACCGATATTCAAACTCGCGACCTCTTGAACGTGAGGCAGACATGCTACCACCATGCCACCGAGGCGAGCTCCACTTTTATTACTTGCCTCCTGTCTCTGGTGGTGAGTTTAGAAGGAGCTCATTCCTAGGTTTATTTACAACAGTATTTGTCTGTTTGAAGCGTTGAATTATGCAGAACACTGTAGCTTTGCTTCTGTCAATGGTTTTGGTAATTTCAGAGAGAGTTCTCACCAACGCGGCCTGGGTTCATTCCCAGGCGACCGCAAAGTGAGATTTGTGGTGGACAACATGGCGCTGGGGCGGGTTTTCTCCGGGATCTCCGGTTTCCCCCGCCATCTCATTCCACTGGTGTTCCATCTTCATCTCATGTATCATCAGTGTCATCGCCTGCGGTGCCGTATGTAGTAAAAGCGGGCGTTAAACACTACACATTTCACATTTCAGAGAGAGATTTGTTTTGTTTGTACATATTTATCACGACATTCCTCTCTGCCATCGTTGTCACCTTACCTTTACATCCCATATTACCTGTGAGTTCACAATCGGCTGAATAACTTGGAGCACACTGTCTCGAGGCATAGCATAAACACAACTGCTATGTGGTAGGGGCATGTAGGGTACGTCCAACCACCTTTCTCTCTGTTCGATTGGGTACTTTCGAATACTTATGTCCTTCAATAAGAGGGACAACAGAATAAATACAGTACAGATTGTGTAATAAATACATGCAAAGTGATATTTTAAACATTGTTTCCGAGACACAAAAGGTTAATGTTCACATGTTTAACAATTCAACGCTGCCAAATCAATATTACAGTATTTATAGTACGTGCAATGTTACATGTCATATTATTCGAATACTTCTATCGGCCTCTGTATATACTGGAAGTTTTCACTTTTACAGGTATATCAAAAGATAAACTTTTTTATTGTACTATTCATTCGTGTTCAGTTAACCCGCCACTGTGTAAGCGGTATGGTATTTCCAGTGAGAAACTAAGTGAACCATTTAAGACCGACATTCTTCAGCGTGATTCAACTGGCGACCCGTGACGTCTCCTTCTGAATCCTCAAATGTAAAAATAGAGGACCGTACTAAATACTGAACGATGTTACACTGATGAAAAAGAAGTTAACTTTAACCTGGTATATAATTTAAATGTGAAAATAATTAAGCAAGATGTGACATGCTCAGAATTATTAAACATTTTATTCTTAAAGAATTTTAATTATTTGATTTACTTTTTTCAACCAATTTTAATCGATAGTAAAACTAGATGAAATGAACGTGTAAAGTGTTCTGGAAAGCACTACAGCTATCTGATATTCCACGGCATGAGTGAAAATCAGGCACAGGAAAGAGGAAAAATGCGTGCAGTTTAATATCACAATACCGCACACGATTTCCGACTTCCATCTAAAACCGCATGCATTTTTCAGTAGTAGTTACACAACATTGATATTTCTCATACGAATGTATTAAACATGTGGTATTTTAATAAAAAGTGTATATATTTTTGAGAAAATCACTGATTTCAAAAAGAGTTTTCTATGCAAAGAGCAGTTCGAAATCTCCCTGTCACATTTTGGGAAGATGCTGACTTAAATACCAAATCATCCGTCATTCGTTTTTAAATTTATGTGCGTGCACGTGAGCGTGCGCGTCGCACGCACGCACGCACGCACGCACGCACACACACACACACACACACACACACACACACACACACACACACACACACACACACACACACACAGTTCTATAAAACTCTTTTTCTCTTTTCAGCGACCCTCAAAAATTGTATTTTGATGAAATATTAATATAGTATTTCGGGTAGAATGTAATAATTTTCAGACAAACGTGTTAGAGACAGAAAGAAAAAAGAAACAGAATAAAACCAGAAGAATAAATAAAATAAGTGTAAAAACACAACATAACTAAGGTTTTTCAAGTGCAAGAAGTAAGGATTTTTCAAATTTGTTGTCTGAAACAGCAATTCCCTCGGGAACAGGAAATGAAATGAAAATTGGAACAAAAGCAAACGTTATCCTTACCGCAGATGAGAAGTGACACAGACAGCTTTGTTATAAAAGCTTTGCAGTGATGTGGCTCTCTACATCCTCCTTAACTCAGGGATATCTCGTTAATCTCGATGACAAATGAGTCTGTAGCAACGTTTCCGAGAAGAAAGATGTCTTCTTTAGAATCTAAATGTCCTTGCATTTCCCAAAGAAAGCGTTTTTGTCTCAACGCATGCTTCCGTCTTTTGTGAATAAAGCCTGTTGCTGACACAAGCATTTGAAAATAAGAGCTGTGAAATTGAAAATGAATTGTATTTATGGTCGCTCTTGAACTGCTGTGGTTCTGTATCGCGCGTACATTTTGCTCAGAGGCTCCTTTAACAGTCCTAAAATGTCTTTATGTGCCGTAATTCTACAACATGGGACTACCGACTTCATTTCCCTCCCGAAAGAAGCTATGCTAAGGACTTTCACGCCCAAAAAAGTCCGTCATCCTTCACTGAGTTTGAACCGAGGCCTCGAGATACAAAGGCTAGCATGTTTCTCCCTAGACTATGCATGAGTGTGTTTCAGTTATCCCAAACCTCCGCCAGGGAACACACGACGAAAATTTAAGTCCAATAAATCTAATAATCCATATACTGACTGTAGCCGGAACTTGCATGATACTTTACAAGCTTTGATAAAGATTTGATACAGCGTGCATAACGGATTGCTTGGAAACCGAAAACGGAGAATGTGAATTCCAATAAAGTCGAGATTAGTCGAATTTAGATATGTGAATTTCTACAAATTTGCAATTATCATAATTAAAATAATTTCATAATTACTAGATAATATTTTCCCCCTACTTTGTACAGACTTTTGATTGTGCAACCATGATATTGGTTGGTGTGGTTAAAAATATCTTGATCCATCATCAAAATAATAAAAGTAAGCAAATTAAAAACTTACTAATATTTTGTTCCTGTACGACACGTTCTGAAAGTACTGAAGTCTTGTGGTGTGCCGATTTGAATATTCATGAATAGCCGCTTGTATAAATGTCTCTTTCTTCAGCGCCTTTTTTCTATTCCAGAAGGCCCGACAACTTGGACGCTGTGCCACGTGCACTTATGCTTCACAGATATGTAATGTTTAAAAAATGTATAACCATTCACCACGAGTAAAGATTTACTTTTCTCACTCTGCGTACTATATAAACTTTGGTGATGAAGGCGTGTATGCCCCGACAGACTGTTGACAATTGACTGTGAGTGAGTCGGGGTGAGGTAAGTGTTACCAGATAGGTAACAAAAGACTTATCAATCAACAAATTTTTAGGAGTGTCTCCATTTCTCAAATATTTTTGCCTGCTACAAATTTGTAGAAATTCTCAGTAATCCACCAAAAGTAGCTCTGTATAAATGTTTGTTTCTATGTGTGCAAGTTACTTTTCGCAATAGAATGGTCCAACTGGTTGCTATATAACAATTTAAGTCCCACGCCATATGTAACGTTTGTAATTATTTAGATACTTTCGCCAAAGGTAACTTCTAATGCAGTGTAAAATCAAAACTTTTTTTCTTTTTTTTTTTTTTTCTTGTTCTTTTTTTGGCCTTCTACCTAGAACTACTTGATTCAATGCAGAATTTGGTACCGAAAATCCCGGAAATACCTACAATTCCCAAGATCCATAATGAACCCACAAGAAATATTGCTTAACTTTCTCTACCAGGTACATATCAGCTAGAGAAAGTATTGCATTTCACCCAGAAGTTCGATACCGAGATTTCACTGTATATATGTTTTAAGGCTCCGCTGAATCAAAAACAAAATTAGAAAATGGTTCGTATGTATAACTCTGTGTGTGAACAGCCTAACTCAAAAATAAGCTCAGCATGTTCTAAGAATGTGACACCAAGATTTTCAGGAAACTCCCCCTCCCCCTTTACATGGAACATCTTTCGAATTTTTTCCTCAAAAATGACTAACGTCTTTTATTAAAATGCATGTTTTAAATATTGACATGAAAAATGAAATGTTGAATTGTATGGGAATGGCCTGAAAGACCCTATTAATTCTCAATGACTTTGCCACAGCAGATTATCCACAAAATCTTAAAACGTATAATTTATATAGTTTTTTCTTTGAGTGAACCATTTCGAAGATATTGCAAGTTACTCGTTTTAATTTTCAAATTATTATACATTAAACTTTACACTTTCCTCAAATAGGAATAGTTATTTGTTCTTTTTATCTTTAGGTCATGTAAAGAGAACTGAATTTCAATGTCATCACACAGCGGCTACCTCATAAAACTATTGACTCACTGAGGCCTAATGTATTCTCCTACTCTTTATGTATCCACAAGAGAATAAGTAGTGAAAACAGGTTTACAATTGCTTATTTTGATTAACATGATTCAATTAATATACTCTTATAGATAAAGAAAGTGTTGATAAAGTATTAAAAAACAAAATTATATCACAAGAATATTTTAATTGGAAAAACTATTAAGGGGTGTAAAGTAAGTGGCTAAAGAACTATTTTTACTACATTTTTTAAATTTAAATAGCACATTACGTACTTTGGTATTCATGTATATGCTACAAAACTTAGTAAATTTGGAGAAATGTTTTAAAAGTTTCAGAATTCACTCACGAGTCTCCGTAATATGATTTGAAAGTGAATTAAAAAAAAAAAAAATGTTACCAGACTGCGACTGAGAACTGTGCGGCATAGTTCTTGGAATGTAAGGTGAAAATAAAAAGGGGCCCATGTCAACTGCATCCACATTTAAGTTTAGGAAAAAACAGTGTTAATTGCATCCGGAGTTTTTTAATTCAGTAGGCTGGTATTTTTAAAATATGCCAGTAACACCATTGATTAGGTAGCTTAGATTTCTCGATAAGGCACATCCAAATATTATAGAACATGTTCTGCAACAGGACGCAATTAAGTCCTGTTTAGAATGCCTTCAGCTACTCCTTAAACAAGTTAAAGTTTAAAATGGATATGTTTTCAACGGAGTTTCAACTATGCAAACTTTCTTTACGTTTTTGTTTTCCTTTAATCGAGTTCAGTTCTTAGGTATTTATGCATAACATAATACAATGTAACAAATAACAAAAGGTAATCAATTTGAGGGGTTTAAACTGAAAATATTAAGAAGGCTCTAGTCCGTGAAACGGGAAGGGAAATGTTTGTGTCAGGAATTGAAAATACCGAGACTAACAAATCAAACCTTCAGAGACACATCAGATGTACGATCCAGGGGACGCAATTGCTGTATGACCTAAAAAACAAGAGACTAACGTATAAAACTGACATCTGGACGCAATCGCAGGTCCCGGTATAAAAGATGAGACATCTGTCCCTACGCTCAGCGTGGAATTGATCACATCACAGCCTCTGCAGTCCAAAGTTCTCGAGTAACAGACAAGTCTCTGTCCAACAGAGGACTTAATTAGTTTGTGACAGAGATTATAGACAAAGCTTACTAAAACATATGATGCATTCTATCTCCGAGATCGGGGTAAAATCAGTTACAGAATTTTTTTCCATAGGATTCCACAGAGAAGGAGAACGCTATCATGATGTAACCAATTGTGTTGTCTCCAACTGTCTTATTATTGTCCTCTTGATCATTTTTTTAAATACGTCTTCTACTGCACTCCAAGGATTAGACACAAATGCCTGTTCCGGCTTCAAAATGTACCTGACAATCATTTCCTTGGTTTTCACGGAAGTCTTCTTCCTTTCGGCCTGTAGTAGATGCTTTTCTTGGGATCTCCTCTGATGACATTCTTTGAACGTGTTGTTTTCATTCATTTCTGTGATGTATAATTTTTTTTCTTACAGAGAAAATATTTCGGATTCTTCTCTTATTTTATTGTTGTAGATTTTGTCTAAAAGGTTGCATCCTTTTAGCTTTATATACTATTTACTAAAAATATTACGTGATTAAAGTGCAATATTTCAACCAACAAGCACACTACAAATAATTCCATTTACCCAGTCTTCCATTTTACTATACATGCACACGTCTCAACGTGGTCATACTATCTTAAGCTAAAAAAAAGGTACGACAGGTTGTCATTGTGTGTATATATCTCTTATATTGAATATACGTTACATTTAGTTCTATATACATTATGTAATTCGTAAATAAGAATCATGTCGGTTTGAGTGGCTCAGTTGATTAGGTGCGGGCCTACTGATCCCAAAGTCTAGGGTTCGAACGCTTCTTTTTATTTTTAAAGGGAAAACGGGAATAAAGGTTATAGAAAAAACTTAACAATAGGGTGTTTGGGTATTTGGGCAGGAAGAAGGATGGGGCTTGGGAGGGATGTTATTCTGTGGTGCTTCTATTTATTTCATTCTTTATGGTGCTATATTATGTTGGGGCATTGTGTATGCTGGTGTCCGGTACCGCATTAGAGCACCCGGAGGCTTGCGGGTAACGATAGGAATCAAGCGGTAAACCGCTGTTGGGCAGGTAATCAGTCATGACCCAGGGGGCCCTGGCTACGACCTGCAGATTTGGTGACTGTTTAGTTGGTGCTCAATGGTATTCGTAGGAGTTTGTTTCAGGTGAATGATGTGGGTCCTCATGGACCCGTGTCCGGTGAGGATAGCGGTGAGATAGAGGTTGTGGCAGAGGCGTCCCTGCGGTGCTGGAGGTGCGGCGATGGGGCCTCCAGCTCGAGTGTCAGGCTGTCTCTGAACGCACCTCAGCCCCCTGGTTTTTAAGTGTGATTTGAAAGCGACAGCTGACATGTTCTGTCCAGCAACGCAAAGAAGGTCCCTGAAAGGAATGTGTTCCCTTACACAGAGGGAGAAGAACAGCTAATGTGTGTGACAGGGAACGCATACTACACAAGGAGCAGAATCGTTAAGAAAAACATGCGCCCTATTCACTCTGCACACAAACCAAGAAGATTCATACAGAAAAGCGGAAGGCTTCAGAATGCTTCTGAATGGTCTGTAACTGTACTGACATGAGGTGTCATAAACCTGTCCAGGGAGGGTGTGGGAACCTTCTACAATCCCCCTGCGTCTCAGACTCCGGAGACTTTCTCTCTTGTGGAGGACAGTAAAAGAACTGCACGACGAAATTCTGGACAAAGTATATCATTCTGGCAATTGACCTCTGACTGAAAGCAGTTCAAAATTAAGTTTTTAAGGAAGTTGTAAGTAAACGACACAAACCATGCGTACATGAACTGTGCTTTCAGAAGTCGTTTCTGTTTAATGAAGCAGGCGTTTATTTCCTCTTAGAATTGTTTGAGAGTCAAGTTCAACCTTAATGTTTAAATTCTTAAATCACATATTCATTCAATACAGTATTTAAGAAATACTGAAGCTTCACTTCACCAATAGTGTTGAGAATACGCCCAGATGGAAAGCAGCACTGCTCGCAACATACCTACTCAAATAGCAAAGATGTTTTGTTCAAAGCCTTCAATTTAAGGGCAGAAACAGTTGCTGTCGAATAAAATGCGTCATAATACGCTCCAACTCAATGTACTCAATGTTTCGACCAGGCATTCAAAATAGCTCCAAAGGTAACTTTAAGTCATCAACGTAAACCGCGAACCTATGACGTACAGGTCTTAGATGTTAAATATGTTCATTTTCGAAAGTGGTTAAGTGGTTGGACCGCTCGACTCTCACCAAGGCGGCCCGGGTTCGATCCCAGGCGGCCGCAAAGTATGATTTGTGGTGGACAACACGGTACTGGGGCTGGTTTTCTCCGGGATCTCCAGTTTCCCCCGCCATCTCATTCCTCCGGTGTTCCATCTTATCTCATGTATCACCAGTGTCACTACTTGCAGTGTCATATGTAGTAAAAGTGGGCGTTAAACATTTCATTCTTACATCACTCTTCTAGAATTATGCCAGGCTGAGTACACTCCATTTGAAGCCTTCTACCATGAGAAAAACTCCATATTGATGCTAGGGATAAGCTAGTACTTCCGACTATACGAGTGCGCAAAACTATTGCGTTACAGCTGGGACTGTTTTGACTTGAATATATGGAAGCTTCATTGGTCCTGCTTATTTTCTCTGCTTTGGTTTTCTACGTTTTTTCCAGTTATTTCTGTAGCCAAATTAAACTCCATAACCACCTAGTGCCGTCCCATCCTCCTGTTGTTTGTCTTTTCGTTGGCCTTGCCATGTCACGACCGTGTAAAATTGTAGTCTTTTTGTCGGCTTTTATCTCGAAAACAGGAAGCATTGCTGCCAACTTGAAAGTGTTCGAGGCGCAGATTAAGAATGAAACCAAATACCTGCATTGAGGTTGCAGCTAACGTTGCTTCAATACGTCTCCCAATAGATATTTCTTTCGCTGATCTAATCCGGTCTATCCTGTTGCTAACATGTATTTTCTGCTAGTAGCTACTAAAGTTATCACTTAATCACTCACTACATATTTAATAACTTAAGTATGATTTTTTGTTTTTGTTTTTATTTGTGTAACACCTTTAACTTTGTAGTCCTATTGAGGGTTTTAACTAGTGAAACAACTCCTTGACTGAAGTTTATACATTTAGAGTTAAATCATGTTCATCTTAAACATATGCACATACATACTTCGCACTCTGCAAGGCTGGAATCGAACACAAGATATGTAGGTTAAGAAGCCAGACCATTAGACCACAGAGGTAACCATTACAGTTTTTTATTTTGACTCCCAATATAATTTTAAGTGCAGCTGCTGCTAAGGTTTATTATTTCAGGCTCACCATTACGAATTTCATCCTGCAAATAGACACTGCCAAACTGGTGTACGAGATCTGTCGGACATTTTGCATGAAATCACTCATTTAAACTAATATTCTACAGAAAATGTGTTTATTGTTAAGTCCCTATAATAATCAAAACAGACCCGCCTCGGTAGCGTAGATGGTAGCGAGTCTGCCTCACGTTCAAGAGGTCCCGAGTTCGAATCTTGGTCAGGGTGAGTTACCTGGATAAGGTTTTTCCGGAGTTTTCCCTTATCCTGAAAGGCGAATGTCGGGTAACTCTAAGCTCTATGGACCCCGGACTCATTTGAGTACCATTTCACAGATTGCATTCATCGTCCGATGTGACTTAACGTTGGAGGACGTAAGTTACTAAAAATAAAAAAATCGAAACAGCCTTAATATTCTCTATCGTATATGTAGGTGCAAAAATTAGGAAAAAGAGACACCTGCATATGTGGGTGTTATTTTATTTTGTTTTAGAGGTTTTTAACTAGACTTGCCATATTTGAAAACAAACGAAAGGGCGGTATGATTTAAATGGTAAAATACACCTATCAAAATACAACATGTTGAATGTGTGCAACAATAAATATACGTCTTATTAATGTTAGGATTAAACACATTTTATTAACGTCTGTACCAAAAATTGCAAGTCACACTGAATACAGAATGATCCGTGGGAGACTGGAATCCACAGTCCGTCTCCTCAGCAAGTGAACCGCACAGAACAAGAGCCCAGATCGCGTGTATTTCATTTCACTGCTGCATGCTGAAGAAAGTGAAGTGAGAGTAAAAACCAGTGAAGTGATAGGGAAAATTTGAACCAGATCATAATCATATTAGAGAAATGACAATGAGAATTTACTGAGATGTCACTCAAACTGGACAATCATTATGCAATGTTATGTTTAAAATGATATAAATATACATAGATATATCTGCAGGAGAAGATATTCACTGGTCCCCTAACCTTATAAATACTATATTCTGTCTCTTAAAATTTCCTGAAAACGATAGTGCTCTTATATAATTGAATTAGCTAAAGAGAAACTTAATGACCGGAACACCATGCAAGCTCAATGACAGATAGAAATTATATCTCACTTCAGCAAGAAGAACGTTCCATTTAGCGTAGCATTTGAGACAGCTTCTTCCTTTACACCGTCGTGTCTTGTGAGGGCGTGGGAGTGGAGAAACTGACAGCTTTTGTTGTAGAAACACTGAAAGGCTGTTAGTGTAACAGAGTTATTTACTACACCACGGAATTTGATTTCAGTTTCTTTCAAGTGGTGTCGCCAAAGGTGTCTTGGGCTCCTTTTTCTGAAAAATATAGCTTTCTATTGATTTTTAATTTATTTGAAAGTCTGAAGTGGGTTATGAATCAATTAGGAAAACCGAACAAGTGCACGCATATCAATATAAAGATAATTAAAAGAGTAACAAGTGTGAAACGCGTGTAAGTTTATGTGGTGTGTGTGTGTGTGTGTGTGAGAGAGAGAGAGAGAGAGAGAGAGAGAGAGAGAGAGAGAGAGAGAGAGAGAGAGAGAGAGAGAGAGAGAGAGAGAGCATAAAAAGAAAAAGTCGGTTAAATACCAACTCAGTAGCGTGAAACAGCAATTAATTTCCACTAATTCACCTAATGGCGATCTGAACTATAAAACCTGGGCCTTAGAGTACTTACAGCATAGTAAGTCGTCATTTAGGTAGTTGTCTCATGTGTTTATGAGAACTCCTAAGTGGTTAACCGGAAAAAGAACGAGTGAGTTGGAGAATTAAATAACATGCTGGCACGTTGGCCATGGCAGCTCAATAGTTAAGAGCAGCTGAACGGAAACTAGAAGATTCGTGGTTCAAATCCCAGCTATGGCACTGAATTATTCAATTTGACTCCACCTTTCTACACTTTGGCCTACAGACGGCTAATGTAAAAGAACAATTAATTTCCACTATTATTATTATTATTATTATTATTATTATTATTATTATTATTATTATTATTATTATTATTATTATTATTATTATTCTCCCAATGAAATAACTCTATTTTACCAGTAAGGTATGTTGGTTTTCATTTAAAAAAAAAAACATAAATACAAAGATCAAAATAACTGGACATGATAACAGTTATAACTATTTAAAATTTGGGCAACAAAGTGCTCAAAAGCTGAAATGTAACATTTTTAAAGAATACATTAATAAACGGTGTTTGGACGTCTGTATTGCAATATGAAAGATGTTAAGTAAATATTATATATCTTTCTTGAAAATCACATCTAAATATTAAGTGTTCCAACACTTCCATCAACGCTTTCACATTTATATAGGAGAGTCTATATGGAATCTTCGAAAATAAGTTAAATTTCCCATGTCCGTTAGCAAACTGAATAAGAAATTAGTTGAAAAGTACTTGCAATTTACACGATCATTAACAGTAGCGAAAAATAGATTTAAGCGATTTGCCATTTATTCTGTTCATTATTATAATTATTATAAGTATTATTAATTATTTTTATTATTATTATTATTATTATTATTATTATTATTATTATTATTATTATTATTATTATTATTATTATTATTATTATTATTATTATTATTATTAACAAGCGGAATGATCTCTTTATTAATAATTAATTTGTTCCCTTCAACCATACTTCAAGTCTTAAAGACTATTTTCAATCTCTGTTGTTACACATTTTTAAACTTACGTACTGCAATGTCACGTGAAACGATGAATGAAATGAGTATAACGATGCTCAATTGAACCCAGGCTCCATATAGTTGGAGTTAGCAGACATTCATCTTTCAGGATAAGGGAAAACATGGGGGGGGGGGGGGGACTTATCCAGATAACCCACTCTGACCGAGATTCGAACTAGGAGCCTCTTGAAAATGAGTTACACTTATTTTGGTACGCCTTAGGAGTATATATTGCATAAAAAGACAACTCATTTAGGTTCTTAAGGTTAACATAGATTATTGTAGCTCGAAGAACACCAAATCTTCTAATCATAAAATACGGTAATAAAGTCAGGAACGCAATAATGAAACAGTTCTCAGTAAAACAGTTCGGAAACAGCAGTTGTCACAGTGACATCTGATACGTCGCCTATGGGCTGTTCTATTCGCTTGTTTCTTTTTGCTGCGTGCAAGTTTCCCCTTCAACCGGGCAGCCTTATTATTCTGCACAAACAGAATGAATGACGCTCTGCCTTCAAGGTCATTTCAGTTGTTTTTCACGCTCTTGGTTTTCCAAGTGTAAAACCCGAAAGCAGTTCTGCCAGGCAGCTGCGAGTGGTGGATTTGGATTGATTACATTAACTACCTTATGAGTCTTGTGAGCTTGTAGGTGGTTTTATATCTCCACAACTTTTTTGTGTTAAGACAAAGAGCGACAAGAAAGTGGATGCAATCTTCAATAAGGCCTAATAGCATTAATCTTTATGTTACAGTTTCTTTTAACATGTGGAGACTCGGAAGGATACATTTTGCAGTACTATGTCACGGGGATTTATATTTTATAGCGCACAGCAGACTGCAGCAGCACTTAGCTGTAAACAATTTGGATACACTCAGAATAGAAATTATTCAAACAATATAAACACTTCAAACACGATTATACTTCAACATTGTTAGCAGTCAAGTTTATGAAAAAAATATCATTGTTATTCTTTACACTGGATAATATGTATAGGACTGGAAAAAAGTATTCATACACCAGTGTTTATGTAGAAGAAAAAAAACTTAATTTATTACGATAGAACTGAAGTTAACATCCACAGAGTTTTTATGGCAAACAGTATGGTATTTCCTCCTGAATCTATACATATAAACGCATTACCTAAATTACTTCTCTTCAAAATGTAAATAACATGTTTGTACCAGCTGGTTTCTCTAAGAAGGAAAAAATTATTCATACATTCGAAGAAAATGGCAGTTTAAATACAGTACATTAATAAAATTAATACTTTATAGTCATTCCTCTTCTACGCACTGCTTCTGTTAACCTCTTTGGCATGGAGTGAACTAGTTTTTTTTTTTTTTTTTTTTTTTTTTTTGTACTCTCTGAAGACATTGTTTCAGAGCCATCTTACTCCTATGCTACTCCCGCCTCGGTAGCGTAGATGGTAGCATGTGTGCCTCACGTTCAAGAGGTCCCGAGTTCGAATCTCGGTCAGGGTGAGTTACGTGGATAAGGTTTTTCCGGGGTTTTCCCTTATCCCGATAGACGAATGTCAGGTAACTCTACGCTCCATGCACCCTGGACACATTTGAGCATCATTTCATCCATTTCATTCACCGTCAGATATGACTTAACGTTGGAGGACGTAAAATTAAAAAAAAAAAAAAAAAAAAACTCCGTATGCTATGCTTTCGGACAATTCTTACAAGGGCATCCCAAAGGTATTCAACTGGATTAAGATCTGCACTCTGTGCTGGAAACTTGAGAACGTGGGGAGTATGGTACAACAACCATAAACGCTCAATTTCTGCTGAATGCTTAGGGTGATTGTCTTGTTGAAAGTAGTAGTCTGTGCCTAAACTCAACTTATCAACACTCTTTTGCAGATTATTCTTTAGGATATTTAAATATTGAAATGTTTTATATAATTATTTATTGATCGATCAGCAGTACAATGCTTTACAGATCAGAGTGAAAGGTAACAGAACAATAAATGAAAGAACAATAACACTCAGGGGTAGGCTAACAGGCCACCCCCTAACTATATTAAGTTAGAACTCCAATAATACACACTGAGGAATTAAGTCAATATTGGAGATGTAAGAGACACATCAAGCACTAGAATCCCAGGAATCAGATACATCACTCAGAAGCAGGTTCTGTGGTAGTTTCCTGTTTAAGTGTGAGGGTTGGCGCATGCGGACGCCGATGCTATAATGCACAGCTCCTGGAACTTCTTGCAGTGTGGAAAAGAAATGACGGGCGATCCTGCCAATGAAGTCGTGAAGAGGTAAGAGTCCTAGTTCGTGATGGAGCTGCTGATTACGGATGAACCATGGAGCGTTGGGGTAGCGATGCGCATGAAGCGATTCTGTATGATCTGAAGACGACGCAGATGACATGTGTGTGCGGCCCCCCACACTTGGCAGGCATAAGTAATAAGCGGACGAACGAGTGATTTGTTAAATATTGAAATCTATCCATGTTACCTTCAGCAAAAAACAAGTTCCCCAACACCAGATGTAGCCATACATCCCCATACCATAGTTCCTCCTCCAGCATGCTTCACTGTGGCTTGAAGGTGCTTGGTCTACTGCACACCAAAATTCTGCATTCGTTTACAAATAAATTAAATTTGCTTTCATCTGTGAACAGTACCCTGTTCCAGAAACTCGTGTTCTTGCTTTCCAGCAAATTCAAGTCTTGATTTCTTGTTTTTCTTGCTGATGTATGGTTTCTTTCTAGGTACCCTAACGCCATAGCCTGCACTGTTTAGAAAATAGCGAACAGCCCTTGACGTTTTCGAACTGATCGTTAACACAGGCAGACAATGTAGAGGCTGTCAATTTAGCATCTTTTTATCATTTGTGTTAACACATTCTTTCCCTTTGCATTAGCTTCTGTGGTCGTCCTCTTCTTTCGCTATTAATGACAGAATTTCTCTGTATATATCATGTTATTATGGACTGCAAGTTGTCGGCTTCTTCCAATAATATCAGCAATGTTTGAAAATGATATTCTCTTTTTATACTGGAAGATGACTATCTATGTTGTTTCTTTGCTTTTGCGGCCCATTTTTCTGTTGTACGGCGTTCACTAGGTATCAGAACCAACAAGTAGGGGGTGTAGCTTGCAACTGAAGGCCTTACTTGCTAAATTTTAACCTAAAAATATCGAAATATAATTTCACTAGAGGATAAATAGGTCTATCAATAACGAAAATGAGGACATTATTCTGAAAATACATATTTATTGCACAAACCATTTAATGTATGAAAGAGAGAAAACATACATTGACCAATAATAAATAAACAAACTACTATTAAACTGTCGTACATTATATGAGTTATTTATTATTTACAGTATAAAAGTAGTTCACATTTGAGAATGCACTGCTTAACAATGTCTCATACAGTTTTCTTAAGATTTGAGATTTATTACTCTATTTTATCGCTATTATTGGAAATGTGCATTCCTAGGTGTAAGTGGAAATATGTTGGACAGAAACTTAAGCATCTACTATTGAAAATTGCAATAGTTTTTCTTGTTAGTTAAGTCAGGGTCGACACAAGGGTGGGGGGGGGGCGGGGCGCTTTTGGGGGTCAGCAAATTCTTAAACATAAATAAGGTAATTGAAAACGGGATGTTTAAATTCAAGCTACTTTCTAGAGACTTTGTTATGAAATTAGTGACAAATCAAGCTCTGGAGTTGGTAACCTTGGCAGTCACCCTCAGTGATGATTATCATCAAAGCATCCTATATGCGACAGATGTTTAAAAATTAGTATCACGTTTGCAAAGAGGAGGGTTTTAAGTCCCTTTTTTGTTGGGGATGAGCCATAATAGATTGTCATAGGCCACAGTGCATGACATTTCCCTCTCTGTTTTATACTATATATTATATAAGGCACAGTCGACCGTCAGGTGTTTTATGTTGGCATGGCTTTAATCTCCTGATGAAGTGGTAAACTCGATATATTAAACATCATATGACTGCCTTTTTTCTTTAGTTGAGAACAAGCTCTCCTTGAGTTTTATTTATTGATCATCTATGCAAATACATACCTACATTATGTGAGAACAAGTAGTCATGGAGATATAGCATTGAGGATACAAATTAGATAATGTTTGGAACCGTGAGTGGTAGCAAAACTCTAAACGACCCTAAAGTATGTTTCTGATACTAATTACCTTACTTTTATCGTACCACTCTTTCTGGAAAAATAAGTTCAGACACTTCAAAGTTCAAGCCAATCAAAATAGTAGTATTCTAAAAATCAACGGAAGTTCAATTGAAAATACAGTTTTTTCCCACATATTGGACACTTTGTGGTTATTTCAATATGAACTTATTTCTTTATAGCACTCCATTCGTAACTAACATAGATAAATTGATAGTCTTTTGCTAGATTCACTACAAAATTTCAAATTATTTAACGTTCATTTCCAGAACGGTCACATAAACAAACTAGGACGATCCCATTGGGAGTGGAAAAAGAGAAAGAAAAACATGCTGTACTATGACACTCTTAGGCCACTAAAGCCAAATTCATAGATGTTTATAATGGCAGTTCCCTGACTCTGTCCTTCTCCACTCCCATATGTTTAACAACATGGTCGTTCTAGGCCGAGACAGATTTGCTACTACTTGTGGGCTTTCTTCTCGGTTATAGTCTTAATTATTATTGCAATTTGCAAGATGGAATAAGACCTAGTGAAGAGCGATGCCCCTCAGGACACTCGAGGGGATCTGCAGAAGGGTGACTGGTACGACTTTGGTCATGCTCCTGGTATACCAATGTACAAGGAGAAGACGAAATTAAACCTGGTGATGGCTGTGATGCTGCTGAAGACGCACCAGGAGATGCATAGAGGGTCGACTGACTTGAGGTTTCTTGCACTGTTTCCTGTACATCACTGTGGTAATCATTTTGCTGGAAACTGCAGTGAGATGTTTGCGAGTTTTTAGATCGTTTTAAATTGAACATTAAATTATTAATTTCACGCATTGCTACTTCTCGAGTGTCTTCATCTAACGCTCGCAGTTTCAAACACAGAAGTTCACAAAACAAAGAACAGTCGTCCTTTTCTGTCCTGGGTTTAGTAGCCGCTTCTTTTACAGGATGGCAAGCTTCAACAGGCGCTACTTTTTCGGTTTTCCGTTTTTTGACAATAGGAGGTCCACCTGGATTAAGTGGTGCTGATCCAGCTGAGGTGGTGTCATGCTCTTTGTGTTCGAACGCAGTAAGTTTTGGTGATTCATCAAAAGGATCGGCCATGCTGGAAGATGATTCTTCGGTTATTTCGGCTTTTGGTAGATTACTTTCTATGTCAACAGATTCTCTCTCAACATCAACCAGCTCACCTTCCAGATGCTGAAAAGAAAATTGTATTTTTAAAATGTTGCAAACATTTATAAAAACTTAAAATAAATAAATAAAAAATCGATTAGTAGTATTTTATATGCACTTTTCCGTATATGTGTGAGGGAGAGGTGCACGTGCTCACAATTTAAATACATTTCATTTACAACAGTTCTTATTATTTACAGAATTCTGAAATAAAATTTAAAGAAAGTTTTTCGATTTCTTTATTTCTCAGAGAACAAAATGACGTGCAGTACGAAATTGTTAATTTTCTCTTAATATATTAGTGAAAATAAAATTAGAAACATTAGCTGTTAAATAAAACTGTCAATTCATCCTTCCCACTCCTAATATAAAAATATTCTCATTTCACGACATTCAATTTTATCTTGCTTGTTTTGTCCCACGTATATTATTGAACATAATTTATGTATTTCTCGGAAAATATTTCAAAGTAACTTATTAAATCATTAGCTACATATTTATGCATCACCAGAAAAAAAACTTAGTGGTAAAAAAAATATTACAACAAAAGGAACACATTTCTGAAATTTCAAAAAAAAAAAAAAAAAAAAAAAAACTATTTGAGTCGTCCTGCGCCGTGGGTAGCGGGCTAAGGCAGCATGCCTTGGTCCCTGGCCACGGAAAGTGGCCCGAGTTCGACCCCACCCATGGGGTGCGAATTTAGGTCCCGGGTATAGGACCGGTGCCCACTCAGCATCGTGAGGAAGTGAGGGTCTTACGCTAGGTAAGCGGCCCTGGTCACGAAAACCAACGTTCCGGCTGGGGGATGCCGAGATGCTGACCACATCTCTCTATATCGGTTGGATGATCGCCCTCCTCTGCCGTGCGTAAGTGGGCGTGAGGCCGGTAGTCGGGTTGGTAGGCCCTGGCCCTCTTAGGGCTGTCGCGCCTGTGGTGGTGGATTTATTTGAGTCAATGACCTAGGTGAAAAAAACTTTTCATAGAAAAATGTCTGCTATGTTCTCACTTTATCATTGTCTTCGACGTGTCTTTGGAAAGAAACAGAGCGTGTTTCGTTTCAGCTGAACTACGCGTAGAGCTTCTTGCCCGCAATGAGTTTATCATTTACGTTTTATATACAACAGTATCAAGAACTATTTAAACTATTTCATGTGAAAGAAAACAATTAACAAGAAAAACTAAGGTTCCTGAACTCTTGGAGCAAACTTAATCCATGGCGTAATGACCCAAAGCGGGCTTCAGCCTCGCAACCCGACTACTGACCTCATGCCCACATACGCAAGGCAGAGGTGAACCATCATCCAACCGATGCGGGAAGATGTGGTCAGCATCTCGCATCCCCAGTCGGAAAGTTGGCTTTCTAGACCTAGCTCCTTGATTTCCTCACGATCCTGAGTGGACAGCAGTTCTATAACCGGGACTTAAAATCCGCAACTCCCAGGGGTGTGATCGCATTCCGCACGCAGGGAACCGAAGCATACGCTCTAGCCCACTAGGACACGGCGCAGGACAACACTTGGAGTAATATATTTAAATATTATATAGTAAGGGTATTTCTGTGCTTCTTTAGTTGGTAACTGTCTATATACCATACGAACAGAATTATTAACAAGGACGACAATAAGCTAATGTGCATCATTATCAGGCTTAAAGTTATTTTATGTCCCGTAAATCTTCGATATGGGAAAACCGGCTTTACCTTCCCTCTAAGGAAGCCATGCTAAGACCTTTTACGCCTGAAAAAGTCTATCGTCCTCCCTTGGGTTTGAACCCGGGACCCCGAAAACCAGACATAATCATGTTACTCCTAGACAACGGAGGATGACTCCAAGACGTACCTGTAACTCCGGTACTCTGTGCAGAGTATCTATTTACAAAAATATTAATGCTTTGCTGTTTTGCTAAATAAGAGACCTTTCCTCTTGATTTCGTCGAAAATGGATTGATTTATTGAGTAGAGTAATTGTTATCGAACACTCTTTACACACTCTTTACATGGCTCTGCAGATTGTCTTTTCCCACTGTCGCTAATAAACGATGCAGTTGTTTCCACCTTTCTTACTTTCAATAGAAATGGTGGCTTGGTTGGAACACTACGTGTTTCGGAATTCGAAATGTCTGTAACCAGATATTTCTCTGCTCAAAAACACACTGCAACGGTACCGAGAGCAGTTTGCAGCGAAATAACGTCTGCACAAATTTAACATTATTACTGATAACGGACAACATTCATACCATGGGTACCAATAAAGATTCGTCTATTATCACAGCAATCATAAATTGGAATTTCAAATGTGTACTTGCTGCCAATGTTGAGATGCTAATTTGCTGCAATGGAGTTGGAGTATTTGTATCTGTTTTCCAAGTTTATAGAAAACCAATGGTACTGGTACCAGAAAAACTGACTACTGTGTGTTTCAAATGGGATTACGTTTGTCCTTGAGCGCTGCTAGATGAGCAACAAATTGGAGTCTTGCAGTGTTGTCATATTACATTCCCCGTAAGTGGTGTGTGACGAGCGCCAACCTAAATCAATCTCTAATAAATACTATTCCCGCTAAGACAAAAATTCGATTTTGCAAAAACTGATCCATTTGGAAGGTAGAGAGTAATGTATCTAACATAATTCCCCCCCCCCCCAAAAAAAAACACATTTTTAGCTCAAATAGTTTTTCTAATTACTAAGAAATGAAACGTAAACGTTTGACATGATGCGATAAAAGAATTTGAATAAGCCATGGTGTTTGTTAAATTCGAGCGAGAACAAACAATAGAATACACTTCCTGCTGGCTTGTAGAATGGTGCATTGGCAGAACGTGACTTATCACATATTACATATTTGTTTATTAATCGTACGTAATCTCTATTTACTCTAGAGAATTTAAAGCAGTATTATTCAGTTGTTCTTCCGTTTAAAAACCAGGTAAAGTGTATCAGCTGGATCATCCAATCACCCCAATTAAATAATTATCATAAAAACAAAAAATTAATTATTAACTCAATTAATTAATAAACTTATTAAACTCTCTTGCTATTGAAATGAGACACGAGGTATTATAAAGCACCTTCCACCTTACCACTGGTAGAACAATCCAATTGAGTTAATATGGGCTCAAATTATGTTGCAAACCGAAATAATAGTTTTAAACTGACTGACGCTGAAGGACTTATTCACCAAGAAATTTTTAAGGTGGCACAAGACTGGGAAAACTGCATGAGACACTAAGATAAACTACAAGAATACTTTTTTTGGAAATAAATAGCACGTGACGAGATTTTGGACCCTATCATCATAAACTTGCAACACTCAGACGATGAAGACAGTGATAAAGACGAATTGTCTCTTAACGGAAGTGACATTCATAGCTATATGAATGTTCCACTAGAACTTTCGTTGGTTTAGAAAAATAGGTAATTCATATATTATAATTAATTTTTTAAACTATACATTTAAAACATGTGCATAATATACTCTCACCCAATTATCGGAAGGCACAATGTAACCGCAGTATCAGACAGCGATTAGGAAGCGGCGAATGAATTGAAATCACGAGAATTAAAAAAAGAAGATAAATTAATAAAAAATGCTTTACTAAACTAATATAAAATATTGTTATATTAATATGAAATTAGAATGAAATTAGAGTAATGATTAAAATAGCGGTTTAATTAAGAATAAGATGGGAAGAATATAATTTAAGACAACTAACATACTAGAATCCATGTAAGGGAGAGAAAATATTTCTGTAAAATCTGAACACAAGTCGGGGAGACAGGAAGAGGTGACCGTTAGCCTCTTTGTTTAAGGAAAGGTTCAATGTCTGAGAACTATAAGCAAAAATGTATAGGAACAATAAGGTTTTCTAGATGCGGTCAAGCGTAAGACCTAAAAGGATTTACTTTGCTAAGGTGATAACGATGTATACCGTTACAAAGAGCCCAGGGTAGGCGTGACCCAACTCACGGTGGGATGTAACGTCAATGAGTTCGATGAGTTTTGCTAACCAATAAAGAAAATTTGAAATAAAATGAGAAACCAATAATAATGTAAGATTTGAGAAATAGGAAGAAGGGTGAGTTATTTTGGTCATGTGATAAGGGTTAGAGTAGGGATCAGAATAAAGTACGAACGGAATCGCAGAGTAGACGAAACATCACTTCAACAGTCATACTACGAGGGGAAAGATGTGTTAGTGCGCATGAAGAAGAAGTAGGGAAGATTTCTAAGTCCGAAATGTAAATCACTTCAAAAGTCATACTACGAGGGGAAAGATGTGTTAGGGCGCGTGAAGAAGAAGTAGGGAAGATTTCTAAGTCCGAAATGTAAATCACTTCTACAGTCATACTACGAGGGGAAAGACGTGTTAGTGCGCGTGAAGAAGAGGTCGTAAAGATTTCTAAGTCCGAAATGTAGGGAAGTCAAGAATAACGCAACCAGCGTGAGAGAAGCAGCAGAAGAAGTTTATAATAGCAAAGTATTCGCCATATAAAGAATTAAGAGAATTCTGTTAGGAAGTTTAGTAACAGGTGGTCACCGCTACAAATCAATCTGAATCAACGAACTTAGTGAGAATTAAATTAAATCATTTTTTGCAACGAACCAGTGTATTATTGAGACAACTGAGCAGCCAACAAACAACAAATCCATTTCCTACAACCATTCACCTGAGGACAAGAGATCTCATAGCTCCAATTCGAACCCAAATCAAAAGTAAACACCAACCAATTGAAATCTGACATGCGGGTATGCCGCATAATGGCGCCGACACGTTGGGGCTTCGAATTGTAGGAAATGGGTGAAATGTAACGACGAAGGACGACTACAAGGAGAAGTGAGAAGAACGACGACGAAGGACGACTACGAGGAGAAGTGAGAAGAACGACGACGAAGGACGACTACGAGGAGAAGTGAGAAGACCGACGACGACAACTACGATGAGGACAGCAGAGACTACGAAGAAGACGGCAAAAAACAACTACATAGAATTTTCCCCCAACCAAGAGAGAAGTTCAAGTTCTTTCGACATCAACTGAGCCTACTAGACGACGAGCAGCACGACAAAAATTGGTAAAGACATCACATAAACACCACAGCCGTACAACAGAACTGTGAGTTACACATACTCAATTTATATTTCTTGTAAATGTAATATCATTCATTGAGATCAATATCTATGTAATGTCTTAGTAATAAGTATTTTGGAAGAGAAATTCAAGGAATAAAGGGGAAATTCAATGCTTTTGAGAAATAAGAAAATCGTACAGAATAAATTTAAAATGGAAAATTCTGGGGAACAAATAGTTATGGAGACAGAGAAAGAGTTAGAAGTTGTTAATGAAGAGATAATGGAAAGCAATGTTATAGGATCAGTAGATGAGGGTGTAAATGGTGTAAGTAGCTTAAATGTAAATAGGAGAAGTGACAATCCTGGGGTTATGGAAAATCTACAAGAGATGTTCCAGAAACTCATGGCGCAAATGACTATTCAGAGTCAATCACTAGAGACTAAATTAGTAGAACAGAACCAAGCACTAGAAGCTAAATTAGTAGGACAGAACCAAACACTAGAAGCTAAATTAGTAAGTCAAATTACAAGCCAAGGGAAAGAAACAGAAACTAGAATCACTGTCAGAATTCAAGGAATAACAGGGGAAATCCAGTCTGTAAAAGAGGCCCTGCAGCGAGAAGTAGGTACTATAAGAAGTGACCTAGAAGCTACCAAATCTCTCGTTGCAGGAGTAGAAAATAGAATAGGGGAGGAAATTAATAAGGAAAGAATAAGATTAGATGAACTGACCACGACACAGGTAACTTTTGTACGAGAGATAAATGACCGGTTTGACACTGTAAACAATAGTATAGCAGCTGACATGGAGAAGTTAAAAGAAAAGGTAGCACGTGTAACAAATATTCAATCAGAGAATACACAAATGTTGAGGGAAACAGTAAGCGAGATATCTCAAATCAGAGATACTGTAACTGGCTTACAGCTGGGACAGCAAGGGCCGGTACCTGAGAGTTCCAATTGTTCTATACATACACACAATGGAGAGAGGCAGAACGAACAGGTTAGCGCCCCTTCTGTCTCTCCTCAAAGCAGCAATAATTGCGAAGTAAATATGCAAAACGTAAATATGTATCCACCAGTGCACATGAATTTTCTAAGCGAATTGCCCCTCCCGAAATTTAATTGTCGCAATGACAACGCAGTACAATTTTTGGCCGACTTAGAAAAGTATTTTGCCATCAGAGGCGTACCCGAGCAATATAAGATGATAATAGTTCAAAGGGCGTTAGAATCTGCCGAACTTAATTGGCTACGAGTAACTGTGGGAGAAGGATGCAGCTACGAGTTGTTCAAAACAGCTTTCCTAGAAAAGTATTGGAACGCCAATGTCCAATACCAAGTAAGGAATCAGATAACAAATGGCCGATACCAAGGTAATAATGGAGAGTCTATTACTGATTATTTCCTGAGATATTCGCAAATGAGTAAATATCTACAACCTCCATTACAGGAAGGCGAACTGATTTCTCTTCTCACACCCCACCTTCCTGAGAACATTAGAAATCACATGGTGGTAGCAAGACCTCAGACATTGAGAGAGGCAATTACATTATTAACAGCTTTACAAAGCGTTGGGACGCAAAATTCACAAAATAGACATGAGAATCGAATGCCAGTGAGAAATCCACACAGACCGTGGAATAATAATAATCATGACGGGGAAAGGGCACACAATCCCCGAAATTTTAATACAAACCATATGGCTACTCGTCAAAGATACGATGCCCACGTCCCGAGGGAATTCCCTAACAACAATAGAGGGAGACAGGGACCACCAAATTCAAATTCATATAATTTCCCTATAAGATATGTACATGTAACTAGGAATGGAAATAGGGGTCACCCCCCATTTCTTCGAAGAGGGAATGCAAGACCGACGTTCCGACTACCAGAAGCTAATAGACAGTATCAATCACGTGACGCTGGTAGAGAGAACCATACAGACAGACCTGAAGTAAGACAGAGGAATCAACTTCTCTCAAGAGAATGGGTGCGTTCTCCTCCACCCACACCGAGGGACGCGGCGCCCGAGGTAGATGAAAGGCCAGACACGACACAGCAGACGGGAAATGACTCCAGGGTGCGATAGAAGACGTCCCGCATCGGACCCGGATGAACACGCTAGTTCTTAATTTGAACAGGGACACAGCTCTGAGTAGGGTGGTACAGAATAAAACAGAAACAGAAATAGTAAACGGTACTCAAATGAACAATCACTTAACAGAATTGCAAGAAGTGAGAGATGCTCCACGTATTGCTGCAATAATAAACAAAGAAAAATGGCACATTACCATAGATTCAGGATCCTTAGTTTCAGCTATAAGTCAAGCATTCTTTTATCACTTAAAAAACAATGGAATGAAATTGCAAACATTGCCCGTGAAAAGTGCATATTGTACTCTGGCAGTAGGTCGTGCCAAACAAAAGATTAATACACAAATGCTTTTGAAAGTCACCATTGGGGAGGATACAATAGAATTTGTATGTTTTGTTATTAATAGGCTATCTGTAGACATTATTATGGGTAATGACGTGTTGTATGCGCTTCAAGCTAAGTTGAATTATCAAATGGAAGCCTTGGAAATCAAAATTAAAGACGTCATAGTTAAAGTTCCGTTTAGCTCAAGGGAAGCAGAAAATGAGATAAGATTGACAGATGAAGAAAAAGAAATAGATGGAGAAACATTTTTTGTAGAATTTATACGAATAGGAGGGATGGAGCTAGTTAAGATGAATCCATTAGAAGCAGAAGAGATGAGAAACTATGATAAGGAAGTGTACGTAGCGGCAGAAGAACGGCTTTTAGAGATGACGTCATACGGACTTGGGCAGGCAGAAGAAGGTGAACAGGAGATAATTACCCTACCAGATGATTTCCAGGTAGTCGAAAATAATGTAAACATGACCTATAGAATAAGAGAAACAGTAGTAAACTCGAACCTACTTAACGACCACCAAAAAGAGATTTTTTATAACATCTTATGTAAACACAGAAATGTATTTTCGGAACACACTGGGACCTATAATGATTTTGAGTATGAATTCGAGATACATGATGTTCCCCCATTCAAATATAAGTGCAGACCTATTCCATTGGATTTACAGGAGGCAGTGAACCTTAAAATACAGGAAATGTTGGAAGATGGAATTCTGGAGATATCTACATCAAAATTTATAAGTCCCCTATGTATAGTCAGAAAAGCAAATGGAACAGTACGACTGACGATAGATGGACGTCATATAAACCAATATATTGTTCCGGATAATTTTCGAACCCCAGCAATTGAGCAAATTTTGGCCGGTATTGGGGCACAAAGGTATTTTACTTCACTAGATGTGACCAACTCATTTTTGCAAATTAAGTTGAAACCTGAGTTAAGGCAATATACCTCATTTTTGCACGGAGGATATCAGTACCAATTTACAAGAAATTGCTTTGGACTAATTAATTCTGGAAGCGCATTCCTACGGGCGATGCAGAAAATACTCAACACGCAAAGGGAAACATATGTGTCACAGTATGTAGATGATTTATTGATATGCAGTAGAACAGTGGAAGATCACCTTACATATTTGGATTTAGTGCTTGGGAGGCTAGCAAATGCTGGATTAACACTGAATTGGGCCAAATGTAAATTTTTCCAGGAATCAGTTAAATATTTAGGATATATCATAACAGGCGAACATATAGCTCCTGATCCAGAAAGAGTGGAAGCCATTTTGAAAATACCACGACCTAAGACACCAAAACAAGTAAAACGTTATCTGGGTGTACTTGGGTACCAATCAAGGTTCCTGATAAACTATGCAAAGGAAGCCGCACCGTTGCGAGCACTACTGGAAAAAAAATCGAAAATGGCGATGGACTATGGTAGAAGAAAATGCTTTTAAAAGATTACAAGAACTCTTCAGTGAATCCGTATTATTGACATGGCCTGATCCAGATTTACCTTATCTCATATACACGGATGCCTCCATGGTGGCGTTAGGAACTATTTTAGCCCAAGAGACACCGACTGGAGAATTAAAGGTCATAGCCACAGCCTCCCGAGGGTTAACGAAAACCGAAAAAATTGCTTGCATAACAGAACAGGAAATTACGGCTATTTACTACGCCATTTGTAAATTTAGACAATATATATATAATAAAAGGATTGTGATATTCACCGATCATATCAGCCTATCATTTATACGAAATTGCAAATTGACCAGTACAAAAATTGCGAGATATATCCACGAGATCATGGCTTACAACCCAGAGATTAAACATATACAGGGAAGTCTTAACATCTTTAGTGACATGCTTTCACGTATAAAGCCACAGGGGAATCTTCCAGAAAATATCAGTAGTCATGGTACAGAATTACCAGTGTTAAAGATGGATGTAACCTTCAGTATAAAATTAACAAAGGAGATGAGAAGATTGTCGGAATTACAACGCCAGGATTGGAAATTAAAACAAATTATGGAAAAGGCATTGCCCATAGATCAAGCAAATTCACAGAAATACGGAGTGCTAAATAACGTATTGTATAAGTTACAGGGTGTTTCCAAACCTACTTGGAAAGCATATATACCCGCAGCGCTGGAAGAGTTAGTGATTTCTGCTTACCACACAGCTCTTATACATGCTGGCGTTGAGAAGACAATGATTTCCATAAGCAACCATTTATACATATTTAGATTAGGCAAGAAAGTTAGGACCTTTATATCTACATGTGACATCTGCCAGAGGGCAAAATCATTAAATTATAAGATAGATCGACCCCCTGTATCCATCACCAGGAAGGAACCATTAGAACTAGTTGCAGCGGATGCATATGGTCCACTCCCTGCCGGAAGAGGAGGATTAAAATATTTATTTGTACTTATCGACGTGATGTCGAAATTTGTGAAAATATACCCTCTCAAGAAATTAACAAGTGCAGCATGCGCGAATAAAATAGTGAAAGACTATATAGTCAAATACGGGAAGATGAAAGCACTATTAGTAGATAACGCGTCCATACACCATGGAAGACGATTCGTGCACACCATTCAGGATGCCGGAATTCGCATCTATAACACAACGTCGTACCATCCGTGCTCTAATCCAAGCGAGCGCGTAATGAAAGACCTAGGTGTTCATCTCCGAGTCCTTTGCTCATTGAAACAGACTACCTGGCCAGACCACATCAACTATATTGAGTTTATATTCAATAATTCAGTCAATTTAACCACAGGATATGCTCCTATCCAATTGCATAGGAATTTAACACCGGAACCAATAATAGAGGGTGTTCCGGAAAGTATACAAGTGACAACCGAAACAGATCGAGAACGGATCCAGAATGCTGTTAAAAGAATAATGGAAAAAGTAGAGAAAAGAAACGCAAAGAAAATGCGGTATAAGAAGAATTGGGAACCAAAGGTCGGCGACTTAGTTCTAGTGAAATCGTTCGACAAGTCAGATTTGTTAGGAAAAAAGACTAGAAAGCTATATATGCTATGGAAAGGCCCATACCGGATTGAGAAAATATTTGGTGACAGAGCGTATGCTCTATCACACCCAAGAAATGGTAAACCGATAGGCAGATATAACATCTCCCTAATAAGGCCATATCGTCAGAAAAACGTTGTAAACAGTACAGAGCAGACCCAAGAATCACCTGTGTAAATGTGATTGAAATTATATATACGAAGATGTAAAGAATACCAAGTAAAAGTTATATAATTAGTACGGGTAACGTTTTCGTTTGAAATTCAAACACTGCGTGGGAGTTGCAAGTTCCAAAATTCCTGTGCACAAACAAAATGATAATGTAATAAGAATAACCACAGCTAATGAACATGTTAGAAAGATCTTTAAAAATAATTTGTGAAATGTAAATATAGTATAAGTACTGATGTATTCATGTGCCAAAAGGCTATATTGTTATTGTAAAGGTCACAGACTTAGGCGTGACAAAGTGAAAGAAAGTTGAGAGTGAAAAGTGAAGTGGAAAGACAGGACAATGAACTGCCAATGTTTACTGTCAGGTAAACGAAACACCTGATTACAGGTAGACAACTGAGTGCAGGTAGAGGTAACCATATTTGGACATCGTTACGCAAAATATAATAATGTGAGGACGAATGTTCTTACGGTGAAGGACTGAAAGATAAAGAAACGTCCCAATAAGTTAATATAATAAAAAAAAAAAAAAAAAATCATTGAATGTAAAATGTAATATTGTAAACTGTAATATAGTAACATTAATGTAGTACTTAAGGAATGTAATAAGGTAAAATCAAGTTGATGTCAAGTGAGACAAGGATAATTCAGTGAAGTGTATATATATAGTTGAGGTATCACGAATGTTATTTGTATATAGGGTAATAACCACATATACGACAGTGTACTTGTCTATGTACGTAATGTATCATATCTATAATTCTATGTATATGATGTACCATATTGACCATTCTATGTGTATAAAGTAACACACTGATGAAGATGAGGGAAACGGTGACCACCGAAAAATGTTTCGAGTAGGGAATGAGAAATTATAAGATATAAGGAGGAAATGTCATGACGGGGGTTTGACAAAATTTAAATAATGGGTATTTCATTTTTGTCAAACGGGCATTATGTAACCGCAGTATCAGACAGCGATTAGGAAGCGGCGAATGAATTGAAATCACGAGAATTAAAAAAAGAAGATAAATTAATAAAAAATACTTTACTAAACTAATATAAAATATTGTTATATTAATATGAAATTAGAATGAAATTAGAGTAATGATTAAAATAGCGGTTTAATTAAGAATAAGATGGGAAGAATATAATTTAAGACAACTAACATACTAGAATCCATGTAAGGGAGAGAAAATATTTCTGTAAAATCTGAACACAAGTCGGGGAGACAGGAAGAGGTGACCGTTAGCCTCTTTGTTTAAGGAAAGGTTCAATGTCTGAGAACTATAAGCAAAAATGTATAGGAACAATAAGGTTTTCTAGATGCGGTCAAGCGTAAGACCTAAAAGGATTTACTTTGCTAAGGTGATAACGATGTATACCGTTACAAAGAGCCCAGGGTAGGCGTGACCCAACTCACGGTGGGATGTAACGTCAATGAGTTCGATGAGTTTTGCTAACCAATAAAGAAAAATTGAAATAAAATGAGAAACCAATAATAATGTAAGATTTGAGAAATAGGAAGAAGGGTGAGTTATTTTGGTCATGTGATAAGGGTTAGAGTAGGGATCAGAATAAAGTACGAACGGAATCGCAGAGTAGACGAAACATCACTTCAACAGTCATACTACGAGGGGAAAGATGTGTTAGTGCGCATGAAGAAGAAGTAGGGAAGATTTCTAAGTCCGAAATGTAAATCACTTCAAAAGTCATACTACGAGGGGAAAGATGTGTTAGGGCGCGTGAAGAAGAAGTAGGGAAGATTTCTAAGTCCGAAATGTAAATCACTTCTACAGTCATACTACGAGGGGAAAGACGTGTTAGTGCGCGTGAAGAAGAGGTCGTAAAGATTTCTAAGTCCGAAATGTAGGGAAGTCAAGAATAACGCAACCAGCGTGAGAGAAGCAGCAGAAGAAGTTTATAATAGCAAAGTATTCGCCATATAAAGAATTAAGAGAATTCTGTTAGGAAGTTTAGTAACAGGTGGTCACCGCTACAAATCAATCTGAATCAACGAACTTAGTGAGAATTAAATTAAATCATTTTTTGCAACGAACCAGTGTATTATTGAGACAACTGAGCAGCCAACAAACAACAAATCCATTTCCTACAACCATTCACCTGAGGACAAGAGATCTCATAGCTCCAATTCGAACCCAAATCAAAAGTAAACACCAACCAATTGAAATCTGACATGCGGGTATGCCGCAACAACCAACTAACGGCTGAGCGAGGGCCGGGAAGCATTCGCCCACGCCTACCCATTTATCTTGTAGCGGTAACGAGGGGTGGCTGGAAAAACATCACTGTGCCGTCTCTTTCGCCTCCCCCTGAGTTCTGGAACATACAGGATATTTCATCTAACCCGGAACTTTCTAGATAGGTCAGTTGGTCTTATATAAGCGACGCGCCGGGCTGAAGAGAGTTCAGTTCTTGGCGAGCAGCCGTGAGGAGCGCCGAGTGAGGGAACGGACCGGAAGACTGTGTACGTGCAGAGGAGTTGTGCGTAATTGGAGTGTGGAGTGCACCTGTGACAGACGAACTGACGAATTGTAATTGTGTGCATTACGTAATTCTGTGTAATCGGCAAGTGTTCCAACTGTAATTCGGTGGAAATAAAGAGCATTTTGAGTTTGTGCAATTGGACTTTTAATTTCACGAACCCACAAAGTTACAATACGAATATCCATGGTGCAATTGTGATATGAATAACTGCATTATTATAAAGCTTATAAAGCTTTGGAAGACTGGCAAGTGTGCGAGATAGAGGGAAATAGAGTGGGGGTAACGAGGTGACAACGCTGAAGTCTCTAACGCATCTGATTCGCTACAAACCAGAACTCTTCCAATTGAAACACATAGTAATATCATGGTGTGTGTATTACTCCAAACGTTCCCGTATAATATTAAACTCTCTTAATGCTTTACTTTCTAAAGTACGGAATTTATTCCCGAATCATTGATAAATGAATTAGAAGGATTTTAACCCTCATGAGCATAAAGTAGGCACAAAAGCATATCAAGGAAATAGTTACAAATTTTTCTAAACTCTTTAGTTCAATACCTATGTCAGAAGAACTTGACAGTTCAAGTATTACTGAAGACAAAGCAAAATAAAAATAGAAAACATAACGAAATGGTGTGTGCCTGTAAACTTATTGCATATATCTACAACAATTACCTGTATTTTCTAAAAACCACTTAGGTACTTTGAAAACTGACATACAGTAAATTATTGTCTGATTTAAATACAATGTATAAAAAGCAATCAATTAACTGATGCATATATCTTTTATAAATATTCATAAAGCTTCTTACCTCATTATCTCTGTTTGCCCTTGGAGTATATACAGCATGCAGAAAGGATACCATTTTGTCAAAGGCAAACCACTCCGGCTTATAGACTTCAGTAGTTGAGCTTCCAGTCATCTGGCTTTTTACCACTTTCATTGTCAGTTTTCTGTAAGTTGCCATTAGATTGTTCTTTTTCGTTTTTAATTCCTTTAAAGAACAGTACATACTAAAACTGCTTTGAATACGCTTCCAAGCGTCATACACTTGGTTTCTGTCTTTGTGTTGTTCATTTCTAGGATCCCATATAACAGGTTCTGCCTCATACAAGTCTAGAAATTCCATAACTGCTTCGTTGCTCCATTCCATTGTTGAACGACTGTAGAACAACTTAAACACCAATGTTGAGCAATACACATCCTCCAACAGATAGGCGCGCCTGTGAGATTGGGCAAGTTATTGGCTTGCCAGTCGACCTCTTGACGTTGCAAGGCGGAAACTCCCGAGCCGTACCGAGCCAACGCGTCGTGGAGGGTCCTAACGTCCTTCCGCTACAGGCTTGCCAACTCATCTGTCAGTTTCTATAAGATATAGTAGCCGCGTTCATTCTATCCCAATCTGCATCAAAACTTTCCCTTCTGACCACAAATTTTCACATGTAAGCAATTATACGGGTCTTTCACCCTTAAACAGACGGGGTAGCCCTTCTTAATACGTTCACCAAGTTAAGGCGCTGTTGCAATATTTTTCTTGTGTCCTTAGAACTGCATAACATTAAATAAATCTTAGAGAACTGGAAATTATACTATAATTTACGTAATACACATTTCGTATTTCTACATTAAACAAAATCAAACTGGTGCCTGGGATTCAAACTTTCTATTAACTTAGACTGTGCAAACGTGCTTCTTATGTGTGTTAATTAAGCTTCTTATATTTATAGAAGTTACATAGTGTTTTACTTAGTATAGTTTTATAAACTTATTAGTGTTTAATAGTTATTAGCGTTCAACACTTGCGTAATTTAATTAAGATGTGGAGACCGTGGGTATCGAACCTAACATGGATATGCTAATATGGATTTCCATTCATACTTGCAATATATACCTAACAGTATTTCTAACCTTTCTCCAGTTCTAAAGCATTTGACATATTTAATTATGCGGAATTAGCAGGAATTCAGAGGCTTTCATGACTGATCAGTATCCTTGCAATGGTCTTAATCTAAAAGAGCTTTTGTTTGCAAACAAAAAAAATTATATGGAAAATGGAACTACATTTCTCATAGTCAATAAGTTTCCGTAGTATCTAACATCTTTAACAGCACAGACAAGGTGCAATCTAATACTAGAATACTTCCGAACAACATAAAAACACATATTTGCAGTAAAATATTTGGCACTTTATGATATACAAGTATTTCCCGTAAATTTTAATTACTGTGTAGAGAGAAAAAAATATGTTCGAAATTCTTGCTTAGTGCATCTATCTTAACTCAACTTAAAAAAAAAAACCACACAGAATTAACACCCTTAAATTTACACTATTGTGTAATCAATGGTTCTCTCTTTACTTCATTAACCATCCGAATGCGTTTTATGATACAGCGAAGTTGCTGACAGACATTCCTCTAATGGAATATGGAATGGTATATGGAGAAGGACTTTTTTTTTAATTTACCTCTTCCAACGATGTCTTATCGGACGATGAATGAAATGGGTGAAATGATGCTCAAATGAGTCCGGGGTCCATGGAGCTTAGAGGTACCCGACATTTGTCTTTCAGCATAAGGGAAAACCCCGAGGAAAACAACCAAATAACTCAACCTGACCAAGATTCGAACTCGGGACTTCTTGAACGTAAAGCAGAGACGCTACCATCTACGGTAATGAGGCGGGCATGGAGAAGAAATCATAGAACACAGCGAGTCATAATGAACATCCGAATCTGAATCGCTATTATAAATAACACAATATTTTATTTTAAATAAGAAGATACAAGTTTTTTTACTTCTACTGTAAGACGTCGTACACTCAAATTTTTTCTATGGCATAATGTTGAACTAGTTGAGCAAAAAGCTTTTAGCAACGGAAACACACACCAATGAACAATATGAAGTTTTAAAATGTAACTGCTAATACTAGAGCTGCCAATTGCCCGCTTGCTTATTTTTGTTCCATTATGTGGAATTGTACTATTTACATAAATATGCAGTCTCGTTCTTAGTGCATTAAAATATAATTTTAGTATTATAATAGCCTGCTTTCATAGTTTGTGCCTTTATTTAGCTTAAGGGCCTGTTTTTTGTAATTATATTTTTTGTAATTTCAAGCTTTTGCTTATGGTAATTTAATAAACTTTCTTACTGGCAGTTATTTCTTAGCATAATTTATTTATATGACATTAGCTTTAGTATTAAACTTAATATTTTGTGCTCTTAGGCATTGTTGATAATATACCGGAGGAAATTTACAATGCGACATTTCTTTCCCAACAGCAGCAGTTACATTGGTTCATGCGATAAAGTCGACTTTTTAGCAAAATAAAGCGTACAATAAAATGGTTACATACAAATAACAATTGGTTGACGTCTGGGAAATCGATAATTTTAATAATGACTCGGCGATAATTTTTTTTCTACGTGGCCTGAAAAGACTAGACTTGTTTCATTTCAAACACGACAATGGGTTAACAATAATACATACTACACAATAATTACAAACCAGCTTAGGATTATTAAACGTATTGAGCAGAAAAAAACATTGTTATAACTGATAATAGGGTTTCCTGTAAAAATATACATTTATCTAACCCAAGAGAGCAAATTTAAAGAAATAACCTTTACAGTTTATACTTCGTTATAAGAACAGTAGAATTTAATAAATTCCATGGGCACATGATACAGAGATGTAGCTATTGACACTGCACTACAAAAACATTTTGTTGCCTTCATCTTTAAATCTGTATTGTACTATTCTTGACAAAAGCATAGCAAACTACTTTAGCAAATTAAAGAAGGCTTAATAGTAAACTAAGAAAACAATTAAATGCAATTATTTTCGTTGCCTTGCGATCTTTGTGAAGCTTTATAGTATAGGTGTGCAATATTTTAATCAATGAGTTAACGAGTGGAGATATCTACTCGTATATATAAGCGGTTAAAAATAAAATAGAAGTTCTTCAAGCCTATAAAGTAGCCTATATTTCCCATGGATCCAAAAATGTAGTGTACAAAGTTTTGAACAGAAGGTTGTTGATTGTTAAAGTTGGAATTGAAAATAAAGGTAGCGGAAGTATTTTAAAGCTATAGTATTACTTATAATTTTTCCCAATTCATAAAGCACCATATGTTTTCAAAATCATACTAAAAACACACCTTGACAGCAAATTTCAGCAAAATAAGAAAAAATTTCGCGATATGAAATGAAATATCTCAGTTTTATAGGATGTTGAGCTTTCACATGTTACCGCTTAGCTAATATGTATGTATACACATATAATACAGGATGTATATAAATGAATATCGGGTTTTTAACTCTTTATAATATTTATTACATTCAACTCACAGTTATAAATGATACGTCGAATGAAAAAGCAACTCAAACTGTTTTACCAAGAACCTTATAAATGTTCAATGTGACTACCCTTTGTCACACGGCACACATCAAGTCCATAGCCAAGTTCTCCCCAAACGTTGATAAGTGTGTATTCATTAATTGTAGCAACAGCTGCTTCAATACGGTTTCTTAATTCAGGGAAGTCAGCTGGTAGTGGAGGCATGTACACACGATCCTTGATGAAGCCCCAAAGGTAAAAATCGCATGGCGTTAGGTCAGGAGAACGTGGAGGCCATGCATAACAAGCCCTGTCATTGGAGACCTTGCGGCCTATCCAGCACTCGGGTACAGTGACGTTCAACCAATCGCGTACTTCGTTATGCCAGTGAGGTGGCGCACCATCTTGCTGGAAAATGAAGTTTTCTGGCTCATTTTCTTCCAATTGAGGGAAGAGTCATTTCTCACGCAAAAAGAAAGGCCCATAAACTTTTCGCCGGGATACGGCACAAAAGCATTCACTTTAGGGGAACCACGTTGTATTTGTACCATCTCGTGAGGATTTTCTGAGCTTCAGATGCGCACATTATGAGCGTTAACATGTTCACTTAGGTGAAAGGTCGATTCATCACTGAAGACAACACGATCCATAAAATCGTCATCATCATGAAACAACATGACGTTTGCGAAGTTGGCACGCAATCCGTGGTCTATCGGCTTTAGAGATTATAGTAACTGAAACGGTAAGGACGTAGCCATAAGCGTTTTCTTGCAACTTTCCAAACAGTCGACACAGCAACATGTAATTCACGACTAGCCTTCCGGACTGATTTCTTTGGGCTACGAGTGAATGACTCACTCGCTCAACAGTCTCTTCACTTACTCTTGGTCGTCCCGTGCTCTTCCCTTTACAAAGGCAGCCGGTATCTTCAAACTGATGATACCATCTATGAATGTTATCACTAGGAGAATCACAACCGAACTTAATGCGGAACGTACGTTGCACAGTAACTACAGACTCGTCTTTGCAAACTGCAAAACACAAAACGCTTTGTTTACCAGTCGCCATCTTTGCTACTACCGCTGTCTAGCGGATTGTCACAGATACATTGCACGCACATCGCACTGGTGCCAACAAACAAAACTGAGCTGCTTTTTCATTTGACATATCATTTATAACTGTAAGTTTAATATAATAAATATTATAAAGAGTTAAAACCCCGATATTCACATATATATATACAACCTGTATTTGGGTGAGATGAATATAATGACCTAAAATCTAGCCCGTTTTGCTTTTGGAAATATATTATAGCCTATGTCCGTGCAAGAAAACTGATGTTTAAATTGTTAAAGAATTATCAACATTAGGATCTCACATGCACAAACTTTCTGTCTTTATAATAATAGCCGGTAGCTTATATACAGGGCTATTCAAACAATAGGAGTAAATTATAAACATTTATTTCCTTCAAACTAAAAAGATCCACTTATAACGTAAGACATGTACATACTATTTCATCATTAAGAATTCCTAGGAGCTAAGTAAGCTCTCGTGATTACGATTTAATAAATAAAATTCCAGTTAAGAAGTCTTAAAATTTAAAAAGCAATGCTTTTCTTTCTGGATTGCTAAAGAGGTGGGAGAACCAGACAGCTCGGTCCACGATCTCGCTTTAACATGCTGCAAATGAGACAATTATTCTCATTGCCCTGCCATTAATCAATGCAAATGCATTACCTACGCAACGGATGCATGCAATTAAATTGTTCTGTCCACAGTAACGGGCAAGGTAAAGGTGGAGCTGTAAAAAAACAAAGTGTGCGTTTTAATAGTCTATAACGCCCGCTCTTACTGCATAAAGCAATGCAAGCATAATGCTTGTGATACAAAAAAAATTATAATTATTAGTGAGAAAGAAATATTTGTACCGTGTAAGTTAAGGCAACTTCCCGGTGTTTGCCAGTTATGAGGACCGAAGAAAAAAACCTGTAAAAAGTCTCAGTTTAAGAGGACGGTATTGCAGGGATTTGAACCTTAGACCTATCGTTCACGAATGAGTGGCTAAACGAGATGAAGTACTCATGTCGAGTATGTGTGTATGTTTTTGTGTATGCCGAAAACATTAATTGATTAATTATTACAGGTTTTCTACTTATATCAACAGTTTCTCCAAAATTTCGTTGTATTAGGGTACACTTTAATGGCTAGCAAAAAGTTCCCGTTTAAGAAAGTCTTTGAAATATTTATAGCTAAAGCAGTATTTAACGCTCATATAACCAAAATGGTCTTCCATTTCCTGAATTAGTGATAATGAATGATATGACGACGTAGTTGTGTCAGTCAACTGAATGCTGTATGACGTCAGAGAGCAAATCTCTTGCTTTTGGTGCTGGGTTATGAAGTTCAGAGTAAGAGGAAAGGTGAAGTTATTGACAGAAGGGCTACTATTACAACATGAAGGCAATTCTGTACACACATTTTTAATTTGTATAATCAAATTGCTCATCCCTTACCTACGATTATCTGGGGCAGCTCCTGAGTCACGTAGTTCAGTGTTTTTCAAAGTGTGGTCCGCGGGATCTCTCAAGTCAACTTATAATGTCGAATTAAAACTATAGTAAACGTAGAATTGCATTTACTGTGTCACTTATGTGCTCGGTGTCGAATTATATCTGTTTTAGTTAACATTTCTTATACAGCTATGACGTAACGATGTAACACAGCTGAGAGGTGCAATCAACGTAACAGTTGGGGGCGTGTAGTACAGCGTTATAGCGTTATAATACAAGCGAAGGACGGTTGTTGAACTTGCTACCAAAGGACGTATATTTTGCCCTTTCCAACCACCTACCTATATGTGCGAGCAAACATTTTCAGATTTGTGCAACATCAAGCCAGTGAAGAGATACAGACGTACCAATGTACTTGCCAGCGGACTTAAGAGTAAAAATCACCAACATTAAGCCATTAAGCCAACATTAAAAAAAACAGTGGCATTGTTCACATTAATACATTCCAAAGAACAACATTTAAAGCTTTTGGCACGTAAACTGATTTTTTAGTAACCCAATACTAACTTTGTTGAAATGGTCAAATGGTGGATTCAGAACTTAATGAATAACTTTTTATATGTATAAAAATAGTTTCTTTACACAGAAAATAAACATGTGCATGATGTTATTAATCCTTGGGTAATCCAAAGAGTGTGATAGTTCAAATTTTTATTGGTGTAAGGCTAAAGTTAAATAAAAATCTAGTGGGGCAAACTTGTATACAATTTACTTCAAAGTGAAAAGAAAATTAATTTTAATAGACAATTTAAAAATATATTTTTATTTAAAATACCCTTTATATACAAGTTTATTTTATTTAGTTTAACTTTAATTTTTAATTTATTATTAATTAAATTTAAAACTAAATATACAAGAAAATATCTTAAATTATACATACAGTAAATATTTAAATTCCAATTATAACGTTCAACCAAAAGTCGACTCGTTTATATAAATTGAGTTGCCAAACTATGGGGTCCGCAAACAAGTTGCTGGATGATAAGAGGGTCCTTGAGGCAGAAGAGTTTGAGAAACACTGACGTAGTTTATTCTTTGTGTTTGTGTTAAATGGCCCTTAGATTTCAGAATCCAATAAAAAGTACAGATTACGCTAATACCTTTCGAAATATACACTGACGTAGTTTATTCTTTGTATTTGTGTTAAATGGCCCTTAGATTTTAGAATCCAATAAAAAGTACCGATTACACTAATACCTTTCGAAATATATTCTAATCCCCAACTTGTTACATACTCTCTAAAGAATTTGGCCCATCTAGAATTTTATATACATATATACCTACACTTCAAGATGGCCGCAACATGGTTCAGTGGTTAGACCGCTTGGCTCTCACCAAGGCGGCCCGGTTTCGATCCCAGGCGACCGCAAAGTGAGTTTTGTGCTGCACAACACGGCGCTGGGGCGGGTTTTCTCCGGGACCTCCGGTTTCCCCCGCCATCTCATTCCACCGGTGCTCCATCTTCATCTCATGTATCATCAGTGTCACCACCTGCGGTGCCGTATGTAGTAAAAGCGACCGTTAAACATTACACATATTACACCTTAAAGACGGGCCGAAAATACCTTTCGAAACAACTTGTTACATACTCAGCTAAGAATTTGGCCCTCTGGAAGTTTTTGGCCGCGCCGTAGTCGAGTAATTAGACAACTTGGCTCTCACCACGGTTAGTTCCCAGGCGACTGCAAAATGAGATTTGTGCTGGAAAACACGGTGCTGGGACAGGTTTCCTATGGGTCCTCCGGTTTTCCCCGTCACCATTCCACCAATCTCTCAATCATCTTTTCTATCACTTCATCTCGCCCTCATTCTGTCATCCACTTACTCACTCTCTAATACCAGGCATCGGGCTGATCATCCATTCTAGATTTTCTCTCTCACCGATCCAGAGATTTCTTTCCTCAACCCGCATAAAGGTTAACCATGTAGTGTTATAAGAAAGCAGTTAAAGAAGGAGGATTTTAGATTATATATATATATATTCCTTAGCACGCGCCGAAAATGATGTTACGTTACAGATTTAAAAAATATCTCGCAACCCAAACCTGTAACCACTTATGTACGAATCTAAATGAGCCCGCCTGGGTAGCGTGTTGGTAGCATGTCTGCCTCACGTTCAAGAGGTCCCGAGTTCGAATCTCAGTCAGGGTGAGTTGCCTGGATAAGGTTTTTCCGGGGTTTTCCCTTATCCTCAAAGACGAATGTCGGGTAACTCTAAGCTCTATGGACCCGGGCTCATTTGAGCATCATTTCACCAATTCCATTCATCGTCCGATATGACTTAACGTTGGAGGACGTAGATTACACACAAAAAAAAAAAAAAATCTAAATGATTTACTGATATATACAAACTTTTTCTTTGTTCCATTTATACTCTGCCTTTAACTGCAATGGTCATATCGGCGGCCGTTCTCCTTTGAGACATATCGAAGGTGTTAACTCGTATTCGTTAGGTTTTAATCATTAGATCACGCACACATTCATACTCTCATTCATACTTCTAGACGCTGGGGAAGATGGGGATTTATCTTGGTCCCCACCCCCACCGCCGAGAATCGAACCGAACGGTAGGCAGGTGTTCTACCGACTGAGCTACGGGGCCAGCCATGTACACATTTGTAATGTATTTCAAACACAAAAATGCAACCGCGCAACGCTGATAAAGACAGCTGTTAATATTTTTCATAATCAGAAAAGGAATAGAAGAAGAATACAATATTTTGAAAGCTGGCTTATGATAGTTCCTTAGCTAGTAGACCACAATAATACGAACTGTTTAAGTGCATCAAAACGAACGGATAGGTAGATACTGATGGAGGTGCAAAGTGTAAAATGCGAAAAATATGTATATTATTCGAAAATGATTTCAATGTTGCAGAATTTTAGTTATTATACGGTAACAACAACTACAATAATAATAATAATAATAATAATAATAATAATAATAATAATAATAATAATAATAATAATAATAATAATAATAATAATAATAATAATAATAATAATAATAATAATAGCACTGTTCTATATGACATTTGTGAATTAAAGGTAATGTTTATTTGTTAGGGAGTGCTGAATCCATAAGTGACGTCCTTCTGCGCCCGCCTCGCGATCGAATCTCGGTTCGAGTGAGTTACCTGGAATAGGTTTTTTCTTGGGTTTACCCTTATCCTTAAGGACGAATGTCGGTTAACTCTAAGCTATATGGACCCCGAGCTCCTTTGAGCACCATTTCATCCATTTCATTCATCGTCCGAAATGACGATGTTGGAGGACATAAATTACACACACAAAAAAAAAAAAAAAACCATCCTTCTGCACTGTCATTTCAGGTTTTCATATATGTCGACGTCAAATATATCCTTTAGTCGTAGATTCCTGAAGTAATTAGCGTAAACTGAACTAATCATTAAGCATCATTTTATATTATTACATCAGTTTTGCTTGATGAAATATACATTTTATGTATTTTAGTATAATGTTAAAAAAAAAACTTAAATGTATTTCTCCCATATATTTCTATATTGTGACTTTGTGGGTTCGTAGAATTAAAAGTCCAATTTGCAGAAATTAAAAATCGTTCTTTATTTGCGTAGGAATACACTATTCAATTCTCACGTAACAACATTACGTCATACACACACAGTCTATCATGGTCGATGACAATAACAAACAACGTTCTGATCAGCTCTCAACACTCTCAGCTGTTCTCTGCTTACCTCTCCCGCGACTGTTTTACAACTGTTTACTACTCACAATTCCTCTTGGCGAGTCGTTGCTGCCTTAAATACCTCACTGATAATTTCGAGAGATTTCTGAACCAAACAAGAATCGAATGTTCTATCACCTTCCAGAAGCGTAACCCTATCTGTGCCGGCAGGTCTGTTATCTCGCGCTATCTTTATTTGTTCCGGCATACTCCTTATCTCCAGTCTCTTTGTGTACACAAACCGCGCTTATCTCTCGGCACCGAAATTTCTGTTCTTTTCACCGCGACAATATCGAAAGTGTAAAATGACCCAGGCTCCTACATTTTTTGTTGTAAAGGACCAATACATCACACTTTGTATCCGAACCTTATACAGTTTAACGATTAAACTGATGATCAGGGGAAACGTTGGGCACGTATGTAAGTATAGAACCTGAGCAGAAGCTCTCAGAGAAAGGGACAGGAACAGTTTTGAAGTTTTAATGGTGTAGAAAACAGCAAGATCATGCGGAAGACTGATGTATAAGACTTTAACGAAATATCAAAACATTTTATTCAGAACCTTACTTAATGCAGTATGATTTTCTTATTTTCTTACATCTACTTTCAAAACATTTTGTAATTCCAGTTCAACTAACGAATTTACTATTCCCACAAAACCAGAGACAGTGGCTTCACATACTATCGGAAGAACGGACTCTATGTAAATATTCCTTTCAATTTGATTAAATGGATTTTTACGTGTCCTTGATTTACTTAAAGCACCATCAGTTAAGTCGGTTTCAAACTAAAGGAGGGAAATGTTAGCCCAAAACCAAGTCAATCGCCCAAGAGAAGAGCTGGTAAAATAATTTGGGATAGCTCTTTTATGGTTTCCGTTTGATTACTGTCGATTCTTTGTACGTTTTACACATACACACTAAACACGGAAACACCCATGCATAAGACGGGACTCGAAACCGCGAACCTCTACGCGGCAGAACGCTACATAGCGACCATGGCTACAAGGGGCCGGTTTTTACTATATCTGTGGCATTTTTCGATAACCCACAAAATTCAGAGCATTTGTGGGCCAGTACTAATGCATTTTGCTTTTCCAAACATTGCAACTATCATGTTCACAATAGAACAGAAGCTTTCAAAAGTTTGGGGTCGGATAGTTGAACGCCTTGATAGTGCAGTGATGTGAAAGGAGTCATTGAAGCTATGTGAAGTATCACTGTAGAGGACTGGTGGTTATTTATTGGTAACTTGATAAGAAGTTTCAATACTTTTTTGTTGAATAAATGCAAAAAACAATTAGCATCTATTCTTATTGGTCACTCGGAGAACAGGAAAGAAAATATAGGAAATAATAATAATGAAAGTGTAGAGCCAGACTGAAAAATTCAATGCCATAGCCGGGATTTGAACCACGGATCTTCTGGTTTCCGTCCAGCCGCTCTAACCATTTGAGCTACCATGGCCAACATGCCGACATGACACTAAACACTATGACACTTTCATAGTGCGTCCTACACACGGCTAGTGTGAAAGAACAATTAATTTCCATTAATTGTACCTAATAGTGGTCCGAACTATAAAGCCCGGGCCTTAAAGTACTTACAGCATAGTAAGTCGCCATTAAGTTCCTTGTCTCATGTGTTTAGGAGAACTCCTAAGTGGTTTACCGTGAGAAACACGAGTCAGTTGGAGAATTTAATGTCATGTCGGCATGTTGGCCATAGTAGCTCAAATGGTTAGAGCGGCTGGACGGAAACCAGAAAATCCGTGGTTAAAATCCCGGCTATGGCATTGATTTTTCAGTCTGGCTCTACACTTTCATAGTGCGTCCCACACACGGCTAGTGTGAAAGAACAATTAATTTCCAATAATAATAATAATAATAATAATAATAATAATAATAATAATAATAATAATAATAATAATAATAATAATAGTTCACTAATTGATTACTGTCTATTTTTTGTACTTTTCACACATATACACTGTACACAAACACCCATGCCTAAGACGGGACTCGAAACCGCGAACCTCTACGCTGCAGAACGCTACATAGCGACCATGGCTACAACGGGCCGTTTTTTTTTTTTTTTTTTTTTTTTTTTTTTTTGCTACATTTGTGGCATTTTTCGATAACCCACAAAATTCAAAGCATTTGTGGGCCAGTACTAATGCCTTTTGCTCTTCCAAACATTACAACTATCATGTTCACAACAGAACAGAAGCTTTCAAAAGTTTGGTGTCGAATAGTTGAACGCCTTGGTACTGCAGTGATGTTAAATGAGTCATTGAAGCTATGTGAAGTATCAGCGTAGAGGAGCGGTGGTTGTTCATTGACAACTTGAAAAGAAGCTTCAATACTAGTTTTGTTGAATATTTAAAAAAAAAAAAAAAAAAAAAAAAATCTATTCTTATTGGTCACTCGGAGAACAGGAAAGAAAATATAATAAATACAGACGTGTGCAAATTATTAAATTCATTCATGCTTTTTTTACTTTGCTTCAATTTAACATTCAAAATAATATTTACCGTCGTAACGTATTTCAATTCGTCGTAATTCTTTTCCTTGCTATAATATGAAGCATATTCAATGAAATTTCTCTCTAAATAATAGCTGGGGAACATTTCTTTTATTTATAGTAATATGGTGGTAACTCTAAATTAAGAGCAGCCATTTTCTTCATGTCTGTTGATCCCACTGTTTAGTGATACAGCTTTCATTTTGTGAATGTAGTAACTGAAGATTGTTAATATTTGCCTTTATTGTATTTTATGGCTAATATATCCTCAGTATTTATTATTAATTGATATCAAGCCAGGTAACATCGTGTATCTTATCCTTAGCATTCACATTGATTCAAAAGTGAGGTTATGGGTAAAACTGCTGACTTATCCGCAAGAAAAGTAGCTGTAACTGAGAGTCTTTTGAAGGAAACTCTTAATTTACAACGTGAAATAGCTAAGATATAGTGTATTTCACAAAAATTTGTTAGTCGCATTAATCAAGCTTTAACATTCGGTGAGACGTTGACCTCACAAAGGGATGGAAAATGCGGGAGGAAAAGAAAGCTATCACCAAGGATGCAAACAAAACTTGTGCAGGTGGCAGAACAAAATCGAAGAGCAACCAGCATTGACCTCAATAATCAACCTAAGCAGTACGGTACAGAAATATCAGCCTCAGTAGTTCGCAGAAGATTGTGTGAAGCAGGTTTACCAACACGCAGGCCTCGTAAAAAGGATAAACTGACACCTGCAATGTGAAAAAAAAGTTTAGAATGGGCCAAAGAGATGCAGAAACATCCAGTGGAATTTTGGAGAAAGGTAAATAGTATGAAAATTGTATATAGCATAAAATTAAAATATGTACATGTAAATTTTATGGAAATGAAATAAACAGCCTAAACTTTGTTTCTCTCATTGCTGGTTTTGTTATACTATCTTTGAGCAATTTTAAAACTGTTTAATGTTAATAGTGGTTTTTATTGTTTCAGGCAATTTTCTCAGATGAATCCATGTTTGAGGTATGTGAAGAGAGCAGCCAATATGTGAGAAGGACAGATAAAGAAGCATTTTCCCCTCAGTGTGTCGATCAAAGAGTAAAGCACCTAACATCAAAAATGGTCTGGAGCTGTATGTCTGTCCATGGACCTAGAAGATTATACATAGTTGTGGGATCTATGGAGCAGAAACAGTATAAAAGTGTATTAGAAACAACACTATTTCCGCAAAGTAAAGAATGGTTTCCAAATGGTGATTTTGTGTTCATGCACGACAGTGCTCCCTGCCATAGAGCAAAATCTGTAACCCAGTTCCTCAAAGAAAATAATGTAAAAGTACTACCATGGCCGAGGAATAGACCTGATTTAAATCCAATAGAGAGTCTGTGGGGTATTGTTAAACAGAGGCAGAAAAAATTGAAAATAACAAAAGTTCAGCTTATTGAGGGCCTGATAAGCATTTGGCACAGAGATGAAGAAATAAAGGAAAAGTGTTCAACCCTTGTAGAGAGCATGCCTAAACGCATCAAAATGGTAATAAAGGCTAAAGGAATGCATACAAAACACTAAGAGTTGATAAAATATTTTGTAATATTATGTCTGTTAAATAAATAGAAAATAAACGGTATATGTTAAAAATTTCACCACTGAGACTAATAATTTGCACACGTCTGTAATAATAATTCTGTAACTAATTACTGTCTATTTTTGTACCTTTTACACACATACACTGTACACAAACACCCATGCCCAAGACGGGACTCGAACCCGCACCTATCTACGCGGTAGGACGCTAGCGACCATGGCTACAGGGGGCCGGTTTTTTACTATATCTGTGGCATTTTTCGATAACCCACAAAATTCAGAGCATTTGTGGGCCAGTACTAATGCTTTTTGCTCTTCCAAACATTACGACTATCATGTTCACAATAGAACAGAAGCTTTCAAAAGTTTGGGGTCGAATAGTTGAACGCCTTGGTACTGCAGTGATGTGAAAGGAGTCATTGAAGCTATGTGAAGTATCACTGTAGAGGAGTGGTGGTTATTTATTGGCAACTTGAAAAGAAGTTTCAAAGTTTCAACACTCGTTTTGTTGAATAATTGGGGGGGAGGGGGAGCCTCTCTTCTTATTGGTCACTTGGAGAACAAGAAAGAAAATATAGGAACTAATAATAATAATTCTCTAATTGATTACTATATGTTTTCTGTACCTTTTACACATATACACTGAACACGTAAACACCCATGCCTAAGACGGGACTCGAACCCGCGCCCATCTACGCGGCAGAACGCTACAGACATGCGCTCTAGCGACCATGGCTACAAGGGGCCGGTTTTTACTATATCTGTGGCATTTTTCGATAACCCACAAAATTCAAATCATTTGTGGGCCAGTACTAATGCCATTTGATCTCCCCAAACATGACAACTATCATGTTCACAATAGAACAGAAGCTTTCAAAAGTTTGGGGTCGAATAGTTGAACGCCTTGGTACTGCAGTGATGTGAAAGGAGTAATTGAAGCTATGTGAAGTATCACTGTAGAGGAGTGGTGGTTATTCATTGGCAATTTGAAAAGAAGTTTCAATACTCGTTTTGTTGAATAATTGCACAAAAATTAGCATGTATTCCTATCGGTCACTCGGAAAACAGGAAAGAAATTATAGAAAATAATAATAATTCTCTAACTGATTACTATTTTTTGTACTTTTTACACATATACACTGTACACATAAACATCCATGCCTAAGACGGAACTCGAACCCGCAGCCCTCTACGCTACAGACATACGCTCTAGGGACCATGACTACAAGGGGCTGGTTTTTACTATATCTGTGGCATTTTTCGATAACCCACAAAATTCAAATCATTTGGGGGCCAGTACTAATGCCTTTTGCTCTTCCCAAACATTACGACTATCATGTTCACAATAGAACAGAAGCTTTCAAAAGTTTGGGGTCGAATAGTTGAACGCCTTGGTACTGCAGTGATGTGAAAGGAGTAATTGAAGCTATGTGAAGTATCACTGTAGAGGAGTGGTGGTTATTCATTGGCAATTTGAAAAGAAGTTTCAATACTCGTTTTGTTGAATAATTGCACAAAAATTAGCATGTATTCCTATCGGTCACTCGGAAAACAGGAAAGAAATTATAGAAAATAATAATAATTCTCTAACTGATTACTATTTTTTGTACTTTTTACACATATACACTGTACACATAAACATCCATGCCTAAGACGGAACTCGAACCCGCAGCCCTCTACGCTACAGACATACGCTCTAGGGACCATGGCTACAAGGGGCTGGTTTTTACTATATCTGTGGCATTTTTCGATAACCCACAAAATTCAAATCATTTGGGGGCCAGTACTAATGCCTTTTGCTCTTCCCAAACATTACGACTATCATGTTCACAATAGAACAGAAGCTTTCAAAAGTTTGGGGTCGAATAGTTGAACGCCTTGGTAGTGCAGCGATGTGAAATGAGTCATGTTGTTGGTCACTCGGATAACAGGAAAGCAAATATAAGAAATAAAAATAATTCTGTAACTGATTACTGTCTATCTTTGTACCTTTTACACATATACACTGAACACGTAAACACCCATGCCTAAGATGGGACTCGAACCCGCGCCCATCTACGCGGCAGAACGCTACAGACATACGCTCTAGCGACCATGGCTACAAGGGGCCGATTTTTACTATATCTGTGGCATTTTTCGATAACCCACAAAATTCAAAGCATTTGGGAGCCAGTACTAATGCCTTTTGATCTCCCCAAACATTACAAATACCATGTTCACAATAGAACAGAAGCTTTCAAAAGTTTGGGGTCGAATAGTTGAACTCCTTGGTACTGCAGTGATGTGAAAGGAGTCATTAAAACAATTAGCATCTAATTCTTATTGATCATTCGGAGAATAGGAAAGAAAACATAGCAAACAATAGCAATAATTCTCTATACCATAATATACGCGCATTAGTAGTGAACTGTTTGTGATGACCAGGCATCGGAGCCCATACACCTTTAAAGGGATATGAAGTTTACGAGTCTCGCAGTATACAACTGCTGACGCCAGTCCCGGGGACATCACACAGGGATAGTCCGGTTCGCAACGTGTAGCTTTAGTTTCATGACAGCTACTGCTCCCCACACAGGTAGATCTGCCTTCTAGGGAGTACAAGGTGTTTGACATATTGTGTTAATAGCATTATTTTCAGAACAATAATTGGACAATCTCCATTTTATCAATCAAAATGTTTGGGTATTATCAACAGTCACTAAACAGTTAGAATATAATATCGAGCTGTTCATAAGCAGTCGAAGAGGTATTTGCAAAAATTAGCAATATACAGAATGCACCACCTACCAAATTAGTAAAAACTAAATTATCCAGTATTCTACTCAAAAATACTGGATTTTCAGTGCTGCGTAATATAAGAAATAAACTAAGTCTAGGACAAACATATGAAAATGATTTGTACTGCTCATATGCACCATTATCGTCATGTGAACGAACTTTCTCCCAATATTTTTATATTTTTTCAGAGAGAGGCAGAACATTTACATTCGACAATTTAGGAATGCACATGGTAGTTCACTGTAATTCCCGCATCGAAAGCAATGATGAGGAACGCATATTGTAAAGTAGGTTACATTTTGTATCCGTACCAGAGTGTACACACACAGCGCAGCGCTATACTTGTTGACACGGACGTTTGTTGTTGTCACGCTTGGCCTTGTATAGTACCTGTGTGCGTACATTGATTGATTGCTAAGGTGTATGCGATCTGATGCCTGGTGATGACCTAAAGCCAAAGGTAGTATTTATGTTGCTGGGTCGACAAGCATGATATACGAAGTGTCCATGTTACAGAGTGGTATCTGTGGGACGTTCAACAAAGTAGAACAACGTGTATGAGTTGTACATAAGTTGAGTCTGTTCAAGATGGCGATAAGACCATTACACACGAGCCTCTTCTTGGTTCCAATAAAGTATTGTTATATCCAACGGCAATCAAGTTAGGCCTAATGAAGCGAACAGTATGTGAAGGCTTCGCGTGGAAAAGGGGTTTCGACCCTTTCAGTTACCGTGATGCGGGCGGTCCAGAACCAGGTCTTATATTCTGACGTTACCAGAACATTTCGAGCCCCTTCCGTTGGAAGTTGTTCGGATTGGGTTGGACTCGGTGATACCCTTAGGAGATTGGGTACAACTGGGCCGTGAGCCCAGATGTTAGTTGTACTTTATGAGCATGACCGAGGTTCTGATAGTCTTCCCGGCTGGATTAATGCAAGTAAGTGGCGTATTCACTTCCACCCTGTAACCTAGGGAGGGCTTTTGAGACTCGAGTTATTCCCCTACTGTAAAGCCCCACGGAGAGGAGGCATTGTCGCCCTCTCTCCCTAGTTGCAGAGGGGGAGTTTCGATTCCTGGTAGCCCCTTGGTCTAACAGTATGTGTAGGTCCTGAATAAAGGTGATGTTTATTTCAACTACATCTACTGAAATTTCCATTATGACGCAAGAGACGTTTGTGTGCGATTATCTGTATTTATAAAGGCATAAGTAAAAGACTTAATACCAAACATGGTACTAAGGAGTAATATGAATATTGTCAAGAAATCTGTCCGCACCAATCTACTCTTTACATGGAAATATTTTTCGTTTATTTTTATCGTCTCAAAGATACCAAGATGCTGACTATGTTTTTAAGATAATATTTTGTATGATTCCAGTGACGTTTAAGTCTTTTCCAGTATGAATGAATTCTGTATAACTGTAAACAATAAGAAATGGACAAAACATCTACTGCAAGAAAAATGTATAATCTTTAAAGCACACTACAGAAGACATTAAGATTCATAACATTAACCACTTCCAAATATTCGTTGCTATTCTTTTGAATTTTAAAATAGTTGATAATACAGTTTTTTACTATCCTTGTTGCTCACGTCGTCGTCAAAAGAGTATGGAATTATGCAAGTCAGATATAGCGACCCACTTTTTAAATTTTCTCCTCTGCCTCCTGAAGACCTCTTCTTTGTACTTGCGGCAAAAGAGCAATGGAGTTATTTCTGAAAACATATTTCAATTAATATGAAGTAGAAGTGAGTTTCTGTGAAAACTGTTTTCAAAAGTAATGAAAAATGAGCAGAAAAGCAAATGGCACTTTATCTCATCACTTTATCTCTTTCCTTCTATGCTCTCTTTAAAAAGTGGTTCATTAAAGTTAATTGAAAATAAATTAAACAATAATGACATACAGACGCTAAAACGTAGTGTGATTCACTTTCTTCTCGCTCCCCTTCCACCATCATAAGCCAGGTGCATACTACCCCTGATCGGCTGCCCTCATGATGCAAATCAACGCAATGGGAGGGGGGAGCACAAAAGAATAAAATATATTTAAAAAATGCTTCTGAATCAGTGACATTGTGTCAGTGCACATGACTAGCGTGCAAAGAGATTTGGCTTTCAGTTACAGGATGAAGGATTTTTCAGTGGTTACAAAACTTCCTTCCGAGTTCCAAAATTGTGTGTATGTTCCGTCATTCAGCGGATGGCAATGAAATTTTCTAGTTTGTTCTCTTGGAAGAATTGTCGTAACGTAATATAGGTATATTACTTTGTATTCTTTGTTTTTTAACCTGTTAACTTTGCGGCGAACTTTTTAACTTTGTGTTTGTTCTAGGTTTTTTTCTTTTTTTTAATTTTACATCCTCCAACATTAGTCATATCGGACGATGAATGAAATGGGTGAGAGGTTGCTCAAATGAACCAAGAGTCTATAGAGCTCAGAGATATAGTTCATCTTTCAGGTTAAAGGAAAAGCCCGGAAAGAAACCTTATCTAGATAACTCGCCCTTACCGGGATTCGAACTCGAGACCTCTTGAACGTGAGGCAAAAACGCTACCACCTACACTACATATTTCTTATTGTAATAATGTGTTTGACTCGGGCCGAATAGTGAAGTATTTGCACAGTGACGATCTGATTATAAATAACCAATTAAACTTATTCCTACAAACGCTCCATGGTTCATCCGAAACCAGCAGCTGCACCATGAGTTTGGTCTTCTACCCGTTCACCAATACATCCGACGCCTGGCACGTCCATTCTTTTACAATCTCCAGGAGGTCCCTGGAGCTGTTACCTACCGTCTCGGCTGTCGCACTCGCCAGCCAACTCGCCTGAAGCGCAGACTGCCCCAAGATCTTCTCCTGAGTGACGTCTCCAGCACAGATGACTCAGACACGTGATTAATACCATCAGACTTTAAGTTCTCAATTGTGTTACAGTTATCCTCCATATTTAGTTAGAGGAGTCGTTCATGGCTACCTCCATTGTTATGTGTCCTGTTCCTATATATCTTATACCAAACATCTGTAAAGCATAATTGCTGATCGATGGATAAAATAAAAAAAAAATAAAAAAAAAAAAAAACTTATTCCAGTAAACTCACATGTCAGTCTGTGGACATATGGAAACATCTTGGATGAAATATCTCTCAAACCCTGGCACGAATCGCACGTGGGATACCTCGCAACGATCGTGCTGCAGAGCCAGTCGTTAATTTGACTACTTTAAAAAATATATTGAATTTAAGCTTGTACTTCCAGCATAGTAAGTCGCCACAAAAGGTACGTGTCAGCACATGAGAATCACTAGTCGTCTACCGGGAAACATACGAGTCAGTTGGAGAATTTAATGTCGCGTCGGAATGTTGGCCATAGTAGCTCAGAGGTTTAGAGCAACCGCACGGAGAGGGGGAGATCCGTGGTTCAAATCCCGGCATTGGATTTTTCAGTCTGGCTCTATTCATTCAAACAATAAGACAATTTGCATCGACCATATAATTGAAAATGCCAACTTGGTAGAACTGGGACTCTTACCTTCTTCTACTACAGAAAATGACTAGAAGAATTAAACAACAATTTAATGGTAACACTTTATTATTATTATTATTATTATTATTATTATTATTATTATTATTATTATTATTATTATTATTATTATTATTATTATTATTATTATTATTATCATCATTATTATTATATTACTACTACCACTACTACTATTAAGGGCAGTGGGAAATTCAGCATGCCTATAATTATTTTCACATGTACAGATTTCTAATTTCCGTGAAAAAGTAACTTCCATAAATAGTTTGTATACAAAAGGTAAAAGGCAAACATTTAATATCTTTAGGCATCTTTTTCTCAGAAACCAGCTGAACCGGAGAGCGAAAACGTTTATTTAATATGATGACATACCACTGAACTAAAGAAAGTAAGCTGCAAATAGTGTTTCTGTTCCGATCCTAAGATAATTTCCTCTGTAAGAATTATGAACCAACATTTATATCTAAGTTTGTTACAACAAAATCCTCCACCGTTACAGCAACCATAGCCATCGCTATGAAAGTTCACAGAAGTTATGAAACAGATAATTCGTGAACCTTCCCTTGTGCCACTGCAAATTTTCCGCAAGCTTGGACACATGCTGACGTTATTGCTAAATGCAAACTTTGCAAGCCTCCAGCTCTCCACAGAGATATCGGCCTTTAAGCCTAAAAGCCTCTTATCGACTCTGTCAAAACTACCAGAGGAGCTGTTTCAAAAAAAAAAAAAAAAAAAAAAAAACGTTACATTGATGATCTCTTAGCGTACCATAACAACAGTTGGCAAAATTAGAGGAAGAATGATATTAATGTAACTTTTTACACGCAAGAACAGGGTCTACTTTTGAAAGAACCACAGTTTAATTCACAACTGAGGTGTGTATCAACTACCTATTTTATTTTCTTATTATTATTCACCAAATCATAATTGCTCCAATCTTGAAGCTACATCTACCTGTAGTTCCTTATATTCTCGTTTAGTTGTTAAGGGAATACTTCAAATTATGTATGACTTGTGCGAAAGAATGTTTAACTGACATCAATTCACAACAAGTCTTGGAGGAGACGTTATTTTGTGAAAATAACACACATTTTCGTTCATAAAATTATCAAACCATAACAGCTAACTGACAGATTAAAAAACTAATGTGCTGTACTCGCATGACTTTCTCTACTCGCTTTTGTACAGACTATTCTCACAAATTCGTATTCTTCTACCTACTTTATAGGAATTTAAGATAAGCGTTTGTAGATTTTTTTTTAATTTACGTCCTCCAACGTTAAGTCATATCCGACGATGAATGGAATGGATGTAATAATGCTCAAATGAGTCCGGGGTCCATAGAGCTTAGAGTTGCCCGACATTCGTCTTACAGGATAAGGGAAAACCCCGTGAAAACCTTATCCAGGTAACTCACCCTGACCAAGATTCGAACTCGGGACCTCTTGAGCGTGAGGCAGACATGGTATCACCACGCTACCAAGGCGGGCTTTGTAGAAAATCATATTTCCTTATGAGTACAATGGGAAGACAGTAAGGCTTGAACGATAGAACAATGGATTTGAAATTTAAACCTCCTTGCATGTCCAGGACATAAAAAATTAACACTTCGTATTTGAGAAAATCGTTAAGAATGACGAAATGTAAATCAAAATTCAAGGTATATATCGAAAATTAACACTTCGTATTTGAGAAAAGCGTTAAGAATGACGAAATGTAAATCAAAATTCAAGGTATATATCGAAAATGGTTATCTCCACAAACGCATTTATTTGAACATAAATTGTCCTTCCAGGATGAAGCGGACGTCAAACGTTATTACCAGAAAATTCAAGAGATACATTTAATTTGTCATAACGTATAGATTAGATTAGATTGATTTGCGTTCAGTAGGTTCACTTGTAGCCAGAAAAGACTGTGAACACTGAACAGGTCCAGAGGTATAAAGTTTAATAGCATATATATGTACAAAAGTTAACATAAGACACATATTATAGTATACAGGCAATATGAACAACAATATGGAAAACAAAGCAGGGATAATTATATATGATACAAAATGAAACACTTTTTAATTCAGCTTTCACTTGGCTTATGCCAGTACGTCTCAACATTTTTGCAATGGATACCATTCTTGTTATTTATTAAATACATATACATTAAAAATAAACTTTCAACTTGCATCAAATATTTATTAGTAATGATTTGTCATTGGAACAGTTAGATACTACTTACAGAGCTACAGAAGCATTATCAGGGTAATTTGTCATTCAGATAATCTTGTAGAGAATGAAAAGATTTTGAGCAAAGGTTAAAGCACCGAAATCATCAACTTTTTCTTTAAGAACATTAGGAAGTGCGCCAAATATTTTGATAGTTTCATAATAAACACCTTTCTGGAAGCAAGAAAGTTTAGCACTGGGATAATGGATATTATACTTTTGTCTAGTGTTTATTTTGTGAATTACATTATTTGTTGCAAATAAGGCACGATTGCATACAAAGAATTTTAGGATCGAGAATATATACATGCAAGGAAGCGTTAGTATCTTCAATCTTCTAAAAAGATCTTTACAGGAGCATCTGTTGTGGGTGTTAGTAATGATTCTTATAACCCTCTTTTGCATAAGAAATTTTTTTTTTTTTTTTTTTTTTTTTTTTTTTTTACTTTCTACTGAGTTGCCCCAAAATAATATTCCGTATTCCATAATAGAGTTTAAGTATGCATAATATACTAATTTAAGTGTGTTAATAGAACTCACATTAAGCAGCTCTCGGATAGCATAACAGGCAGAGCTGAGTTTAGGTAAGATATCATTTATGTGACCTTTCCAATCTAAAGTTATGGTGTTTAAATCAAAATCTTTAAAACCATTTCTGAGAAAATCAAAATTTCCTAACATACTATGGGTTGTAGGGATATATTTTTTTAAATCTTTGCGTCGTATCCTTGGAAGATGTTCAACTTAAATACCATGTATGATATTTAGGGCGTCGTTTCAGGCAACACCAGTTCCCACACATGGCTTGCGGGCACCTTAAGTAACACCGTAGTAAATATAGTGCGATTCATATATACCTGAACCATTTCAATTGGTCATAATTTTTGAACCAATAATAGGACATACGTGCAACTTTGAGAGAATATAATACACAATTGGGAGATTACATTACACTATATATATCTCAAAAAATGTTGGAAGTGTCCTCCATCAGCATCTATACATGTTTGCACTTGTCTTACCATATTCTCTGAAGTTTTACGGAGGTGATATCGAATTGAGAGAAGGTTATTTCCAGCAAGATGTATCAACGTGCCATGCATCTAATGACACCATGGAACTTGTAACCAGTTTCTTTGATAATCGAATAATCTGAAAAGGTCTGTGGCCCCGCAGATTCTTGACCTAACCCCACCGGATTTTTTCTTGTGGAGGTATAGTATAAGAATAGGCCACGGACAATTGATGTTCTCAAGGAATCCATTCGAACCGAAATAAGCAACATTGACCAGGATACTCTCCGTAAAACTTGAGAGAATATGGTGAGACGAATACAAGCATGTGTAGATGCTGGTGGAGGACACTTCCAACACCTTTTCTGAGATGTAAATAGTGTAATGTAATCTCCCAACTGTGTATTTTATTCTCCCAAAGTTGTACGTATGTTCTGTTATTGGTTCAAAAGATATGGCCTATTCATTCATTCATTCATTGCAGGCTGGCAGGCTGTTTGGAACAGCCCGAAGGGTGGTCAAATCGTGTACCTGCTCTGGAAAGAGCTTTACCACGTAGTGCCGGGACGTGGATGTTGTAGGATGACGGGTGAAAATTAAGTGGGTGTAGAGAAGGGAGGTAGCTTGTTGCTCCTCGAAGAATGATGAACCGGGTGCTACAGTCAACGTGCACTGCTGGTGGATTAGTTAATAAACTCGGAAGAAGATAGCTAGAATTTTGAGTTTTCTAGATTAAATATTGGACAGCTGTAATTTAGTTTAGGCAGGAAGGGGATCATGTGGTTACCGGTAATGACCGCAAGACATGCGGGGTAACCGGTAATCGCTTTATGTGACGCTCACGAGGTACATAGTTCCCAAGGAATCTGACTAGGGTGCTCTGATGGTGAGGCAAACTCTCGAAAAATTTGGTGGCCCGGCGCCTAATTTCATCCTCCACATAGCGTGAAATGGTTCAGGTTTATATGGATCGCACTGTAAAGCTGAGCTCCATGTGAATCCTCCTTAGAACCGATTGGCCTCTAAATTATACCAACCTCCAATCAAATTAAAGCATTTTAAACCACTCCCACCTAGGCGCAATGGGTCCTGCTCGTGACACGCAGGTACTGTGGAGAAATATGTTTCCCCTTTTTAACCTTCTAATCTAATAAAGTCCCCCTACAACTACATATTCAAAATAATTATTTCTACTGTTAGATCCTTTAGAGGTTGGGCACGCAGCAACAATCAGGCTGTCTCAGCCTGCCAACAGCCAGGGACGGAAGAACGGACAAACGGACTTTCTGTTCTGAGCTATTCTCTCCCCCCCCCTCTCTCTCTCTCTCTCTCACACACACACACACACACACACACACACACACACACACACACACAATATGCAATACTTCCCCTACCTGTTATGCCTGTGAAAAGAAGTAAATTTATGTCAGCAAAATATTTATTTGATACTGATATAAGCACAATAATTAAGTCTTTTAAACACCAAGAAAGAAAAATATGCATAATAAGATATAAAATTCGAGTCACCAAGGTAAAAATATTGTTCTTGCTGTACTTATTCAGACAAAAGTCATTCTTATATATCTGTATTTCTACTTATATCACTATTGTTCACCGTAATGTGCGAATTTATTTGTTTTGTTTATTGTTTTAACCTGTCTGTACTGTCTGCTTATATTTCATGGTTGTCTCAATAATGTATTAATTCTACTGTGGTCGCTGATAACCTTAGTTGTTGTAAAGCGACCTTAAATGTAAAAAGGTCACTTTGTCCTAGCTAATTCTTGCGTTTTTCTGTAACATGAAATATGCATAGGCCCATATGATAGTACTACATTTAAATGTTACAAGAGGCAAGATGAGTTGTAGGTTATGAGGCAACGTTGGACCGCTGCTATTTGCTAGTGCCCTTTATGGATACACTTCAAACACTGGGAGGTTTGAAGCGAATAATAGCGCCCTTGTCGTTTCGAAGTAGTAACGACCAGTAAATTAGAGAGTGACGGCTTTGTTTACTCATTGTAATTTATTTTAATATATGCCTTACAAATTATTCATTAAAGTGCTTGTTTTTCTAGTACTTCCTCTTAAATATGATACATGTTCACTAAAATGATGTCAAATACATATTCGGTTGGAGCTCCTAGCAGCGTACCAGAAATTACGAGAACAGGCAAATGCTAAAAATGCAAGTCGCTATACGCAAGTGTCCATACTGCATAATTTTTGCATAACCTCGCGATTTTCCCAACTTACAAAATTATCAAAATTCAACCAGGATGAATAGGACTTTGTGGAAAAGCTAAAATATAGTTTTTTATGTCAATATACCAAACGTAAGCCGGCCCTCGTAGCCATGGTCGTTAGAACGTATGCCTCTAGCGTTCCACCGCGTAGAGGGTCACGGGTTCGAGTCCCACCCTGGGCATGGGTGTTTATGTGTATAGTGTATGTGTGTGAAACTGCAGAAAACAGATAGGTAATTAAACGGAAACAATAAAAAAGGGTTAAATAAGGAAAAGAAAAATATATATCTGTATACATAGATATATATTTTATTTAAAAAAAACATATGAAGCTTTAATCAGAATTGTTAGAGCCCTTTTTGAGAAAAGCAGATATAACGAAAATGTTTTCATGAAAATTGTAGTTTGAAGTAGAGATATTTTATAAAAAATCTTCGTATTGTATCCATAAAAAAATATCATGGGTTAAATACAAAATTTGGTATTCAATTGAGTTTCGTTTCCGAGCTATATGCTATTCACAGTTATTAAACCAATGTATGGACAAATTTCTATAAAATAATGTTACTTAAAGATGCGTCTCCATGAAATTTAAATATTAATACAGTTAGTTACTTTCCCAATAAATAACAAAATAAAATAAAAATAACTTCTCAGCTTTTAAGTGCTTACTGTATAAAATTACAGCTTCGATTCATGTTGCCCACCTTGTTATCACTGGCTCTGGAGGCAGTGGTTCATCAGGTTGTACACAATAAGGACGTTTTAAGAAAACCTTCTTCGTTGCTGATATCAGTGTATTTACTTCTGGGAATTCATGTCTGTCTCTGCCACTCGTAGCAATGCATGAGCCGTCCACGTAACATGCACCAAGTTTGGATAAAATACAGTAAGCGATTTCCCCGCTTTTAACATGTAAGGAGCTGCATCTGCACCTCCAAAGGTTTACAATAAATTAAGTAAGATTTTGATGCAGCTTCAAAGTCCATCTTGGCCACTTACAGATTAGCGATGAAACGGCCTTAAGCATCCGTCGTCTCATAGGTGAGTTGCCTATGTCAATCCTGATTTTCTCTAATACGTAAACGTAACAAAATTACAAGTATAATTCTTAGTGAGAGTGGACTCGTCGGGAATGTTGCGGTTGCAGTATTTGTGTAAGAAATGTTTTTTTACCTGAAGTTCCAGGTATGCTCGCTGCAACCAACGCTATACACAGTTCTTTGTAAAATTCATTATTAATGATGTAGGCTGTCCCTGCAACTGTGTAAAGTTGTACCTGTTTCTTTGAAGAAACTCGTTGTTTATTTTTAATATGCAGAGTGCTTCGTAGGTGTTGTTCTATTTGAGATTTCATCGTACACCCTATACGCACAACGTCAACAGAAATTCACGTTTTTAGCTTTGAAGACAACGAACACGCAACCGGCGCCATAGCTAAATTAAATGCAACCGAGTGTTATAAATTCTGAAAAAAATATTAAAACAAGTCATTGTTGTCGGCATCGGAATCGTACAATTTAGCTTTGAATGCAGCGGAAATGTGTAGAACTGACGACAATGCATGAGAAGCATAATAATATAAAATTTAAAGGTTTCTTCTTTCTTACTATGTAACGAAAATTTACAATAATTCAGAAAAAAATATTAGAATATGTAAAATTATATACTATGGTGTGAAATATGTATTATAGCTCCAAATATGTAAAAATGTTGAAATAGGGTTCTTAACAGTTTAATTCGTCGACATTTTAGCTGTTTTTAAAATTACATACACAACAGAATATGTAATTACATAAAATCCGGGCACTAATTATAACGTTTTCTCTGGAATCACACTAACTGAATCTTTTAACTCTGATTAAAAGAAATTAGTTATACTTTGCAACAATATGAATTTTTTTAAATGTAAAGCAATAACAAGTCTGATATTTCAAGTTCCTCTATGAACACAAGATTACAAACAGCAAAATGGATCTTTTCATGTGCGTTACCATATTTATTAAGTATTCAACCCATAAGACATATTTAGCAAATATTTCTAATAAAATCTTGATATAAACTTCTGAGTAGAATATATTTCGTCCAACCTGAATGATAGGCACAGGAAGCAGAAAGTATCGTAATATATTATGCTTAAATTACATGATAACATTGAACACAACTATAAATTAAATGCATTTTGACGAGATAATGGTCATACATAATAAATACACTTTGCTAGCCGTACCAGCTACCCACATACAGAAACAACTGAATGCGCACAGGACAACTGATATCACTCGTGTCACAAAATATCACCGCAGATTTTGAAATCAGATCTGCATCACACAACAGAACGAGGCCATGACTGGAACTATTTCCCCTCTTTTACGACAGGGGAGAGAAAAAAGGAGAACAAATGCAGTATATTTATAATAATTAGCTACTTATTGAACCCCACTTCCCTCAGCATGATAGTTTATTGCTTCTTTTCTGAATCAATCAAACTTAACCAAGCTGCTAAATTCTTTGTGGGATACTAAGAGATATTTATTAACCTTGTGATCAATAAAATGTATGCCCACTGTATTCACTTCAAAACTTCGATAGAATAATCGATTAAGGGGATAACAGAAAGTTTAGTATCAACGTGATTGTTCTGAAATCTAGCCACAGAGGAATAAATACAGTTTTATGGTTAATTCTGGCCGTGCATAACGCTTGCGGCACGTTCACATTCACGCTGTGAACTACTTAATTAAGAATAATTTAACAGCCGGCATACTCCAATTAATTGTAATCGTATATGAAAGTGGTGTGTGTCTGTGTGTGAGTGAGTGAGTGAGTGAGTGAGTGAGTGAGAGAGACATTAAAACTGACTGCAGTTTGTACTGAATTATGCCTGTAATTGACGTACTCAATGAACACACAAAGAGTATCTAAATCTAGCTCAATTAACCATTTTCAGCGAACTAAGCAATGCGCTGTTGAAAGCTTTGCTGGTAATCGATAACACTGCTTGTTGACAGGTATGTGAACAAAGAATTCACTGACATTCCCTTTGCGAAGTACCGGAGAACAGCGGATATAAGTTTCACTACTCGAAATACAATACACCACTTCCCTATTTCTGTTCTCGAAATGTTAACGGCTGTAATGCGCTTTATCTATTCACTGTCAGCTTACATATCTGTCCATTTTCATGTTATTTCTGCTAGATTGAATTAATCAGCTGTTGCCTATAAAATCATAAGCAAACATTTCTTCCCATTCCATGATTTGAAAGCAGAGTGTCTGCCTTCTAAGCTGGAGGATCCGAGTTTGAATCTCTAATAGAATGAACGCGATTTCTCGCATTCCAAAACAGTCGGGTACCTCTCAGCACTATGGACCCCGGTCCTACTATCTTAAACCATCTGTGTTAATTCAAACTTTGTATATATATTTATGTATCTAGAGGCATTTTAATAAAAACCCATTTAAATTCTTTCCTCTCTCAGCAGTTCTACATCTTAGGCTACTGACTGACTGACTGTGCGGTCAATATCGATTTCTATATGAAACCTTACAATTTGAAGACATTAAGGCAGTCGCGTAATCTCTGTTTACACATTAGTAATAATTTTATCTTCATGTCAATTAAAAAAAAGAGATAATACAGTGGAGCTCGTAAGATTACTATTAAAACTCCGGGTGCTGTGATTTGGTTTCTATTCCTTTTACCTTCTGTGCCTTTTGCCAGGTTTAATACTGAAATATAAAAAGAGTTTAGCATTTTTTCTCCTAGTCCCTTAATTATCGTCACTTATAAATGTATACTATGGTTTAAATTTAAGAACCTTCTATCCCTTCATCTAAACGAACGCATTATGCAGAGACGTATACAAGAACATAAAAATAAGAGTAAACATCTTACCCGATTCCTTGGCTCTCATTAGCACACACCCGCAGGGAGAAGCATGTTTTTCAGTCACCCATACATACGAATGAATGTCTTTCGTTCCGCAGGGTAGCGAACAAGAAGCACAAAAACAAAACAAAATGCAAAACACTCAGTTTAGTCGATATTTGTACAGCACTGTACTGTAAGTTCTCACATTTTCACTCGCGTTAAGACATCCACTTATTTCGTGTTTCACATCAAATTGTTCATACAGCGGCTTTATGAGAACGGCAGCTCTGAAGAGCTCATTTATCACGCTCTTCCACTTGGCCAGCACCCGACCATTTGACGACTGCTGGAGACCGGCGCTGGTGGCGAGTGAGCAGGGCTGCCAACAGATACGATGCAGTCCGCTAGGGCGGTAGCGTGCTGGAGAAAGGCAGCCGCCGCAGTGAGAAATTGGATGGCTAGATTTGAGTTCAGGCGTGAAGAAGGCGTGTATCCGTTGCATTTGCACTCATGCTATCCTTTTTTAGCTTATTACCACTGTGGGTTGAATGTACATTAAGAATAAACGTAATTAACGCTTAAAAGTGTACTTATGCTCTCTGTGACTTGCGTTCTCACTATTATTAATGTTTATGTAATTGAATCGAAAGAAAAAAAACTGTTGTCCTAAACACGAGGCAAATATATATCTAGTAGAAAATGCTGCGATACTTTCATTACCCACTCTTCACTGAAGGTTTGTCGATGCTCTATTTTTTTTTTTTTTTTCCTTTCTTTCTCTCTTGTATCGTATATGTTAACATGTTATTTCAAGTAAACGGTGGATCATTTTACTGGCACGCTATAAAACAATTGTAATGCTAAGTATGTAGTTTGCGTACAGTAAATTTAACGTTATTTTGATGCAGAAAAGAATGTACATATAAAGTGTGAAAAAAATACTAATTTTGTTTCAAAGATCTGTGACTATTTTCTATCGCCTCTCTCTCTCACTCACACACACAAACACACTCTCTCTCATATTCTGTCCCTGTCTCTTTTGTAAATTCAGCCTCGTTACCCAAATGGATCATATCAAATGATGAATGGAAAGTATGTATTGAATGTGAAAATTAGTTTGCGGATCTATAGCGTTAAATTGCCTTATATTCACTTTAAGAGTCAGAAAGAGCCCCAAATAAAAACCACTGTAGTACGGTGCACCTTCTGTATGTTCTACTCTTGATCATTGAAGATCAGCAAAATTCAGAGCGAAATTCAGAGCAAAATTCAGAAGAGTTAGCTTATCCATCTTAAACGAAACAAGACCTATGTGAGGAGCAAACATTCAAAGCACTTAACTTGATTTTTAGCTAAAAGCCAAAGACATACAGCACAGAAAGTATTCGATATAATTTTTAAAATAGATATCAAAATGTGTGGAAATTAGTATGTAGTCTGATGCCTAAATTACAAATCTGCACATTTTATGTAGGCCACAATAGCTCGTAAAATGGGTTGGACATAACACGATTTGATTGATAGGTTAGGAGATGTCACGGTTTGTTTGAATAAGAAATGGATTTGTCTTTATTTGAATGAAACAAATATATTGGCATTTAAATCACATACAGTTTCCATTGCAAATACTCTTATGCACTTTGCCAAATATCTTCAAAACAGATTTCTTCTTCTTCTTCTTCTTCTTCTTCTTCTTCTTCT